>CM060450.1:73216749-74416749 GCA_030545235.1 Helianthus tuberosus
ATTAAGGTTTCAGTTTTTCGCTAGTGCAATGCAGTTTAATCTCATGCCTGAAGAACAAATGTTGAATCAAATTGGAACCTTCAAGAGTAAATTCAAAGATGCGATTCACAGATTGAAACTGAGGTACGGGTTTGGCAGACCGTTCAAGAAACTGGAGTCGAATCAAATCGAGGCTCAGAAATTCGCGTTGGTATGGAATGAAATTATTTTGACTTTTCGAGAAGAAGATATTGTTAGCGATCGGGAAGTTGAATTGCTTGAATTACCGGAAAATACTTGGAACGTTAGAGTGGTTCGGTGGCCGTGTTTGTTATTGTGTAACGAGTTGCTTCTTGCACTTGGCCAGGCTAAAGAACTAGTTGATGCGCCTGACAAATGGCTTTGGTATAAAATGGTTAAAAACGAGTATAGACGTTGTGCGGTTATAGAGGCTTACGAGAGCGTAAAACACCTACTACTCACGATAGTAAAGCTCAACACTCCCGAACATTCCATCATCACCACTTTCTTTCAAGAAATCGATAATTCGATCGAGATAGAAAAGTTTACGAAGACTTTTAATATGCTAATGCTTCCAAAGCTTCATTCACAGCTCATCACACTTGTGAGTCTGTTAATAAAGCCCGAGAAAAACGTTAACAAAGTGGTGAATACGTTGCAGGCGTTGTACGAGGTTGCCACACGGGATTTCTTTAAAGATAAACGAAACATGGATCAGTTAAAAGAAGACGGTTTAGCCCCTCAAAGGCCTGTTTCCGGTGGCGGGCTGCTTTTCGAAAACGTTGTTGAGTTACCCGGTTCGGAAAATGAGATTTTCTATAGACAAGCAAGACGGTTACACATGATTCTTACTTCTCATGACGCGATGAATAATGTTCCTGTGAATCTCGAGGCTAGACGAAGAATAGCTTTTTTTAGCAACTCGTTGTTTATGAACATGCCACACGCTCCACAAGTCGAAAAGATGATGGCGTTTAGTGTTTCAACACCTTACTACAATGAAGAAGTTGTGTACAACAAAGAACAGCTTAGAACCGAGAATGAAGACGGTGTTTCGACTCTTTATTATCTGCAGACGATTTATGCTGATGAATGGAAAAACTTTTTGGAACGAATGAAACGTGAAGGAATGAAGTCAGATGATGAATTGTGGACGGTCAAACTTCGGGATCTTAGACTTTGGGCTTCGTATAGAGGTCAAACACTGGCCCGCACGGTTAGGGGAATGATGTATTATTACCGGGCTTTAAAAATGCTCGCTTTTCTTGATTCGGCTGCTGAGGTGGACATTCGTGAAGGGTCAGTGGAACTCCGGTCTATGAGACGTGGCGGCAGTGATGGTGGTGGTGGTACAATGGCGGCACGGGGGATAAGTAGAGCCAATAGTACGGTTAGTACTTTGTTCAAAGGCCATGAATACGGAACTGCTTTGATGAAATATACGTACGTAGTTGCTTGTCAGATTTATGGGACTCAAAAGGTGAAAAAAGATCCACATGCAGATGAGATTTTGTATTTAATGAAAAACAACGAAGCTCTTCGTGTTGCGTATGTTGATGAGGTGGTGGTGTCACAGAGCGTGTCGGAGTATTACTCGGTTCTGGTGAAGTACGATCAAGAATTGGGAAAAGAAGTAGAGATTTATCGGGTCAAGTTGCCCGGCCCGTTGAAGCTCGGAGAAGGAAAACCCGAGAATCAAAATCACGCCATGATTTTCACTCGTGGGGATGCGGTACAAACAATCGACATGAATCAAGACAACTATTTCGAAGAAGCACTCAAAATGAGGAACTTACTGGAGGAATATCGAAGTTATTATGGTATTCGTAAGCCAACTATTTTAGGTGTTCGGGAAAATATCTTCACGGGCTCAGTTTCTTCACTAGCTTGGTTTATGTCAGCCCAAGAAACAAGCTTTGTAACACTGGGTCAACGGGTTTTAGCCAACCCGTTAAAAATCCGGTTGCATTATGGCCACCCAGACGTATTTGACCGGTTCTGGTTCTTGACCCGTGGCGGGATTAGTAAAGCTTCGAGGTTAATCAACTTGAGTGAAGACATTTTTGCGGGTTTTAACTGCACTTTACGAGGCGGTAACGTGACTCACCATGAGTATATTCAAGTCGGGAAAGGAAGAGACGTGGGTTTAAATCAAGTATCGATGTTTGAAGCGAAAGTTGCAAGCGGAAATGGGGAGCAGGTTTTAAGCAGAGACGTATACCGTTTGGGTCACAGGCTCGATTTCTTCAGAATGCTTTCGTTTTACTACACGACTGTCGGGTTCTTTTTCAACACTCTGATGATTTCATTAACCGTTTACGTCTTTTTGTGGGGCCGACTGTATCTGGCATTAAGTGGGGTTGAGAGTTCCGTTGCACAAAACGCTAATACAAACCGAGCATTGGGCACAATTCTAAACCAACAGTTCATCGTGCAACTCGGGCTTTTTACTGCGTTACCGATGATAGTCGAAAACTCTCTGGAGCTCGGGTTTCTCGCTGCCATTTGGGATTTCATCACAATGCAGCTACAGTTATCATCTGTTTTCTTCACTTTCTCATTGGGTACTCGAGCTCATTACTTCGGTCGAACGATTCTTCACGGCGGGGCAAAATACCGGGCCACAGGTCGAGGCTTTGTTGTCGAACACAAGAAGTTTGCCGAGAATTACCGACTTTACGCCAGGTCTCATTTCGTAAAGGCGATTGAACTGGGGCTGATACTCACAATTTACGCAGGCTACAGCCCCGTTGCTAAAGGAACATTTACTTACATCGCATTGACCATTTCAAGCTGGTTTCTCGTGTTTTCATGGATCATGGCACCGTTTGTGTTCAATCCTTCCGGATTCGATTGGTTGAAAACCGTTTACGATTTTGAGGATTTCATGGACTGGATTTGGTTTCGAGGTGGCGTTTTTGCAAAGTCCGACGAGAGTTGGGAAGCATGGTGGTATGAAGAACAAGACCATTTACGAACAACCGGCATTTTCGGGAAAATATTTGAAATCATTTTGGATTTGCGGTTCTTCTTTTTCCAATACGGGATTGTTTACCAATTGGGTATTGCAGCTGGTAGCAAAAGTATCGTTGTCTACCTACTTTCTTGGATCTACATAATCGTTGCCCTTGTAATCTATTCGATTATCGCATACGCACGTGAAAATTACGCGGCTAAGGATCATATATACTACCGGCTCGTCCAGTTCCTCGTTATCATTCTCGGGTCGCTTATAATCGCTGCCATGATTCAGTTCACAGAATTCGAGTTTCTTGATTTGTTCACGAGTCTGCTGGCATTTATTCCAACGGGCTGGGGTTTTCTGTTGATTGCACAAGTGTTCAAACCCGTTTTGAAGAATACATGGATCTGGGGTACGGTTGTTTCAGTGGCCCGATTGTATGACATCTTGTTTGGAGTGATTATTATGACTCCGGTGGCGTTTTTGTCATGGATGCCTGGTTTCCAATCTATGCAAACCCGAATTTTGTTCAATGACGCGTTTAGTAGGGGCTTGCAGATATTCAAGATCCTTTCTGGAAAGAAATCTAAAGTCGAAAAGCAGTATTGAGGTAAATACTATCACATGTAATTTGTAGAGTTGGTAAAATGGGCGGGCGGATCGGATTGATAACAGTTACCTCTTTCATATGGTCAGAACATGTAACTCTTTCAAATAAAGGTTGTTTCGGGTCGGGTCAACCCGCCAGTTTTTTCTTGAATACTATAGAATTAGCACATTGAATAAAATTATAAATACTTCTGTGGTCAAAACATCATCATCATCATCATCATCATCATCATACTCATTATATCCCACCAATAGCAAAGCAAAGGTAGGGTCTGAGGAGGGTAAGATGTAGACAGCCTTGCCTCTACCCCGTAAAATAGAGAGGCTGCTTCCAGTGAGACCCCCGGCTCGATAGTAGTTTTGCATCAAGCCTTGGACATAAGGCACATAACACTCAGCAATCGGGACAAAGACCGATTAGTGCATGTACCCTTTTGTCTTTCAGCTATCAACGCCACCACATGATGCATGATTAACCGTCCTCAACTTTTAACGTTATTTTCACGAAATTAGTAAAATAACGTTAAAATTAGTGCACTTTCACTTTTGCCCCCTGATGGCACACACACATATACATTATGTGGTCAAAACATGTAACTTTCAAATACAGCTTGTTTCGGGTCGGGCCAACCCACCAATTTTTTCATGGATAATGTAGAATAAGCACATTAAATAAAATTATAGAACTTCTATGGTCAATGTAATAATCTAATTTTGTTTATTGCAGGTATTCAAGATCCTTTTTTGAAAGAACCCTAAAGTTGAAAAGCGAATTTTGAGGTAAACCATCTTTCACAGCCTTGATGTATGGTTATGCTTTAGCTACCACTTGTAATTTGTAGAGGTGGTAAAATGAGCGGGCGTGTTGGATGGGTAAACATGTAACTCGTTTATATGGTCTAAACATGTAACTTTCAAATACAGGTTGTTTCGGGTCGGACCAACCTGTTAGTTTTTTTTTTATTGAATATTATAAAATTAGCACATTGAATAAAATCATAAAACTTATATGGTCAAAACATGTAAAACTTTCAAATAGCGTTGGGCCTGCCCGTCAATTTTTGATTGAATATTATAGGATTAGCACACTGAATAAAGCTATAAAAATTCTATGGTCAATGTAATAATCTATTTGTTTATTGCAGGTATATGATGCTGGATGATTATATGAACTTTGTAAAGTGCCAGTTTTACAAGTGCTGCTCTGTTTTGGTTTATTTGGTGAGAAAGCAAAAACTAGTTAGATTATTTGTATATGTAGCTGATTCTATAAAACGGATTTGGGTCAAACAAGTAAACTTGGGTACCGGTCAATATGGTTGGGTTGACCCGTCCAAGATTTTTACTTTTTTTTTATTGACAAAGGGTGATTATAAATATATTTAATTGTTTCAGACGTTCATTAACATGCTAGTGATTTATGAATTGAAAATACACCTTAAGGTGATTAAATTAATCTTTGCGTCATGTTTTGCAGGTTCGCAGTTGAGGAAGTAGATGATAGCGTAGTGAATATGTGGTCTTTTGTCTATTATACCAGTGTTCTATTAATTTTGGTGAAAAGCGCAGTCCTGAAGAACATAGGCTGTTAATTTTGTGCAGTCTTGTTGACAGACATTACACCCTAATATCTTGAAACTTTTGTTCTTATTCAACTTAGTAGTTATTTTATCATGCCAGGTTTGTTGCGTCAGAGAACGTACGTTTTCTATTTTTTGATGACGGTATTAATCTTCTAGAGTCATTTTGGTGTCCATTGTACTGTTCAGTCGGTCTTTTGGTGTTTTGTTTGGTCAGTTTTGACAAAAAAAAAAAATCTATATCAACCACGGATGGTTTCTGAAAACGACAACCGGCCATTTGGGTGGGTCATCCCAGTTTTAGCGGATTGGCGATTCGGTTTTAACTGCTTGAATTGATGTTCTTTTATATAAAATAACAAAGATGGATCATATGAGAAGGGTAAACCGTAAATGACTAGTCTGGTTATACACTTGATCTTAAGTTCCAAACCGCTGGCCTATCCAATAAACAGTCGATAGTGAACTACTAATCACGGTTTCTGAAAAGAAGACCTGCCAGTTGAGTAGGTCAACTGGACTGGCCAGATTGTTTAAATTGCTTAATTTGATTCTTTATTTTTCATATAATTTTTTGAAACAACAATGGATGAATATAAGAAAATGAGAAGGCTAAATAACAACCTCGGCTTATACGATCGATATTTATATTTAAGTTCCAAACCTTGGGTTTGAAAGATTTGGTCGTTTATGAATTCACATAAATATTGGGTTATATTTTGTGGATAAAATGAATATAAACAAAAAGTCTGTGATTTCAACGTTCCAAAATCAAAATCAACCAAATCCTAAGTCCAAGAATCCAACATGCGATTCTAGTTTTCCATCGTCAAAAATATTTACCATTTTGTGCACCTAGGTAACTAATAAGAGTACCCATTCAAGTTGTAACAAATATCAGTTTTCAACACGATACTGGTCACAATCAGTTGCACCACATCTACTAAAGCTCGAGACCAGACCATTGATCATCCTACCCACGGCCGCCTTAAACGGCTTTGACCCGCTTTTGTCAACAGGGTGCTCACCATCAATTGTTGAACCCACTTCAACACCGTCCATATAAGCCCTACATGCGGATAAAATCACATGTGCACGGCTACAGAAATGCCCGACAACAAGTTCCTCAAAATACTGCAATAAAACAATGTTAATCGTTTAATACTAAATCAAGTAAAGCTAATTAAAAAGATGTTAAAAGATACCTTTGGAGGTCTCCTAAGTGTGTATATCATTGTTTTCAACGATAAAATGAACATATCTTCATTGTAACTCTTGGATTTCTTGTCTCCCGCAACTCCAGGATACATATCATCATATCCCGGCTCATTAAAGAAGGGTTTATCGTTCAAAATCAGGGCCTGAATCGACACCAAAACTTGAAGCATAGTTGAGTTATTCGGCATCCATTTCTCACTCCCGTGACCAGTCCAGGTGTTGAGAAGGCTAAGGCATACTTTCCCATCGTCGTACAAGTTCGGGTTTAGCCGGAGCCCACCAGAGTAATAGTAAACCATCTGAAACCCATAAAGCCAAAAGTTGAAAGATTATTTGATATATTGCAAACAACAATAGGGAAATTTATATGAGTGTATACCGGGGGGGTGTCTGGGTAGGTAGGAGGAAAGTGAACATCAAACACAAAAAGACCATCGTGATACGGGGTGCCTGCGGGTCCTACGATCACAGCCCTCAAAAGATCCATTCTTGATTCATATACCCTCACAAATATAGTATCTGTTAAAACAACACATAGTTACATGATGATCAACACATGAAGAGCTTTTATGATGCAACTCTAAAAGTCAAAACTAGCAACAATTTTTGACATCAAACTTCATTGTTAATTCTCAAATCAAACTTTAACTGGTGGCGACAAATTGGGAACAACTATAACACCCCAATCTGAAATGGCTAACGCGTCACCAATACATAAATTAGAAACATCAAAAACATAATTTTAAATTTTTAAATACTGGTTGGGTTGACCTGAAAACTTTGTTTTCTTCTATTTTTCACACATTTTGAGAAAGAATCATCGACGATTACAAAATAATATTACTACAATAAAAATTTAAATATTTGATTAGCATGATTTAGGATGTTGTATGCTTTGGAATTATACTTTAGGTGGCTTTTATTTCTTTTGATCCATTACCCATTTGGCTATTTTTTATTTCACTTGTTTGAGATTAAAAAAAAAAAACATAAATAAGTAAACTGTTCAAAATTTTGGCACCACTAACATAAAAACTTGTAAATGACTAATTCATTTCTGAACCAAACAAATATGAATCCTATATGCGCATTTGTGATGCCTAAAAAAATATTAGTAGCATTGATTTTGATCACAAGATTCTATTTTATGTGATTAATGAAAGAATTTTAGGTAATTAGCTTAAAAGTAGAATAATACTAACCTGGTAAATCCTTCTCTAGTATTTTCCACTCGTCTTGAATTTTCTTTGTCCATGTCTTAGGTGGCTACAACCAGAAACAATTCAACAAAAACGTAGATATTAACAAAACATTCGGTATTTTAACTTGCTATTTAATGGTCACAAAAGTTACCTGTTGGCCTTGAAAACCAGCATTATTAAAGTGATGATCAGAAAAATCATCAACAATATCGAACGACTTGAAGTTTTCAAACTTTTGCTTCACTTCATCTTTCGTTTTATCTTCATTTTCAGCTCCAGAAGTTGATATTACGTTTGGAAGAACGGATGAACTGCTTGATGCAACGTCGTTACTTGTGCAAAAGGGGATATTTGGAATTTCATGATCATGGGTTTCGACAGGAAGATCAATCGGTTTAGCACTTGTGACGGGTTGAGCAGGTTGAGGATCACTTAACCATGAAAAAGATGCTTCGACTCCGGGTGGCAGATCAACGTTATCAAACTGAGCTTGCATGCTAAGATAATGTGCTTCGTCGTCTTCTTTGGAGTTTTCGGACATATAGTAATCACCGTCTTCATCATCATCAAATTCAACCATTCCGTCATCATCATCGTCATCAAAATCATCTTCTTCTTCTTCATTTTCGTCACCATGGTCTGACACATTAGTAAGCTTCACAACATCCTGCAAAAACACTTAGGTTAACAACTTGTATACATTGATCATTTCAATGGTCCAATGTTAAGTCTACCATTCAAATCATCGCATAACTGAAGAACAACAACATTACATCACAGGAATAACAAAGAAGATATCTGAGAATTACAAAACAATGAGACACTTTTTGTCGTTAATTTGCTTAAAAATTGCATATCCAATTAACAAAGTATATAGAAAATAAAACCTTAATAAAAATAAATCAACATTCCTGCCATTGATTTGCTTCAAAGCCGAATATCAAATCAACACAGTTTTAAGGAAAACGAAACCAGACTGAAAACAAATCAAAATTTCTGCCATTGATTTGCATAAAAAAAATTTAATCACCAAATTAACACAGTTCATAGAAAAAGTATAAACCAAAACTTGTGCTATTAATTTGTATAACATTAAACATCAATTTCTATTCAGCAATCTGATCACACAAATTGAGCTAACATGAACCTATAATTCTGACATTTTAACACTTCAATCCACTCGCACGCACGCAACAGAAATAAAATTAATAATCCAACTAACAGAGTTCATAGAAAATAAAACCTTAATCCTAAAAAGGGATCATAGTTTCTGCCATTAATTTGCTTAACATCAAATCAACACAGTTTCAAAACACAAAACAAGATCGAAAACGAATCAAATTCTCCGCCATTAATTTGCTACAAACAGTAGTTATCCGATCACACTAAAGCATAATATAAATTAGGTTCATGTGAAAATCAATCAAAATTCCTGTCATTATTTGCTTAAAAAATCTAATCATCAAATTAACACAATTCAGAGAAATCAAAACCCTAGTAATTAATAAAATAACAAAACTTGTGCCATTAGATGAAACATGGATTTCGGTTATAGCTACAAACACTGTATCATAAATTAGGTTATAATTCCGACATTTTGACACTCAACATAACAACAAGAATCGAGAAAATAAAAACATCGATGATAAAATCATACGACAAATAAGAAGAAACGAAGGTGTAGAAGTACGATTGATACCTGATCGTGTTTGGTTTTGTTTGCGATTGAATCATCGGTGTCCTTTATGTCGATTTCAAGTTCCATTGATCAAATAATAAAAACCCTACCCACCCAGAGGAGAGGAATCAGTTGGATAGAGAGAAAGCAGTGAGGAGAGAGAGAATGTTTGGGTACTTCTAATGGCGCCTTATTAGCGTCAACCCCACCTTCTTCTTCTAATGTCCCTTCTCTCTATTTTATTTTTCTAAAAAACTAAATTACAACCGGTGTCCTTTACGTCAGCATCAAATTATAAATGGTATCCTTTTAACTAAAGAAATTACACGTTCTGTCCTTTATGTTATCGTTTTTTAACACGTTATATCCTTTAGACCTAACCTAAGTTTTTTGGGTTAAGTCTTATTATGTGCCTCTCGCATGAGGGTAACATGGTCTTTTAATCCCAATTTTATATTAAAAAACGAAATAAATAAATCTCTTTTATCCCCTCTATTTTTTCAAACCAATAAATAAATAAATAAACAATATTTTGGAAATAATATTAGTTTTTTTTTTTATAAACCAATCAAAAGAACTGACTACGATGATGTTGAAAGCTTACCATAAATTTCATGGATGTCGTTTTGTTCTAGTTCTTGTCGTATGTAGAAGACACCCATTGCAAGGTTTGATTCACGTTCCTTTTTTCTGTAGAGTTTTTTATCGAAGTTTTGAGAGACAGAGACAATAACTATGGTTTTGAGATGAATATGAACAACCAGATGTTATCGGATGCAAGGGGGAAATCGAAATTCATGTTAAATTGAGATGAAAAGACCATGTTGCCCTCATGTGAGAGGCACATGGTAAGACTTAACCAAAAAAACTTAATTAGGTTAGGGCTAAATGACATAACATGCTAAAAACTGGTAACATAAAGGACAGAGCCTGTAATTTCTTTAGTTAAAGGATACCGGTTGTAATTTGATACAAACGTAAAGGACACCCGTTGTAATTTGCTCGATCTAAAATGAAAAAATATTTTGTAATTTTGTGGTAACATGAACCTATAATTGACATTTTGTTGAAGTTCTGGATTGGAAGACTCAGAAGCTTAGCGAGAGTCAGATTACGTTGGTGAAGGTTTGTCGGAATTCCAAACGTGGACCCGAGTTCACATGGGAACGACAGGACCAGATGCAACAGAAATATCCCCATTTTTTCCGTCTAGTGCGAAATCGAGACCTGTAGTGTAAAATTCCAGGGATGAAATTTCCTAAACAGGAGAAGACTGTGAAACCCGGCTATTATATTAAATTTGATGTTAATTGATGGTATTTGATGTGTTGGTAAATCCAAACTTTGTTAAAAATTATGTTGGCAAAATTAAGATAAACGCTTATCGCATAATGAGCAAAATGCGAAACGAACGTCGGTGACCGCCAGATTAATGTTAAAATCCTAAAAATATTTAGTTATGATTAAAATGCTATTTTTAATCATATCCGTAAGAAAGAAATTAAGAAAAACGATTAAAAACACTGTTTTGTGAATTTAAGCGCGTACTGCGCAGTAGCGCGCGTATCTTACAAAATACAAACAACGCAGCCAGTCGAGGAACATAATATATTTTTCAGTAATATTATGGCGAGTTAGTTTTTATAGAATGATAAAAATAATTTAAAACGCCTTAAAACGCGATTAAAGCGCGAGATAAAATACCCGGTAATCAGTTAAATACCTGTAAGTATGTAAGCAGTGTACCAGATTCATTTAAATAAATAAAAAATGGTGAATAATCACCCTACTTCTTACAATCGCCAAGAGGAGGAGTTCCCAACACCAATGAAAATTCATGCAATCTTACTCGCTAGACACTTGTCCCTCATGCAAGAAGTTTTGGACACTTTTCCGCTTTTTTCCCTCATAACCCACCCTTCCACTTTCATTTTCTTTGATCATTTCTTGAAGATTCAAGGCCACTCCAAGGAGTTTCCAAGTGAGTTCGTAAATTGAAGGTTAATCCATGGAGTTTTTAAGAAGGAACAAACTTGCATTCATAAAAAATCCCATCAAAAACCCATTTATAATCTTGAAAGGTATAAACCCATTTTAAAATTTATGTTCTTTTTTCTTGATGATGATGATGATGGAAAGTTTCTCATAAGCTTGGAATTCTTCACAAACTTGAAATCTAAACAAGAAAATGGTTTTAATCAAACTAAAATGGAAGTATAATATATGTGTGTGAGGTCGTGGATATGTATGAGTGTGTGTTAGAGATTGTGTTTTAATTTTTAGTTGATTCTTGAAAGATGATTGCATGCATGATCAAAAAGGGTTTTTGAATAAAGTTCATATGATGGATGATGAATATATGAAAAGTGGGTTTTTGGAAGTATATATGTATATATATATATATGTGTGTCGTGTATATTGTAACCCTCGTGAAAATTTTGAACTTTCAAAAACTTTTTCTTTTGGAAGTATTTCGTTAACCAATACTTAAACATAATCGATTTAACGTAACGTACACTCCGAGACAAGGACATAAGTTACACATACTCTAAATACCCTTTACATAACTTAAATATAAGTTTTGAGGGGTTAGAAATGACAAAAAAAAATACGATATTACAAGTCTAGAGGCCAAAACTGGCAAAATGCAAAACTGTTGCCCAGCACAAGGCTTACAGACCGTAAGCTTGCACCTCATACGGTCCGTAAGCACTGCCCAGCACAACAGTTGCAGCTGTTAACAACCTGCTCATTCCTTGGCCTCCAAGCTCGCGAATTTGCCACCAATTCACCTCCTTTGGACATGTGTGATGACACTAATCAGTCCATAACACCTCATTGGACACTTGGCATGATTTGGTGATCCTCTGATCACTATAAATAGCCATGTTCATCTAGAGGTGTACAAACCGGTTTTTTTCAAAAAACCGGTTTCGGTTATTAACCGAACCGGTTTTTTTCATCCAAAATGAAAACCGGTTTTTTTAATAACCGGTTTCAGTTACTAACCGGTTTTTCAAGTCCAAAACAATAACGGTGTAACCGGTTAGGATAGGTTTTTAAAACCGGTTTTTAACCGGTTTTTTTAAAACCGGTTTCGGTCATCAACCGGTTTTTCATACCAAGAATCCTAACCGGTCTATAACCGGCGGTTCGGTTATAAAACCAGTTCGGTTAAAAAAAACCAATTTCGGTTTTTTTCCCGGTTTCGGTTCTAAAACCGGTTTTTTTGTACACCTCTATGTTCATCCTTATTTCAACTTGCTCATTTCCAAATTTCTTTCTCTCTATCTTGAAGCTTGTTTTCAGCTGATTGTAAGCCTCCTAACTGAGTTCTGAAAGTGTTCTTCAACACAAGTAAGTTCTCTCCTAGTATATTTTATTATTTTGGCTATTTATGAGCCAAAAGTCAAACAGTTTGACTTTCAGTTTGACTTTTGGTTCTGACCATTTTGGTTAAGTCAAAGTTCAAATTGAACTTTGCAACGTGATCGTAATCACAAAGGTATTAATCTCCTGCGATTGCACCTACTGGTTACCACGTTTAGTAGGCGAAATGACGAGTCAAACTTTTACGAAATAAAAATAAAAAATGCATAAAAGTGCATTTTACGACGAATGTGACAACCCGGACTTTCAAGGTTAGTGTCATGTAATCTTGTATTCATAATTCTCACTGTTCTCCGTCCATAAACTTGTTTTACGTAAACGTGCTCATGTATACTTGTGTGCATAGTCTAGTCTATGTCGGACCATTATTGGGCCACAGGAATATTGGGCCGCTCTTACACACACTTCATTCCACTATCGTTCCAATCCCAAAACCAATTCGGCCCATTATGTTTACGGTTTGATTGGTTGTGCTTGGCCCAATAACTTAAGAGGCCAATTCCTAATAAAACAAGTCGGTCCACTTGATTCTGATTATGTTTAGGATATCATTCCATGCACATGATATATATCTAGGCTAGTTGAAACAAACCCTACTTCTCCTATCTTGATTTACGAAGGCAGTAGATACCCCCCTGTCGCAACATCCCAGTTAATCAACGTCTGAATCAAGTCGAGCTTTCGGTTAGTGTAATATCTCTATGTTTTGAATCAATATCTTTGTTATGCATGTTTAGTTGCACCGATTCATGATCTTGATTACTGATTCTGTTACATTTGATGATTAATATGTTATGTTATGATTTCGTATAAGTGCTATTGATTACATGTGTTAGGGCTGATCTCAACATGCTAGTAATTGTGAATCATGATCTTGTATGTGAATGAATAATTGCGAATCATGATTCTGCATATACACTAGATTATGATAGTGAAGTATATGATATATATTCAGGGATCGGCTGTAATTACTACTATGATTGCGTAAGGGGATTGTTGGCATGTGTAGGATTATTAAGTGTTGTGTGCGAATGACTTGTATAAATTGTGATGTTAATACTATACGCTATTAATGATTTTAACATTAAATCTAGTTAAGGTTGGCCGATCCATATGATGCTTGGGTTATGACTTATGGTATTATGATTATGGGTAATCATTGTTAGTCAATGACTAGGGTATATAATATTGTTGATTTTGGGTGCTACTGTTTGATTTTGTGAAGGATAATAATTGGCATGATAAATTGATATTTTGTTATGAAATTGCAATAAGATAATATTATGAATATAGAGCTGATATTATTATGTAATCACATGACCTGATTCAAAACTTCAATCAACAATTAATCACATGACCTGATTTCGTATAAGAGCTATTGATTACATGTGTTAGGGCTGATCTCAACATGCTAGTAATTGTGAATCATGATCTTGTATGTGAATGAATAATTGCGAATCATGATTCTGCATATACACTAGATTATGATAGTGAAGTATATGATATATATTCAGGGATCGGCTGTAATTACTTCCATGATTGCGTAAGGGATTGTTGGCATGTGTAGGATTATTAAGTGTTGTGTGCGAATGACTTGTATAAATTGTGATGTTAATACTATACGCTATTAATGATTTTAACGTTAAATCTAGTTAAGGTTGGCCGATCCATATGATGCTTGGGTTATGACTTATGGTATTATGATTATGGGTAATCATTGTTAGTCAATGACTAGGGTATATAATATTGTTGATTTTGGGTGCTACTGTTTGATTTTGTAAAGGATAATAATTGGCATGATAAATTGATATGTTGTTATGAAATTGCAATAAGATAATATTATGAATATAGAGCTGATATTATTATGTAATCACATGACCTGATTCAAAACTTCAATCAACAATTAATAGCATGTGACATCTGATAAAGGTTGAAACCTCATTGGAGCGTAATGTGTTAGTGGGCTGTATCAAAACAAGCTAATTTAAGTATTCACATGAGCCTCATGTGAATCAATCTGGTGAGGTTCTTGGGCCTAGACAATTATTGATTTACTAAAACATATCACATGCTAACTGCAGTCATGAGCCGACAAAAGGAATTAATCACAACTAAGTCGAAACGATTTTGGGCCGAGGGTTTGATTTAATGGGCCGGGTAGCATAATTTGGGTAGTATTCGAGTTGCATATTAACTATTTTGGGCCGATAAATTTAGTAAACATTGTGTTTTATTTTATCTTAGTTATTGTGGGCCGCTAAGTCGTCTTGGGCCGTTGGACCATACACTCGTAAATAGGCTGTTTAACTTATTGAGCTTCATGTTTGGGACCGTGCATGGTAGTGAATTGCCATACGACATGATTAACTGATTAGGCGAGTGTTCGGATAATGAATGCCGCTACTTGTATTTTGTGCACTATCTGATGATTTCATGTGAAATGATATGTGCTGGATTTGTATGCAAACTGACTATTACGTGCAAATATCATAGGGTTTGGTTGACCACTTGTGTTAAAACGGGTAATTAATTATACCGAGCAATTCAAAGGTGAGTTCATCTCTCTAGAGCATGCGTCCTGGTGGTTGGGACAGTCTTTGGGTATCCCTGGGAGGGATAGGTTTTTGGGTAACTTGTTTGGGTATTCCTGAGAGGAATACGTCTTGTTGCAAATCGGTAATGTTGGATAATATACTCATCCTATCACCTTTAAAGTCCCTCCGTGTTGTTTGGTTACCTGAGAGGTAACAAGGTATTAGTTAGTAGCGCTACTTAGGTTTGGCAACCTCACCCCGTACCTGGGAGGACGGGTGTTGAACTAATGACCTAGTCATGACTTACGCTTTGATAGGCGTATTGGAGAAAGGGCAATGTAAATCAGGAGCCGTCTTGTATTCGGGGTATTATCAACATTAAATTCAATGGATTAACTAAACACTTGGTAACCAACGTTTTCGTAAAACTATGAACTCACCAGCGTTGTCTGATACACTTGTTGCATGCTCGCAGGTCGTTAGATGTCTTGGATTTGGAACCTGCTGTCTGGAGTAGCTAGAGTGGTCATGGGTCGACTGGAAGGATTTATGGAATTGATTTCTTGATACTATACATTGGTTTTGAAACAGTTTAACTTTGGTTTATTATTTGCTTCCGCTGAACATGTTGGTTTTCATTTAAACTTATTGATGGTGTTTTCATTAATAATTGAGGATTTTATTTTGAAACTTGTATGGGTTTAATGTAATTAGTGGCTTGTTGTTGGTACGTCACACGCTTAGCAGGGACATTCCCTAGGTGGTATTTTAGGGGTGTGACAGTTTGGTATCAGAGCCACTGGTTATAGTGAACTTGGTTTTAAAACGTTTTCATAAAACCAGACTATAACCGAACAAGTTCTGAATACGACCATGACACTCAGCTCCAGACTGCAAGGTTCATCTCTCGTATACTCATTGTACTGCATAACAGTATGAATTCATGCATTACTTGCCTGTGTTATGTGACTGATAGGGTGGTATTTCCCTAAACATTCATGTCTCACGTTTCGTGATGCTCTTTGTTTGCTGCTCGAGTTGGAGGAACCATTTGACATGAGTTAAGAGGAACTGAGATGAGCACGCAAATCGCAGTATTATTGTGGGTGCACACATAATAATAATGTGGGGTGCATGTGAGTCCCAATGAGGCTTATCAAGTGA
This sequence comes from Helianthus tuberosus, assembly GCA_030545235.1. Lineage (NCBI taxonomy): Eukaryota > Viridiplantae > Streptophyta > Magnoliopsida > Asterales > Asteraceae > Helianthus > Helianthus tuberosus. The sequence continues at coordinate 73,233,087 of CM060450.1, forward strand.
AAAAGGTGTTCCGTCCCGTTAATTGATCAATGTGAAACACAACAATCTATTGGAGTCAGAGCAGTAATTGTCTCCTACTCGAACGTGATCTTTTCACTCTTCTCTGAATCCTTACGAATCTCAATGTTATCGAGTATCACCTGAACACTCATCTGAACGCCTAGCGAACTGTGTAGAATGTTAGGTGCTTGTACGAACGTCCCGAGTTGGATGTTGCAACATCAGTGATTGGTCTATACCTCCCACACTCCTTTTTGTTTGCTGGAACTCACTATACTAACGTCTTAGACCCCGACGTGCGATCACTTCTGCAAACACTCTGGAAACATATCGTGTAGTACTCAGTCAACATGCAAGAACGATGCACAATAGGATGAGCGTAGTGCCTTACCAACCTCAGTACCAGAACGACCCTGGTTATCGGCAGCGAACACCAGCAAATTGACTTCAACTGAATCCTTAAACCCTAAACAACGACTTATGAGAGTCAACTCTCACGAATCAATCGGGACATAAACGATGACAGTCAGCCATGGTGTAGAATGTGTAACTGCCAGCACAATGAGTAGCGCCTTAGGACGTGGCACGGAATGTGAAAAGGTGGACCCTATCGGTGAAAGGCCGCATGACTCCGTTTCGAGCATCGACATTAGAAGCAACAGTCACGATGACATCAAGGTACATGCAAATCATGACTTTCGGTATGGAAAATGATGGTGGCTTCAACAAGGAATGGCCGATGTTAAGGCAAGATGCCAATAACCCAGGGAACAATGACAGTTTTGGGAGTTCTAGTAGCAGTAGCAACAACACTGGATGTGGTACTAGTGGAAGGGCATTTAGGATGGGCGTGGGCGACGCCAGGATTGTAACAACATGGTGGCTTACACGTTCTTGGTAACTAATCACTTTGTCACTGTTCTGCTTAACCCTGATGCTTCTTGAAAACGAACCTGTTGTGGACTCGGCTGATGGCAAGTCAACTGAAACCTCATATGATTGTTGGGATGCAAACTCAACCTTATGGGACAAGTGTTCTACGTCGACCTTCCTTCTACTACCCTTGATAGTTTGATGCAGTAGTCGGTATGGATTGGTTATCCATACATCGATCAGATATACCCTGTGAGAAGAAAACTTTGCGTACCCCCCTCCCTAGTGGAGAATCGTCATTTGTTCCAGAATATCAGAGTTGTCTAAAGGTTAGCATCAATTCTGCAATGAAAGCCCAGAAGTGTCTACGGAGTGATTACCTCACCATTGCTAACAACGGTTACTGATGATAAGGCTAAGGAAGAGAGGATCGAGGATCCACCAGTTGTTTATAATTTCTTCCGATGAACTACTTGAAGAACTTCCAGGATTACTTCCACAACTGTTAGGCAGAAACTCAGTTTGATCTCACGCCAGGAGTTTTGGCGGACCTAGTTTTCGCTTTGGGAAGCCCCAGTTATATCCGTGAAGATAAGCCTTTTTGTGTGTGTAATGATTATCGAGAACTCATCAAGGCGCCAGTTGAGAACCATTTGCCTCGACCATGTATTGACAACCTGTCGACTAGTAGCAAGAGACGAGCTTTCATTCAAGGATTGATCCACGAGCGAACTACTATCAGATGGAAGTCCATGGGGATAATGTTTTTAAAGCGGCTTATCAGACGCAATTCGGCCATACGACTTTGTATTCCATGACCTTTGGGGTAATCATCACACCAGCAGCTTTATGGATCATGTGAACCGACCATGCTATTGAATGACGTTTGAATCCTTTCCAAGAGAAAAGAACATCATGGACAGCTTTGTATCTTATTTGAGAGCTCCTAAGGGAGGAGCCACACCGCTCGAAGTCTAGATAAATGTAACTTCTGGATTCGAGAGGTACCCTTTTGGGGTCATATAATCAATGAAGTGGGAATGCACGTGGATCTCGCTAAGACCCGTTTTGGTTGGAAACTGATCGACGCCAAAGAGTCCTTCGAGGATACAGCAATTCTTGGTCTCGCTTGATACTATCGCAGATTAATCACAGTATTTTCGAAGGTCGTGCAGCTTAAATCTCTTTAGCACAGCCGGGTGCTGTGTTCGTGAAAGACAGAACAGGAGGAAGTCTTTTCAGCTTTCGAATCCCAACTCTGCAATGCACTGAGCATCGTCTTTACCCGAGGGTGTGGGTGATTCAGTGGTATATCATTTTGGTTCGAATCAGAGCCCCAGTTACACATCGACGCAACACGAGAGAGTGATGACTTACGTAATGGAGTTACAAAGAGGAACTGCACGAAATACAACTGACGGTGGAAACTGTGGTCTTTGGATTTACTTGGAGGCATTACTTGGACGGTACCGAACGCGTTACTTAGACCGATCACAAGGGCCTCCCGTGTACCCTGGTTTCGAAAGAGCTAAATCAGTTAATGGCATCGTAGGATGGAACTTTTGAGAGGATTATGACTGTGGAACTTGAACGTGTATGAGCTTTGCAGCTCACTATCGACTCCAACCTACCTTATCAGACTCGTTCTGTTCAAACTAAAGAACTAACGGAGGATAATTTTCAAGTTGAGTCCATGCGAGGCATGGAGGAGCAACTTTGGCAAGACGGACGATATTCACCACCTCATGTAACGAATGTGAATCTCATTTCACGGCAACAGTAGGGAAATTGTGTTGAGCAAAGCACACCGGCTTCGAAATTCTAATCATCTGGGTTTTGAAGAAAGATGTTTGGATTTGTAATTCTTGTACAAATGATTGGGCATGAAAACCCACCTAGCAATGCATTTGGATGACGTTTGACTTGTGGGAAAGTCAAGGCGAAGTATCAGAAACCGGCAACACCCATATGGAAGATGGGAGCAGACTGCCATGAATTTTGTCACTAGTCTACTTACCACTCGAAACAGAAACAGTAACACATGGGTGATCATTGATCGCCCCATGTAGCCAGCACACCTTCTTGCAGTCAAGGGAACTAACGAGTCTTCTCAGCTTGTGAATATTCCTCTGGGAGATACGGCTTTTAGGCACGAGGTGCCAACTCCTGTTACCTTTGATTTTGAGCTATACCTGGTTTAAGGTAGGCAATACGCAACACCCTTGGCTCACGTCTAGACATGAGTATTACTTATCACCTTAGGGCATAGGGTCAGAGTAAAAGAACCCCCCCGACACTCAAGGACATGCTGCGAGCACGTGTGTGACTGACTTTAGTAAGAATTGGAAGGATACTTATCTTTGGTTAAGTCCTACCACAGCAGTTACCATTCTGGTGATCAGACAGCTCTGTTTGAGGCATTGTATGGATGATAATGCCGATCTCCTTGTTGGACTAAAGTGGGTGACAACCGAATCACAGGTCCAGGACTGTACTCGAAACTCTTGGGAAGATTGCTTGGATCGGAAATTGTTTGACGGCAACACGTGACTGTTAGAAAAGCTGATAAGCTTAGGAAACACCGGGAGTTCGCTGTAGGCGATCGTATCTTGTCGGAAATCTCACCCTGGGAGGGTGTGGTACGCTTGGGAAGCATGGTAAGCTTAATTTATGTTACGTTGAGCTATTCAGAATTCTGGAAAGCATCGGGTACGTCGCTTACAACCTCGAGTTACCCGACGAATTGGGTAACGTGCATGATATCATTTATGTCTCGGATCTAAGGCAGTGTTTGTCCGGTGAAACGCATGTGATACCCTTATTAGAGTTTGAGGTTAATGACAAGTTGCAATTGTTGAGGAATCTACTGAAATCACGGACCAGGACGTCAGGATTCATTAGCATAGTCGTATCCCGATTGTGAGAGTTCGTTGGAACTCAAGACGTGGACCGGAGTTCACGTGGGGGTGTGAGGATCAGATGAAGCTCAAGTATCCTTAACTCTTTCCTAATGACCAATCTAATTCTGGTTCTACTGGTGAATTTCGGGACGAAATTCCTCTTCAAGTTGGTGATGATGTGGCACCTGAGCAAAATCCACAACAATCTTGATTTATCACTTCACTTCGCAGTGCTTACTTGTCAAATTTCGGGACGAAATTTCTTTCAAGTTGGGGATGATATGACAACCCGGACTTTCAAGGTTAGTGTCACGTAATCTTGTATTCATAATTCTCACTGTTCTCCGTCCATAAACTTGTTTTACGTAAACGTGCTCATGTATACTTGTGTGCATAGTCTAGTCTATGTCGGACCATTATTGGGCCGCAGGAATATTGGGCCGCTCTTACACACACTTCATTCCACTATCGTTCCAATCCCAAAACCAATTCGGCCCATTATGTTTACGGTTTGATTGGTTGTGCTTGGCCCAATAACTTAAGAGCCCAATTCCTAATAAAACAAGTCGGTCCACTTGATTCTGATTATGTTTAGGATATCATTCCATGCACATGATATATATCTAGGCTAGTTGAAACAAACCCTACTTCTCCTCTCTTGATATACGAAGGCAGTAGATACCCCCCTGTCGCAACATCCCAATTAATCAACGTCTGAATCAAGTCGAGCTTTTGGTTAGTGTAATATCTCTATATTTTGAATCAATATCTTTGTTATGCATGTTTAGTTGCACCAATTCATGATCTTGATTACTGATTCTGTTATATCTGATGATTAATATGTTATGTTATGATTTTGTATAAGTGCTATTGATTACATGTGTTAGGGCTGATCTCAACAAGCTAGTAATTGTGAATCATGATCTTGTATGTGAATGAATAATTGCGAATCATGATTCTACACATACACTAGATTATGATAGTGAAGTATATGATATATATTCAGGGATCGGCTGTAATTACTACTATGATTGCATAAGGGGATTGTTGGTATGTGTAGGATTATTAAGTGTTGTGTGCGAATGACTTGTATAAATTGTGATGTTAATACTATACGCTATTAATGATTTTAACGTTAAATCTAGTTAAGGTTGGCCGATCCATATGATGCTTGGGTTATGACTTATGGTATTATGATTATGGGTAATCATTGTTAGTCAATGACTAGGATATATAATATTGTTGATTTTGGGTGCTACTGTTTGATTTTGTGAAGGATAATAATTGGCATGATAAATTGATATGTTGTTATGAAATTGCAATAAGATAATATTATGAATATAGAGCTGATATTATTATGTAATCACATGACCTGATTCAAAACTTCAATCAACAATTAATAGCATGTGACATCTGATAAAGGTTGAAACCTCATTGTACCGTAATGTGTTAGTGAACTGTATCAAAACAAGCTAATTTAAGTATTCACACGAGCCTCATGTGAATCAATCTGATGAGGTTCTTGGGCCTAGACAATTATTGATTTACTAAAACATATCACATGCAAACTGCAGTCATGAGCCGACAAAAGGATTTAATCACAACTAAGTCGAAACGATTTTGGGCCGAGGGTTTGATTTAATGGTCCGGGTAGCATAATTTGGGTAGTATTCGAGTTGCATATTAACTATTTTGGGCCGATAACTTTAGTAAACATTGTGTTTTATTTTATCTTAGTTATTGTGGGCCGCTAAGTCGTATTGGGCCGTTGGACCATACACTCGTAAATAGGCTGTTTAACTTATTGGGCTTCATGTTTTGGACCGTGCATGGTAGTGAATTGCCATACGACATAATTAACTGATTAGGCGAGTGTTCGGATAATGAATGCCGCTACTTGTATTTTGTGCACTATCTGATGATTTCATGTGAAATGATATGTGCTGGATTTGTATGCAAACTGACTATTATATGCAAATATCATAGGGTTTGGTTGACCACTTGTGTTAAAACGGGTAATTAATTCTACCAAGCAAATCAAAGGTGAGTTCATCTCTCTAGAGCATGCGTCCTGGTGGTTGGGACAGTCTTTGGGTATCCTTGGGAGGGATAGGTTTTTGGGTATTCCTGAGAGGAATACGTCTTGTTGCAAATCTGTAATGTTGGATAATATACTCATCCTATCACCTTTAAAATCCCTCCGTGTTGTTTGGTTACCTAAGAGGTAACAAGGTATTAGTTAGTAGCGCTACTTAGGTTTGGCAACCTCACCCCGTACCTGGGAGGACGGGTGTTGAACTAATGACCTAGTCATGACCAATGCTTTGATAGGAGTATTGGAGAAAGGGCAATGTAAATCAGGAGTCGTCTTGTATTCGGGGTATTATCAACATTAAATTCAATGGATTAACTAAACACTTGGTAACCAACGTTTTCGTAAAACTATGAACTCACCAGCGTTGTCTGATACACTTGTTGCATGCTCGCAGGTCGTTAGATGTCTTGGATTTGGAACCTGCTGTCTGGAGTAGCTGGAGTGGTCATGGGTCGACTGGAAGGATTTATGGGATTGATTTCTTGATACTATACATTGGTTTTGAAATAGTTTAACTTTGGTTTATTATTTTCTTCCGCTGAACATGTTGGTTTTCATTTAAACTTATTGATGGTGTTTTTCATTAATAATTGAGGATTTTATTTTGAAACTTGTATGGGTTCAATGTAATTATTGGCTCGTTGTTGGTACGTCACACGCCTAGCAGGGACATTCCCTAGGTGGTATTTTAGGGGTGTGACAACGAAACTGTTTTCGGGTATTAACACTTAAAATTTTGACTTCAAATCAGATTTATAACATTATTAGACATGTTCCCAACATGTCTAACTCGTCATTTCTAGTTTAATGCTTATTTCTTAGTCGTAAGTCGAGCAGTTTGACTACCGCTTTGACTTTTTAATCTGACCCGTGTGGTCAACTTTAGGATCCGACCTTGCCCATTATTATGACCATAGTATTATAGGGAATAACCTTCTGAGGTTATACGATGGTTGTAAAACAAGGTTTCCAAGGCCGAGTACTCCTCGACTAGTCGCTACAAGGTATGCTGTCGAGGCGACTTTCTTCGACTCCGCCTAATTACTCGGAGTCGGTCAAACACGGTCAACCTTGGCCAGAATTGGATCTAGTAGGTCAACTCGGGTCTAGTTTGACTTAAATAATAATAAAACATAATTTCTATGCCTATCATATTAAGGAATGAATATCATTTTAACATATTTTGTTATAAATATTAGTATATTTATGTTATTTAACATATATTTAATCTCCAAAAACTAATTTCTTTATAATTTAACATGTTCGAGTACTCCTCGAGTACTCTCCACCTAGACCGAGTACTCTCAACTCCCCGGTCGACCGACTAGGGAGCGCCTAACGACTTTTGCAACCATGGTTATACCTTATGGTCATATTGTTTGGTTAGTCAAATGACGAGTCGAGGATATGTTCTTTTAAAATGCCAAAAATACCCTTTTTGCGCATAAAATAGTTTGAACATATAAGATCATTGTTTTGACATCTAAACTGATCATATAACATATGTAAACTTGTTTCGACATATTTAGACTCGTCATAGGACTTATTTAACCATCCGAAAACATAGTCACGCTTAGGACCCGTCAAAGTGGTGTAAAACCACTTTAACAAGTAGTAACAAGTCAAAACACTTTGAAACTCTTCCAAATCAGAATGTAAGGTATTATGAACCATATTACACGAGATCTTTCACTCGTTTGGTCTATAAACCTCATTCTATCCGATCTCCCGTTTAAAGTCTTGATACACTAACACGTAGTTATCCGATACATTAGGAACCACTTGAACACTTGAGCTTTGTTTACACAAGACATCTAAGCAAACCTGTGAGTACACAGTTCCCCTCTTTTAAAATTTTCAAATGTTTTGGGGTGATTCATATGTGTTAACCGATTTTCTCAAATGTATGGCATATGTGTTTACTAAGTGCTTTTTGTGTATTATCCTTATGAAACAAGACAAGACAATGACAAGCCAAATCCTTATAGGATCTTTCTATCTTTATAGTCAGATTCTTAAAGGATATTTAAAGTGCTATTATAAATCCTTGATTGGATTTCTAAGAGTACTTTTCAACGTATGAGACAACACGATGAATGGTGTTTATGTGTAAAGTAGTGTAGGTGATTAAGATAACGAAATGAGAGTAATACAATAAGAACATGGTGGATACGCCGCTGGTACTTCCTATATATAAGTATTCTTATTGTATCACCCTTCGTAGCGTTATCCAAGTCACTTTAGGATTTTAGGTTTTGATGAGACAAGACAAGACAATGACACAAGCCAAATCCTTATAGGATCTTTCTATCTTAATAGCTATATTTTTATAGGATATTTAAATTACTAATTCAAGTCCTTGATTGGATTTCTATGAGTACTTTATAATGTATGAGACAATGTATAATTGCCAAATCCTTGTAGAATCTACCTATCTCAAATAGTTAGATTCTTAGAAGGATACCCAAAGTACTATTATAAATCCTTGATTGGATTTCTAAAAGTACTCCCACAAGTTCTTGACCTAATTCTATGTTATGACGAAACAAGTACAAGAGAAACAAAGACAATGTACCCTTTTGATGACATAAAAACTACTTGGTATTAATCATATTGCCATTTACAAAACACTTTTTACGCAAGTTTTATTATCAAGACAATGTATTGCAATACTAAAATTTTTGCCATTTATTGGTTTCAAGAATTCCATTTTCAATTGGCAACTCACGTAGTTGTCAAAGCATTGCAATACCAAACCTTTTGCCATTGATTTGGCCAACAAAACTTATGTACTCACCAGCATTCATTGTTGACGATATTTTCACATATGTTTTAGGTATTGACAGTTCAAGTATGCTACACATAGGAATGCACTCGGTGTCACACCCTAAAAACGTCACAACGGAATATAAAACGTAGTGGTGACGGAAGCTGGTGCCCATTTCTATCTTGATGTTTGATGCATTATAGTGTTGGACATTATTACTTAATTTAAAACGTAGATTTTAAACTTAGCGTCTCAAAACATGACATAACCATGACAAAATAAAGTTATCCTTTGATCCTTACGGATCTTATTACATTGTCCCAAAAATTTAAAAGTCAGTCCAACATTATAAGTGATAAAACATGCATCAACAACCACAAGATACGCCATAATTCCCGAAGCCGAACTCAAGTACCTATAGAACACGTTAAAATCAAGTGTCAACACAAGGGAAGGTGAGTTCACATATTCACATACAACCAATATTATTCCAACGAAAACTTTTTGATTAGGTGTTTATTTGAAAACATCCATTAAATTTTATAAAGTCCATTTTACTTCCTTAATAAAATCCATAGGCCATCCATCGGTTCATCAAACCGACAACAGTAATATTGCCCAGGTTTTGTATATTAAATTATTGCGTCAATTTTTAGACTCGTATGTTAGCTAGATGATACGAACTATATATTAACCATGCAGGGATAATCAATACTAGACAATAAACAGAATATCAATTCGTCGTTTGACTTGACACGGGGCGACCGGTCACGACGGGGTTGTCAATCCGATAGATCTACCAACAATTCCTCGCGTACTATACTTAAATGACTAAACGACATCATGGGCGCATGGTTCTCTCACAGAATAATATAATGTCTGCCTCACGTACAATATATATATATATATCCTACTAATATGACAATTTAATACACGATGTTGTACGAATCCCCTGATCCCCTCCCTTGAGACCAGGCCGGCATCCGTCCCAACTTTACGGTCTGTTTCTCCTCGGAAACACCGTACCATCCCAATTTCCGACATTCATTCATCAAAAACATTTTTACTTCGAAATTTATGACTTATCAAATTTTATACATTTTCAATGAAAATATATATTTTATATTAAAAGGTATGTTTTATTTCAAAAACATTATTAAACCCTTTTATTGACGTGTTCTACCCCCAAAATATATACAAAGCAGTAAAAAGAGGGGTTTAGTGACACTCACCTTTGGGTGCGTATTTTAAATAGCGCAATCCCAGAGATTGATTTCTACACGTCCTATTATATGTAGGAACGAGCTTTAAATTAATATACATATATATACGTCACAAAATCCTAAGTTTCTCTGTTTATCAGAATTTTCACATAACTTTGAGATTTTCTCGAAAAATCATCGTTTTTGATTATGTTGGCACGTTAATATATATATGAGTCCATATATAGATTTTTAAGATTTTGCGGCTTGAACGATTTTATTGGTGACCATTATTGTGTAAATCCATTAACTCTCCCGTTTATACGCAATATATCTACGATTTGCGCGTCGTAATATATATACATAAACGTTCACATAATTGAACACCGAAACATGCGAAATCTTGTTAACTTATATATATTGTCATTTTTAAAGCAAATATACATAAATTATCTTATATGTATCAAATTTCATGCTCGATAAACAAGTTTCACGTTTAACGCAATTTTTACCGTTTCTACCGCACAAAACGTACAAGCATACATGTGTAAGCTAGATTTCTAATATCATGTTAAAAACTTAACATATTTTCACATTCTCATGTTTAAATCTCATAACACATTTAACACATAAGGTTCACCCAAAATTTTACCTATACTAGTGTATATTGAAAAATGTGTATTTTAGCGATTCGGTAACGGTTTCGGGCGTCGGAAGTCACGTATGACCATCCAAACACCAAGTAAACTTAAAATTAGTTAAAATACTTATTTTTAAACTAAAAATATCAGTTTACTTACTGATTTAAATCAGTTTTATAAAAATCACTCGAAAAGCCGATTTTTGACCGTTTTAACGCATAGTTTTGCGTTAAACGTTACTATAATCATCCCAAATCGAAATGACTTGATATTTTAAAACAATACATGTTATTTACTGATTAAAATAGTGGTTATAATCAGATTAGTGCAGTTTTTGTGCAAGTCACATAAATCATGCGATTTCACGTATTTTACAACCTTTAATGCACCAAGTACAACTTGCAAACCTAGCTAACATTAGGACCAAGTTATATGTCACTAAACACTTTAAAATAACTTTATTTTAGTGTTTATAATCTGCTCAAAACTGATTTGTACTAAATCATACACAAAACACATTATTTCACCTATTTTACAAGTTTCTAAGCCTCATGTATAACATGCAAAGCTAGTAAACCTTATGACAAAGTTTTATATCATTAAATACTTCAAAATAATCATATTTTAATGTTTATAATCTGATCAAATATCATTTTTATCAAATCATGTTCAAATCATCATTTCATGACCACAAATCATCATGCATGTTCAAGTAAATGCATCTATTGCACTCATACAACATCATCATCATCTTTTATGTTCTAATCATGCTCAAGAACACATATACATACATATACACAAAATATATACACCTACAATAACCTTCAAAAGTTCACTTTTTCATCAAATCTCTTTCAAATCATGAAACACATTTAGATCATTCTTTTATGACATTTTTGATCCATGCATGTATTCTATCATTCAAGAATTATATTATTCAAGAATCACTCAATCAAATCAAAACACAACTAAATACACACACTCATATAATTTTCGGCCATACATACATGTATATACACACTCATTTTATTCTCTTTGAAAACCCATATTATTATTACCTTCAAGTTTGTGAAATATTTTAAGATTCAGGAGAAACCTTTCATTATTATTTTCAACAGTAAGAATCAAGAACATTTTTAAAGAGAATAGTTTTATACCCTCAAGATTCAAGTGGGTGGTTTTTGAATAAAAAGATGATATGAAGCTTGGTTCTTGCTTGAAACTCCTTGGAATCACCTTCAAACCTTCAAATGGCCTTGAAATCACCTTGAAATGAGCTTGAATCTCCATGAACAAGGTTGGAAATTTTGGAATATGCATGAATATAGGGGTGTTCGGCCGTAGCTTTTTAGAGAGAGAGAGAGAGATGATGTTTGGTTTTTGAAAAATGTCTTGGATGAGTAATATTGGATGGTAAGGTTTCCAACATAATCATTATAGGTTTTGCATGTTATACACTTGTAAAGAGAGAGAAAGTATGAGACTTTCTATGGCTGCCAACTATCATTTTTGCATACACCTCACATGCACACACACACACACACACACATATATATATATATATATATTATGTTTATATATAAAAAACTGGTATTTTACTGGATACCGGGTATTTTATCTAGCGTTTTAACCCCGTTTTAGTGCGTTTTATTTTTTTTTAACAATTTATAAAAATAATCTCACCAAAATATTATTGAACAATATTTTGTTTGCCTGGACTGGCTACGTTGCCGGTATTTGGCAATATGTGCGTTGTGCTGCGCGGTATGCGCTTAAAATCGCAAAAATAGGAATTTAAGCGTTTTTATTTATTTTTATTATTCTATAATAATAAACTTATCAAATTATTACTAAAATGATTATCAGTTGCCTTAACAGGCTATGTTGACAACATTTTGTCGGTATACGCGCTGCATCACGCGGTACGCGCTTAAACTCGAAAAATAGAGTTTCTTAGCGTTTTAATTTATTTTTACTCACGAATATGATTAAAATTATTATTCAAATCATAATAAACTATTTTTAGGATTTTAACACTGATCGGGTGGTCACCGACGTTCGTTTCGCATTTTAACCGCTACGCTATAAGCGTTTATCTTATTGCTGCCAACAAAATTTTTACCAAGGTTTAAATTTACCAACTCATTAAATTTCGCATAAAAACATCATAATCAGTCAAATACAGCCTTTTATCTATTCACAACACGTGCTACAATTGTACGGTACGGCCTGAAAAGCCGGGTGTCACATTCGGGCCTTAGCCTTCTTTAAACTAAAGACAATTACATGTATTCTTTGCATTGTAAAACATTGTAATTATAATGAAACATTTTAGTACCATGTGTTGTGAACAATTTGTAATGTGACTCCCCGACGATTCCGCTGCGAGTTGTTTATATGCGGTTGGGGTGTTACATGTATGTGTGTGTGTGTATATATATATATATTTATGCATGTACATGTGGGTTTTTGTTTGGATGTTCATAAATGTGAAGGATGAATGCATGCAATGATTTGATGATGATTAGATGAAGATGATGGTTTGATTATATAAAAATGAAATAAATGTATGTGATGCATTTAAGTTCTTGGATGATGATGAGGATATGATAATCATGCATTAGGTACTTATACATAAGTATATATAATGATTAAACGATCATAAGTTGGTGAGCTTTAAATGATATGATAAAAGTGAGTTAAAATAGAATATGAACATGATGAATGATGTTATATGATGTGTTTTATGATGATATCAAGTTATGTCATAAGTTTGGTAGCTTTGCATGTTGTACATGAAGCTTAAAAAGTTTTAAAATGGGTGAATTTGCATGATTTTTGTGACTTACATGAATTTGCACTAACATGGATATTAGTACCATTTTATTTAGTAAATAACATGTGTTATGTTAAAATATGAAGTCATGACGACTTGGGATGGTTATGGTAAGGTTCGGTACAAGACTATGCGTTAAAAACGGTAAATTTTTAAAGTGATTTTTGCAAAACTCTTTTAGATCAGGTTGTAAACTTATATTTTTATGATAAATATAAGTATTGTAACTTATACTAAGTATCCATGGTGTTTGGCTAGTCATATGTGACTTCCGACGCCCGAAAACGTTACCGAAACGTTAAAATACGCATTTTTCAACATACACGAAAACGGGTTGTTCAAGGGTGAACTTTGTATATTATGATATGATATGTGAATATGAGTATGTGTAATATGATATGTTAAGTGTTGACATGATAGCAGGAGTTAAGACTATGCATGTACACTTGTATGGTTAAAACGATAATTTCGGTAAATGTCATGTTAATATGCAACTTATTTGTCGAGCATGAAAAGAATACATAGGTTAACTTGATGAGTCATTTCATGTATATATGCTATAAAAATGATGAAATATATAAGTTGACGAAATACGTGTATTACGACATTTGATGATATGTTCACGTTTATGCAAATATATTACGAAACACAAATCGTAGATATATTGTATATAAACAGGTGTGATAACGGATATAACATAATGAGGGTCACCAATAAAATCGTTAAAGTCATACAAATATTAAAATATATATGTATGAACACATTTATATATACACGCCAACATAATAAAAAATAAAGCCTTTCGAGAAAAATCTCAAAGTTACGTGAAAATTTTAAGTATTGGAGAAACTTAGGTATGTATAGAATAATTGGTTATTAAATCGTTCCTATTTAAATTAGGACGTGTAGACCAATTTGTGGGATTGTGCTAGTAGAATAACGCACCCAAAGGTGAGTGTCACTAACCCCTCTTTTTACTGTTTTATATAATGTTTTGGGGGAAGAACACGCCTTTAAAAGGATAATTATACGTTTTTGTATAAAACATGCATTTGAATAAATTATAAATATATTTTCATGGAAAATATGGTTTGGAATGATATATATATATATATATATATATATATATATATATATATATATATATATAGGGTAGGGATAGTGTACAAAGTATCTAAAGTGTGAGAAGTGTTTTAAACCATTAGATCTTTGATCTAATGGTTGAGATCAATAGGGACCAAATTATAAATTGTGTTTTAATTATATGGACTGATTTGAAAATCGTAGGGGTAATAGTGTCTTTGTATATGTTTCAAATTAGGTAACCTCTCCTAAATTCTAATGATTCACTCCTAAATTCTAGCGATTCAAATTTAACTGCTAAATTATATCGATCCTAAATTCTAAAAATAAAGAAATATGTAACTGCTACAAGAAATGTATAACAATATGCATCCATCATATAACACTATACATCCATTATATAACATTATATAACACTATATAACACCATATAACACTATGTAACACCATATAACACCATATAACACCATATAACACTATATAACACTATATAACAATATATAACACTATACATCCATCATAGACATGCTACTAGAAAAATATAACACTATATAACACTATGCATCCATCATATAACACTATATAAACCAAAGAACACTATATAACACCATGTAACACTATATAAAAATATATAAAACTATAAAGTTCTGAATGGTGGCTGCACTACAGAATTAATAATTGATGGTGTTATATAGTGTATGTCCCCTTGAGTCGTATGGATCTTCACAGAATTGTCAATCTAATCAAGAGTGCGGAATCCTCTTGATTAGAATATAGCAGAATGAGTAGAAACAGAAATCAGCAATTCACTTTCAAATTGGATCTTTATTGATTATCTATCAAAGTGATTACAATCAATCAAGATCCCTAACCACACTAATTCCGTCCAAGCTGATTATACTCTCACGAAATCTCACACAAACTCTGTTTTTGCTGATTAACCTAAACCCTAAAGCCTAACCTTGTTTATATAACACAAGGTTGCTACATGGGCTAAGGTTTCCTACATGGGCAAAGCCCAATTCGTCCACCCTTGACCCAATATGGGTTTTGTTTAGCCCAAACTCTATAATTCAACTAATACAAAGCTAAACCCGCTAACTGTTTATCGTTTAACTAATTACAAGATATCCAAAGACCAAATCTAAGCTGTTGTCACAAATATGCACCAACAAACTCCCACTTGACAATAGCTTCATAAAATAACTTTGTCTTCAGTCTTCTTGCAATCTTCATGTAGTCCTTCAATGTCTTTGGTCTTTGGATAGCTTCAGCTTCAATAGCTTCTGTTAGCAACAGACTCCCCCTAAGCTGATGCATCCAATCACCAAATCTTCAAAAACTTTAGCGTTTGAGTAAACTCCAGTTCAGCATTTGAATAGCAATCTTCAAACTCTTCAACTTTGTCTGCAATGTAGAAAGGAGATTCTACCATGCATCCAATCAAACTCTCATCTTCTCAGCAACTTCTCAGCAACATACTGCTTCAATTTGTATACTATAAAACAAACATCTCGAGAAACCATAAGAATTTTTCAACAAAGTTAAATAAATTATTATTTTTCAAGAGATTGTATCACAGATTAAGCATTCTCAATTCATCACCAACACGCAAAACTTTTTAATCACACACCCTATAACCCGCATGAATTAAAATTTTGAACTCACTTTCCAACACCGTCTCCCCCTATCAGTAACAATTCCTCCAAGAATAACAGTTTTCCGTACGTTAAGAATTTTAACAGAAAAAGACACTATTTTTGGATTTTTATATTTTCTGAAAGCAAGTAAATAACAAAAGCAATAAACACTCTATTTTTGTGAGAATCACTGGTAAGAAGATCATATCAGCACAATCAAACTGTTTCACACTATTAGATAATTCTTTATGTAATTTTTCGTGAAAAGCAGTCCAAGACGATTACCAGTATGTTTGTCCACTTAAACAAAATGCATGAAAATTTCAAGTACCATTACCGTATGATACGTTAAGGTAATTTTATTTACTGAAATATTAGTGTGTCCCACTTCAGGATATACCCCCACGATCAAGGTATGCACAAAGATTCACCGTAGTAGGTGAGTATACTGAATTCATCCGTTTTGTTTTTCAACGTTTAGATAATTGGTGATCAGGTCAGTACTTCCGTACAGCAAAGAGACCAAAATATCTAACGAGGGCTATGACAAATACCATTTTTGGTACGATTTATGCTTTTTGCACATTTGAATGACTCTCTATGAGAGCTTCTTCATTTTTGGGTTTTGGCATTTTTTGCCCTTTTAAGATATCCTGGGTGTGTCTAGGTCAGCATATATCTGGATGCAGCAGAAGGACACCCCTGATATCCCCAGATGAAATAACAGTATAAAGACCCAAAACTTCAGATTTTGGCAATCTATCAACGCAAGATTTAAGGTCATTAAACCATACACCACTGATGTGTTCCCCACTCATATACAGTGCATTTAGGTTTATATCACATTGGCAAGTTGATTATTTCATGCTTTTTGCCTACTGGTACATCATATGATGAAGCTGCTATCACACTTATGCAATTTAAGTTCAATTTCAGTGTGACAGTCAAACTTGCCGATGTACTATCATTTCTTCTTTTTCACACAGTGATAACTCATTTTTGATTTTCTATTATTTTTTTTATGTTTTTTGATTTTTCAATGTTTTTGTATTTTTGATTTTTAAGAAAAGCAGTAAACTATTTACAAAATTCTTATGAAAAACCAGTTATTCAGGATTCCTCATCCCGTTGAGTTCGACTAAATGTTCAAAGCGAGCCCTGTCAAAAGCGTTAGTATAAAGATCTGCCAGGTTATCTAGTGTGTCGACTCAGCACTTTGAACTTCAATTTAAATCAATTAATATTTATATATCAAACAATCTCACATCCCCCTTCATGTGCCTGAAGCAGCCACTATCAACATAAGTTGATAATCCTCCTTAGCAGCTCCTGCACGCAACAACTAAGAAATTAGTTAGATTGGGGGACCCAAGCCTTAATGGTCTTGGGTCGTCCAAATTCACCAACTACTTGAACATCCATCCAATATCCATTACTCCTAATTGGAGTCTTGGATCTCAGACCTGTTGATGGAATTTGATTTTGATTTCCATAAGGTCTCTGGTCCTGAGGGTTCCTATATGTATTTGGACTATTTGACCTTTGAAAATTTTGATTTTGATATTGACCTTGACTTCTGAAATTACTTGTATTTCCATTAAAATTGTTCATTCTAGGTGAACTACTTCTAGGTCTCTCATATCTGCCTGGTGGAGATCTAGGCTGAAATCTTGGTTGATTTCTTTGAAAACGAGGAACTTGTGGAGTTCCTTTTTCAGCATTATCTACACCAACAGCAACAGTCTCTGGTTGCTTAGGAGCAGATTTCTTTGGAGAATTTGACTCTCTCTCCTTTTTATCACCACTATTCTCTGGTGACTTCTCTCTCTTCCTCTCACTAACTTGTGCTTTACTCTTTTTGTTAGGACAGCAGCTAGCTACATGTCCCTTTATGTGACACTTGAAGCACGATCTCCTTTTCAACGACTTCTTAGCTGGAGTCTCTGAGGTAGATCCCTTATCAGATGGTGATGATCCCTTAGATGAACCTTGTTTAGTTTGCTTGGATTCAGATTTTTCTATGTTTTTATTTTTAGCAAACTCTACATTTGATTCATTATCAATAACAGTAGTTTTGTTTTTCATATCACTACCTTGAACAAAATTAATCTTTTTAACAAAAGCTTGATTTTTATTCTTAGGTGGTGAATTTTTCCTTTTCAAAGGTTCCCTGTTATTGTTCTTCTTAACATCATCACTCTCAGATCCGTCACCTTGACTTGATGTGGATGCGAAACTACTTGGTGCAGATGCCATAAAGTCTGCTAGCTCATCTTCACTAGGCAGAAATGAATTGTCATGACTAAGAGGAGGTGGAACTTCATTAAAGCCCTGGAAGCCCACACTGGTCTTGTCATTACTCTTCTTTAACCCACCCATCATGTGTTTCATTACAAAAGACGAATCTCTGAATTGACTCAATTTCTTTTCAAGTTCAACAATTTTGAGTTGTGCATCTGACAACTCTTTGCATTTTTCAGAAATCTCTTTTGTTTTCTCAGCCATCATGTCATGAGCTAAGTCTATGACTTGAAGTTTTTCATTTAGTTTGCAAGTTAAAGCTTCAATTTCAGCTTCATAACCTTTTATCTTCTTCAAGTAAGACGATTCATTTCTTTTAGCAAAAAAGTTTGACTCTTTAATGTTAGACATCTCGCTTATCAAACTTTGGTTTTGTGTTGACAACCTGTCAACCTCACCCTGTAGTTCACGACATCTCAAACATACAGAATTAGATTGTACCTCTTTCTCATGAACTTCTGAGGTTTCATCAGCAACAACCTGTTCAGTTTCACTCTCTTTCTCTACTTCAACATCCACTTTTGCTTCAGCATTCTCCACTTTAGCTTCAGCATCATTCACAGTAGTTTCAGCCTCATCAACTGGCACTATCTCTGCCATGAATGCCTGAGTGGCACTCTCATTCCCCTGATATCGCTTTTGTAATGCATCCCACATATCCTTTGAATTAGTGTACTTTTTGAAGGTATGCTTGATGCTATCAGGTAAGGACATCTTTATCGCAGCCAAGGCTCTCTTTTCAGCCTCATACATCTTTTTATCATCCTCTTGCATGTTCACATAGTCTGTTCTACGTGGTCTGCCCTCATAATCGTGTGTTGGGTTTATGTACCCATCTTCAATACAGATCCACATGCGTGCATCCTGAGATTCAATGAAGGATTTGAAGTTGTCCTTCCATGTAAGATAATTATCCACCTTCATCATCTTAGGTGCATTCAAATTCGTCATTTTTGACATTTTAACGCAACAGACTGGTAAAACCGTACAAAAAATCTCCGAAAACAGTGGTTACCAAATTACACCTTTAGAATCGTCTCGAAAAGACGAATCTAATGATATCTAATGTCGAAAACCGAAATCGGGATTTTCCAGAGGTTTTTTTTGTCCTAAAAATACGAGGAATGCAACGGTGCAGACGGTTCTGTCAAACGAGCTACGGATCAATTTCTAAATGCAAAACAGTAAAATTTTATCGACGCTTGCCAACTGAAATTCCACCCTTTTAAAATCGCTGGTTTTAATTATGCTGGGAATTAATTTCGCTGGTTTAATTATGCTGCACAAATTCGCTGATCTAATCACTTCGCTGGTCAAATTCACTGCAAATTTGCTGGTCTATTTTCGCTGGTCAAATTCGCTATTACGACGACCTGTAAAGTCGCCGAAAACCGTAGTAATTTCGCCGTGAAAATTATACGGTTACCAAAGTCGCCTTTGGATTTTAACGTCGCCGGTAATTTCGTAGGTCAGTTAATTTCGCAGGTCCAGACTGCGAAATTAATCTAATTCGCCAGTTAAACTTGGAAACTTAATCTTTTCGAAACTTTGATGATTTTCTGGATTCCTTAAACAGTTCCTGCAAAATCGAGCCACCAAATCAGCAAACTTTTGACCCAAATTTGATGAACAAACCAAGAACAATCTCTAAAACCTGCAAAACAGTAAACAAACAAAGCAGAAGATCAAGACAGCCAAAAAATTCGAAAATCTGTATCAAACAAACATAAAATTTCGAAACCCTAATTTTTCAGGTTTCAAAAAATTTCGAAAATCTCCCTGTTTCTCCAAGAACAATTCTGAACCGAGCCTTCAAGAGCCTAATGCTCTGATACCAATTGTGGGTCCCCTTGAGTCGTATGGATCTTCACAGAATTGTCAATCTAATCAAGAGTGCAGAATCCTCTTGATTAGAATATAGCAGAATGAGTAGAAACAGAAATCAGTAATTCACTTTCAAACCGGATCTTTATTGATTATCTATCAAAGTGATTACAATCAATCAAGATCCCTAACCACACTAATTTCGTCCAAGCTAATTATACTCTCACGAAATCTCACACAAACTCTGTTTTTGCTGATTAACCTAAACCCTAAAGCCTAACCTTGTTTATATAACACAAGGTTGCTACATGGGCTAAGGTTTCCTACATGGGCAAAGCCCAATTCGTCCACCCTTGACCCAATATGGGTTTTGTTTAGCCCAAACTCTATAATTCAACTAATACAAAGCTAAACCCGCTAACTGTTCATCGTTTAACTAATTACAAGATATCCAAAGACCAAATCTAAGCTGTTGTCACAAATATGCACCAACATATAGTGTTTTTTGGTGGTTGCACTACAAAATTATACAACACTACACAATTATATAACACCAAAAACCATTATATAACACCATATAGCACCATGTAACATTATATAATACTATATAAAAATATATAACACTATACAGTTCTGAATGGTGGTTGCACTACAGAATTATATAACACTACATAATTAATAACCAGTGAACGAGATGCGACAAATTCGTAGATTAATTCTTAAATTTGAATTCCTATAATAAAGGGTGGAGGTTATTTTAGGCAGTTATCTTTTAATCAATTAATTGAAAGAAATAGAAAATTACTGATTCACCCTTTTGAATTAATTTAGATATAGGACACTTGTCATCACCACATTTTTTCTCACCCTTCTCACAATATTAGATTAATATACAGGATCCTCTACCTATATATGTATATATATATAGATATATATATATATATATGGTCGGGATTTAGTGAAAACGCTCAAAAGTGTGAGAACGGTGAGAACGCTTATGGGTCATCTGATCAAAACAATCCATGGACTAGATTGCGCGGTGGCGTTTTCGTAAATAACATCAATTTTATTAATCTGGCGATCTTCATTAAGGGTAAAAGGGTCTTTTGACTTAACATAAAACGCCAAACTCACGCTATTAAAATCCTGCCTTAACACACATAGCACACTTCATCATAATATAACGCCATAGATATAAAACGTCAAACTTTGTTTTTAACCAATAAAGCTGAACAACCAGTACTGAAACGACGGAACTTAATTACTAGCATTTACTGTAATAAAAATCGCGCCTAAAATACGCGCCAAAAACTTCCTATATAAACAAACTCTTAGAACTACTAAAATCCACACCAAAACCCCAAAAACCTATATTTTCCTCTATACCATTCATCTTATAAACGCCAAAAAACCCAAAATATCAAAGATTCCAATCCATGTTTCTTTGATATACACTATTTTCTCAATAAACTTTCACTCTATGTAATCAGCAAGATCCTCAATATAAACGCCAAAACATACAAAAACCACAAAACTTCAAAACCGCTATTTCATGGGGATTCATCTTTTGTTCTCAATAAAGTTTAGCTAAACGGGATGGATAAAATTGTTACACATCTTTCTTGACTGAGGATTAACAATGTTATCCATTTCGTTCAGCAAAACATTATTGAGTTTTGCACGACCAAAATTAGAAGTTTATGGTAGTTTTATTTAGTGGTGTTATTGTTTTTTTTTTGGCGGTTGATTTCCTTGTCCGATCTTATATTGTTTGTTATGTAACTTCGAAGTAGCATGTTATGAACAAATAGGTAGAAAAAAAAGGTAAAAAAAAATGATGTATAAAAATGATGTAAAATGCCAAACTGAGATCTGTCTGTGTTCTATAGGATTGAAATATACAAAACGTCAAACTACTCTACACTGGCTCTTGAAGACCATCTGTGTGTGTTCTGTAAGAATGAAAAATACAAAAAGCCAAACTACTCTTCACTAGCTCTTGAAGACCTTGTCGATCTTCTTTTAATTACGGCCTGTTTGCATGTCGATGCGTAGTGTCCATAGCCTTTGCAGTTCTGACACTGTCTTTCCTTAGCCCCGGGTTTCGACTTTGATTTCTTTTTGTCAATTGCTATCTCCTGTTTAGATTTCAGCCGCTTCCGAGAACCAGTTTCTTTGGATTTATACCCAACAGGGACTCTTATCGGATTCTTGTCGTTTTTATATTGACCAGTTATCTCGGCAAATCTATCCCTAGAACTAGCGGAAAGAGCAACAATCTGCATATCTTGAACCTTCTTCATATAAGATTGAACATGATCCTTGTATAAGGATAGCTCCTCTTTATTACCAGATAAACGGTTCAAAGTATATTTGGTTGAAAAAATAATATCTCGCATCATACTTTGCACATCAGGATCAAGCTCGGTCATATATTCACGACTAATTGAGTATTCAGGAGAGCAGTTTGGGGAAGCCTCTTTGCGCCATCTATTCAGAATGTATTGTTTTGGAAATTCCCTAATGTCCATAATTCTCAAAACATAGAATATATGTCTACATAGCAAACCAAACTGTTCAAAACGCCTGCATGAGCAACTGCATGTGCAATCAGACTTACGAAACATTACCTGAAAAACGCCAAAAACAATATCTCTAAAACGCCATGCATAGAATGTTTGTCTAAAAAAGTAAAAAAACACATTGCATGTGATAAAACACCATTAACTGAAAACGCCATAAAAACCAAACGCCATTATTTACCTCAAATAAGGATGTACAAGGCTGTTGGAAGTCATTTACGTAAAACTTAACAAACCTATCAGGCTGATCTTCGTAACGTTGATTTATGCAATCCGCAACTCCAATAAGCTCAGCTTGAATGTCACAAAAAATACTTTTTGTGTATATGTCAACAGCTTACCCTTCCAACAATTTGTAACTACTCTTCAACTAGGGTTTTTTTGTATCGAGATTCATGATCATTTTTCCGATGTGTGTGACGCCGTGCTTCTATTGCAGTCTCGTAATGGGTTATGAACTCAACAAGAGTAGCTTTCGAATTGCACACTTAACCAAAAAAATGATTCTCACTCTCCGACCTGGATGTCGTTCGCATAAGACCAAACATCTCCTCCATTTTATAGTATGCAGGGATCCAAGATTCCCTAAGTGCAAAAATATCAGATAGCCAGTCATCATCTTCTAAATTGAACTCTGCGATAACCGCTTCCCATTCTGATTCAAACTCTTCAGGTGTGAGAATATCCGTCCACACAACACCACAAATACGTTCTTTAAAATTGGTGGAATTGCATACCCTAACACCAACCTATATATAACACGAAAACACCATGTATAAAAAAACACAAAAGACAAAACTTAATTAAAAAAACACTAACAAGGTAAAAAACGCCATGAATTTAAAACACAGTGTATCCTAAAACGCCAAAGGTAAAAAAAACATAACAACCTTCAGAGAAAGTTTATGCATCACATGCCACATGCATAACCGATGCCTCGTGTCAACAAATACAATAGAAATAGCCTTCTTCATTGCTGGATCTTGGTCAGTGACAACAACTTTTGGTTGAGAACCAACAGCTTTTAGGAAAACTCTCAACAACCAAATATACGTATCAACAGCTTCCGACGCCAATAATGTTACACCAAAGGTAACATTGCAGTGATGATTGTCTATACCAGTGAACGGTACAAACACCATAGAGTATCTGTATATGAAAACGCAATGAGAACAGAAAACAATAATAAAACGCCATTGCATGTAAACTAATAAAACGCCATTGCATGTAAAAAAATAAAACGCCATTGCATGTAAACTAGTAAAACGCCATTGCATGTAAAATAATAAAACGCCATTGCATGTAAACTAATAAAATGCCAAAAACAGAAGAAGTTGAATTATAAAATATCACTTGTTGGAACGATACATGGCATCAAACGAAATCACATCACCAAACACGTGGTAATTACGTTTGGCTTGATCGTCACACCAAAAAAGCCCCTTCAAACGATTCTCTTCGTCCGTGATGTAATCATACGAGAAATTAGGCTGGGAATGTTTTTTTTCATTCAAATGTCTCACAACCATATCGGCGTCATATTCCCCTATAAACAAGTTAATTTGCCTCTTATAATTCTTAAATTCAACTTTACTTGCACCCACATATTCAAAACCGCCAAAACAAGTCTTCATAACACTAAACGCCTTGACGGGACCCAAATTCAGCTTAGACATGCTGTGTATAACATGCTTCTGGGACTGAGTGAGGTGTCGTTCAGTTGGAAGAAAATGCTTATCGGGACGTTCAACAAGTTCATGATTGTGCTCTTCTACAAACTTATACACCTTCCATGATCCAGCCTCATAAAGTACACATAACAGTGCACCATAATCAGTCCTCTTTGAAAATTTGGATCGCACTACTCGCTCCTTTTGATTGGGGTCCAACGTATCAACCTTCTTGTCCTTGTATAACCCAGATCTGGTACACTAGTAATACTTAATATGTAAGACACCTTTAGAGTTTGTCTTTGTAGTCCCTTTCCTGACTGAAAACCCACACTCCTTGGCATACTTAACATACATTGAATAACAGTCATCGAGGCTTGAGAATACCATGTCCTTTGTGGGCTTTAATTCTTCACTGACGTCAGGAATAATAAATGGTAATCCAGTTTTGAGGCAAAGCCTTTGACTCGAGGAAGAAACTTCAACTGAGAAAACACAGTGAGGAACAGAAAAATCAGAAAACACAGTGATGTCTCGTAATAACATTATATATTAAAACGCCATTAATTGAATAATAAACACATAATTTAAAAACGACATGATAAAAAAGCCATGAGATGTAAAACGCCATAATTAACAAACATAATGTTTACACAAATTAACAAAATAGGAATAACTAATGTTCACAAAAACTACTAAATAAAATTCAAAACTAATCAAATAGATGTAAAACGCCAATGATCGTAAAAACATAAGAAATATACTAGAACGTAAATGACAATTAAAATTAATATAGAAAACTCCAATTGCAGTTCTTAATAATTGTTTAAATACTAATTAAAACGCGATTAAATTGCATAATTGAATAACGCAATTGAAAATCATACAACACATTATAAAAAATAATAATACAAAAAAATGCCATAGAACAATGATAAAAGAACAAAACTCCATATCTGTTGCATGATTTGCTTGAACGAAAAATAGAAAGCGCCAACAAATTTTACTTTGTCGAACATAATCCACGTTAAACGCCATAGATCTGAGAAAGCTTGCAAAGGAGGTAACGGCTAACAATAAATCTTTGGAGTTTTAATTTGAAAGAGATTTATAACGCGAATAAGGAGGGAACGTATAAAAGGACAATCGTACCCCCACATAACAATTAGGGCCCCCTGCCACGTGTTGGGCCAGGATCCGTTCTCACCATTCTCACACTTTTCACCGTTCTCTCCTGAACCCGTTTAAATATATATATATATATATATATATATATGTTTTCGAGGAAAACATGATTCTGGAAATGTGATTGAATTAAAAATATGTTTCGTAGAGAAACGGGGAGGATTACGATGTTTGGGGTAAAACGACCGTATATATTTAAAAATGTTTAAGTTGTGACGAATTTGCTTGATCTCAAGAGAGTAAGTATCAGAATAGGCTTACATTTCGGTGGGGACTTCAGGGAATTCGTATAACACAAAATATTAAATTTATCATTTTAATAGGATATATATTGTTCATAAGGCAGGCACCATAAGTGACCCATTGAATGGCATTTTGAGCGAATTTAGCCGTTTAATCATTAATACCGGTATGCGTAAAATTGTTGATAGATCTATCAGGTTGACCACCCCGTTGTGACCGGTAGCTCAATGTCAAGTCAAACGACGAATTGATATTCTGTGATTGTCTAGCGTTGATTATACCCTTATTATTAATATATAGCTCATAGGCCTTGCAACCCTATGAATTTGAAAACTTGATGCATAAATTTAATATAAAAATAAATCTTGGGAAGATGGTTTGTGTCGAAGGTTTTTTAGAGAAAACGCTTGCGATCAGAGAACTGACCCTTGGATTTTTGATAAGGAATAACATTGACTTTCTTAATTGTATGTGGATGTTTTGATATAAAATTCATAATAAGAAAGTTTTCCTTAAATAAATTGTTTACAATTTGAATATTTGAACTCACCTGCCTTTGTGTTGACACTTGATTTTTACATGTTCTTCAGGTACATGAGTTCGGCTTCGGGATTTTGGCTTGTCTTGTGGTAGTTGATGCAATGGTTTATTAAATAATGTTTTAGACAACTTTTAAAACTATTTCGGACAAAGTGCACTAAGATCCATAAGGATCAAACAACTATGTCGTGGATGTGGTTTTCATTTAAAATTTAAACTTTAAACTTATGTTTTAATTAAGTTGTGTGTCTAAAATTTATATTGCATCATCGACAAAGATACTTATGGGTACCAACCTCCGTCACCGCCACGTTTGTATTTCCGCTGCGACGTTTATGTGGTGTGACAGAAGTTGGTATCTATAACAACCCTCCTAGAACCTTTAACGTGACCCAAAAACGTTCCTTACGTACCCCGTATACGAGAAATAAACCTGAAATACCTTTATACTTAGAAAAATCAAGAAACACAAAAATTATAGGGTTGTCGCGGGGAGCGACCTAGACCCCTTGGTCTCTCGCGGGGCGCGAGCTCCGATTGCTTGCCGGACACCCCGGCCGCCACGTGTCAACACGTGGCAGGTCTAGATACGCTGACTGGCCAAGCCTATGGCCTATCCTACACTTATCGCGGGCCACAAAGGCCTACCTTCAGTGTGTCGCGGGCCGTGAGTCGCCATACGGAAAGCCTATAAATAGGGGCTCAGAGCTTCATTTGCAATTTGTTCAGAAATCAAATCTCTCTCAACTTTCTATAGGCAAATATAATACCCACTATAAAGCGAAGCTCTGCCTCGTTGTAAGTATTATAACCCTACACGATCGATTTAGGGCTCCGTAACGCATGTCAGGGCTCTGCCCGACTCAGTCGTTGGAGTTCTGTCTCGTGTTACACCCGATTGATCTAGGATTTCGTAATGCATGTCAAGGCCCTACCTGACTCAGTCATTGGAATTCTGTCTCGAGTTGTACGGTTAATGTGATTTGGGTTATTTTACTAACACGTGCGCATTGTTGAATTTTAATAGATAATAACCAGGAGAATCACCAGGAAGCTATAGTAGTATCACCTAAGACAACAAAGTAAGTACATTCACTTTTTCTCACTATTTGTGAGTAGTATTCTTTTTGTGAGTCAAAATGTTTTACCAAAACCTCAAATGTTTTCCAAAACAATTACAGTGATTAAGTCTTTGTAATTCTACAATTACTGCCAGTATTATGGGGTTTGTATACAGTACTTGATAACCTTCACAATGGGGCACGGGTATCCAATGTGTGATATGACCATAGTCACAGATCCTTCGAGTGACGCGTACTGACAGAGTAATTGTGTAGATATAAACATTGTAATCGCCCTTAATACTGTAATGTGTAAACAACTGATACTTTACAAATGGAATGTACTTGCCAGTATTTCTTGCTGATAAAATGTTTTTAAAACGCGTTTCAGGTAACTCAATGTGAGAGCCAATAAAGCCAGCTGGAGAGCACTGAAGTCTTAGAAAAGTGGCTATAAAAGTTACCTAAATAAAAAAAGAGTTTTTATTTTCAATAATTAGGGTTTATCCCTACAAATGTACTGTCAAATAAACTTGGGTTTTACCCCAATGATTTGTTATAAATAGTTTGGTGTTTTACTCTGATAAACATATTTCCTAACTACGGTCCTGATGTATTCTGCTGCCAAATTAATAAACACCGATACCACTGATCTGGATCTCTCGGCACCCGCTCCCGGGGTAGGGGTTGGGGGTTGCGACAGTATCAGAGCCAATGGTTATTAGCGAACTAAATGTTTTATTGGAAAAACTCTAGACTTCAACCGAAGAATTTTGAGAATTAATCCTAAAATTCACGAAGCTAACAATTTAAAATAAACATGGATTTTGATCATGTATGAAAACTATTAAGAGCTTATCTTCATAGTGTTAATCTGTTTATTTATGCCTTAAACAGAGCATTCGTTACTGATCAAACTATTTGGTAACTTTCCAAGTTTCTGGGCAATTTCTAGGCTCCGCAAGAAGTCTGCTTTGTTTGGATTCAAGCCTCCAAGTTGCAAAGAAGCCTATCCGTTATCCAATCCATCAAATCCTTGCTTGTTTATGGTTTGATTTCTTATTCTTAACATGTCTTTTGATCATATTTCAAGCATTGAAGCTGATGCTTATGTATTATTGTAATAACATTAAGATACTTGTTTTATGAACAATCTCTAGTTTGTAATCTTATTTGTATGAAGCTTTAGCAACTTTTTCATGTTTGAATCTTGATGATCATATGGCAAACTTGTTTCATTGATGTTGGATTCTTGATTGTGGTTGTTTATCTTGGATGATTAATGATTGGTTAAATAAGATTGTTAACAATTCCTTGATTAGTCATTTCTTAGTAAACTATTAACTTGTTAATATGTTTACACCATGAAACTAGAAATGGGTATTGGTTTAATAAAAGGTAAATCAAATGTTAATCAAGAGTACTTTCTTGCATGTAAGGACCCTAACGGGTTAGATGGTATTGTTACAAGTTCTTGACACGGTTTATGATCTTTGTTTAGTGGTTTTGGTTGAAATTACTATCTTGGTGGATTTGTGTTCAAAACTTGTAAAATGAAATAGTTTGTGATATGATCTACTTTATGCTTGTCTCGGTGGTTGTATTGTTTTATCGGTATTACTTTTCTTAATTAAGTGAGGTTAGAAAACTCTTAATGGATAACTAACTTATCATTAGAAGATTTACATGAAAATATATCAATAGCACGCCAATGAACGATTTTAGGTGGCTAAAGTGGGTCTATCGCGTTAGCTTTCCGAATGATTGTCATGTTAGGATTCCCGAAAGGCATACTAATTGTCTATATAATTGAAAGATTGATCAATAGCCTTTGTGACATTTCTGACTTAGTTAACATGCTTAGGTTGTTTGTAATACAAGATAATATATATTTTATGTTCGAAGTCTTTTATGTCTTAAATATAGTTTTAGATAATATTAGTTAAAACTCATTCACATATCTTTTTACCGGTAAATCATTGACAAAGATTTAGTACTCATGCTCCACCCGCGTCCATGGATCGACATCTGCTTCTTACCCATACTTTGCTAAATATACGATAGGGTACACTTGTCCTCTTATATGTGTTTTAATGTTAAGGTATAAATCATTTTTTATAAATATTAAAACCAAGTTCGTGTGTAAAATTCATTGTAAAAATATGTATATATACGCACACGAACAAAGTTTTTGGCGTCGTTGCCGGGGACGCGGTGAGCTTTCGGAACGATCCGAATCATTCTTTTACCGGTGTACATGCTTTTGAATACTTGTGCATATATGCTTATTTGTTATTTATTTCTTAATATATATTTGTTTGATTTATTTATTTATTTATTTGTTCGGAATCGAACCAATTGATTATTCTTTCATTTAATTTATTCATGCTAAAATTTAATTAAAAAAATTTAATATAATAATATTATATTCTTTTTCCGCATCGGGCTTATCCTTTTATTGTAGGTTGATGTCCTCAACCCCCGTGCCCGCTGTTGCTGAGCTTGCCGATGAACCATAACCTAACCTAAGGAGAAGTAGGAGGCTTCGAGAAAGGTTCCGTGTCATTGCACAACGAATCACAGCTGCGATTGACGAACAAGTGATACTTTCTGAGAGTGAGAGCTATATGGACGAGACAGGAAGCACCATGGCGGACGACGACAGGCCGTTGAATGAGACCGGCCGTCCAGGAGGAGAGGGCTTGCTACCGAGCATCGCCTGACCTATTGTGGTAGCACTGAGTTTCGAGATAAAATCCAGCATTATCAACATGCTACAAAATTCGGTGCAGTTCGATGGAAAGGATCACGAGGATTCGGGTCGGAACATCGCTTCATTTCTAGAGGTGTGCTCGACTTTCAAGATATGAGACGTTTCTGAGGACGTGATCCGTTTGTGGCTCTTTCTATTTTCATTGCGAGACAAAGCCCCATCTTGGCTTTTGTCATTTCTGACAGGATCCATCACGACCCGGAACGAGATGGCGGAGCTATTCATGCAGAAATATTTTCCTCCAGAAAAGACAACTAAGTTGAAGAACCGTATCATGACATTCAAGCAAGACGACAGAGAATCTCTACACACAACTTGCAAGAGATTAAGAGATCTTTTGATTGATATCCCACATCATGGGTTGTCCAAATGGCAGCTTGTACAGACTTTCTACCAGGGACTCAACTACGACTCATAGGAGCGTGTGGACGTGTATGCAGTAGGCAATCTTGGAACGAAGACACCGAATGAAGCCTACATGATTATTGAGAAAGCTACTTTGAATTCGAGTTCTCGTCACGGTGGAGTGCGAAATAAGGCATCATCCATTCCTAGAGTTCATGTTGTTGATACATATACGACTCTTACTTCGCAGATTGGGGCTTTGGTGGCAAGATTTGATCAATGTCAAAATGTTTCGCAGATTCAATCATCATGTGAGAAGTGTGGAGTGTCACACGAGCCAGGTACTTGTGAGTAGGGTGTTATGTTTACATGCCATGAGGAGGTGGACTATTTGGGCAATCAAATCAGGCCCCAAAATAAACCCTATAGCAATACGTATAATCCGGGGTGGAAGAATCGCCCAAACTTTGGGTGGAAATCTGGTTCTGGGAACCAAAACCCACTCGGATACGCTCAGCGTGCCCCCACGCCACGGCTGCCTTAGGGACAGCTTTACCAGTCTCAAGGTCAGCCACATTACCATAATCAGGGCTCCGGGAGCAGTTCCCAGCCACACGCCTTTTAGAGTAACTCTAAGCTAGAGGAGATGATGGCATAACTGTTAAGAAACTTCAATTGTGCTAATTAGATAGCTGAGAACCGCTACCAGCAACATGAGGAGAGTTTCATTGCCCAAGAAGGGGAGATGCGGAGTCAGAAAGCTTCCATTCAGACCACTGAGAATCAGGTTGGCCAGTTGGCTAAGATGTTGTCTGAAAGGCCTCAAGGTGGTCTTCCAGGTAACACGGAGCCAAATCTGAAAGGGCGTGTTAACGCCCCGTACACGTAACAAGTGTGGGGAAAGGAGTCTAGCTATCGACTCACTGAAAAAACTGTAGCGAGCATGTTTTCACACGCTAGGAGTCTAGCTATCGACTCACTGAAAAACTGTAGCGAGCGTGTTTTCACACGCTAGGAGTCTAACTATCAAAACTCGCTGAAAAAACTGTAGTGAGCTTGTTTTCACACGCTAGGGGTAAATTTGTAAATATTTAATTTTTCGCATTTATTTCCTTTTTCGTTAACTTTTTCTGTTTTTAGTAGGTTTGTACAGGTTTGATTCATGTCTTATGAAGTTTCGAAGTCATTTTAGAGTTAAAACAGGTAAAACGTTACAAAAATGGTGAATTATGGTGAAAAAACGGAGTTGAGAAAATTCTGTTAGTTATGTCTGTAGAATGCACAGATAGCGCACGACCGTGCACTTGATCCACACGACCGTGCACCTCATAATTGCATCTGTCTAAGAACCACCGTGCATAAGGTAGTCATCGGACACGCACGACCGTGCGGTCCAACTGCACTACCATGCACACCGGCACGATGTTGCAAACCCCAGTGCACTGATCGATCCGCACGACCGTGCACGGCTTTTTAGCAACAGTAATTTTGCAGGGTATAAAAACGACTTTTCTTTAAAAAACCTTTCAAAATTATGAACCCTAGC
The DNA here is from genome assembly GCA_030545235.1 of Helianthus tuberosus. Classification (NCBI taxonomy): domain Eukaryota; kingdom Viridiplantae; phylum Streptophyta; class Magnoliopsida; order Asterales; family Asteraceae; genus Helianthus; species Helianthus tuberosus. The sequence continues at coordinate 73,265,194 of CM060450.1, forward strand.
CGCACAACCGTTCCTGGCTCTCTTCCTCCTAAAACCCACCATCTTTTGCAAGGATTTCACTCAAATCTTCGAACAAGGTATGAATCCTTACTTATTTTGCACTTGTAATCTAGTTTTAGTTGTAAATTAGGGTTTCTAGTCAAGAACTTTTGGGGTTTTCTTCATAAAATCAAATCAAACCCTAGTTGTTGAATTTTTTGTGTTAATCGCAAGTTATTGTCGCTGAATCAAAGCCCATTCACTGAGAAAATGTTTTGATTTGAGGGAAAATGGTTGAAATCAGTGAATGAGAATTTTCTAACAAATCTACAGTCGTGCACGGTCATGCACTTGATCTGCATGGTAATGCCGACTCGATGACACAACAAATTCAGTGACTAGATCTATGATTTCGAGATGCACGGTCATGCACATATCCACATGGTAGTGCAGATCCAATTTCAGAATCTGACCTGACCAACATATTCGAGACGCACGACCGTGCACATAACCCGCACGACCGTGTAACATTTGAAACAACCTCAGAATGTCGTAAACTTACTGTTATGATGACGGGGCTCAAAATTTTTTAATCTGGTCTCATTTTATATTGTTCCTACGTGCAGATGAACCATCCTTTCGTCCATTTCAACCTCGAAAAATCAAAAGATTGACCGTGTGTCAACAAGATGAAATCATTATGGAATCGAAGAGGTCAGATTGGGGCCTAGAAGGCTGAGCTGGGCTGTTATGCAAGCCCTAAACCAATCCGAATGACTAGCAGACATGATCTCCTATCTGATGTCTAGGTTGTTGAATATTCAACAACCCGTTTACCTAGAGCTTACATTGGAGTTTTTCGCTTCCTATTCATACGACAAACTATGAAGCGAAAACCCAGATTTTGTGAATACAAAAAGGGCATAGTTTAGACTCGGTGAAAGATGGTATAAGTGGTCGGTGGCGAAGCTCGGGAGAAAACTAGGAATACAAACTGACGAAGAAATAAATAACGAGCTTTTCACCAACATCTACAAATTCGGCAGTGACCAGGAAAAAGCCGATTTTTGGGTTCAGGTGGTAATCGGGCCACAATACGAGGCTATAAAGGCAAAGGCTTCAAGATTACGGGACCCACTTCTTAGTGTTCTTCACCAGCATAAGTCACATGATTTGTGGTCACATAGATAGTTCCGGGAACTGTCCCACTCCGGATGTGCTCTTTTTGTACTCTATAGTGAATGGGGTACACGTCAACCTTGCCGCATGAATGGCTTAATTCTTTTTAAACACTGCGTGGAAGTCCATGAGCAACGAGATCCACGGGGGGGGGGGATATGTGACCCAGCTAGCATATGCCATTGGGTTCATGACTGATGATGTAGTCAATGATCTCACAATGGTTCACGCAGGGGGTGAAGTAGACCTTCGTTCTTTGAAAGCAATGGGTTTGACGGTGGAGACAGAACATGGCCCAAGACTGAGGGGCCTTAATGGAGAGATCTGGGATCCACTCTTACCACTACCAGAGGACGAAGACATCAGCATGGAGCATGAGGAGCAGGTTCACGGGGAACAACATGTGGTAGGATTCTTGGGACCACCACCAGGTCATCAACACGACTACCAACATCAGAACCATCATGAGTATCAAGCGCATCAGGATTGGCCTCTTGGCATCCCTTCATATCCTGAGTTTTACTAGCAGTTTCAACAAATGCAGGTGAACGAAAACACGATGAGAGAAGAGATGCACACTGGATTCTCGTATATCTTCGAAGGGCTCCACAACGCCTTCCCAAACTACATTGGAGATCCTCCACAGTTCCCATTCGGGAACCCGAGTGACCATGGGGCGTGTTCATCTGGGCACGCCATGACGATGATGACGACGAGAAGGATTAGTACGAAGCGGGAGCGCACCGTTCGAAGATGCTGGTGTCTTATCTTTGTTTATTTACTAGTTTACTTTATTTTGGGGTTTTTCATTTTGGCGTCGTTTACTTTAAAAACCCTCGGCTTTGTATTGTTTTTAAAACATTTTATTAGTATATGTTTGATTTTGTTTAACTAATGGATATGGTTTCTAGTTACCTAATCATTTGATCAATAGCGTTGTTTTCTGTTTTGGTTAGTGATGTGCTTTGTAGGTATATAGGGACACACACAGAGTTGAAAAGACTTACATTCAAGTCCACTCATACAAGTCTACTTCAACTCTAAGGGAGTACTTCTATCCTTTTTCATACTTTAGTTTAGCTCTTCATAATCGCTTAACTAATATGTGTTTCACCTTGTGGTGTTATAACCAGCAAAATCACTATCTAAAAAACCTGAAAGCTTGATATTCCCATTAGCAGGATACCAGATACCAAGTGTGGGAGCACCTTTTACGTATCCGAATATTCTTTTTAAAGCAATGAGATTTGACTTCCTAGGTGCTGACTGGGATCTTGCACAAACACATGTTGCAAACATGATGTCTGGCCTAGATACAGTTAGGTACAATAAAGACCCAATCATGCTTCTATACAATGTTTGATCAACCAAGTCATCTTTTTCATCTATACTGACCAGCTTTGTGGTTGCCATCGGCGTACTACATGGTTTACAATCACTCATCTCAAATTTTGTTAAAAGTTCTTTCACATATTTATTTTGATGAATGAATGTTCCATTTTGCAATTGCTTAAATTGGAGACAAAAAAAGCATTGAAGTTCACCCATAACACTCATTTCAAACTCAGCTGTCATGAGTTTTCTGAACTCTTCACACATGGTGGTACATGTAGATCCAAAGATGATGTCATCAACATAAATTTGGACAATCATCAAATCTTTTCCTTTCCATTTTAAAAGCAGTGTTTTGTCAATTTTGCCTCTTGTAAACCTATGGAAATAAGAAAAGTGGAAAGAGTTTCATACCAAGCTCTTGGTGCTTGTTTCAAGCCATACAAAGCTTTGTTGAGCTTGTAGACATGATTAGGATAAATGGCATCTTCAAAGCCAGGAGGTTGGCACACATATACCTCTTCTTGAAACTTACCATATAGGAATGCACATTTGATATCCATTTGGTACACCTTGATGTGGTGGTTGACAGCAAAGGCTAAGGACAATCTGATGGCTTCAAGTCTTGCTACAGGAGCAAATGTTTCATCATAATCTATGCCTTTTTCTTTTCTAAAACCTTGAACCACAAGCCTAGCTTTGTTTTTTGACAACAATGCCCCTTACATCAGTTTTGTTTTTAAAGACCCATTTTGTGCCAATTGGACATACATCCTTTGGTAATGGTACAAGTTCCCATTCTTGTTGTCTATTGAACTGCTAGAGCTCTTCTTGCATGGCTTCTACCCAACTATTGTCTTTCAGTACCTATTGTTACTCGACAGGTTGAATGAAAGATAGAAAACCAGCAAAAAGACAGATGTTTTGGGATTGACTTCTTGTGAGAACCCCTTCATTATTGTTGCCAATAACTTGATCTGGTGGATGAGATTTAAGGAAGATTAGATCCCCGTTTGTAACACCCCAAAAATATTTATTAAGAGAATAAGTTAAATTGAATTAAAAACTTAACTTAGTTGGTAAAATGTGTTAAGTAACTAGCTAAGTGATGATAGATGCCTAAATAAAACAAATGCACAACTAGAGGGGGTAATTATGTAAGAATGTTAAATTGAAGGTATTAATAAAAAATAAAAACCAAAAATCATACACTCTGGTGTATCGGGTTCGACCAGAACAGGGGGAAACAAGGGAAACCCTTGTTCTTGCAAAAAACTCATTCAATTGACAAGGAAATTCAAAGCTAATCAGTTGCATGACTTCAATTTTTCGGTCATCTTAACATACTCAGTAAAGTGGTAAGTCAAATTTCTTGATTTGGTGAATTGTAGGAAATGGGTTTCACCCAATCATGAGTTTATGTAAAACTTTTGTGTGATTTGAAGTTAAGATTACGAAATAGGACAGGAATGATGTCCGATTTTGGTGATTTTATAAGATTGTAGCAAAAACCCACTTGATAGAAGTTAGAATAAGTAGGATGATCAAGTAGAATCATACATGTGAAATCTAGATGTAAAAGCATGTTGTGATACATGAATGATAAGTAAATTGATATAGGAAAAAGAATTATGTAAACTAGAATAATTGTTGATGTTATGTGAAGATGAACTAGTAAAGACATGCTTTATATACTTGTATCTTATGCTTTAATTACGATGCCTACCAAGTGTTCGATGAAATGCTTATGAAAATAATATATGTGTAATATAGAAAATGATGGAATGAAATTGGTTGAACTAAATGAATGAACGAATATGTTGATGTAGGCGTGAAGGAAGAAGGTTCAAATACTAGGAAAACGGAAGACGCACAAGATGGAGGTATGTTGTTCTATGCTTACAAAATTCTATTGTAAATTGTCGTTTGTGTTAAAAACATAATTATGATAGTTTGTGATAGTTAAGTATGAAAGGAATGAATTCGTTCGTCATAAACGAACCGAATGAAAGTTATGTTACGAATGTTATTATCCGTTATTAACGGATAAGTGATGAATGAATGAAATTTACCTGATCCGTTACTCACATGTTGGAGTGTATGCGTATGAATTAAAGGAATGTATTCGTTCGTTATAAACAAACCGAATGAATGTTTATATACGAATGTGAATGCCCGTTTTGTCACACCCCGACCGCGTAAAACAATGAAACCGCAGTGGAAACATCAGGGAGTGGAGCGACAGAATTATTGTTACACAACCATGGATTCAAAAAGTTTCATTTTATTGAATTGTTAAACATTTACATTGTCTTTGAAACAGATCAAACAAGTTAAACATAGTCTATCATTGTTATTAAGTCACTAAGGCCTTGTCCAGTCCTAAGTGAGCATGCATCCTAGTCTCAATCATCATTCAACACCACCTGAAACATATGTAAAAATAAAGTCAGCAAAGAAATGCCGGCGAGCACATAGGTTTTGTGTGAGTGTCAGATTCATGGCTCGTTTACATGTTGAAATAACTCGTACAACTTCGTTAATCGATATTAGAAAACCTTGTTTTGTAAAATGTTTGTATAGTAAAATGAATAACTAACTCAAACAGGTTAGTTATAGTTTATATAATCTCGTTGCCATGAATCTTAACCCAAAAAATTTGTTTAAGTAAACCAAATCATGTATCGTTCTTGTAAAATAACTCGTATGGTTTATATCGTTTAGTAAACATCGTTGCGTGTCTCGTTTGAAAATCGTTCGTCCAAGTGAACTACATAACGCCGAAAAATTTAATATGATAAAAAAACATATATATAAGAAGTACCAGCGGCGTATCTACCATGCTTTTATCACATTACACACGTCCCATTATCTAAACACTAACCAAAAAACCAATCGTTGGTTCAATTCGTTTAACTTGTTCAAATCGTTCCAATCATTCAAATTGTTTATTCATTTCAATCGTTCAAAAATCGTTCAATCGTTCAATTGTTCAAAATCGTTCTCGTTTTAATTGTGAAAACTACTTTTGGTCGTCTCGCTTATAACATTCAAACCTTCATAACTCGTCCATCGTTCAACTCGTATTAACAAACCACCAAAGGGTGAGTTAACAATCAACAGGTTCAGTCGTTACCCACATAACCCCCACACATAACCATGGGTGCAGTCCGATAACGGGATTTGTCAGATCCTATGGTACCATAACCTAATACTGGTCAGCTCGGCCAAAGCTAATGAATGTCATTCGTTATGTAAATACGTCCAACAAGTTCGTTCACATTATCGAAATCGTTATTGTTTAACATAAACCATAGTATTTGTTTTTGAAATCATCGTTGAAATCATCGAAATCGTTTAACACATATGAATCACCCCAAAACAATCAAAAACAGTAAAATAGGGGTACTATGTACTCACTTTGAACTGCAAAGTATCCTTGATTTAATGAATTATCAATGCTCGGGCAAACCAAGGAAATCAAGTAGCACCTAGTAATCGGATCGCTAAGTTAATAAATCGACACCTAAATCAGAAGATCGGGTAGAATGAGGTCTCGTAAACCAAATGAGTATTGGAACTCATGTGATATGGTTTAACAAAGCCTACATTCTAAATCGGAACCTATCCTAAGTGCTTACGACCCGTTACGACCCATTAAGGTAGCTTTTGCTACTTTAACGCGTCGTTCACGCGAATGCGGGTTCGAGATGCCTAACTAGTCCTATAACAAGTATTATATGCCCTAACATGTTTAAATATGTTGCATAATCAGTTTAAGTGACAAAAATTAAGTTACATATGCTTAAAATCCAATTATGCATGAAAAGGGCATTTTGGTCATTTTCCTAGGGCATATAAACTACCTATCATACAACTAATTAAACTAAGTGACCATAAGGTATAACCTCGGAAGGTTATTCCCTATACAACTATGGTTACAAAATATGCTTGGTCGGATCCTAACGATCGACCAAACGGGTCGGGTTCGAAAGCCTAAGCTGTTGATAAGATCGCTTGACTTACGACCCTAAACAAGCACTAGACTAAAAGTGACGAGTTAAACATGTTAAAACATGTTTAACTAAGTTAGAAATAAGTATGATATAAAAAAAAAGTGTTTTGATACTCAAAAATAGTTTCATCGCAAAATACGCATAAATACGCATTTTGACCGAAACTTTGACTCGTCACTTCGACTAATCGACGTGGTAATCAGTAGGTATAGTCACAAAGGACTATAACCATCGTGATTACGCTCACGTTGCAAAGTTCAAACGAACTTTGTGTTGACCAATTCATGGTCAAAGCAGAAAGTCAAACACTGTTTGACTTTCATGCTTGAAAAGCATAAAAAGCACGAAAGAAGCTTACAAAAGGTCTAAGCAACGAAGATTTGATTCAAAATACTCAGGTATGAAGTGTTAAACTTCAACTTAGAGCAGAATTGAATCAAATGTGAGGAATGAAGAACCCATTTCTATTTATAGGAAGTTAGGATCAACAAGATCATTCCAAGTGTTATGAGAATCAATCTTGACCCTACACTTGTGGAACATAGTTTCTAATACAATGGGATGCTCTAAAACAAGTCCATAGTATTGTAAAATTGCATAAAAGACCCTTAAGTTCAAGCTGGTTGCTGAAAACTGAAGTTTCTGTCAAAACAAGGCCGTCGCGTGCCGCCACGGCACCACCCCTTTGGGGTCGCGCGACGCCACGACCTATCTGGGCCAGAAAGTTTCAAAACATGGTAAAAATGGTCCCTGCAGCATGTTTAAGCCATTTTCGACGCGTTTAAACCCCGTTAACCCATTTTCAAGGCTCTACTAGGATGTTAAAGCATAGGGGAGTTGAAACATGCATGAATTTATCTCGGATGTCGGTTCGTTTTGTCGTACGGTCGCGTTATTTGGATAATTACGACGAAAACTCGAACGGACGCGAAATCGATCCAAATTGCGCGACGAATGAAATTTTTGCATTCCAATCACTAAAATAAAATATTTTAATGATTACAAAATTTTTTGGAGGTCCGGATATGTTCAGAACATAAGATATGCGCAAAAATGCAAACTTATGCACTTTTTGACGGTTTTAGTCCCTATTGAACAAATAAGCGTATTTTCGCATAACGAACCCCTCAAAGCCTATTTCTAAGCTATGTAAAGGATATTTAGGGTATATTTGGCTTATGTTCAAGTTTTGGAATGTTCGTTACCATACGAATCGGCATAGTTTTGCAGTTTGACACAAATAGTCCCTGCGATCGAATAAACTTGTTTTCGACACACCAAACTATCCAAAACTTATTTCTAAGTTATGTAAGGGTTATTTAAGGTATTTTAAGCCTATGTCACTGTTCTGGAGTGTTTGTCGCGGTAAACTGATTACGTTTACGCATCAGTTTGCGTATAACTTTCCAGAAAGCGATTTAAAGCTTGAAATCGAACTAGAATCAAATCTTAAAATTGTCAAACACAAATACACAAATATTAACACCAAAACACATTGTTTTTTTGATAAATGATATTGTTTTACATCGTACATCATTTACAGAGCATAGTTGTCACAGTCTCCCCTACTTTAGGAAATTTCGTCCCGAAATTTTAACTAGAGGAAACGTGTGAAAACAAATGTGGATATTTCACTTTCATTTGGTCCTCACGTTCCCAAGTAAACTCTGGACCACGTTTGGACTACCAGCGAACTTTGACTAATCGAATTCGCTTATTCTTCAGTTGCTTGATTGCACGGTGCACTATCTCCACAGGTTTCTCGACAAAGTGCATTGTTTCATCAACTTGAATTTTTTCGAGTGGAATATGAAGATCAGTATCGGCTAAACACTTTCGTAAATTGGACACGTGGAAAGTCGGGTGAATATTCCCAAGTTCAGGAGGTAGTTCAACTCGATAGGCAACCTTTCCAATTCTTTCAACAATCTTAAACGGTCCAACATATCGTGGTGCAAGTTTTCCTCTCTTTCCAAATCTCACAACTCCCTTCCAAGGGGATACCTTGAGTAGGACACGGTCTTCGACTTGAAATTCCAAGGGCTTGCATCGCATATCCGCATAACTCTTTTGACGGCTTATAGCTGTCAGAAGATTATCGCGAATTTTCTTGATTTTATCAGTTGTTTCCAGAATGAGCTCAGGTCCAGTAAGCTGAGCTTCACCGATCTCATTCCAACAGACAGGTGAACGGCATTTTCGACTGTATAAAGCTTCAAACGGTGCCATATTGATGCTAGCATGATGACTATTATTGTAAGAGAACTCGATCAACGGTAGATGAGAATCCCAATTACCACCAAAGTCTATCACACATGCTCTAAGCATATCCTACAATGTTTGTATCGTCCTCTCGGATTGTCCATCTGTTTGGGGATGATAAGCAGTGCTTAGATTTAGTTGGGTTCCCATAGCAGATTGCATGGTCTTCCAAAAATGGGATGAAAATCGAGCATCACGATCACATATGATATCTAAAGGAACACCATGTCGAGATACAATCTCATCAACATAAATCTTGGTAAGTTTATCAGCAGATAGATCCTCGCGAATCGGTATAAAATGAGCTGACTTCGTCAATCGATCAATGATAACCCAAATAACATCGTGACCTCTAGATGTGCACGGTAACTTAGTGATGAGATCCATCGCTATGTTCTCCCACTTCCAAACCGGTATTTCTGGTTTTACAAGCAAACCAGATGGTCGTTGATGTTCAGCCTTGACTTTGAGACAAGTTAGGCATTTCGATACATACAAGGCAACATCCTTTTTCATACCAGGCCACCAGTACTGAGTACGAAGATCCTTGTACATTTTTTCAGCACCAGGATGAATAGAATATCGAGACTTATGAGATTCGTCCATTACCAAAGTGCTAAGATCGTCTTGTTTCGGAATCCACAAACGATTCTTGAAATAGAGTAACCCATCGTCTTTTGTTTCGAGTTTAAGCTCAAGTTGACGTGGCAATTCCTTACCTATCAGATCTTATGTAACACACACACACACGTTGAGCTTAAGAGACACGTGATTAGATATTGGATAGAGTGCGAACAAAATTAAGCTTGGCTCGTTCCTTTCGACTTAGCGCATCGACTACGACATTCGCCTTACCAGGGTGGTAGTGAATTTCGCAATCGTAATCGTTTAAGAGTTCAATCCAACGTCGTTGTCTCATGTTCAGCTCCTTCTGGTTGAGAATGTGTTGGAGAGTTTTGTGGTCTGTGAAATCTACCCATTTCGTGCCATAAAGATAGTGTTTCCAGATTTTGAGAGCAAAAACCACAGCGCCTAACTCAAGATCATGAGTCGTGTAGTTTTTCTCGTGAACTTTCAGTTGTCTTGACGCATAAGCTATAACTTTACCTCATTGCATAAGAACACAACCAAGGCCTAGATTTGACGCATCACAATAGACAACAAAATCATCGTTTCCCTCGGGCAAAGATAAAACAGGAGCATCACAGAGTTTTCGTTTCAATCATCATTCAACACCACCTGAAACATATGTAAAAATAAAGTCAGCAAAGAAATGCCGGCGAGCACATAGGTTTTGTGTGAGTGTCAGATTCATGGCTCGTTTACATGTTGAAATAACTCGTACAACTTCGTTAATCGATATTAGAAAACCTTGTTTTGTAAAATGTTTGTATAGTAAAATGAATAACTAACTCAAACAGGTTAGTTATAGTTTATATAATCTCGTTGCCATGAATCTTAACCCAAAAAATTTGTTTAAGTAAACCAAATCATGTATCGTTCTTGTAAAATAACTCGTATGGTTTATATCGTTTAGTAAACATCGTTGCGTGTCTCGTTTGAAAATCGTTCGTCCAAGTGAACTACATAACGCCGAAAAATTTAATATGATAAAAAAACATATATATAAGAAGTACCAGCGGCGTATCTACCATGCTTTTATCACATTACACACGTCCCATTATCTAAACACTAACCAAAAAACCAATCGTTGGTTCAATTCGTTTAACTTGTTCAAATCGTTCCAATCATTCAAATTGTTTATTCATTTCAATCGTTCAAAAATCGTTCAATCGTTCAATTGTTCAAAATCGTTCTCGTTTTAATTGTGAAAACTACTTTTGGTCGTCTCGCTTATAACATTCAAACCTTCATAACTCGTCCATCGTTCAACTCGTATTAACAAACCACCAAAGGGTGAGTTAACAATCAACAGGTTCAGTCGTTACCCACATAACCCCCACACATAACCATGGGTGCAGTCCGATAACGGGATTTGTCAGATCCTATGGTACCATAACCTAATACTGGTCAGCTCGGCCAAAGCTAATGAATGTCATTCGTTATGTAAATACGTCCAACAAGTTCGTTCACATTATCGAAATCGTTATTGTTTAACATAAACCATAGTATTTGTTTTTGAAATCATCGTTGAAATCATCGAAATCGTTTAACACATATGAATCACCCCAAAACAATCAAAAACAGTAAAATAGGGGTACTATGTACTCACTTTGAACTGCAAAGTATCCTTGATTTAATGAATTATCAATGCTCGGGCAAACCAAGGAAATCAAGTAGCACCTAGTAATCGGATCGCTAAGTTAATAAATCGACACCTAAATCAGAAGATCGGGTAGAATGAGGTCTCGTAAACCAAATGAGTATTGGAACTCATGTGATATGGTTTAACAAAGCCTACATTCTAAATCGGAACCTATCCTAAGTGCTTACGACCCGTTACGACCCATTAAGGTAGCTTTTGCTACTTTAACGCGTCGTTCACGCGAATGCGGGTTCGAGATGCCTAACTAGTCCTATAACAAGTATTATATGCCCTAACATGTTTAAATATGTTGCATAATCAGTTTAAGTGACAAAAATTAAGTTACATATGCTTAAAATCCAATTATGCATGAAAAGGGCATTTTGGTCATTTTCCTAGGGCATATAAACTACCTATCATACAACTAATTAAACTAAGTGACCATAAGGTATAACCTCGGAAGGTTATTCCCTATACAACTATGGTTACAAAATATGCTTGGTCGGATCCTAACGATCGACCAAACGGGTCGGGTTCGAAAGCCTAAGCTGTTGATAAGATCGCTTGACTTACGACCCTAAACAAGCACTAGACTAAAAGTGACGAGTTAAACATGTTAAAACATGTTTAACTAAGTTAGAAATAAGTATGATATAAAAAAAAAGTGTTTTGATACTCAAAAATAGTTTCATCGCAAAATACGCATAAATACGCATTTTGACCGAAACTTTGACTCGTCACTTCGACTAATCGACGTGGTAATCAGTAGGTATAGTCACAAAGGACTATAACCATCGTGATTACGCTCACGTTGCAAAGTTCAAACGAACTTTGTGTTGACCAATTCATGGTCAAAGCAGAAAGTCAAACACTGTTTGACTTTCATGCTTGAAAAGCATAAAAAGCACGAAAGAAGCTTACAAAAGGTCTAAGCAACGAAGATTTGATTCAAAATACTCAGGTATGAAGTGTTAAACTTCAACTTAGAGCAGAATTGAATCAAATGTGAGGAATGAAGAACCCATTTCTATTTATAGGAAGTTAGGATCAACAAGATCATTCCAAGTGTTATGAGAATCAATCTTGACCCTACACTTGTGGAACATAGTTTCTAATACAATGGGATGCTCTAAAACAAGTCCATAGTATTGTAAAATTGCATAAAAGACCCTTAAGTTCAAGCTGGTTGCTGAAAACTGAAGTTTCTGTCAAAACAAGGCCGTCGCGTGCCGCCACGGCACCACCCCTTTGGGGTCGCGCGACGCCACGACCTATCTGGGCCAGAAAGTTTCAAAACATGGTAAAAATGGTCCCTGCAGCATGTTTAAGCCATTTTCGACGCGTTTAAACCCCGTTAACCCATTTTCAAGGCTCTACTAGGATGTTAAAGCATAGGGGAGTTGAAACATGCATGAATTTATCTCGGATGTCGGTTCGTTTTGTCGTACGGTCGCGTTATTTGGATAATTACGACGAAAACTCGAACGGACGCGAAATCGATCCAAATTGCGCGACGAATGAAATTTTTGCATTCCAATCACTAAAATAAAATATTTTAATGATTACAAAATTTTTTGGAGGTCCGGATATGTTCAGAACATAAGATATGCGCAAAAATGCAAACTTATGCACTTTTTGACGGTTTTAGTCCCTATTGAACAAATAAGCGTATTTTCGCATAACGAACCCCTCAAAGCCTATTTCTAAGCTATGTAAAGGATATTTAGGGTATATTTGGCTTATGTTCAAGTTTTGGAATGTTCGTTACCATACGAATCGGCATAGTTTTGCAGTTTGACACAAATAGTCCCTGCGATCGAATAAACTTGTTTTCGACACACCAAACTATCCAAAACTTATTTCTAAGTTATGTAAGGGTTATTTAAGGTATTTTAAGCCTATGTCACTGTTCTGGAGTGTTTGTCGCGGTAAACTGATTACGTTTACGCATCAGTTTGCGTATAACTTTCCAGAAAGCGATTTAAAGCTTGAAATCGAACTAGAATCAAATCTTAAAATTGTCAAACACAAATACACAAATATTAACACCAAAACACATTGTTTTTTTGATAAATGATATTGTTTTACATCGTACATCATTTACAGAGCATAGTTGTCACAGTCTCCCCTACTTTAGGAAATTTCGTCCCGAAATTTTAACTAGAGGAAACGTGTGAAAACAAATGTGGATATTTCACTTTCATTTGGTCCTCACGTTCCCAAGTAAACTCTGGACCACGTTTGGACTACCAGCGAACTTTGACTAATCGAATTCGCTTATTCTTCAGTTGCTTGATTGCACGGTGCACTATCTCCACAGGTTTCTCGACAAAGTGCATTGTTTCATCAACTTGAATTTTTTCGAGTGGAATATGAAGATCAGTATCGGCTAAACACTTTCGTAAATTGGACACGTGGAAAGTCGGGTGAATATTCCCAAGTTCAGGAGGTAGTTCAACTCGATAGGCAACCTTTCCAATTCTTTCAACAATCTTAAACGGTCCAACATATCGTGGTGCAAGTTTTCCTCTCTTTCCAAATCTCACAACTCCCTTCCAAGGGGATACCTTGAGTAGGACACGGTCTTCGACTTGAAATTCCAAGGGCTTGCATCGCATATCCGCATAACTCTTTTGACGGCTTATAGCTGTCAGAAGATTATCGCGAATTTTCTTGATTTTATCAGTTGTTTCCAGAATGAGCTCAGGTCCAGTAAGCTGAGCTTCACCGATCTCATTCCAACAGACAGGTGAACGGCATTTTCGACTGTATAAAGCTTCAAACGGTGCCATATTGATGCTAGCATGATGACTATTATTGTAAGAGAACTCGATCAACGGTAGATGAGAATCCCAATTACCACCAAAGTCTATCACACATGCTCTAAGCATATCCTACAATGTTTGTATCGTCCTCTCGGATTGTCCATCTGTTTGGGGATGATAAGCAGTGCTTAGATTTAGTTGGGTTCCCATAGCAGATTGCATGGTCTTCCAAAAATGGGATGAAAATCGAGCATCACGATCACATATGATATCTAAAGGAACACCATGTCGAGATACAATCTCATCAACATAAATCTTGGTAAGTTTATCAGCAGATAGATCCTCGCGAATCGGTATAAAATGAGCTGACTTCGTCAATCGATCAATGATAACCCAAATAACATCGTGACCTCTAGATGTGCACGGTAACTTAGTGATGAGATCCATCGCTATGTTCTCCCACTTCCAAACCGGTATTTCTGGTTTTACAAGCAAACCAGATGGTCGTTGATGTTCAGCCTTGACTTTGAGACAAGTTAGGCATTTCGATACATACAAGGCAACATCCTTTTTCATACCAGGCCACCAGTACTGAGTACGAAGATCCTTGTACATTTTTTCAGCACCAGGATGAATAGAATATCGAGACTTATGAGATTCGTCCATTACCAAAGTGCTAAGATCGTCTTGTTTCGGAATCCACAAACGATTCTTGAAATAGAGTAACCCATCGTCTTTTGTTTCGAGTTTAAGCTCAAGTTGACGTGGCAATTCCTTACCTATCAGATCTTATGTAACACACACACACACGTTGAGCTTAAGAGACACGTGATTAGATATTGGATAGAGTGCGAACAAAATTAAGCTTGGCTCGTTCCTTTCGACTTAGCGCATCGACTACGACATTCGCCTTACCAGGGTGGTAGTGAATTTCGCAATCGTAATCGTTTAAGAGTTCAATCCAACGTCGTTGTCTCATGTTCAGCTCCTTCTGGTTGAGAATGTGTTGGAGAGTTTTGTGGTCTGTGAAATCTACCCATTTCGTGCCATAAAGATAGTGTTTCCAGATTTTGAGAGCAAAAACCACAGCGCCTAACTCAAGATCATGAGTCGTGTAGTTTTTCTCGTGAACTTTCAGTTGTCTTGACGCATAAGCTATAACTTTACCTCATTGCATAAGAACACAACCAAGGCCTAGATTTGACGCATCACAATAGACAACAAAATCATCGTTTCCCTCGGGCAAAGATAAAACAGGAGCATCACAGAGTTTTCGTTTCAGCGTTTGGAATGCTTCTTCTTGTTTAGGTCCCCACTCAAAAGGTTTATTCTTCTGAGTCAAAGTAGTGAGAGGAACCGCGATTTTCGAGAAGTTTGAAATAAATCGTCGATAGTAACCAGCAAGACCACGAAAAGAACAAACTTCTGTAGGTGTAGTGGGTGTGTTCCAATCCTTAATAGCATCTATTTTGGAAGGATCCACATGAATACCCTGCTCGTTAACAATATAACCCAAAAACTGAACTTCCTTAAGCCAGAATTCAAACTTGGGGAATTTAGCAAAAAAATTGTTCCTTTTTCAGAAGTTCCATTGTCAGACGAAGGTGTTGTTCATGATCGGCTCGAGACTTCGAATAAATGAGAATGTCGTCAATGAATACAATGATTAACTTGTCTAAATAAGGTTTACAAACCCTATTCATTAAATCCATGAAAATAGCTGGAGCATTCTTCAAACCAAAAGGCATGACAGTGAACTCATAGTGACCATATCTCGTACGGAAAGCAGTTTTGGGAATATCTTCTTCGAGTACATGAAGCTGATGATACCCAGAACGTAGATCGATCTTGGAAAAACATGAAGCACCTTGCAGTTGATCAAAAAGATCATCAATTCATGGTAGGGGATATCGATTCTTGATGGTAAGCTTATTAAGATCATGATAATCGATACACATACGGAAAGATCCATCTTTCTTTTTTACAAACAGGACTGGAGCACCCCAAGGTGAATAACTCGGTCGGATGAATGCTTTGTCAGATAATTCTTGAAGCTGTTTCGATAATTCTTGCATCTCTGACGGTGCAAGACGATAAGGTGCTTTCGCAATCGGGTTGGCATTGGGTACAAGATCAATATGAAATTCGACTTGGCGAACTGGAGACAAACCAGGCAGTTCATCAGGAAACACCTATGGATAATCTCAAACAATTGGAATATCTTGAATACACTTACTCTTGCCTTTCTCCTCGGTGACATGTGCTAGGAAGGACACATATCCTTTTCGTAAATAACTTTGGGCTTTCGTACATGACATGAGTTTCAAACCTCCAGATGGTTTCTCGCCACGAACCTCTAGAATATCGCCAGATGAAAAGGGGATACGAACAATCTTATCGAAGCAAACCACCTCAGCATGATGTTTAGTTAACCAGTCCATCCCTACAATAATGTCGAAACTCCCAAGTTACATCGTTATGAGGTCAATAGGAAAAACATGGTTATCGAGGTTCAATTGACAATCGCGAATGACAGAATCGAGTACAAGTGGTTTACCAGTAGCAACTTCAATAGATAAGGGTTTCCTGAGTTTAGTTCTACGTATCGCAAGCAAAGGTTCAAATGATAACGAAACAAAACTTCTATCGGCACCAGAATCGAAAAGAACAGATGCAGGTTGATGGTTAACAAGGAACGTACCATTAACAACCTCGTTGTCAGCCCGCGCCTCGTTAGCATTCAAATTGTACGCTCTTCCAAGACCGGAATTCACATTGGCATTGACATTGACATTCGGATTCGCAAGCCTCGGACAATTGTTGCGGAAATGACCCATTTCTCCGCAGTTATAACATGAACCAGGTGGAAATCGAGCAGCATTTCCCTGAACTGGAGCTTGATTATGAGCAGCTGGATTCTGACCCAATCGACAAATGTTGGCCATATGCCCAAGTTTTCCACAAATGGTGCACTGCTTACAAGCTTGTTGAGTCGCATGGTGACCATTGCACCGAGTACAGTGAGGTGCGGTACCAGCATACTGTTTCTTTGCAGGAGGTTGAGCTGGTGGGTCTGAGCATTTTGTGTAGTGACAACAAAATTTTGGGAAGCCTTACGCGTCCTTGACCTCCTTGATGACTCGCCTTTCTTCTTTCCTTTACCCTTGTCTTGAACGGAATCGGTCGACTGCTTCTTATCACCCTTGCGGGTCAGTTTACCTTTTTTGACTTGAGACTCAGTCAGAGTTGCAGCCAATTCAATAGCCTGACACACAGTGGTAGGATTACTACCAGTTACAATGTCTTGCATAGAATCAGGTAGACCATCGATATACCTCTCAATCGCTTTCTCCAACGGGGTAACCATAGTAGGACACAACAAACTCAGTTCCTCATAACGATCCATGTACGCACGGTGTTCTCCCCCATCTAGTTTTAGATCATCGAATTCTCGTTCCAAAGCCCTTATCTCATGTCGGGGACAGAACTCTTTCATCATGAGAGCCCGTAGCTCTTCCCAAGTTTGTGCCATTGCCACATTGGCACCCCTATCACGCATAACAACGTTCCACCATGTAAGAGCACACTTCTTAAAAACACTTGACGCAAACTCAACCTTTCGCTCATTCGGACATTGAACATGTCTAAATGTGCTTTCCAAACTCTCGAACCATTGTAGGAGCGCAGTTGCTCCTTGAGACCCAGAAAACTTTAGTGGTTTAGCCGAATTAAACGTTTTAAAACTGCACTGAGCATTTTTGTTATTGTTGTTGTTCGCTTGATTAATCTGAGTTATTAGGTTTGGAATCATGGCAGCCATTTGCTGAGCAACAAGGGCTGCGATTTCGGCGTTAGTTTGAGGTTGTGTATCTCGTCGAGGAGGCATTTTCTAAAAAGAACAAGGAAACATGAGAAATGAGTGAGATCGACAATTGGATAAACAAAAGTGGTATTGAAAACATAGACAAAACATAAGGAAGGCGATCATTCGTTCGCTACCTCGAACAAACAAACGATACACAGTGACTAATCAAAGTAAATGGGTCATTATAATGTATCGCGAAGACATGCTTTAGCCTATAAGTGGACACTCACCCCAAGAGTTCCCAGGTAAGAGTGATTGGTCCGATTATGTGGATTTGAACGAACACTCTAGCCTTAGACAGAAAACTTAGGATACAGGCATCCACCCTTCCAGATTGCACGTGTTCACATTATCTAGACCCAAACTTTGACGAGATTTTGAAAACTTGGAAGGCATTAATCCAAAAAGGAATCATCCAAAGGGTGGGAGATTATTTTCAAAACGGATTTGTTATTTTGTTCTCATTGTGGTTATCACCTAAAGATAGGTGACAGCATTGCTTTAAAATCTAAACGCAAGTAAACTCGCGTTAGGGTCCTAGAAAAGTTATAGTCTAGGTCAAAGCATTACTAATAAACTAATTCCCTATAACCATAAGCTCTGATACCAACTCTTCTGTCACACCCCGACCGCATAAAACAACGAAACCGCGGCGGAAATGTCGGGGAGTGGAGCGACAGAATTATTGTTTCACAACCATGGATTCAAAAAGTTTCGTTTTATTGAATTGTTAAACATTTACATTGTCTTTGAAACAGAATAAACAAGTTAAACATAGTCTATCATCGTTATTAAGTCACTAAGGCCTTGTCCAGTCCTAAGTGTGCATCCATCCTAGTCTCAATCAACATCATTCGACACCACCTGAAACATATGTAAAAATAAAGTCAGCAAAGAAATGCCGGCGAGCACATAGGTTTTGTGTGAGTGTCATATTCATGGCTCGTTTACATGTTGAAATAACTCGTACAACTTCGTTAATCGATATTAGAAAACCTTGTTTTGTAAAATGTTTGTATTGTAAAATGAATAACTAACTCAAACAGGTTAGTTATAGTTTATATAATCTCGTTGCCATGAATCTTAACCCAAAACATTTGTTTAAATAAAGCAAATCGTGTATCGTTCTTGTAAAATAACTCGTATGGTTTATATCGTTTAGTAAACATTGTTGCGTGTCTCTTTTGAAAATCGTTCGTCCAAGTGAACTACATAACGCCACGGAAGATAATATGATAAAAACACTTATATATAAGAAGTACCAGCGGCGTATCTACCATGCTTTTATCACATTACACCCGTCCCGTTATCTAAACACTAACCAAAAAACCAATCGTTCGTTCAATTCATTTAACTTGTTCAAATCGTTCCAATCGTTCAAATCGTTTATACGTTTCAAGCGTTCAATCGTTCAAAAATCGTTTAATCGTTCAAAATCGTTTAATTTTTCAAAATCGTTCAATCGTTCAAAATCGTTCTCGTTTTAATTGTGAAAACTACTTTTGGTTGTCTCGCTTATAACATTCAAACCTTCGTAACTCGTCCATCGTTCAAATCGTATTAACAAACCACCAAAGGGTAAGTTAACAATCAACAGGTTCAGTCGTTACCCACATAACCCCCACACATAACCATGGGTGCAGTCCGATAACGGGATTTGTCAGATCCTATGGTACCATAACCTAATACTGGTCGGCTCGGCCAAAGCTAATCACTGTCATTCGTGATGTAAATACGTCCAACAAGTTCGTTCACATTATCGAAATCGTTATTGTTTAACATAAACCATAGCATTCGTTTTTGAAATCATCGTTGAAATCATCGAAATCGTTTAACACCTATGAATCACCCCAAAACAATCGAAAACAGTAAAATAGGGGAACTATGTACTCACTTTGAAGTGCAAAGTATCCTTGATTTAATGAATTATCAATGCTCGGGCAAACCAAGGAAATCAAGTAGCACCTAGTAATCAGATCGCTAAGTTAATAAATCGACACCTAAATCGGAAGATCGGGTAGAATGAGGTCTCGTAAACCAAATGAGTATTGGAACTCATGTGATATGGTTTAACAAAGCCTACATTCTAAATCGGAACCTATCCTAAGTGCTTACGACCCGTTACGACCCATTAAGGTAGCTTTTGCTACTTTAACGCGTCGTTCGCGCGAATGCGCGTTCGAGACGCCTAACTAGTCCTTTGACAAGTATTATATGCCCTAACATGTTTAAATATGTTGCATAATCATTTTAAGTGACAAAAATTAAGTTACATATGCTTAAAATCCAATTATGCATGAAAAGGGCATTTTGGTCATTTTCCTAAGGTATATAAACTACCTATCATACAACTAATTAAAGTAAGTGACCATAAGGTATAACCTCAGAAGGTTATTCCCTATACAACTATGGTCTCAAAATATGCTTGGTCGGATACTAACGATCGACCAAACGGGTCGGGTTCGAAAGTCTAAGCGGTTGTCAAGACCGCTTGACTTACGACCCTAAACAACCACTAAGCTAAAAGTGATGAGTTAAACATGTTAAAACATGTTTAACTAAGTTAGACAAAAAGTTTAATATCAAAACAAAGTGTTTTGATACTCAAAAATAGTTCCGTCGCAAAATACGCATTTTGACCAAAACTTTGACTCGTCACTTTGACTAATCGAAGTGGTAATCAGTAGGGATAGTCACAAGGGACTATAACCATCGTGATTACGCTCACGTTGCAAAGTTCAAACGAACTTTGTGTTGACCAATTCTTGGTCAAAGTAGAAAGTCAAACACTGTTTGACTTTCATGCTTGAAAAGCATAAAAAGCATGAAAGAAGATTACAAAAGGTCCAAGCAAGGAAGATTTGATTCAAAATACTCAGGTATGAAGTGTTAAGCTTCAACTTAGAGCAGAATTGAATCAAATGTGAGGAATGAAGTGAAGAACCCACTTCTATTTATAGGAAGTTAGGATCAAAAAGATCATTCCAAGTGTTATGAGAATCAATCTTGACCCTACACTTGTGGAACATGGTTTCTAATACAATGGGATGCTCTAAAACAAGTCCATAGTATTGAAAAATTGCATAAAAGACCCTCAAGTTCAAGCTGGTTGCTGAAAACTGAAGTTTTTGTCAAAATAGGGCCGTCGCATGCCGCCACGGCACCACCCCTTTGGGGTCGCGCGATGCCACGATCTATCTGGGCCAGAAAGTTTCGAAACTTGGCAAACATGGTCCCTGCAGCATGTTTAAGCCATTTTTGACGCGTTTAAACCCCGTTAACCCATTTTCAAGGCTCTACAAGGATGTTAAAGCATAGGGGACTTGAAACATGCATGAAATTATCTCAGATGTTGGTTCGTTTGGTCGTACGGTCGCGTTATTCGGTTAATTACGACGAAAACTCGAACGGACGCGAAATCGATCTAAATTGCGCGACGAATTAATTTTTTGCATTCCAATCACTAAAATAAAATATTTTAATGATTACAAAAATTTTTGGATGTCCGGATATGTTCAGAACGTAAGATATGCTCGAAAATGCAAACTTATGCACTTTTTGACGGTTTTAGTCCCTATTGATCAAATAAGCGTATTTTCGCATAACGAACTCCTCAAAGCCTATTTATAAGCTATGTAAAGGATATTTAGGGTATGTTTAGCTTATGATCATTAAAACTTGTATTTTATTACTTTATTTTCTAATGTGGAAAGCCTATTTTTAAGCTATTTATAAGCGTATTTTCATTAAAGCTTGTATTTTATTACTTTATTTTCTAATGTGGAAAGCGGGTGTTTCAAGTTGGTATCAGAGCCGAGGTTTGAGGGATTCAAGTATTAGAGTTAAAATGCTTGAACTCAAACCGAAAGCTCGTATGAAGGTGTGTTCGTTCCGAAGCGCTATGCAAGTAAGTAAATCGTAAATTTGATTATGTTTATAGTTAGAAAAAAGAGGATTTATAGGCTATCAGCTTATAATCCACATTTTTTATGCAAATAAATATGATAAACGGATGCGTATTTTTATTACGAACGCGTAGGAAAAAGAATCACCTAAAACGGACTTGCGAATCAAAAGTTATGATAGTTTTAAGTTGGATTTTTGTTTAAAATTGGAGCTGGGCAACTACAGCAGCAAACAAGCAAACCTTCAGTCGAAAACGGGGTGTAGCGTCGCGCGACGCCCACCCCTTATACCCGTCGCGTAGCGCGACGCCCTTAATTTCCGAAATTTGTTTGAATTTTGTTATTTTGACTCATGAAACTTGTTTTAACTAGTTTTTAAGGCCTTATAATCAATGTTTAAGATAATTTTTATATTAAGAGTGATGAGGGAAAGTATATATGATGGGCGAGAAGGTAAATCACTGTGATCAAAGATTTTGATCTACACGATACGACATGATCGTCGATGACGATAATGCATGAAGTATGAAATGTAAAAATTGATTGTAGTATGATAAAATGAGTTAACTATGATGAAGGAGAGTATGAAAAGAAATTTAATAAATGAAATGAATGTTTTATGTAGATGGCGGACAATGCCAACGTGAATGATAATGTAGCGGCACGAAATGAATGACGAACGTAAGAGGTTGAGTTTGAAACGTATGATTATGAATAATGAATGAAAAAAAAATAGATTAAAGTACTTTGATGCGTGAAAGAATATGATTTGTTAATAAATGAAAATGAAAATGATGAGATTGGTGGTAAAATAACTTGAAGAATGTGAGTTAGATGGAATTCGTATGAGAATTCAAATAAATGTATGCTTGATCAGAATTATGCATTAGAGGCTTGTACCTTATGCTTGAATGGTGTGATACTTATGTGTATTTAGTGATTTGCTTTGTTATGATTAAGAGGCGAATATGTGCTAAATGTGAATCATACGAGCTTATTAGTAAAGGATATGTTGGAATTATGTTATATAGTTACCTTGAATGATATTTTCTATTTGTAGAATGATGAAGCATTAGCATGTGAAAGTACGTGAATGTGAATGTGAATGTGAATGTATATGTGTATTGTTTAGAGGATCACGTAAATTGTATATATCATACAATACGAGTATGAAATGCATAGGATATTAATATTATGACCTATCATATTTAGATGAATACATGTTCAAAAGTTTAAAGTGTGTAAGAAAGACAGTTGACTTTCTTAAAGTCAACTGTTTAGGGATATCATGGAATGGCCATTAGACACAAATGTTAAAGTAAAGAGTTAATGTGCTATATATTAATTGATTTACGTGTTATGCTTGATGATAGTTTAGTTGTATGGATTGGAAATGAGATAACTATTAATAAATGTCTCATTTATATGAAATTTGACTAACGAAAGTCAATTAACGTATGAATAGAAAGAAAGTGAATAGTTGTATGTATGCTCACATAAGCTAACAATGTTACGAATGTAATAATAGGTAAGGATGGAAATATTGTCAATTGACTCAAGCATGGATGGCAAACAGGGTAAGAGGAAGCAATGAGGCAAGCATGAACATGGGCGCTAAAGCTAAGTGATTTCGCAATCACTTCGAATTTATTTACATGAAGATGTATACATGTTTGAATATTCGAAATCAAAGTGAAACGTATAAATAAATGAGAAATGTTAAGGTACGTTTTGTTGAAATGGTTGGCATAATGTTAAATCGGTAAGACCTCATTATAGGGTTAAACCGGTCATAAATTTTAGTTGAGAAGTTTTAAGACGGAAATGAGAACTTGGTAATGCTGATGAATGGTGTGGAAAGAATATTAGTTAAGATGTTAGCTAAAGACATTTTGTAAGTATGTTCGAATTGAAAGTAAGTACAACGCGTACTGTGACAACTGTGCTCTGTAATCAATGTACAATGTAAAACAATATCAATTATCAATAAAACAATGTGCTTTGGTGTATTTATGTGTGTATTTGTGTTTGATGATTTTGCAATTCAATTCGATTCCAATTTCAAGCTTTAAATCGCTTTCTGGAAAGTTATACGCAAACTGGTGCGTAAACGCAGTCAGTTTAATGCGACAAACACTCCGGAATAGTGACATAGACTTAACATACCTAAAATAACCTTCACATAACTTAGAAATAAGTTTTGGATGGGTTGGTGTGTTGAAAACAAGTCTATTCGATCGTAGGGACTATTTGTGTCAAACTGTGAAACTATACCGATTCGTATGGTATCAAACTGTTCGGAACTTGATCATAAGCTAAACACACCATAAATAACCTAAACATAGCTTAGAAATAAGCTTTGAGTGGTTCGGTGTGCAAAAATATGCTTATTTGATCTTACAGGGACTAAAAGTGTCAAAAACGACGTAAGTTTGCATTTTCGCGCATATCTTACGTTCTGACCACATCTGGACATCCAAATTTTTGTATACACTAAAATATTTTTATGTTAGTGATCGGCATGCAAAAATACCGTTCGTCGCTTAATTTGGTTCGTTTTCGCATCCGTTTGAGTTTCGTCGTAATTTAACGAACAACACGACCGTACGACCAAATGAGCAGACATCTGAGAGTGTTCCAAGCATATTTTGAGTCCTCTAAACTTTATTGACCTTATAGAGCCTTGAAAATGGCTTAACGGGGGTCAAGAGGGCCTGAAATGAGCTTAAACCAAGTGCAGGGACCTGAACTGTCATTTGTCAAACTTCTGCTGATCTGGGGAGGCCAGGCGGGGCGCGTAAGCCCCCACCCTATTCTTACGTGGCCCGTATGAATAGCCCAGCGACCAGATTTTCAATTTCAGCATT
Organism: Helianthus tuberosus; assembly: GCA_030545235.1. NCBI lineage: Eukaryota > Viridiplantae > Streptophyta > Magnoliopsida > Asterales > Asteraceae > Helianthus > Helianthus tuberosus. The sequence continues at coordinate 73,289,630 of CM060450.1, forward strand.
CTGTTTGAACTTCAGGGGCTGTTTATGTAAAATTCCTTGTGTGGTAGCCAAGTTAACACCTCCCCAAGGCTTTGAACCTGCAACAAACAAGTGTATGGCCATGATTTAATGCTTGGAAGCTACACAAACATGCGTAATTATCTTGTGTTCTTGTTACAAGTATAAATAGCCCAACCATTTCACTTGTCATTGCTCACTTCCTTCTTATCTTCTCTACAATCTGGTTTGGGAGCTCTCTCAACTGATTGGAACTTTATTCTTTGTAGAAAAGATAGCTAGGACCTAATGTAAGTCTTCTTTCATGCTTATTCTTTACGTTTAAGCAGAAAGTCAAACAGTTTGGCCAACAGTTTGACTTTCGGTTTTGACCATCAATTGGTCAAGTCAAAGTTCAATTGAACTTTGCAACGTGATTGTAATCACGATGGTTATAATCCTCAGCAATTATACCTACTGATTACCAAGTTGACTAGGCGTAGTGACGAGTCAAAGTTTCGGTCAAAATGCGTTTTAGCACGCATTTTGCAACGGAACTATTTTCGGGTATCAAAACCCATTGTTTTGATACCAAATCAGTTTTCTAAGTAGGTTAAACATGTTTAGACATGTTTAACTCGTCACTATTAGTTTAGTGCTTGTTTAGGGTCGTAAGTTAAGCGGTCTAAACAACCGCTTAGACTTTCGAACCCGACCCGTTTGGTCGATCATTAGGATCCGACTAAGCTTGATTAGTGATCATAGTTGCATAGGGAATAACCACTGAGGTTATACCTTATGATCACATAGGATTGGTTAGTTATTTGTTAAGTAGCTTGTATGCCCATAAGAAATGACCAAAACGCCCTTTTGAAGCTTAAATCCGTATTTTACATATGTGAACATGTTTTTGACATATAATCTGATTTAGTAACATGTTTAGGTATTATTGGGCATGTAAGACTTGACATAGCACATAGTTAACCATCCGAACATAGTTTCACGTGAACGACGCGTTAAAGTAGCATAAGCTACCTTAATGGGTCGTAACGGGTCGAAAGCACTTAGGCTAGGTTCCGATTTAGAATGTAGGCTTTGTTAAACTATATCACATGAGTTCCACACTCATTGGTTTACAAGACCTCATTCTATCCGATCCTCCGATTTAGGTGTCAATTTTATTTACTAGTGATCCAATTACTAGGTACTGCTTGAATTTCCTTGGTTTGTCTGAGCTTCGCTAAGTTCGTTAGATCAAGGATACCCTTTCATTGAAAGTGAGTACATAGTTCCCCTATTTTTACTGTTTTCAATTGTTTTGGGGTGATTCATATGTATCAAAACGATTTTCGATATTTTAACGATGGTTTCAAAACGATTAAGATGGTTTATACTAAACTAATAACGATTTTCGATAATGTGAACGAACTTGTTGGTTGTAGTTACATAACGAATGACATTCATTAATTTTGGCCGAACCGACCAGTATTAGGTTATGGTACCATAGGATCTGACAAATCCCATTATCAGACTACACCCATGGTTATGTGTGGGGGTTATGTAGGTAACGACCGAATCTGATGATTGTTAACTTACCCTTTGGTGGTTTGTTAATGCGATAAGCGAGGTAGTCGAGTCACGAAGGTTTGAATGTTATTAGCGAGACGACCAAAAGTAGTTTCACAATTAAAACGAATACGATTTTGGGACGAATTAAACGATTTGGAACGACCTAAAGAAATAAACGATTTGAACGAACGATTGGTTTTGGGTAGTGATTAGATAATGGGACGGGTATAGCATGATAGAATCATGGTAGATACGCCGCTGGTACATCTTATATATAAGTGCTTCTATCATATTACATTGCGTGTCATTATTTAGTTCACTTGGGAAACGATTTGAAACGATGTCACACAACGAGGTTTTCGAAATGATATAAACCATACGAGTTTTATTAACGAGTTTTTAACGAGATGTTTTACGAATTGGTTTACTAAAACAAATGTTTTGGGGTTAAGAATCATGGCTACGAGATTTTATAAATTATAACCATCTTGATTTAAGTTGGTTAATCAAGTTGCAATATTATATACTTTTCAAAACAAGGTTTTCGAGGTATTGCAATATATATAAACGAGCCATGATTCCGATACTCTTATAAAACCTATGTGCCAGCATTTCTTTGCTGACTTTGTTTTTACATATGTTTCAGGTGATGTTGCGTGATGATTGCTAGGGAGCATGTTCACTTAGGATCTGGACGTGGCCTTAGTGACATAAAAGCGATAGTAGACGATGTTTAATTTGTTTGTTTGGTTTTAAGACAATGCACATTATTTGATAATTCAATAAAACGAAACTTTTAATTACCATGGTTGTCGAAACGATGATTCTGTTACAACACTCCCCGACGTTTCCGCCACGGTTTGTTGTTTTAACGTGGTCGGGGTGTGATAGAAGAGTTGGTATCAGAGCCAATGGTTATAGGGAATTAGGTTATTAGTATTGCTTTAACCTAGACTATAACTTTCTAGGACCCCAACGCAAGTTTACTTGTGTTTAGATTTTAAAAACAATACCGTCACCTATCCTTAGGTGATAACCACAACAAGAACACAATAACGAATCCGCTTCGAAAATTAATCATCTTTCCTAGGATGATTGATTGTAAGGTTTTGAACCCTTCCAGTTTGATTCATTTTCGGCTTTATGCCCTCTGAATTTTGAAAATCTCGTCAAAGTTTGGGTCTAAATTGTAGGATCGTATACGGACCTGAACGAGTCTATCAGAAGAGCTTTTCTCAGTTTGAGAGGCGGAAACAGACAAACCGAGTTCAATTCAGCAATTATACACTTTAAACTGTTGTTTCTATTGATTGAATGACGTTTACAATTGATTCAACACTTCGGCAGCACTTCGTTGCAAACCGGAAGAACTCTCTACTGATTTAGCTCCAAATGACCCTTTATATAGGGATTCTGATTTAGCTCGAAATGACAAGGTGTCATTTCGAGCGGAATCAGCATAAACATCTCGAGCTGAATCAGGTTTTTATGTGATTTAGCTCGAAATGACAAGGTGTCATTTAAAGCGGAATCACCCCTAAAAATCACTATCTCGTTTTTCATGCCCTGATCTAATACATTCTATACAAGACTCGATACAAGACGTAGACGACAGACGGATGCACCAACAAACTCCCCCTCGGATGTTGACGGAGTCTTCAGTGTTGAGTCTTCGCATCTTCAGTCTTTATCAGCCTTTGGGCTTCTCTTTGAAGTATTTGACGCTGTAAGCATCCTCAATCTCTATCTTCTCTTCTCTTTCAATCTTCCCTCGTATGTTGACATCTTCTCCATTCATTTGCATCAACATACACTCCTCCTCGAGTGTTGAATCTTTAATCATTCAGCAGCAACAATCTTAGACTCAGACCCTGGCTTTTTGCTATTCAGACTCCCCCTCTCAATCAGCTGGGATCGCAGTCTGGCCTTCACAGGTTCATAATCCATTCCAAGATCATAACCTGGCTCTCCTCCAGCTCAGATTATCTGCACAATCTCTACCTCAAACATAAGATTCTTGATATACACCTTTAACTCACTCAAACACCACTAGTAGATTACATCACAAACTGATCTACCAAATAGCCTCTGATGAACCACTTGCAGGTGTATCAAATTCAAAACTTTTGATGACCACTTGTAACAAGACTTTAAAATCTTTCACACACAATACTCCCAAACCAGTTCGCCAAGTTTAGCACTTGGAATTTTGAAAATTAGCTCTTCAACACCAGTTGTCGAAAATCTTTTTGTATTTTTCAAAATTTATGCTAAAACACACTAAAATCTTTTTGAGATTTTTGAAAGAAAATAAATGCAGTATAGAAATATATACAAACAATATTTTTGTGAGTTTGTGTAAGAGGATCATATCAGTTTCCGAGACAAATCACCAACACCGTTAAGCTTCATTTCATTTTAAGTTCTAAAGGATTCACTTAGATTGTCAGTATACTGGTCCACTTAAATTTTCACACAAAATTCAACTGATCCGAGATACGATATTAATGTCTTAAGCACTTAAACTTAAACGCGTGTCCCACCACTTGAATATACTCCCGTATCCAGATCCCAATATTCAGTCTTATAGGTGAGTATACCACAGATGATATCTGTAAGGGGTTAAATTGCGAAGAACCGTGAGAGCTCAGGTCAGAACTTCCGTTGAGCAGAGAGATGACGGCTTCGACTTAAGGTGAGTCCCCTTTAGAGGATCTTTTTTACAACAACAATGACTATCAATTTTATTGTTTCATCAATTTGCTGAGGGCGGCGCTATATTTCAAGCTTTTGCAGAAAGTATTATGCGGGGACTAGGCCATTGCTTCCGCAAAATCAGAAGTCCCGGGATAATACCCCAGATATCACTGAGCATAAAGACCTAGTATCTCAGAAAGAGGGACCTTTCAAACAAGATTTCGGGGGTTACCCATATATCCGAGAGATGTTTCCCCACGATATAAGCAAGATTGAATTTGGTTTATATCTCGTCACAATCTACTAAATGTGTAAAAACCTACTGGCATATCCGCAGTGAGATTGTTTATCACATTTTAACTTTCCATTTCTTTAGCATGTTGTGAACGCCCACTGATGTACTATCATTTCCTCTTTTACACAACAAAACTCATTTTCATTTTATCATGTTTTTGGCTTTTTCAAATTTTCTAATGTTTTTGGATTTTCTAAAATTTCTTACTCCCCCTAAAATACAAACACATTTTAGGAAATATGAAAATAAACTGTACAAACAACATGACAACTGATATCAAATTGCTTCAAATCGCCATCCACTTGGCATAAACAATCAGAACTCTCCCTTTCAACAAACTATTTTCTCATTTAGATTTCAAAACACTTAAGTTTGTTTTAATCAAAATGATTTTTCCGGAAAATAAGTTTGTTTTTACCACTTGTAGGGGCATGGTTCATCATATTGTCTTTCAACCACTTGTATGAAGATCACATCAAGTTCAAATTAATGACCTTGAGTAATCACTATGTCAGAACAAACCTCTGTACCATTTGTACAATGAACTTATCAAAGTAAATTTCAAGATAAATGCCGATACCTACTCCACACTTACCAACCTGGGAGTTCCGGCATAGTCCATCTCCTGTATACATTTAAACAATTCTTTTTAAAAAAAAATTCACAAACAACAATTTTATGAATGATGCCGATTCCTGATCCACGATTACCAACTTGGGATCTCCGGCAAGTCCACAGACTTACTGTTCGTAATATGTACCATCCCAGTCACAAACCAGGGATGGTTCAACTTTATCTTTCTTCGTCTTCTTCTCGTAAAACTCTTTAACCCCTTTGACTTTTCGATCAATCATTTTTCCAAAAATATGTTTTACAGTGGGGTTAAAAGCTTTTTCAACATCAAAAACCTTTTTATCATCATAAAATTGGTTTGATATCTCAACTTTACCAATTTTCTTTTTAAAATTTTCAGCCCGAAGTGGTGGAAAATTATCATCATTCACAGTCGAAACTGATCCTTCACTTTTTAAAACATGTGGCTCCTCTGATTTTGTGGAATCAGACTCATCGCCAGAAGATAGCTCCTCTGATTTTAACCTATCAGAATCATCGCTAGAACTACCTCCAGACTTCTTAACCACCCATTTTTGTTTGTCATTTTTAGCTCTCTTCTTGTAAAACTTGTTTGAACATTCACCAATTTCAAATGTAGAATTTTTGAATAACTTTGTTCTGTCAATTGGTGGTTCAAACTCAATCACTTTCTCTTTTTGTTTACGAGAAACTCCCTGTTTTGATGGTATTGCCTTAGAACAATCTCTGGCAATATGTCCAACAGTGTTGCATTGGAAACAGGTTCTCGTATCTTTCCTCTGTCCAGCAAACTTCATCTCTTCTTGCTTCTTTGCAAGGAATTCACTGTTTGACTGCTTCCAGAATTCTTTCTTTTCTTCCTCATCTGCTGAGGTACCTGAAACAAATGTAATCTTTGCTTTAAAATCACGAACGTATTTTTCATTTTTCTGTTTTTCAGTTGGAATAAAACCAAGACCTTTCTTTTTGAAATTACGGTTTTGGTTTGGTTTCTTTTGAAAACCAGAACCAGAACTGTAACCCTTTTTCTTGTTTAAACGTTGTTGAACTCTTGAGGTGTATTTTTTAGGTTTTTCGTTAAGATTTAAATCTTTTATTTCAGAAATATTAATTTCTGTTAATTTGAAAACCTTTTTTATCAGTTCATTTTTGACACCTCTTATTGGAAATTCCTCATCAGAATATAATTTGTCGGAATCATTCAATGTATATGCAACTTTGAATGTTTCGTCACTCAAATTAGATTTTGATAACAGGAATTCTTTGTTGTAAACCCTTTTATCCGATGATTTTGGACTGTTGACTGTCGAACTCGAACTTTCAGAACCAGATTTTGACTCTGACTCTGACTTTGACTCTGAGTTTGACTCCAACTTTGACTCCTCAGTTTCATCTTTATCTAACACCTGATCGATGACTTTCTTTATTAACTCGGACTCATGATCAATGTCAGATGATGTAAACGTAACATCAATATTTTCTGGCAAATTTACTGACGACTCCGACTCCCACTGTAAATTTGTTGCTTTTTCGACTCTTTCCTGATTTGGATTTCTGGGCAAATATCCATTTTCTAGCGGAGGTGGACACTTGTTGTAACTGACACCTTGTTTCTTACCAGAATCCTTCTTGTCAGTCTTTTTCTTTGTGTCACCCTTCTTTTTGTTCTTTTCTGGAGTCTTTTCTTCAGCCACTTTTTCAACATTCTTTACCTCAGTTACTTCATCCTCTTCAAATGCTTTCATGCCTTCAACAGTCGGATAAATCCTGTCAATAACATAAGAAGTACATGAGTAACTTTTCAACAAATGATTAACTCTTTCAGTTTCAATTCTTTGTGTCTCAAGTTTCTGTTCTAGCACAGCACACTTCTCAATGTAGTTGTTCACAACTTTTTGCTTTATCATAAATGCTCCCTGAAGTGTCTTCATAGCTGTTGCTTGTTCTTCACTTGTATGATTGTATTGATTCATAGCTTTGTTCAGGACATCATAAGATTCCTTCAAACTGTTCAAGTTATAAATCAATGTGTTGTTCTGCTTCTCTATAGCTTCACAATTGTCACATTTCACAGGAATCTTTTTAGCATCAACTTCTTCATCAACTTTGAACTTTGGAACTTCAACCTTTACTTTTCTTTTGATAACTAGAACTTCTTCATCATCACTGCTGACTGGTGTTTTGATCTTTTTCTTAATCACGGGAACTTTCTCATCATCACTGCTGACTAGTGTTTTGATCTTTTTCTTTTTCTTTTTAGCTTTTTCATCTTCACTTCCCTAAAACTTTGATTTTAAAGCTTTCCAAATCGAATAAGAAGTTCCATTGTGTTGCAATAGAACCAGGATATCTTCTTTAACTGCTTGTTGTAGTATACTGAGCATCATTTTCTCATCTTTGTATTTCTTTCTATTTTCAGCACTTAAATCTTTAATTGCAATAATCTCTTCGTCATCATTCATTAGTCTAACGTATTTTGTCTCAACGTTCTCCCAAGCATCCAAATAATTGGCTTGAACCCAGTTTTCGAACTTTTCTTTCCAACTTTTATACTCCTCGATATTCATGAGTTTTGGAGGTTTCTGCATCATTCCAGTTTCATTCTCCAACATCGTGTTCTTTCAAACGAAATGATTCGCCTCGTGAAATACCTGACAACACACAAACAAAAGATCAGTTTAAACGAAATAAAAATGTGAATGTGAGTGACGGTTGAATCGATCTAGAACTCGTGTGGAAGAATCGCGAACTTGTTTAATGTATTCCGAAAACTGAATGAATGGGCCAGATAATTTTTCACATGGGTTTTCAACAATCCATAATCAACTTATATTGAACCTTCACGATATAACATGGGCTGCTCTTTAATCAATCTATAAATCGGCCGACAACAATTACCAATACAAATCAAATTTAATTGGACCTCAAATTCCACTAACTCGACAGCCGTGAAGTTTACTTCAAACCTGATTGGGCCATATATAAATGGATCTGTTTAACAATTGATTTGTCCAACAAACACCACTAAACCAACAACTGAACCATCATATGTTTGGACCATTAAAGCACATGGTTACTGACAAACACCTTTTGAAATCTATTGGGCCGAAAACTTATTTAATCTTGTGAATATATCAAGTGGCCGACAATAGTGATCACCACTCAAATCTCATTGGACCGATAGATCCACTAAACCGACAAAACGTGAAATGGCCATGACAATTTACGAGAATCACATTCAAACTGACACAAACATGTGATTTCTTTTCCTAACTACTGACAACCTCAAATTCAATGTACTTTCACATGATCTTGTTTAATGTTTTCACACAACTCGATACACTTTTCATGCAAAACAATTCAAGCGGAATCTCTAAGTACTTTTGGAGCTGAATCACAAAGTAATTTGGAGCGGAATCACCAAATAATTTGTTGGAGCGGAATCAAAACACAACTTTCAAGCTGGACCTGTAATTTGGAGCGAAATCATGCAGAAATTTCGAGCGAAATCTGTTATTTGATACTCTGGAGCGGAATCAACACTTTTGGAGCTAAACCCTGATTTCGCTCCAAATGCTCGAGCGAAATCAGACGAATTCAAACAAAAATTCGAGCTGAATCACAATTCTGAGCGGAATCAGACCAATTGAAGCTGATCTGGAGCGGAATCAAGAACTAAATCTCAAGCTGAATCACTGTGACGTCATGTTTCTCTCGAGTGATTTTAAGCGGAACCTCAAAAATGACCAATTTTAGTTCGAATTTGGACATGAAACTTCTAAGGCTTTGTTAACTATCAATTCTGAGCAGTGTGTGAAAATCTGAGCCAATTCTGACCGTGAAATGATGTTCAGATTTAAAAAGAAGGTGTAAAAGATGTAGAAAAGCAGAATACGCAACTGAATAGGCAAGAGCTCTTCCTCCTGAGCTCTGATACCACTTGTAGGATCGTATACGGACCTGAACGAGTCTACCAGAAGAGCTTTTCTTAGTTTGAGAGGCGGAAACAGACAAACCGAGTTCAATTCAGCAATTATACACTTTAAACTGTTGTTTCTATTGATTGAATGACGTTTACAATTGATTCAACACTTCGGCAGCACTTCGTTGCAAACCGAAAGAACTCTCTACTGATTTAGCTCCAAATGACCCTTTATATAGGGATTCTGATTTAGCTCGAAATGACAAGGTGTCATTTCGAGCGGAATCAGCATAAACATCTCGAGCTGAATCAGGTTTTTATGTGATTTAGCTCGAAATGACAAGGTGTCATTTCGAGCGGAATCACCCCTAAAAATCACTATCTCGTTTTTCATGCCCTGATCTAATACATTCTATACAAGACTCGATACAAGACGTAGACAACAGACGGATGCACCAACATAAATAATGTGAACACGTGCAAACTGGAAGAGTGAATGCCTGTACCCTGAGTTTTCTGTCTAAGGCTAGAGTGTTCGTACAAATCCGCAGTATCGGACCAGTCACTCTTACCTCGGAACTCTTGGGGTGAGTGTTCACTTATAGGCGAGCATGTCTTCAGTGATACATTATTATGACCCATTTACTTTGATTTGTCACTGCGTCTCGTTTGTTTGTTCGAAGTAACGAACAAATGATCGCACTCCTTGTGTTTTGTCAATGTTTCCAATACCTCCTTTGTTTCTCCAATTATCGACCTCACTCGTTTCTCATGTTTCCTTTCTAGACAATGCCTCCTCGACGCGATGCTCAAACTTTTACTGCTGAAGAAGTCGCAGCCCTTGTCTCTCAGCAAATGGTTGCTGTACTTCCAGGCGTTGTGACCCAAATCCACGAGCTATACAACAACAATAATATCAACAATAACGTACAGTGTAATTTCAAGAATTTCAATTCCGCAAAGCCGCTTAAGTTTTCTGGGTCACAAGGAGCAACTGCGCTCCTGCAGTGGTTCGAGAGTATCGAGAGCACATTCAGACATGTGCAGTGTCCGAATGCGCGTAAGGTTGAGTTTGCATCTAGCGTGTTTGAGAAGCGAGCGCTTACCTGGTGGAATGGTATTATGCGCGATAGGGGTGCTGAAGTGGCATTAGCACAAACTTGGGATGAGCTCCGAGCTCTCATGATGAGAGAGTTCTGTCCCCGTCACGAGATTTGAGCTTTGGAACGAGAATTCAATGATTTGAAACAAGACGGGGGAGAACACCGTGCCTATACAGATCGATTTGAGGAGCTTAGTTTGTTGTGCCCCACTATGGTTACCCCACTGGAGAAAACAATCGAGAGGTATATCGAAGGTTTACCCGATTCCATTCAGGATATTGTGACCGGTGTTAATCCTACTACCGTTCGTCATGCGATCGAATTGTCGGCTACCCTGACTGAGTCCCAAGTCAGGAAGGGTAAACTCACCCGTAAGGGTGATAAAAAGAAGTCGACCGATTCTGACAAGGAAAAGGGTAAGGGAAAGAAGCAGGGTGAGTCTTCTAAAAAGTCAAGGAAGCGCAAGGCTTCCTAGAACTTTGCTGTTACAGCATAGGCTGCTCAGAACCCACCGACTCAACCTCCTGCAAAGAAAGCATATGCTGGTACCGCACCACACTGTACACGATGCAACAGTCACCATGTTGCCCAACAGGCCTGTAAACAGTGTGCTACGTGTGGTAGACTTGGGCATTTGGCCAACATTTGTCGTTTTGGTCAAAATCAAGCTGCTCAAGTTCCAGCACAAGCTCAAGGGAATGCTGCGAGATTCCCACCTGGTTCGTGCTTTAATTGTGGAGAAATGGGTCATTTTCGCAACAACTGCCCGAGGTTGGTAAACGCGAATGCAAATCCGAATGCAAACGCGGACGCGAATGTCAATCCCGCTCGTGGACGAGCATTCAATCTGAACGCGAACGAGGCTCGAGCTGACAACGAATTTGTTAACGGTACGTTCCTTGTTAACAATCAACTTGCATCTGTTCTTTTCGATTCTGGTGCCGATAGGAGTTTTGTTTCGTTATCTTTTGAGCCTTTACTTGCGATACCTAGAACTAAACTGAGGAAACCCTTATCTGTCGAGGTTGTGACTGGTAAACCCCTTGTTCTCGATTCTGTTATTCGTGGTTGTCAATTGAACCTCGATAACCATCTTTTTCCCATCGACCTCGTACCGATGCAACTTGGGAGTTTCGACATTATCGTGGGGATGGATTGGTTAACCAAACACCATGCTGAGGTGGTTTGTTTCGATAAGATCATTCGTATCCCTCTTTCGTCTGACGATGTTTTGGAAGTTCGTGGCGAGAAACCATCTGGTGGATTGAAACTCATGTCGTGTACGAAGGCCCATAGTTATTTATGAAAAGGATATGTTGCTTTTCTGGCACATGTCACCAAGGAGAAAGGCAAGGGCAAGAGTATTCAGGATATTCCGATTGTTCGGGATTATCCAGAGGTGTTTCCTGATGAACTGCCTGGTTTGCCTCCAGTTCGTCAAGTCGAGTTTCATATTGACCTTGTACCCAATGCTAACCCGATTGCGAAAGCACCTTATCGTCTTGCACCATCTGAGATGCAAGAGTTATCGAAACAGCTTCAAGAGTTATCTGATAAAGGATTCATCCGACCGAGTTATTCACCTTGGGGTGCTCCTGTCCTCTTTGTGAAAAAGAAAGATGGATCTTTTAGGATGCGTATCGATTATCGTGAGCTGAATAAGCTTACCATCAAGAATCGATATCCCCTACCCCGAATTGATGACCTCTTTGATCAGCTACAAGGTGCTACTTGTTTCTCCAAGATCGATCTGCGTTCTGGGTATCATCAGCTTCGTGTATTCGAAGAAGATATTCCCAAAACTGCATTCCACATGAGATATGGGCATTATGAGTTTACCGTCATGCCTTTTGGTTTGACGAATGCCCCAGCTATCTTTATGGACTTAATGAATAGGGTCAGTAAACCTTATTTAGACAAGTTCATCATTGTGTTCATCGACGATATTCTCATTTATTCGAAGTCTCGAACCGACCATGAGCAACACCTTCGTTTGACTTTAGAACTCCTGAAGAAGGAACAACTTTTTGCTAAATTCTCCAAGTGTGAATTCTGGCTTAAAGAAGTTTAATTCTTGGGTCATATAGTCAATGAGCAAGGTATTCATGTGGATCCATCCAAAATAGCTGCTATTAAGGATTGCAATACACCAACGACACCTACAGAAATTCGTTCTTTTCTTGGTCTCGCTGGATATTATCGTCGTTTCATTTCGAACTTCTCTAAAATTGTGGTTCCACTCACTGCTTTGACTCAAAAGAATAAGCCTTTTGAGTGGGGACCCAAACAAGAAGAAGCGTTCCAAACACTGAAACAAAAGCTATGTGATGCTCCTGTTCTATCACTACCCGAAGGAAACGATGATTTCGTTGTCTACTGCGATGCGTCCAACTTAGGCCTTCGTTGTGTTCTTATGCAACGAGGCAAAGTTATAGCATATGCGTCAAGACAATTGAAAATTCACGAGAAGAACTACACGACTCACGATCTTGAGTTGGGAGCTGTGGTTTTTGCTCTCAAAATCTGGAGACACTATCTTTATGGCACGAAATGTGTGGTTTTCATAGACCACAAAAGTCTCCAGCATATTCTTAATCAGAAAGAGCTCAACATGAGGCAACGCCATTGGGTTGAACTCTTAAACGATTACGATTGCGAAATTCGCTACCATCCTGGTAAGGCGAATGTCGTAGCCGATGCGCTTAGTCGAAAGGAGCGAGTCAAGCTTCATTCTATTCGAACTCTATCTGATCTTCAAACTCAAGTTCTTCAAGCTCAGCAATCTTGTGTTTCACAAGATTTGATAGGTAAGGAATTACCACATCAGCTTGAGCTTAAGCTCGAAGCAAAGGATGATGGTTTACTCTATTTCAAGGATCGTTTGTGGATTCCGAAACAAGACGATCTTCGCACTTTAGTGATGGACGATTCTCACAAGTCTCGATATTCTATCCATCCTGGTGCTGATAAAATGTACAAGGATCTTCGTACTCAGTATTGGTGGCCTGGTATGAAGAAAGATGTTGCCTTGTATGTATCGAAATGCCTAACTTGTCTCAAAGTCAAGGCTGAACATCAACGACCATCTGGTTTGCTTGTACAACCAGAGATATCGGTTTGGAAGTGGGAGAACATTGTTATGGATCTCATCACTAAATTACCGCATACATCTAAAGGTCATGATGCTATTTGGGTTGTTATCGATCGATTAACGAAGTCAGCTCATTTTATTCCGATTCGCGAGGATCTATCTGCTGATAAACTTGCAAAGATTTATGTTGATGAGATTGTATCTCGACATGGTGTTCCTTTGGACATCATATCCGATCGTGATGCTTGATTTTCATCTCATTTTTGGAAGACCATGCAATCTGCTATGGGAACCCAACTAAATCTAAGCACTGCTTATCATCCCCAAACAATTGGATAATCCAAGAGAACGATTCAAACTTTGGAGGATATGCTTAGAGCATGCGTGATATACTTTGGTGGTAATTGGGATTCTCATCTACCATTGATTGAGTTATCTTACAACAATAGTTATCATGCTAGCATTAATATGGCCCCATTCGAGGCTCTCTACGGTCGAAAATGTCGTTCACCTGTTTGTTGGAACGAGACCGGTGAAGCTCAGCTTACTGGACCGGAGCTTATTCTGGAAACAACAGACAAAATCAAGAAAATTCGCGATAATCTTGTGACAGCTAGATGCCGTCAAAAGAGTTATGCGGATTTACGACGCAAGCCCTTAGAATTTCAAGTCGGAGACCATGTCCTACTCAAGGTTTCACTTTGGAAGGGAGTGGTGAGATTTGGAAAGAAAGGAAAACTTGCACCACGATATGTTGGACCATTTAAGATTGTGGAAAGAATTAGGAAGGTTGCCTATCGACTAGAACTACCTCCAGAGCTTGGAAATATTAATCCGACTTTTCACATGTCCAATCTGCGAAAGTGTTTAGCTGACGCTGATCTTCACATTCCACTCGACGAAATCCAAATCGATGAAACGATGCACTTTGTCGATAAACCTATGGAGATAGTGGACCGTACATACAAACAGTTGAAGAACAAACGAATTCATTTGGTCATGATTCGCTGGGAATCCAAACGTGGCCCAGAATTTACGTGGGAACGTAAGGACCAAATGAAGGCGAAATATCCGCAATTGTTCTCACAAGTTTCCTCTAGTTAAAATTTCGGGACGAAATTTCCTATAGTAGGGGAGACTGTGACAACTGTGCTCTGTAATCGATGTACAATGTAAAACAATATCAATTATCAATAAAACAATGTGCTTTGGTGTATTTATGTGTGTATTTGTGTTTGATGATTTTGCAATTCAATTCGATTCCAATTTCAAGCTTTAAATCGCTTTCTGGAAAGTTATACGCAAACTGGTGCGTAAACGCAGTCAGTTTAATGCGACAAACACTCCAGAATAGTGACATAGACTTAACATACCTAAAATAACCTTCACATAACTTAGAAATAAGTTTTGGATGGGTTGGTGTGTTGAAAACAAGTCTATTCGATCGCATGGACTATTTGTGTCAAACTACGAAACTATACCGATTCGTATGGTATCAAACTGTCCGGAACTTGATCATAAGCTAAACATACCATAAATAACCTAAACATAGCTTAGAAATAAGCTTTGAGTGGTTCGGTGTGCAAAAATATGCTTATTTGATCTTACAGGGACTAAAAGTGTCAAAAACGACGTAAGTTTGCATTTTCGCGCATATCTTACGTTCTGACCACATCTGGACATCCAAAATTTTTGTATACACTAAAATATTTTTATTTTATTGATCGTCATGCAAAAATACCGTTCGTCGCTTAATTTGGTTCGTTTTCGCGTCCGTTTGAGTTTCGTCGCAATTTAACGAACAACGCGACCGTACGACCAAACGAGCCGACATCCGAGAGTGTTCCAAGCATATTTTGAGTCCTCTAAACTTTATTGACCTTATAGAGCCTTGAAAATGGCTTAACGGGGGTCAAGAGGGCCTGAAATGAGCTTAAACCAAGTGCAGGGACCTGAACTGTCATTTTTCAAACTTCTGCTGATCTGGGGAGGCCAGGCGGGGCGCGTAAGCCCCCACCCTATTCTTACGCGGCCCGTATGAATAGCCCAGCGACCATATTTTCAATTTCAGCATTCTGTTTGAACTTCAGGGGCTGTTTATGTAAAATTCCTTGTGTGGTAGCCAAGTTAACACCTCCCCAAGGCTTTGAACCTGCAACAAACAAGTGTATGGCCATGATTTAATGCTTGGAAGCTACACAAACATGTGTAATGATCTTGTGTTCTTGCTACAAGTATAAATAGCCCAACCATTTCACTTGTCATTGCTCACTTCCTTCTTATCTTCTCTACAATCTGGTTTGGGAGCTCTCTCAACTGATTGGAACTTTATTCTTTGTAGAAAAGATAGCTAGGACCTATTGTAAGTCTTTTTTCATGCTTATTCTTTATGTTTAAGCAGAAAGTCAAACAGTTTGGCCAATAGTTTGACTTTCGGTTTTGACCATCAATTGGTCAAGTCAAAGTTCAATTGAACTTTGCAACGTGATTGTAATCACGATGGTTATAATCCTCAGCGATTATACCTACTGATTACCACATTGACTAGGCGTAGTGACGAGTCAAAGTTTCGGTCAAAATGCGTTTTAGCACGCATTTTGCAACGGAACTATTTTCGGGTATCAAAACCCATTGTTTTGATACCAAATCAGTTTTCTAAGTAGGTTAAACATGTTTAGACATGTTTAACTTGTCACTATTAGTTTAGTGCTTGTTTAGGGTCGTAAGTTAAGCGGTCTAAACAACCGCTTAGACTTTCGAACCCGACCCGTTTGGTCGATCATTAGGATCCGACTAAGCTTGATTAGTGATCATAGTTTCATAGGGAATAACCACTGAGGTTATACCTTATGATCACATAGGATTGGTTAGTTATTTGTTAAGTAGCTTGTATGCCCATAAGAAATGACCAAAACGCCCTTTTGAAGCTTAAATCCGTATTTTACATATGTGAACATGTTTTTGACATATAATCTGATTTAGTAACATGTTTAGGTATTATTGGGCATGTAAGACTTGACATAGCACATAGTTAACCATCCGAACATAGTTTCACGCGAACGACGCGTTAAAGTAGCATAAGCTACCTTAATGGGTCGTAACGGGTCGAAAGCACTTAGGCTAGGTTCCGATTTAGAATGTAGGCTTTGTTAAACTATATCACATGAGTTCCACACTCATTGGTTTACAAGACCTCATTCTATCCGATCCTCCGATTTAGGTGTCAATTTTATTTACTAGTGATCTAATTACTAGGTACTGCTTGAATTTCCTTGGTTTGTCTGAGCTTCGCTAAGTTCGTTAGATCAAGGATACCATTTCATTCAAAGTGAGTACATAGTTCCCCTATTTTACTGTTTTCAATTATTTTGGGGTGATTCATATGTATCAAAACGATTTTCGATATTTTAACGATGGTTTCAAAACGATTAAGATGGTTTATACTAAACTAATAACGATTTTCGATAATGTGAACAAACTTGTTGGTTGTAGTTACATAACGAATGACATTCATTAATTTTGGCCGAACCGACAAGTATTAGGTTATGGTACCATAGGATCTGACAAATCCCGTTATCAGATTACACCCATGGTTATGTGTGGGGGTTATGTAGGTAACGACTGAATCTGATGATTGTTAACTTACCCTTTGGTGGTTTGTTAATGCGATAAGCGAGGTAGTCGAGTCATGAAGGTTTGAATGTTATTAGCGAGATGACCAAAAGTAGTTTCACAATTAAGACGAATACGATTTTGGGACGAATTAAACGATTTGGAACGACCTAAACGAAATAAACGATTTGAACGAACGATTGGTTTTGGGTAGTGATTAGATAATGGGACGGGTGTAGCATGATAGAATCATGGCAGATACGCCGCTGGTACATCTTATATATAAGTGCTTCTATCATATTACATTGCGTGTCATTATTTAGTTCACTTTGGAAACGATTTGAAACGATGTCACACAACGAGGTTTTCGAAATGATATAAACCATACGAGTTTTATTAACGAGTTTTTAACGAGATGTTTTACGAATTTGCTTACTAAAACAAATGTTTTGGGGTTAAGAATCATGGCTACGAGATTTTATAAATTATAACCATCTTGATTTAAGTTGGTTAATCATGTTGCAATATTATATACTTTTCAAAACAAGGTTTTCGAGGTATTGCAATATATATAAACGAGCCATGATTCCGATACTCTTATAAAACCTATGTGCTCGCCAGCATTTCTTTGTTGACTTTGTTTTTACATATGTTTCAGGTGATGTTGCGTGATGATTGCTAGGGAGCATGTTCACTTAGGATCTGGACGTGGCCTTAGTGACATAAAAGCGATAGTAGACGATGTTTAATTTGTTTGTTTGGTTTTTAAGAAAATGCACATTATTTGATAATTCAATAAAATGAAACTTTTAATTACCATGGTTGTTGAAACGATGATTCTGTTACAACACTCCCCGACGTTTCCGCCACGGTTTGTTGTTTTAACGTGGTCGGGGTGTGACACGTACTACAATACTTGTATACAATAAGTACTAAGTGGTGATTAACTTTAAAAGGTTAAATTGCAGAAGTCAGTAAATAATAATTATTTACAAATTTTGGAAGTATTACGTAAGAAATGCAATGTGTAATGTAGGATACTCATTAGTAAGGGATATGTGAGAGAACGTAGGTGAATTAACACCAAATACAGTGAATGAACAAATGGAAATGGTATATTAAGGGATGTTCAAGTATTGACCGAAGCTCGAGAAAACACAAGAATCATCTCACTTATGTCCGGTCAAGCTAGTAAAAAGGGGTCTAACGATTCTTAAAGGATCAGATCAAATGTAAGAAAGAAAGATAAGAATGAAAAGTTTAAGCTTACGATTTAATGTGAATCAAACTTAAGAAAGAAGGGTGGGAACATCACTAGAAATAGGATGTAGAGTGTCGCGTCGAGACGTGCTACATGAATTAGGACATGGAATAAAGTGTTAGGACACAACAATTGAAGTTGAATGTGGATATATATATATATATATATACACACACATCTGCAAATATGTTTGTATGCAAGAATGATTGAAAGGACAAATGAGTCATACGGGTCAAATGGTGATCGCCATTTGAACCCGGTATTTATTGTTCGATTTGTCAAGTTTTATACTTATAGGTGAGCATAATGTATGGGCATGTATTGTCACAGACTGGAAAGAAATAACCGTCGCAAAGTATGAATAACGAGTCAAGGGATTTGACCCGCGCCAGGTATGTATAAAAAGGCTATATTTTTAATAGGAGCTTAGGGCTCGACTAGAGAGGGATGTGTCAGAATAGGATAACTGATACACATATGTAAGAATGTATTTACAATTAGACTTCCGAAAAGTCAAACGAAGTAAAATGAAGTCCTTGCAAGTATGCAAGTATAAAAAAAGAGTACGAACGTGTACCTCGATACGTCCACGATAAGTAAGGGGTGTCAGTCTGACCTTGAAAGGTCAAACTGCGAAAGTTGGCGAAATGACCAACAAAATGAAAGGATTGTATGTAAGAAATGGAATGTATGATATGTTTTAGCATGTACGTAAGAAATTTGTGAAAGAGACATAGGCGAACAAACACCATGTAGGACGCAATTATGAAAGGTTATGTGCTAACCATTTATTTATAGATAAGAATGATGGAATTCTTAGTGAGATGATAGTAATAAAGCTGGTGGAAGGATGCTCACGAGTGGGAGCATATATCATGAATGAATGAGACCAATTCTGGTACGGAAGGTACTTATAAAGAAGCGGATCGATCCGGTACACGGATAACTGATTTATGCAATGAAGGCGAGGTTAGTAAATTGTTTAATTCTTGATTGATGATTAAGAATCTGTAGATTTATTTGTATGTGTGAACAAAATAAATGGTAGGATAATTATGGTATGGTATGCAATAATCGACTTGTAATGGTCAGCGTAAGAAGGTATGTATGTCATTAAGAGGAAGATCTAAAGGCCTTAAATGAAAATTTGAATTGATTTGGTTAAGCGCTCGTATGATGCTCGTGCACAACATACCTAGTTGGTATAATAAGTAGTTCATGCAAAGAGCTAATAATAAAGTGTTGTGAAGGATTAAATTTGAGCCTAAACTCAAAGTTTAATTAGTTCAAGTAATGGTAGTAACCGTAGAATGATGCTTTATACTCGTATTACGTATGAAAAAGTAATTACGAAGAGGGTAGCTTTGTTATAGTACCACTAAGTCATTAAATGCTTATAGTATGCGTATAATGATATGCTAAGCCCTCATATGAATAAGAAAGTAATTAGAAGAACGTTAGTAATGGGATGATGGGGTTTGCTCATGGTTACAATAATGAATTATCTCGTGTATGATACGTGAGTGGAATGAAATAGATTGATTTATTTTTATTAGCAAATGTATGAATATGTTACACTTAATTAAAAAGATAGAAACAAGCCGTAAACATAGGCTTGTACGACCAATAGTATACATTTGGAATAAATTTCAATGAACGAAGCGCTAGTGATGATGTATGCTAGGAACTAGCATTATAAAATGAAAACGACACTAATAAGAGCTCTGGATTAGATTCTGACTTATATGTGATTATGAAAGTAATTTACTTAATTTAAGAACGTAGGGACAATGCGTACAAATATGTTTATGCATGAATGAAACTTTTGCCAAGATCCCGAATGCATTTATGTTGTAGTAAGCATCGTGAATGAATAGATGAAAAAGTAAGAGTAGAATTGGTCTAGTTGGAATGAGAAAGGTTTCGGGGATGAAACCTCCTTTAAGGGGGGTAGACTTGTAACACCCCAAAAATATTTATTAAGATAATAAGTTAAATTGAATTAAAACTTAACTTAGTTGGTAAAGTGTGTTAAGTAACTAGCTACGTGATGATAGATGCCTAAATAAAACAAATGCACAACTAGAGGGGGTAATTATGTAAGAATGTTAAATTGAAGGTATTAATAAAAAATAAAACCCAAAAATCACACACTCTGGTGTGTTGGGTTCGACCAGAACAGGGGGAAACAAGGGAAACCCTTGTTCTTGTAAAAACTCATTCAATTGACAAGGAAATTCAAAGCTAATCAGTTGCACGACTTCAATTTTTTGATCATCTTAACATACTCAGTAAAGTGGTAAGTCAAATTTATTGATTTGGTGAATTGTAGGAAATGGGTTTCACCCAATCATGAGTTTAAGTAAAACTTTTGTGTGATTTGAAGTTAAGATTACGAAATAGGACATGAATGATGTCCGACTTTGGTGATTTGATAAGATTGTAGCAAAAACCCACTTGATAGAAGTTAGAATAAGTAGGATTATCAAGTAGAATCATACATGTGAAATCTAGATGTAAAAGCTTGTTGTGATACATGAATGATAAGTAAATTGATGTAGGATAAAAGAATTATGTAAACTAGAATGATTGTTGATGTTATGTGAAGATGAACTAGTAAAGACATGCTTTATATACTTGTATCTTATGCTTTAATTACGATGCCTACCAAGTGTTCGATGAAATGCTTATGAGAAGAATATATGTGTAATATAGAAAATGATGGAATGAAATTGGTTGAACTAAATGAATGAACGGATATGTTGATGTAGGCGTGAAGGAAGAAGGTTCAAATACTAGGAAAACGGAAGACGCACAAGATCGAGGTATGTTGTTCTATGCTTACAAAATTCTATTGTAAATTGTCGTTTGTGCTAAAACCATAATTATGATAGTTTGTGATAGTTAAGTATGAAAGGAATGAATTCGTTCGTCATAAACGAACCGAATGAAAGTTATGTTACGAATGTTATTATCCGTTATGAATGAAATTTACTTGATCCGTCACTCACGGGTTGGAGTGTATGCGTATGAATGAAAGGAATGTATTCGTTCGTTATAAACGAACCGAATGAATGTTTATGTACGAATGTGAATGTCCATTTCAACGGGATAAGAATGGTATGTTATATTTCAATTATGAGATAGTATGTTTTGACCTGTTTTATCGGGTAAGAAAATGCATATATGAGATGAATGTATAAAATGGGTTAATTTTGATTTACTAGATTAGAAGTATCATAACTGATGAATTTAATTTTGATACTTGATGTAGGTAAATCCGCAGTTTAGACGTTATGGCAAACTTGGAACGAACACACATGATACACTACCTCGCGCTTCCGGAGTTATCTACGAATATGGGTCTAAAATTATGATTTTGTTTATAAAACCAAATATGTGTAGTCTTTTGGTGTTCGTATGAACTTTAACTTAGTTATGATTAGTAAACCTTGTACCTAAATGTTGTTTAATATGACTTATATTGTGTTAGAAAGTTAAAGTTTTGCAAATGTTTTTAATTGCTAAAAGCTGGGAATCGCCTATTTTACGAACGGGTCATGCCCAAATTTCATTAAAACTTGTATTTTATTACTTTATTTTCGAATGTGGAAAGCGGGTGTTTCACCGTTGTATGGAACAATGGCATTGAGAGGTGAATGCTGCAGATGTGAATCATCTGAGCTAACATCTGTTGGCAATTTTGAAGAGCCAACATCTGTTTGAGATTGAGGTGGAGGAATACTATGAAACTTTATTGACTTTTATCCACATTTGATGGACTTATGTCAACAGAGGTTGGTCTTGATGAACTGGCAGAGGTTTGATCAACAATTATTGATGAAACAGTGGTAGAGTTTTGGCAGCTGTTTTGAACATCTGCTTCTCTGGTGGTGGAAGTAACTTTGTATTATGGAATGATAATGTCAATTCCATGATCTTGTAGGAATGATTGTGGGGTACCTGCAGGGTTAGTCTTGGCAGACGCATCTTCAAATGTAAATTTATCAAGGTCAAACAGTTCCGCAGGATTTGCTGGGATTTTTAATCAAGAAAGTTCACTGAACTTTACATTTCATGTCTCTTCCACACACCTAGTCCTTGTGTTAAATACTTTGTAGGCCTTGGAAGTGGTTGAGTATCCCCAAAAATAACCACAATCCACTTTGGCTGCAAATTTTGAGATTGAATCTTTTAAGTTTAAAGTGAAGCATAGGCAGCTTAAGATTTTGAAATATGAGATCAGTGGTTTGATCTTGAATAGAATTTCATATGCAGTCTTTTGATGTATGGGGTTGATTAAAACTCTGTTCTACATATAGCAAGCAGTGTTTATAGCCTCTGCCCAAAAGGTTTAGGGTAAACCTGATCTGCAAGCATTGTTCTGGCAGCCTCTATCAATGTTTTGTTTTTCCTTTCAACCAGCCCATTTTGTTCTGGTGTTCTTGGGATGCTGTACTACCTTACAATCCCTTTTGACACACAAAACTAATCCAACTTCTTGTTTCTAAAATCTGTTCCATTGTCACTCCTAAATATTTTTACTGCCAAATCAAATTGCTTTTCAACTTGTTTCACAAATTCCTTCAAAATACATGCAGTCTTATCATTGGAGTGTAAAAAGTAAGTCCATGTAAACCTTGAAAAATCATTGACTATGACAAGACGATATCTTTTCTTTTTCAAACTCATAATTTTTACAGGGCCAAACAAGTCCATGTGCAACAGTTGTAGGCACTGGCTTGTTCTGTTCTCTTCAATGGACTTGTATGAGTTTTTATGTTGTTTACCTTTTAAATAGAAACACAATGATCATCACAAGTAAAAAGTTTTGGTGGAAGGCCTCTTACAAGGCCTTGTTTTGAGAGTGTCGTGATTATTTTAAGATTTGTGTGTCCAAGTCTCATGTGCCAAATTTCTGTCTCTTTGGTAGAGGCAGCTGAGAACAGACAGGCATCAGTCATTGGATTATCCTTCAACATATCAACCACATACTGATGCGTGTGTAGTGTTATATATATTAGGTGTATATTTTAAGCCCCTTTAACACTTTTTAGTCAAGTTTTAAATTTATAAAACACGATATTTACTAACACTAGACACACATATGGGCAAGTGCACCCATCGTGAGCGTAGTATAGTGTTGGTAAGATACCGAGGTCGTCCAAGGACACAAGAGCTTTTAGTACCGGTTTATCCTCAACGTCTAATCAAAATAAAAAGTTTAGAAAAAAATTTTAGACTAAGAAAAATAAAAACTAACTAAAAATGCTGAAAAATAAAAATAAAAAGAAAAACAGATAGACAAGATGAATCACTTGGTTCCGACTCGTATCAAGTGTAACCTTTGATTATTTCCGCACTTTTGCACTATTTTAAGAGATTATCTTAGTTATTGTAGTAGGCCCCTCTTTTGAAGGTGACGTTACCCTCACCCCAGTAGTTTGAGTCAGCAAGGATACAATCCTAAAAGGGTGGATTATTGGAAGATAATTAATTAAGTTATTAATGCAAATTATGGTAGGCCCCTCTTTTGGAGGTGACGTTACCCTCGACTAAGTAGTCTGAGTCAGCAGGGATACAGTCCTAAATAGCCGGGTTATAGTATTAATAGTAGTTAACTTATGAGGGGATCAAAGAGTTTGGACCCCCGCCATCCAATACCGTTAAGTATTGAAGGAGGTCCTACTAAATTTGACCCAGGTCCATTGCAGGACCTCGAAACGCTGAACAATGGCAAGACCTTTACCAAACCATTCCCTTAACCCCCGACCAGGTAGCCAACATACCTCCATATAGACCGTGGAGATATGAATGGTGAAAATCTTTTATTTTATATAGACAGTAAAATAATGCCAAGACACCACGAACAAACGATAAGGAAAGAGCACATTCAACATAAGCAACTAGTTATTAAAGTCATTAATACAAAACCAAGTAAAAAGTGCAAAATATTAGAAATAAAAAGTATTACACTAGACACTTTGTCTTCACCAAGTGATGTAAGAGACTTAGGCAAACATGGCCTTGATTGTCAAGAACTCTTACGATCAATCTTGGATCCCAAGACGACTCACACACTCTACGATGGACAATGGATGATGGTGGTGGATGATGGTGTTATGGTGGTGGTGGGTGGTGGGTGAAGTGTGAGAGAGGTGGTGTGCCAAGGGATGGTTTGAACTTGAGCCAAGCACTCCTATTTATAGGCTGAACAGAAGCCTGGACACGGCCCCGTGTCCACCCTTTTCTCTTTCTTCATTAATTGCTCTTGTCCGCATTAGTTGACCACGCCCCCGTGTCCGCTGGGCACGGCCCCGTGTGCAGAAGAATCTTTGTACTATGAAGATTTGCCTAGATTGTGCGAATCTTATAGTTGACCACGGCCCCGTATCCGCTGGGCACGGCCCCGTGGTGGGCAATAGAAGCTTCTAAAGGTTTGTCTTTTGTGCCAGGGCTGACCATCCTGGACACGGCCCCGTGCTGAGCTGGGCACGCCCCGTGTCGAGCTGGGCACGCCCCGTGTCGAGCTGGGCACAGCCCCATGCTCAGCTGGGCACAGCCCCATGCTCAGCTTTCTTCTTGTTTTTGCTTTGGGAGTTTTTTTCGAGGGGTCGGGCATGCCACGTTTCTTCCTTTTCTTTGTATTTATGTTGGTTTTGGCTGTATATTTGTTCCTTTTGTTCGTTTAAGCTCATTTGACCCTGTAAATTCAAAAGGAAGACAAAAACACACTTTTTCCAACATTAGTACTAAAAAAGGGTTAGTTTTATGCCTTATTTGATGTAATTTATATGTTGCATTTTACACACATCAAATACCCCCACACTTGAATCTTTGCTTGTCCTCAAGCAAAACTCTTTATTATGTGGCTTTACACTCACAAATGGAATTGGTAGAAGAGAAGGTTTTTGGGCTTGTCATAGAGTGTCGGGATTTCCAAGATTCTTTATTTAGTTTTATTTTTATTTATTTACAATCCTATTCGTCATGATTTATTTAAAACTTTTCATAAGAGAAATTACTTATTAGGGCATAACATGCCTCTTTAAAATTCTATTTATATACAAGTTCACATACCTCACGGGGATCACTCAACACTCGGCCGAAAATGTATTTTTGTGGATCACTCGAGAGCGGCATGGAACTTACTCCTACCATAGGCTTGCCAAGCAATCAATCCTCCTCCTTTTTAACTTATATACCTTTGTAAATATCAAGAGGACTTTGTGGGTGAAGGGTTAGGCTTGGGTTAAAGGTAGGTGGTTGGGTTAGTGGTTAGTAAAAGGGCGAAAGGCGTAAAGAGCGTCGGTTTTCGTAAGACTTTTTTTTTTTTAGTTTTTATTTTGATGAAGCCATTATTCAAACAAAGTTATTTTTGATAAACTTGTTTGTTTATTTTTCTTTCGCTTCATCATCATCAATTTTTTTTTTTTTTGAAAGTCATAAGAAAAACCGAGTTTGTTACTAAAAAAAAAGGGTTAAAAAAAATAAAAAAGGTTTTGGTGGGTGAAAGGGTGTTTGGTTTGGGTTATGAAATGAAAAGGTTTAGGCTCAAAGGGGCTAACTAGGGGGATTTTGGGTAGGTGGTAAAAAAAGAAAAATAATGGTGTAGAAATAAAAAGGGTTAGTCCTAATGCCTCCATCATTTACTTACTCGGGTTTAAGTTGGTAAGGACCGGGAATGTATCGTCATGGCAAGTTCTAGAGTCGTAAGAACCAAGCGGCTATTCACACAAGAAACGAAAAATGAGCATTTAATTTAAAGATATGTATTTGTATGCTCAATAAAGGCTCAAAACTCACGTTTGTGGGAATGGGTTTTTATGTGAGCAAGTATATATAATCAAATTTTAACTAAGCTTGTCATGCCTTTTCATAATTTTCTTAAGTTGGTTCTTTTTATCACGACGCTATCGGTTGTAAATTTGTAAAAATATAACCTTTTTAAAATTTGAAATTCCCAAGTTAAACCTAGACAAGTAAAAAAAATGAAAATTTTTTGAAAAAATTTGGGGTGATTAGCGGTTCCAATAGAGTTTTGTGTAAGGCTTGTTATTAGGACTTGCATGATTCAAGGTTTTAGCATCCCCCCCACACTTAAATTACACATTGTCCTCAATGTGTCCCAAAAATAAGTTTTTTGGTTGATTAAAATGTGTAAAAGTGGGTTAAAAACAAGATTTTATGGTACTGGGAAGCTGAACACGGGGTGGTGTTGGCTGAGCACGGCCCAGTGTCCAGACTGCCAGTACCAAAAGTAAACAGAAGGCTGGGCACGGGGGCATGTCCAGTGAGCACGGCCCCGTGTCCAGGTACCTGAACTGGGCATTTTCTACAGAACCTCGGGCACGGGGCGTGTTGGGGTGAGCACGGCCCCGTGCTGAACTTGCTGTAATGAAGAAAAATTGTCGGGAGGCTCTGTTTTTGTGCATGGGTTGTTGGTTCAAGCTTCCCTTAGTATCCTTCACCATCCCGAGTGTGTTTTATTCCTGAAAATTAAAACTAAACTAGAAAATATAAAAGTTAAACTAATCTAAAACTAAGGATAGTTCCGCGGAATGCCTCCGTGGTGCGCCACGTTTATAAGGGTCCTTGGCTAGACCCACCTTATCAGGTGGTTCTGGCTCATCTTCAATTAGGGCGTCGTCATTGCCGAATGGAGATTTCATTAATCGTTCGAGATCGACACTTCTTTTAAATGCCCCTAATTGAAGAGGTAGATTGTTGAACTTCCGGTTTTTCAAGGATTCGTGAGATTTTACAAATGGTCGTCCCAACATTAGAGGAGCGTCATCGAGGATGACAAAGTCGGTCAGGATTACCATTTGATTTGTTTTAACCGATACATCCTCAACTACACCGATTGATTTTATTACTTTCCAATTGGATAGAAAAATGGGTATTTGAAGTGGAGAAAAATCACTAATACTTAATTTTTCGAAAATGTAGTTAGGCATTAGGTTAACACAAAGATCTTTATCAATTGTGACATTACTAATAAACGAATTTTGAATGAAACATGGAACCGGTGTACTGTTAATTTCAAATGGGTCTTCTTTTATTAGCGAAATTTGATCATTAGTTAACTTAACGCTTACCGTTTCATCAATTTTAGTGTTAGTGTTTAACTCTTTTAAAAACTTAGCATGAGTGGGAACTAAACAATGATTTTCAAAAGAAGGTGACAAGAGATTAATTTCTTCAAAATTAGACTCTTCTTGAAAGTTAACGTTGTCGGACTCACCTTTTTCGTTGTTTAACTCATGTGTCGGTTTTTCACTTATTTGTTCTTCCATTTTTACACTTTCAGTTATCTCTTCCTTTTTTAATTCTTCTCTTGCGCGGGACTCCTCTTCCCTTGCGCGAGATTCTTTTATACAACGACCGATAACTCTAATATGTTCTAATATCCTATCGGTTACTTCGGTTATAGAAAAAGAATCGGGATTTTCTAAGCTTGAATCCGGTTGTTCGATCCTTTGTTCCTCATAATACCCATATGAAGTAGATGGTTCGTACCATTGTTCTTCATTGTAAGCATATGATGGATAAGGTTCGAAATTTTGTTCTTCATAATACTCATATGAGGTGGGTTGTTCACGCCATGGTTCCTCATAGTAAGCATACGAAGGTGGTGGCTCATATCTTGGTTCCTCAAAGTATGAGTATGAAGGCTTATACCTTGGTTCATCAAAATATGAGTATGAGGGAGGAGGTTCATACCTTTGGTCTTCATAGGATGTGTATGAAGTCGATGGCTCGTACCTGGGCTCCTCATAGTAGGTGTATGAATTGGATGGTTGATATGAGTGATTATTTTGAACCGAGTGTGTGTTACGACAATTAGTGCAATAGTTACCCCTATAATCATCCTCCTCATAGGTGTAGTTGTAACCTCCTGAGTATTGATCCATAAGAATCACTCAGCAGACCACAACTGAGTCTCGAGATCAGAAAACAAAAATAAAAACGGAAACTGTGGCTGGACACGGCCCCGTGTTCAGTGGACACGGCCCCGTGTTCAGGGTTTGTATCTGGGCGTTTTAATTAAATTTACTGATTTCGTTGAGCACGGGGCGTGTTCAGTGAGCACGGCCCGTGTTCAAGCTACTGTTACTGGGTGTTTTTATGAAAATGTGCAGCACGGCCCCGTGTTCAGTGAACACGGCCCCGTGTACAGGTTACTGTAAATGCAAATCTAAACTAAAATGCAGAAAAATGCGCGCGTTTTAAAAAGGTTTTTGAAAAACTGATTAGGCCGTCGATTTTAAGCTTTCTTAAAATCCTTGTGTCCCCGGCAACGGCGCCAAAAACTTGATGCGTGTGTAGTGTTATATATATTAGGTGTATATTTTAAGCCCCTTTAACACTTTTTAGTCAAGTTTTAAATTTATAAAACACGATATTTACTAACACTAGACACTCATATGGGCAAGTGCACCCATCGTGAGCGTAGTATAGTGTTGATAAGATACCGAGGTCGTCCAAGGACACAAGAGCTTTTAGTACCGGTTTATCCTCAACGTCTAATCAAAATAAAAAGTTTAGAACAAAGTTTTAGACTAAGAAAAATAAAAACTAACTAAAAATGCTGAAAAATAAAAATAAAAAGAAAAACAGATAGACAAGATGAATCACTTGGTTCCGACTCGTATCTAGTGTAACCTTTGATTATTTCCGCACTTTTGCACTATTTTAAGAGATTATCTTAGTTATTGTAGTAGGCCTCTCTTTTGAAGGTGACGTTACCCTCACCCCAGTAGTTTGAGTCAGCAAGGATACAATCCTAAAAGGGTGGATTATTGGAAGATAATTAATTAAGTTATTAATGCAAATTATGGTAGGCCCCTCTTTTGGAGGTGACGTTACCCTCGACTAAGTAGTCTGAGTCAGCAGGGATACAGTCCTAAATAGCCGGGTTATAGTATTAATAGTAGTTAACTTATGAGGGGATCAAAGAGTTTGGACCCCCGCCATCCAATACCGTTAAGTATTGAAGGAGGTCCTACTAAATTTGACCCAGGTCCATTGCAGGACCTCTAAACGCTGAACAATGCCAAGACCTTTACCAAACCATTCCCTTAACCCCCGACCAGGTAGCCAACATACCTCCATATAGACCGTGGAGATATGAATGGTGAAAATCTTTTATTTTATATAGACAGTAAAATAATGCCAAGACACCACGGACAAACGATAAGGAAAGAGCACCTTCAACATAAGCAACTAGTTATTAAAGTCATTAATACAAAACCAAGTAAAAGGTGCAAAATATTAGAAATAAAAAGTATTACACTAGACACTTTGTCTTCACCAAGTGATGTAAGAGACTTAGGCAAACATGGCCTTGATTGTCAAGAACTCTTACGATCAATCTTGGATCCCGAGACGACTCACACACTCTACGATGGACAATGGATGATGGTGGTGGATGATGGTGTTATGGTGGTGGTGGGTGGTGGGTGAAGTGTGAGAGAGGTGGTGTGCCAAGGGATGGTTTGAACTTGAGCCAAGCACTCCTATTTATCGGCTGAACAGAAGCCTGGACACGGCCCCGTGTCCAC
The DNA here is from genome assembly GCA_030545235.1 of Helianthus tuberosus. Lineage (NCBI taxonomy): Eukaryota > Viridiplantae > Streptophyta > Magnoliopsida > Asterales > Asteraceae > Helianthus > Helianthus tuberosus. Next base: position 73,319,317 of record CM060450.1, read on the forward strand.
CCTTTTCTCTTTCTTCATTAATTGCTCTTGTCCGCATTAGTTGACCACGCCCCCGTGTCCGCTGGGCACGGCCCCGTGTGCAGAAGAATCTTTGTACTATGAAGATTTGCCTAGATTGTGCGAATCTTATAGTTGACCACGGCCCCGTGTCCGCTGGGCACGGCCCCGTGGTGGGCAATAGAAGCTTCTAAAGGTTTGTCTTTTGTGCCAGGGCTGACCATCCTGGACACGGCCCCGTGCTGAGCTGGGCACGGCCCGTGTCGAGCTGGGCACGCCCCGTGTCGAGCTGGGCACAGCCCCATGCTCAGCTTTCTTCTTGTTTTTGCTTTGGGAGTTGTTGTCGAGGGGTCGGGCATGCCACGTTTCTTCCTTTTCTTTGTATTTATGTTGGTTTTGGCTGTATATTTGTTCCTTTTGTTCGTTTAAGCTCATTTGACCCTGTAAATTCAAAAGGAAGACAAAAACACACTTTTTCCAACATTAGTACTTAAAAAGGGTTAGTTTTATGCCTTATTTGATGTAATTTATATGTTGCATTTTACACACATCACATACACATTGCCACTCCTGTGAGCAACAAGTTGTGTTTTACTGCCGGCTATGATTTCCTCAATCTTTTTAACCACTTCTGGCCCAACAATCTTACAAGCTTCCTTAGTGAAGAATGACCCATAGCCCTTGTCACTCATTTGAGACACACTAAGAAAATTAAATTTAAGATTGTCAATAAGATTTACATTTTCAAACTTGAGTTTCCCAGCCTAAACAGTCCCTGACCCCAAAACCTTCCCCTTTGAACTGTTACCAAATGATATATCACCCCTCCATGTTTTATGAAATCTTTGAGTTGGGCTCTACATCCTGTCATGTGCATGGAGCCTCCACTATCTACATACCATAAACTATCTAAGCATGCAGAAGCTCCCTGCATATCAAGTAACAAATTAGTTTAGGTGAGTCTCCAAAGCCAAGATGGCTTTGGATGGGGTCACAGACATGTCAGCCTCAAGTCCAGGAGAATGGTCAGTGGTTTGGACAGATTTTTTCAACATTAGTTGGGGACCATTTCCTGTCAAATGATGATAACCATAAGGATCTCTATTCATTTTTTTGGTTTAGTTGGCCTTTTGTAGGCTTCATAACCATGATGAACCTTTTGGTACAGTGGTTGACCATATCCCCTTGGGAATTGGTTTGCAAATGGTGCATCTGTTACTTGAACCTCTTTGGGAGCAGAGGTTATATTTAATTGTTTTGTATCAGATGTTTGGACAGGGAAAAAGATCTGTTTGTTTTTGGATGTTGATTTTTGTGGACTCTCCAGTGTTTTTGATTTAAGCACTTTTCTTTTGATTTCAAAATTTTTGAGATAAACACACTGTTGAGTTTGATGATTCTTTTTCCCACAACTTGTTCAATGGGGTGCAGGCATAATCACACTGGTTTTGTTAATGTCATACGCTTTTAGAAGAAAACAATCTTTAGTGAGATGATTCTTCTTTTCACAGAAATCACAAAACATGTTTTTGACTTTCTCTTCCTCTTCCCTTTTTCAACCTCCTATTCAACAGAGGCTATAACCTCTGCTGGGATGTCTTTTAAGTGAATGATTTTAACCTTGGGTGCTTTGACACCTTCAATTGTTGAGAAGTCCATTGGCTTAAAATTTTCAAGAATGTCACACTCATCAGACCAGGTGGGTTTGAATTGATATTTTTCAATTTCCTCAAAAGTTGAGGATCCCTTTGGTTTTTCTAAAACAATTTTCTTACAATTTTGATCTGTGACTTTTATTTCTTAACCAGCCAAATTTGTGGGAATTACTTCAACTAAGCCAGATTCATTGACAGCGGTGTTTTCAGAAACTTGGTCATTTTTTCTAAACCCAATGCCAAATTTCACATTACTTTTGATCTGCTTCTCAAGCATCAACTCATAACCTTTATACGATTCTACCCATTTCTCACAAGTGATTTGGGTAGACTCAAGCTCCTTTTTGCAGTTTTGGTATTTTTCTACCATTGTTTGGAGTTGATCTTTGGTTATGCTTGATTCATGTTTTAAGATGCTGATTTCATTTTCTTTTTCAAACAATTTGGATTTTAACTCATTAAAAGTTTTCTCAAATTGTACTTCATCATTTAAGATCTTGTTTCTAAGATTTTCATTCACCTCTTTGATGTTAGCAAAAGCAATGATGCATTTATCTGGACACAAGTCTTTGAGGACTTAAGGTGATACCTTAGCAGCAATCATCATGGCACAATCACATTCACCTTCACACACACTCGAATTCCATGGATCGGAAAGAGATTCCAATAGAGGTTCAATCAGATGTTCAACAATCTTTTCATCTAACAGCTATTCACCAACATTTTCTTCTGTAACATCTGTTTTAGCATTCTCTTTCACCAACTCAGGTTTGGACTCCACTTCCTCTAATTCAGGCCCTTCTGGTATTGTTTCTAGTGCCATAAAACAGAATTCACCAGGTTTCTTATCAGAATTAGCAACCAGAGAAAATTTTTCATCAGTTAAATCTTCAGGTAAGCTGCTCCAATCAACAAAGCCTTGTGTAAAGAATCCCTATTGAATGGCCTCTGCCTGAGCATATGTTTCTGCAGCTTGTGGTGCAGGTTGCACTTGGACCTGAGGTGCTAAGGCTTGAACATATTGAATTTGAGGAACAGTGGTTTGGACATACTGGACAGGAACAGTGTTTACAGGATGTGCAAAATGAGCAGTGCTTTGCATCTAAGGTGTAGGGGTATATTGGGAATAATGAACAGTGTTCTGGGTGTTTTGAGGTCTTGGACTGGGATATGTAACTATGGGACCACTGGTTTGGCTCCTACATTCTCTAGCAAAGTGACCAAGCCTTACACTTATAACACTTTATCTTTGATTTATCCAACCCAACTTTTAAATTCTCATGCAACCCTAGAAACTTCCTACAAGTTTTTTTTATAAAACTTGCTTGTTCTCACACTTAATAATGCAAATTGATGTAAAATATCCATTTCTTCTAGATCTTTGGGGTCAAAATGTTGAAGGTCATTTAATTCAAATGATAAGTTGTTAGAAATCTGGTTTTCCCCATTTGCTGTGAAAGCATAGTTGGGTGAGTAAGAATCAGAGTTGAATGCTCCACCAGATGTTATGTCAATAAAATGATCATAACTTTGATCCTTAATGCTACGAGATGTTTCTTCCTGACCAAAAAGTACTATCCTACCAAAAGAGTAGTCATCAGCCATCTTTCCTGACTCCTGTAGCTTCTTTTTCTGGTTAAACTCTCTCTCATAAGTGAGGAGCCTACCATGAAGCTGAGTCGAACTCATCTCCTTAAAACCCACATAATTTCTAGTAACAAAGGCTATAGTGTCCCATTTTTCTGGTAGTGATCTAAGAAATCTACTATTCAAAGTTGAATTAGCATATTCTACATTTACTAGTTTTATCTGACTAATTAGATGACTAAACCTTTCAAAATGTTGGGTTAATGACTCTCCTTTGACATGACAAAACATTTCATATTGTTGGTTCAAACCCTCTCTATTGTTCTCAATGACCTCTTCTGTACCACTGAACTACTCTTTTAGTGCATCCCATAACTCCTTTGCACTGTTACAATGTAACAGTCCAGCATAGATATCATTAGGTAGTGTTGTAGCAACTATAGTGAATGCTTTAGCATCTAACTCAATTTTCTGAAAATCCTGCTCGGAGTAATTTCAGGTTTCTTAAATACTTGGACCTAGGGATCTTCTGCACTCGGCACCATCGGGACATGTGATCTAAAGATAACCGATTTCAAGCATCCTTGCTGTGCAAGTACATGACCCATCCTACGTTGCCAGATATTATACTCAGATCTGACAAGCATAGGTGGTTTATATAGGGTGCCAGTGTTATTAGGATCTTGTGTGTTTTGAGACATTTTGGTTGTTTTACAAAGCTTTGTTTAAACTACTTTGAACGTGGTTAAACTTTTAACTCTGTTTTTCAACTTCCTACGAACAAACGATATCAATGAAATAAGCTGATCTTTTATATCAAATTGATTGTTAAATCAGATTTGATTGACCAAATCTCTGATACCAATTGTTAGGATCAGAGTTTGAATTGTTTGTAAAAGTTTAAGGTGGAAGATCTAAGAAGATAACTATTATGGAAATAATGCAGTGGAATGAAGATAAACTTTAATTCACAAACAATGAGAGTTTTGCTTTCATCATGAATACTTTTAACTGAATGATTGAAATTACAATGATTCACGTATGCATGAAATACAAACTCCCCTCAGCCTGAGATCACTTTATTTGCTCGTACAAAAGGTCAAGTGATGAAGTGATCAATAGAACAGTACATGCATTGTTCTATTTATAGTACAATGCAAATCTCTGAGGAATCTATGCTGACGTCACCTAGACAGTGACATCTAACCAACTCTAACAACCTCTAACATCTGCTATAGCTAATACACTGCTACATTGAAAACACTAACATAAAACATCCGTTGGTTCAACATCTGATAAGCCTTATCCTCAGTTGAGCCTTAGCAGACCTTCTTCATCAGACTTTGTCTTCTTCAATCAAATGGTGATCTGACCTTTGCTTTCAGCAGACTTTAGTCTTTATCAGTGGTTCACTTTGGCAGACCTTGTGAATCAGCAGACTTTAGCTTTTAGCAGACCTTTGGTTGCAGCAGTTGTTTGATACCTTTGCCATTGGGAGGAGAATGACTTCAAGCACTGTTATTATGGATCAGTTGATTGTAGAATATTTTGGCTTTCAATCATCTGTTCTTTTGGTGGGGTCCATATGAGCCAACAGATGACCAAGGGCAAGATGATGGATCTCGAAGGCCAGATGGATGCGTATAATGAGATTCAGGAGGTAGATGACAGTGCCATGGATCAGATGCACAGGAGGATTGTGGAGCTCGAGGAGCTAGTTAGGAAACTTTTGGAGTTTCTGGGTTTTAAGTGATAGATGGTTGATGTATTGGAAAATATATTGATATCTTGTATAGTTTGTACGGTTTTAATTAGAGTTAGTTTCGTTTTAGTTAGAATATGCATACTTTTGATTCGTTTATGTTTTACCGGTCTTGGTTGAGGAAAGTAGCTAAAAAGAGTGGCAAATGATCAAAATATGCTAAAACCAAGTACCGGGATGTGAACAGATGATCGAGAGATGAAACGGTGACAAAAATAAGGCTTTTTAGGTAATCCTGGGCCGTGATAGAATTACGGTATAGTCTCTCGCCCTGCCACATCCTGTTTTGACCCGTTTGACTGAAGTATAGCGCCATGGGGCCCGAGAGTCTGAGCTAAATGTATCGTACGCCACGAAAAGGTCTTATTCCAGCGAAATTCGTGATTTTTAGGGTTTTAGGTGTTTAGGACAGTATAAATATATGTTTATGATCATAATTAAAACCCTAGATGCAACTAGACCTCTTTGCACGAATTTTGAAGCAGTTTTAGCAAGGAATTAAGCTCTGGAATCATTGGGTGGAAGCTAGAGGCCTAAATATTGAAGATTTGATGGGGTTTACCTTCCTAATTTGTCTTGTTTCTTAGTTTTCTTGTTTACTACATTGAATTTTCTATTTGAAACTTGTTGTCTGGTTTTTGATACCATGTTTCTTGTCTAAATATTTTAAAACTACTTAGGTTGTGATGAACAATTGTTAAATTTTGGATTTTTATTGGATGTTTATTGTGTTTATGGATTTATCTTGAAAAGTAGTTAACTTTGGATCTTTGATTTGATGTGTATGCGTATTTAATCAGATTCATTAAATGATTATTTTCTCTCATCTTGCTAGTTGAATGTCTTTCAAATAATAGTTGCATGCTAGGTCAATTACTGTGTGTCTTTGGCTATTAGATGTTTCGCTAGATGTAGTGATCTATAGGGGTATAATTGTAATTTGGATAGGGTTAAGTATTCTACCAATCTTAATATCCATAAGGTGAGAGATTGTCGGTTTGTCCTTAGTGGATAGCTAGGGTTAGATACTTTGTAAGAAGATCCCCCTTAGTTTCCCTCTCACTCATTGCTTACCAAGTTAAATCGAGTTCCTTAGTTTCCTTAAACTTTCCATTGTTAGGTAGTTAGTCAATTTAGGGCACTTTTCTTCATAATTAGATAACTATAAGGGAGTCTAATCAACCTGTAGTCGTAACAACTCATTAGAATTCCATAAGTGTCTTATTGAGAAGGGACATAAATCCTGTTTGGTTCTCTCACGGTATAGCATTTTAAGATCCCGGTTCTATAACACATTAGCATCCGATAGAAAGCTGTACGATATTAATTGGGAGTCCAACCAAAATTAATTTAGTCGTGTCAGTTGGTCAAGTCTATAGAGTCTAGTTTACGTAATCAGTAGAGTCTCGTGGGTTCGATACTCGGACTTACTTAGGTTATACTACATTGACCGATACACTTGCCGGTTGTGTGCTCTAGGTCTAGAGAGTCCTAGTTATAAATTTAAAACTTAGAGATTCTATTTTGGGGTTTAATTTTAGTTAATTTAATTAGACCACTTTTAGCACATCAAGTTTTTGGCGCCGTTTCCGGGGACTCTTGGCGATTGTGTTCATTAGATTCGATTAGACTTGATTGCGTTCATTTCTTGCATATTACGTGCTATTTGTGTTTTATCTTTGAGTCGTAGGAGTCTAATTAAGTAGTGTCTTTGTTTGTTTGTTTAGAGTCTTTTGTTTAAGTTGTTTTACCGTTTTTTGCCGGTTTTGCAGTGGATACCCCATACGCGTTCACAAGGACCGCCACCGAAGCCATCCTTCTCCTCTTCAAACCTAAAGGTTAGTACATCTATTTCTTCATCTTCAACACATTCTGACTCTAACCTCTAATCTAAACCACCTATTTTTGACTTCACAACAAAGTCATCACCCCATAATTCCCCACCACCTTCCCGTCCTTCAAGTCCATCACTCGTTGCACCGAATATGGCTAACTGTCAAACCATGCACCAGCAGTCCACCACCAGTGTGAACTCACCCATCACTCTCCCTACCATTAATAATGATAAATCCTGGCAGATCCCGTCGTATATCATGACCGCTATCAGTAACTCGTGCCAATTCCACGGTCTTGATGACGAGGATGCCCCCTCTGATGTTAACCGACTGACCCGCATTTGTGGCACTTTCTCGATCGAAGGTGCTGGAAGTGATGCCCAGTTTCTTCAGGTTTTCCCGTTCTCACTTGCCGGTCGGGCTGCCACTTGGCTCGATTCACAGCCGGCAGGTACTCTCACCACTTGGGCCGCCTTTCGAGATGCTTTCCAAGCTAAGTACTTTCCACCTGCAAAAGCATCTCGCCTTCGTGATCACATCCATTTGTTCCGAATGGAGCCTGACGAGCCCTACTACCTTGCATGGGAGAGGTTCCAAAACCTATTCTCTCGATGTTCCCAACATGGTCTGTCAGATTGGGCCCTTGTACAAAAGTTCTACAATAGGCTCACTTATGACACCAAGGCCCGTTTCGACACCTCTGCAGGAGGCCACCTTATGGGTAAGAAAACAGTGGTTGAATGTAATTATTTGTTCGAGAGCTTTTCTCAATCTGAGTACAAACAACGGTCTGTAAACAGGAATTCCAGTCCTGCACCTAGTTCATCCTCCACTACGAGAGGTGTACACCAAGTTAGCTTGGAAACTACAGTGGCTGCTGCTTTGCAAAATTTCAAGAGAGATGTGAGTAAAGAGATCTAAGAGCTTAAAACCAAAGTAGATAAGTGTGAGGTATGTAAGGGGGGTCATGGTATAATAGAGTGTCCTATGCTTAAACGGGAGCAGGTCAAGTACATTACCAGTCAAAATCAAGGTCCCACGAGCGCGTTTAATAATAACTCCAATTATAATTCAATCTGGCGCAATAATAATAATTGGAATTCTTCTAGTAATCCCCATGGTTTCTTGTCGAATCAAAATAGGGGGCAAGGTCAGTTTGGGGGTTCAAACCAAAGGGGTCAGTTTGCTAGTAGAGGTTCAGGTCAGCAAGGTCAACCTGGGAGTGGGGGTTCAGGTAGTAGTTTGGATAGAATTGAGGAACTTCTTTCTCAATTAGTTGTTAAGGACCAGGTTACTCAGAAAACACTAGCGGAGCATGTTCTTCTTTTGAAGAATCAACAATCCGCAGTCATAGATCTTCAGCGGTCTGTTGGTGACATCGCCCGTTAGTTGCAAGAACGACCACCGGGTCAGTTCTTTGGTAATGCTCAACCCAACCCAGCTAACCATCACGTGAAAGCTATAACCACTAGGTCAGGTTTAGAGCTAGGGGAGTTTGAAAGACCGCCGGTTTAGGTAGGGGTAGAAGAATGGGTGAGTGAGAGTTTAGAGCGAGAGCCACCTGTGTTAGAGAAGGTTGTTAGGAAGTCGGTTGAGCTATTTAGACCGAGTCGTGAGGTTGATCATGCTCGTATTCCGTATCCTGAGCATGTTAAGAATAAAAAATACACCAAAGAATACGGGCATTTCTTAGATATGTTCAAAAAACATAAGATCAATTCGCAGTCAATAGAAGCTCTCAAGCATATGCCGAAGTATGCTAAGTTATTGAAGGATCTCCTAAAAGGGAAAGATAAATTAGAAGAGCTTTCGAATGTCCCTCTAAATGCTGAATGTTCTGCCATTGGTGACGAACAAGCTACCGAAGAAACGGACAGATACGGGTATCTTCACGATCCCGTGTTTGTTTGGTGGTGATGTTCAGAACCACGCGTTAGTCGACCTTGGTGCTAGTATTAATTTGATTCCATATTCATTTTACGAAAAACTAGGCCTCGGTGAACTCAAGCCAACTCGTATGACCTTAGCTTTAGCCGATAAAACCGTTAAGTATCCTAGGGGAATTGTAGAAAATTTGCTCATAAAACTTGATAAATTTGTATTCTCAGTGGACTTGGTAGTGCTAGACTTGGAAGCGGATGAAAATGTACCCTTGATTTTAGGACGTCCATTCTTGTGCACTGCCAAAGCTCTTATAGATGTCTTCTTAGGCACTATCACACTTAGAGCATGTGAGGAATCGGTAGTTTTTAAGGTCACTAAAATGAGAGGTTCGAGTGCTCGAGTGGAGGCTGATGTGTGTTAGGTGTGATATGTTTTTATGTATATTTTAAGCCCTTTTTAGTACTTTAGTCAAGTTTTAAATTTATAAAACACGATATTTTACTAACACAAAACACACATATGGGCAAGTGCACCCATCGTGAGGGTAGGATAGCGTTGGTAAGATACCGAGGTCGTCCAAGGACACAAGAGCTTTTAATACCGGTTTATCCTCAACGTCTAATCAAATCAAAAATTTTAGAAAAGGTTTTAAACATGAAAATAAAAACTAAAAATGCTGAAAAATAAAAATAAAAATAAAACAGATAGACAAGATGAATCACTTGGATCCGACTCGCCTTTAGTGTAACCTTTGATGATTTCTGCACTTTTGCACTTTTTAAGAGATTATCTTAGTTATAGTAGTAGGCCCCTCTTTTGAAGGTGACGTTACCCTCAACCCAGTAGTTTGAGTCAGCAAGGATACAATCCTAAAGGGTCAGAATATTGAAAGATAATTAATTAAGCTGTTAATGCGTAATGTGGTAGGCCCCCTCTTTTGAAGGTGACGTTACCCTCGGCTAAGTGGTTTGAGTCAGCAGGGATACAATCCCAAGTCGCCGAGTTAATGTATTAATAGTAGTTTACATATGAGGGGATCAAGCCATTCACACCCCAGCCATCCAATACCAGTGGGTATTGAAGGAGGTCCTGGTAAGCTTGACCCAGGTCCTTGCAGGATCTATACACTGAATAAGGCAAGAACCTTACCAAACCATTCCCTTAACCCCCAACTAGGTAGCCAACATACCTCTATATAGACCGTAGAGATATGAATGGTGTAAATCTTTTATTTTATATAGACTGTAAAATAACGCCAAGACACCACGGACAAATGATAAGGAAGTTGCACCTTCAACATAAGAAACTAGTTATTAAAGTCATTAATACAAAACCAAATAAAAAGTGCGAAAAGATTAAAAATCAAAAGTATTACACTAAATGCTTGTCTTCACCAAGTGATGTAAGAGACTTAGGCAAACATGGCCTTTGATTGTCAAGAACTCTTACTATCAATCTTGGATCCCGAGACTACTACACACACTCTATGATGGATGATGGTGGTGGATGTGGGTGTTGTGATGGTGGTGGAGTGTGGGTGAAGTGGGATAGAGATGGTTTGCCAAGGGATTCCTTTGAAGTGAACCAAGCACCTCTATTTATAGCCTGCACAGAAGCCCGGACACGGCCCCGTGTCCATTGAGCACGGCCCCGTGTCCATCCACTTTCTCTTTATTCATTAATTGCAATTTGTCTGAATTAGCTCCACACACCCCCGTGTCAGCTGGGCACGGCCCCGTGTGCAGAAGTGTATCTGTACTATCAAGATTTGCTTGGATTCTGCGAATCTTAGCGTTGACCACTGCCTGTGTTGAGCTGGGCACGCCCCCGTGTCGGGAATAGAAGCTTCTATAGCTTTGTCCTTTCTACAGACACCTGGCCACGCCCCCGTGTCCGCTGGGCACGGGGCCGTGGCCAGCCTTCTGTTTTCTTGTTTTTGCTTGGGAAGATGCTGTCGAGGGGTCGGGCATGCCACGTTTGTTCCTTTTCTTGTATTTATGTTAGATTTTGCTGCATATTTGTTCCTTTTGTTCATTTATGCTCATTTAATCCTGAAAATACAAAAGGAAGACAAAAGCACACTTTTTCCAACATTAGTACTAAAAAGGGTTAGTTTTATGCCTCATCTGATGTAATTTATATGTTGCATTTTACACACATCAAATACCCCCACACTTGAATCTTTGCTTGTCCTCAAGCAAAACTCTATATAATGTGGCTTACACTCCCAAATGGAATGGGTAGAAGAGAAGTTTTGGGCTTGTCTTGAGTGTCGGGAATCCAAGATCTTTATTAGGCTTTATTTTTATGTTATTTACAATCCTATTCGTTATGATTTTATTTAGGCATAACATGCCTCTTTAAAATTCCATTTATATACAAGTTCACATACCTCATGGGAGATCACTCAACACTCGGCCGAAGATGTATTTTTGTGGAACACTCGAGACCGGCATGGAATTTATTTCTACCATATGCTTGCCAAGCAATCAATCCTCCTCCTTTTTAACTATACACCTTTGTAAATATCAAGAGGACTTGGGGGAAGGGTTAGGCTTGGGTTAAAGGTAGGTGGTTTTGGGTTAGTGGTTAGTAAAAAGGGAGAAAAGCGTAAAAAGCGTCGGTCGTCGTAAAACTTTTTGTTTTTGTGACTTTTATTCAAATAAAGCATTTTCAAACAAAGTTTCTTTTGAGGAACTTATTTGTTTATTGCTATTCTATTTTTTTTTTTTTGATAAGGAAGTCACATGAAAACCGAGCTTTTTACTAAAATAAAGGGTAAAAAAAGGTTTTTGTGGGTAAAGGGTGTTTGTTTTGTGGGTTTAGAAACGAAATGGTTTAGGCTCAAAGGGGTTAACTAGGCGGATTTTGGGTAGGTTAAAAGAAAAAGAAAAATAATGGTGTTGAAAAGAAAAAGGGGTTAGTCCTAATGCCTCTGTCATTTATTTACTTGGGTTTAAGTTGGTAAGGACTGGGAATGTATCGTCATGGCAAGTTCTAGAGTTGTAAGAAACCAAGCGGCTATTCACACAAGAAATGAAAACTGAGCATTTACTTTAAAGATGTTTATTTGTATGCTCAATAAAGGCTCAAAACTCACTTTTTGTGGGAATGGGGTTATAATGTGATCAAGTATATATAATCAAATTTTAACTAGATTTGTCATGCCTGTTCATAATTTTCTTATGTTGATTCTTTTTATCACGACGCTATCGGTTGTAAATTTGTAAAAATATAACCTTTTTAGAACTTGTTATTTCCAATTTAAACCAAAACAAGTAAAAAAAATGAAAAGTTTTTGAAAAAATTTGGGGTGATTTAACGGTTCCAATAGAGTTTTGTGTAAGGCTTGTTGTTAGGACTTGCAAAATTCAAGGTTTTAGCACCCCCCCCCCCCCCACACTTAAATTACACATTGTCCTCAATGTGTCCCAAAAATAAGTTTTTAGGTTGATTGAATGCGTAAAAAGGTGTTAAAAACAAAATTTTATGTTTCTGGGTGTCTGGACATGGGCCCGTGTTGATCCAGGCACGGCCCCGTGTTTAGATTACCAGTATCATAATTAACAGAAGGCTGGGCACGGGGGTGTGTTCAGTGAACACGGCCCCGTGTCCAGTTACCTGAACTGGGCATTTTCTGCAGAACCTTGGGCACAGGGCGTGTTGGGCTGAGCACGGCCCCGTGCTGAACTTGCTGTAACGAAGAAAAATTGTCGGGAGGCTCTGTTTTTGTGCATGGGGTGTGGGTTCAAGTTTCCCTTAGTAGCCTCCATCATTCCGAGTGTGTTTTATTCATTACAACATCATCCAAACACCATTTTAATACTTAACAACCATCATTCATTAAAGAGTGAGTTACATAAGATCCTAGAAACTTAAAAATAAAGCTAGAAATGAAAAACTAAAAGTTCCTAAGATAGATAGGTCAAGTAATACAGAAAATCATTCCAGGGAGTTCTACCCTTATTGTAGGAATATAAAAAACCCGAAAATAGCTTCCCGGTATTTAAAGGCGTTGTAGAACTCGTAACCGAGGGTTTTCCCTTAGATGTCGTTGAGCCATTCCTTTATATCTCTCGGGAGGAAGAAAGCGGGCTCATTTTCCACAATGTCTTGTGGAGGAGGTGCGACGGCAACCGGGAGACCATGTAATATGTCTTGAGGGGGTTCCGGGTGCATGACATACCATTTGGTCGGAATGATGACTTCTAGTACTACATTCCACTCCCTTTGTGTAATGATTGGCACCAAAGGAGGAGAAGCGAGAATATTCAACCTTTGGTGCAAAAGGTTGACTTCTCGAAGACACCCCTCTAGTCCCACCGTCAAATGATTTATATGGTCGACCAAAGCTTTCTCTACTCCCGTCATTTCATCGATGGCCTCTCTCAAGGCATACACGTAGTTGACGAGAGAGTCTTCTACCGATGGCCTTCTTCCTTGTCGGTTGTTCCTGGAGTGTGATGAAGATGTTCCGCTATTTCTGCTCGACATTCTAAGAAAACAAACCGAAAGAAATTTCAAATTAATGAAACAGTACCTTGACCACGGCCCCGTGCTCGCTGAGCACGGCCCCGTGGACACCTCTCTGCAGATTTTTGAAACAAGGAATCTTGGAGCGTTAAATTATTTTTCTGACTTTTGAAGCATTTTTAAGTAGAAATAACTTAAAACAATGTTGTAAAACTAATTTTTGACAAGATTCCTTGAATAAAAACCAAACAAATATCACAATAAAGCTTGAAACCATGGAGATTTCAAACTCTAATGGAGGTCTTGAGGAGAAAATGAAGAAAAAGGCAATGGACAAAAGTAGAAAAGACAAGATGGTTGTTGAGAACCTTCTTTAGAATATACCTAGTATGGTATATGTGAAGATCCCACCAGATCTCAGTCTTTTGAATGGGTCCAAGAGTGCAGGAATCTTACTGCATTTCTAGAAAACGACAGCACGCTGGACACGGCCCTGTGTCGGCTAGACACGGCCCCGTGTGCAGACAAAATCCTGACACTTTTTTGTCCGTATTCTGACCAAAAGTCAGACGGGAATCTTTTGGTGGACACAGGGGCGTACTGACCTGGACACAGCCGCGTGGCTAGAGGTTTTTATGAAGTTTTGTCTATTTTAAGGAGTTTATCCGGATCGGGTGGTTCCTTGCTAGACGGAACAACGCCGAAGTGCCTGAGATACCTAAGTTGCCCTACTTTTAGACAAGAATGCAAGAGGTTATCAGAAAGGGTGATTCCTAAGCTAAATACCAGTGGGCAAGACCAACCTTTATTTCCCTTATCCGGGCTCTCGTTAAAGAAGGTATATGTCGAATTGCTCAGGTCTATGTATGCATCGGCAGAAACCGATGGGGAGTCCTTCACGGCACAATTGACACAGGGACGACCATCGCTCAAGTCCTCGCAAGAGTTATAGGTGATTTCGGGAGCAATGATGCTGTTATATTCCGAATGCGATCTCACTAATTCTCCTTGATCGTTGTCTTGAGATGAATTAGTTATATCCATCTCAAGTTCTTTTATCCATCAGAGAATTAGTTCTTCCATTTGAAATCATTCTTCAAGAATCATTTCATCTAGAAGGGATGATTGAGAGCATTTGAGGGAGAGATAGGGATTGTTTTTACTTTCGCCCATCTTAAGGCTACATGAAAACAACTGGTCTATATAGTGGGGAGTATAATTTAAAAAATAACATTTTAAATCTTCATAAGTTCCGTCACATATTTGACACCACGTACCATAAGAGGAACGAAAGTAAAAAAAATCAGTATCACTCATATTTGTGTCAGAAATTACCAACCGTCAGGATCTTACGGTTCTGTTTTCAGTATCTGAAACTTGGGCACGGGGGTGTGTTTAGTGGGCACGGCCCCGTGTTCAGCTACTCTCTGACTTAAAACAGGATTGCCAGTACCAAAGATTGGGAACGAGGCATGTTCAGCGGGCACAGCCCCGTGCTGAGCTCTGCAGAAGCTGGAAAATTTAGAAAATTTTTAAAAAAACAGAAAAATAAGAAAAACGATTAGGCCGTTGATTCCTAAGTTTCTTAAAATCCTTGTGTCCCCGGCAGCGGTGCCAAAAACTTGATGTGCGTTAGGTGTGATATGTTTTTATGTATATTTTAAGCCCTTTTTAACACTTTAGTCAAGTTTTAAATTTATAAAACACGATATTTTACTAACACTAAACACACATATGGGCAAGTGCACCCATCGTGAGCATAGTATAGCGATGGTAAGATACCAAGGTCGTCCAAGGACACAAGAGCTTTTAATACCGGTTTTGTCACACCCCCAAAATACGACATGCGGAAGCCCCCGCGAGGCGTGTGACGTACCAGGATCTAGCCACCAATCACGTTGAACTCATAGATATATTTAAATAAAACTTTCATTTATTCATTAAGTATTACACGTTACAAATAATTCACAGTATACAGCGGAAGCATAATTCATTCGTTAAGAGTTTATAAACCACATGTACAAACCATTAGTCTTGTGTTGCGATTCCATGTATCTCAACCCATGACCACTCCAGCCTCCCAGACAGCAAGTTCCAACGATATGCACCTAAAGGCCTGCAAGGCATGTAGCAACGAATCAACAACAAAGTTGAGCGAGTTCAAAGTTGATGTTCATTTTAAAGTTGTTTAAAAAACCGTAAGTTCATTCGTAAACCATGAGTTAACCAATCCTTTGTTTCCCAAACCATAACCAGTGGGGGCTACCCCATGTAACCACTAGACCCGTTACCATATCGACTACTGACTGAAGTAAGTTGGTGCCCTAGCGTCAATGTCTATCATCATTGACGTGCCCAGATCCATTAGTTCACGCCCGTCCTCTGCGGCACGGTGTGAGGCTTGTCAAACCTAAATAGCGCTATCTAACTAATGACCCGCTCGCCTTTGGCCTGACGATTAAGTCGATATAAAAAGGAGGGACTTCATGATAGAGAGCTTTGGTCTAGTATCCGTGTTGTCACCCTTCAATAAAGAGGGTGTGTACGTAATCTCCAAACGAGGAGATTACGCAGGTTCCGATTAAATACTTATCACATGTTGTCACCCTTCAATAAAGAGAGTGTGTACGTGTTCCAAACCAGGAGATCACGCAGTTTCAGTTTCAATCATTTACCCATTCCCAACCCTTGGGAATCCCATGCCTTGTGGAAAGTGTGAACTCACCTTTGCTTTGCTCGGCAGATAATTTACTTGTGTCATGTTTGTCAACCATACCCTATTATGGTTACCAATATTTGTTAGGTTTGTTATGTAAGCATATCACGTATTTAGTACATAGCATATAATTCGTAACATCACATATAAGCATATAGACCATGTACAATTTTATAACTTAGTAATATAATAAAATTCAATTCAAGTGTGCGGCTCAATTAAATCAAACAGGAATTCCTTGATGATATCTAACATTAATATTATTACGTACATGTTTTAAAATAATCTAGTACATTAATTAATATAATTAGTAAAATAATGACATTTGGTAAATATCATCACGTCCCTGATATATGTGGTAAATAATTATAATAATCAGATTATATAATTATAGTTATTTAACTAGTAGATTTGAGGGTGTTACACAATTTGTTATATACAACAATCAGATTATATAGTTACGATTATTTAATAAAATTTATCATTACTCAAGATCTTAAATTACTAATTATGTATGTGGTTATGACAAATCAATTATATAGCAGCTTCATCATCAAAATTCTATCACTCTATACAACATTCATATTCCAAACTCAACAATTACAATTATCACAGGTTAACTCAAATTAACAGACCAACTACCAAAACACTAACCAATCCACCACCAAGGTTTACAATAAACACTAACCTTTAGACATTTAAAAGAGAACATATTTAAATAACAAACACAGTGAGTATACTTTTCTTTTTTAGAATTACACTAACAGTTATTATTATCAATCACACGTCAACAACCGATCATTTATAAACATCATTCCAACGATCGACCCGTTCCAACTCAGTTTGTTGCACAAACTCCTAATTCACACTTTAATTTCATTCATACTACATCTACAGATATGCACATAACTAGGAAGCACAAAGATTGCATGGCAATTCAATGTTAAATGCACACTAACCGAGGACATACGTACGGTGCCTCTATTAACTGCTTCACGTCGGACCCGAGTCGTAATCAGCACCGCAGCTTCACCGCTACTGTCGATGGGGCTCCTCTGCTGTTATTTCAGCCGCAAAACACCACAGCTCTGTCAAAAATAATTTGCTCGATAGTTTCAGGTCTGGTCTATCACCTCTGCATCCCTCCATCGCTGCCATTCAAATAACCACCACCACCACCACACCACGCCACCGTCACCATCATCTTCGACACCATCATCATATTGACATCATCACGAATCACTTCACCTGAGTTATGAAGGGGAGAAAGAACGAGGGTGTGGGGGTGTGGCAGGAGAACAGACGGTCACCAACGCCGCCGCTACTGAAACTGGTCACCGGTGTGGTTGCCGGCTTCACCAATTTCGTCCTTGTCGGTCAGTCGCGAGGGAGAGAGGGGTCACGGGTGTGTGAATGTGAAAGAGGGAGAATGGTTTAGATGGTTGTGGTGTGCGGCTGATGAATTTCTTCTCTTTAGGGTTTTATGTTTTTTTTAAAAGAAAATATGAGGGGTTAGGTTTCATAAGGTAAATATATAGTCTAAGGTTTTAGGGTGTGATTAAGTTAGGTTGGGCTTGGGCCGCGTATATGGACCCGTAAAATATTATGTGTCTCGTTTGAATGAACTAAACCGTTTAATTAGCAACTAACTATAACAGTAATATATATATGAGTACGTTGGGCCCGGGTTATCAATTAAATAATTCGTTTATTTCGTCGCGTGTTCTTATTATTTATTAAATTATTAAATAATAATTGCAATAATAATAACAATAATAAGATACCCTTCTTTCGATGATTAGAGTCGAGAGTACGGGTTGTCACATTCTCCCCATGTTACAGGAATTTCGTCCTCGAAATTTAAGCTAAGACATACGATACCATCTATTCATAGGTTCGTCGATAATCCATTGTCACACGTAAATACACGTAGTTTCACGAAAGTTCACAAAACGGATCATGTAAGTCACATAGCACATAAAGTCAAATAATACGTAAGATCACATAGCATTAAATTCACCGAGTTTGTAGATTTACGCAAAATTAATTATAAGATCGAAGAAACGTGCAGGAAAACCCAGAGTTGCACATTATCCCCAAGTTTCAAGAATTTTTTTTTTCCCGAAGTTTAGCGCGCAGCTACTGACAAGCTAGTATGTTTTAACGTTTTCGCGATGTGTCACATTAACGTTTTCGCGAGGTGTCACATAATCCCCCCGTTAGTTTGGAATTTCGTCCCGAAATTCAGTTGTAGCCTCAGTGCTGGAAGTATTGTTTGTAAACAACTGGGGATACCTGCGCATCATCTGTTCAATCCCATTCTTAGGTAATCTCTGGGCCGTAGCGTGAGTCCCAATGAACTCGACTATTGGTATCTTGCTACGTTTGAGGGTTTTGATTTCTCGATCCATGGTCTCAACCAGTTCCTCGACGAAGCGTAGTTGATCGTCGACCGTGAGTTCCTAAAAGGGAACGATGAGTGTTTCATTGGACAGGCTCTTCTTCAGATTCGACACATGGAATACGTTGTGAACTCCACTGAGTTCTTCGGGTAGTTTCAGTCTGTAGGCCATCTTGCCAATTCTCTCCGTTATTTCGAAAGGTCCAACATATCACGGGTTGAGTTTGTCTCGTATACCAAAATGAACTACACCTTCCCAAGGTGAGACTTAAGTAGTACTTTGAAACAGAGGACGATTTTCCGCTAGGGAGAGGGATACGCAAAGTTTTCTTCTCACAGGGTGTATCTGCGCGATGTATGGGTTACCAATCCATTCTAACTATTGCTTCAAACCATCGAGGATAGTAGAAAGAAGATCGATGTCGATCGCTTGTCCCACAAGGTCGAGTTTGCATCCCAACTAACATATGAAATTTCAATTGTCTTGCCGTCAGCCGATTCCACAATAGGTTCAAATTCAAGGAGCATCAGGGTCAAACGGAACAGAGACGAAGCGATTAGCAACTCATACTAGCTACCATGTTTCTAAAGTCCTGGCGTCGCCCACGCCAATTCTAAATGCCATTCCATGAGCATCATTTCTAGTGCTGCTGTTTTCATTACAAGGATTTCAAGTACTGTCGTCGTTCCCTCAGTTGTTGTCGTCTTAATTTAGTACCAGCCAATCCATGTCAAAGTCACCTTCGTTTCCATACCATAGGTTACAATTATGAGTACATGGGTGTCGCCGTGACTATTGCCTCTAGTGTCGTTGCCTGTAACGGAGTCCTGTGACTTTTTACTAATAGAGTCCTCCCTTTCATATTCCGTGTTAAGTCCTAATGCACTACTCATTGTGCCAGCAGTTACACATTCCACGTTATAGTCGATTGTCATTGTTTATGTCCCGATTGATTCGTAAGAGTTGACTCCCATGAGTCACTGACAAGGGTTAAGGATTCGATTGAAGCCAATTCGCTGGTGCTCGTTGTCGGTAATCAGGGTCGTCAAAATACTGAGGTCGGTAAAGTACTACACTCAACCTCCTGTCCATCGATGTTGCAAGTTGTTTGAGTAAAACACAGTATGTTGCGGGAGTGTTGCAGAAGTGATCACGTTTCGGGGTCTAAGACGTCAATACATGAGTTCCAGCAAACGAAGAGGAGTAAGAAAGGTATCGATCAATCATTCGACGCTGCAACATTCAACTCAGGGACGTTCCTATAAGCACCTAACATTCTACACGGTTCGCTAAGTGTTCAGATGGGTGTTCAGGTAATACTCGATAGCATCGAGTTTCGAAAGGATCCATAGAGGAACGAAAAGTTCACGTTCGAGTAGGGGACAATCACTGCTATGACCCCTATAGGTTTGTTATGTGTCACATCGGTCAAATAACGGAACGGAACCCCTTTTCCACTTGTTAAGGCTCACTGGGACTCGCATGCACCCCACATTATTATTATGTGTGCACCCACAATAATATTGCGATTTGCATGCTTATCTCAGTTCCTCCTAACTCATGTCAAATGGTTCCTCAAACTCAGATGTCAAACGGAGGTCGTCAAAGTAATAAGATCACAAAAATCCAAGGACTATGGTATACTATCAATGCATCATAAGGTAAGCAAGCAATCCATGCCATCATGCTATAGTGACGAGTGTGTGTTCGTGTGTTTCGTCATAAACAAATGTGTACTAGTCACGTAGTGTATGCAATAAGTAAGAAAGACGAACCTTGCAATCTGGAGCTGAGTGTCATGGTCGTATTCACGTTTTCAGAACTGTTCGGTTATAGTCTGGTTTTATAAAAACGTTTTTCCCCTTTTTAAAACCAAGTTCACTATAACCAATGGCTCTGATACCAATCTGTCACACCCCCAAAATACGACATGCGGAAGCCCCCGCGAGGCGTGTGACGTACCAGGATCTAGCCACCAATCACGTTGAACTCATAGATATATTTAAATAAAACTTTCATTTATTCATTAAGTATTACACGTTACAAATAATTCACAGTATACAGCGGAAGCATAATTCATTCGTTAAGAGTTTATAAACCACAAGTAAAAACCATTAGTCTTGTGTTGCGATTCCATGTATCTCAACCCATGACCACTCCGGCCTCCCAGACAGCAAGTTCCAACGATATGCACCTAAAGGCCTGCAAGGCATGTAGCAACGAATCAACAACAAAGTTGAGCGAGTTCACAGTTGATGTTCATTTTAAAGTTGTTTAAAAAACCGTAAGTTCATTCGTAAACCATGAGTTAACCAATCCTTTGTTTCCCAAACCATAACCAGTGGGGGCTACCCCATGTAACCACTAGACCCGTTACCATATCGACTACTGACTGAAGTAAGTTGGTGCCCTAGCGTCAATGTCTATCATCATTGACGTGCCCAGATCCATTAGTTCACGCCCGTCCTCTGTGGCACGGTGTGAGGCTTGTCAAACCTAAATATCGCTATCTAACTAATGACCCGCTCGCTATTGGCCTGACGATTAAGTCGATATAAAAAGGAGGGACTTCATGATAGAGAGCTTTGGTCTAGTATCCGTGTTGTCACCCTTCAATAAAGAGGGTGTGTACGTAATCTCCAAACGAGGAGATTACGCAGGTTCCGATTAAATACTTATCACATGTTGTCACCCTTCAATAAAGAGGGTGTGTACGTGTTCCAAACCAGGAGATCACGCAGTTTCAGTTTCAATCATTTACCCATTCCCAACATTTGGGAATCCCATGCCTTGTGGAAAGTGTAAACTCACCTTTGCTTTGCTCGGCAGATAATTTACTTGTGTCATGTTTGTCAACCATACCCTATTATGGTTACCAATATTTGTTAGGTTTGTTATGTAAGCATATCACGTATTTGTACACGTATTTAGCACATAGCATATAATTCGTAACATCACATATAAGCATATAGACCATGTACAATTTTATAACTTAGTAATATAATAAAATTCAATTCAAGTGTGCGGCTCAATTAAATCAAACAGGAATTCCTTGATGATATCTAACATTAATATTATTACGTACATGTTTTAAAATAATCAAGTACATTAATTAATATAATTAGTAAAATAATGACATTTGGTAAATATCATCACGTCCCTGATATATGTGGTAAATAATTATAATAATCAGATTATATAATTATAGTTATTTAACTAGTAGATTTGAGGGTGTTACACAATTTGTTATATACAACAATCAGATTATATAGTTACGATTATTTAATAAAATCTATCATTACTCAAGATCTTAAATTACTAATTATGTATGTGGTTATGACAAATCAATTATATAGCAGCTTCATCATCAAAATTCTATCACTCTATACAACATTCATATTCCAAACTCAACAATTACAATTATCACAGGTTAACTCAAATTAACAGACCAACTACCAAAACACTAACCAATCCACCACCAAGGTTTACAATAAACACTAACCTTTAGACATTTAAAAGAGAACATATTTAAATAACAAACACAGTGAGTATACTTTTCTTTTTTAGAATTACACTAACAGTTATTATTATCAATCACACGTCAACAACCGATCATTTATAAACATCATTCCAACGATCGACCCGTTCCAACTCAGTTTGTTGCACAAACTCCTAATTCACACTTTAATTTCATTCATACTACATCTACAGATATGCACATAACTAGGAAGCACAAAGATTGCATGGCAATTCAATGTTAAATGCACACTAACCGAGGACATACGTACGGTGCCTCTATTAACTGCTTCACGTCGGACCCGAGTCGTAATCAGCACCGCAGCTTCACCGCTACTGTCGATGGGGCTCCTCTGCTGTTATTTCAGCCGCAAAACACCACAGCTCTGTCAAAAATAATTTGCTCGATAGTTTCAGGTCTGGTCTATCACCTCTGCATCCCTCCATCGCTGCCATTCAAATAACCACCACCACCACCACACCACGCCACCGTCACCATCATCTTCGACACCATCATCATATTGACATCATCACGAATCACTTCACCTGAGTTATGAAGGGGAGAAAGAACGAGGGTGTGGGGGTGTGGCTGGAGAACAGACGGTCACCAACGCCGCCGCTACTGAAACTGGTCACCGGTGTGGTTGCCGGCTTCACCACTTTCGTCCTTGTCGGTCAGTCGCGAGGGAGAGAGGGGTCACGGGTGTGTGAATGTGAAAGAGGGAGAATGGTTTAGATGGTTGTGGTGTGCGGCTGATGAATTTCTTCTCTTTAGGGTTTTATGTTTTTTTTAAAAGAAAATATGAGGGGTTAGGTTTCATAAGGTAAATATATAGTCTAAGGTTTTAGGGTGTGATTAAGTTAGGTTGGGCTTGGGCCGCGTATATGGACCCGTAAAATATTATGTGTCTCGTTTGAATGAACTAAACCGTTTAATTAGCAACTAACTATAACAGTAATATATATATGAGTACGTTGGGCCCGGGTTATCAATTAAATAATTCGTTTATTTCGTCGCGTGTTCTTATTATTTATTAAATTATTAAATAATAATAGCAATAATAATAACAATAATAAGATACCCTTCTTTCGATGATTAGAGTCGAGAGTACGGGTTGTCACAGGTTTATCCTCAACGTCTAATCAAATCTAAATTTTTAGAAAATGTTTTAAACATGAAAATAAAATCTAAAAATGCTGAAAAATAAAAATAAAAATAAAACAGATAGAAAAGATGAATCACTTGGATCCGACTCGCCTTTAGTGTAACTTTTGATGACTTCCGCACTTTTGCACTTTTTAAGAGATTATCTTAGTTATAGTAGTAGGCCCCTCTTTTGAAGGTGACATTACCCTCTACCCAGTAGTTTGAGTCCGCAAGGATACAATCCTAAAGGGTCGGAATATTGAAAGATAATTAATTAAGTTATTAATGCGTAATGTGGTAGGCCCCTCTTTAGAAGGTGACGTTACCCTCAGCTAAGTGGTTTGAGTCAGCAGGGATACTATCCTAAGTAGCCGGGGTAATGTATTAATAGTAGTTTACATATGAGGGGATCAAGCCATTTACACCCCCGCCATCCAATACCAGTGGGTATTGAAGGAGATCCTAGTAAGCTTGACCCAGGTCCTTGCAGGATCTATACACTAAATAAGGCTAGAACCTTACCAAACCATTCCCTTAACCCCCGACCAGGTAGCCAACATATCTCTATATAGACCGTAGAGATATGAATGGTGTAAATCTTTTATTTTATATAGACAGTAAAATAACGCCAAGACACCACGGACAAATGATAAGGAAGTTTCACCTTCATCATAAGAAACTAGTTATTAAAGTCATTTATACAAAACCAAATAAAAAGTGCGAAAAGATTAAAAATCAAAAGTATTACACTAAATGCTAGTCTTCACCAAGTGATGTAAGAGACTTAGGAAAACATGGCCTTTGATTGTCAAGAACTCTTACTATCAATCTTGGATCCCGAGACTACTACACACACTCTATGATGGATGATGGATGATGGTGGTGGATGTGGGTGTTGTGATGGTGGTGGAGTGTGGGTGAAGTGGGAGAGAGGTGGTTTGCCAAGGGATGCCTTTGAAGTGAACCAAGCACCTCTATTTATAGCCTGCACAGAAGCCCGGACACGGCCCCGTGTCCATTGGGCACGACCCCGTGTCCATCCACTTTCTCTTTCTTCATTAATTGCAATTTGTCTGCATTAGCTCCACACGCCCCCGTGTCCGCTGGGCACGGCCCCGTGTGCAGAAGCGTATTTGTACTATCAAGATTTGCTTGGATTCTGCAAATCTTAGCGTTGACCACGGCCAGTGTTGAGCTGGGTACGTCCCGGTGTCGGGAATAGAAGCTTCTATAGCTTTGTCCTTTCTGCAGACACCTGGCCACGCCCCGGTGTCCGCTGGGCACGGGGCCGTGGTCAGCTTTCTGTTTTCTTGTTTTTGCTTGGGAAGGTGCTGTCGAGGGGTCGGGCATGCCACGTTTGTTCCTTTTCTTGTATTTATGTTAGATTTTGCTGCATATTTCTTCCTTTTTTATATTTATGCTCATTTAATCCTGAAAATACAGAAGGAAGACAAAAGCACTCTTTTTCCAACATTAGTACTAAAAAAGGGTTAGTTTTATGCCTCATTTGATGTAATTTATATGTTGCATTTTATACACATCAAGGCGATAACATCGGTGGGGGAAAGATTGAGGGAAGAGAGAGATGTAGACCCGTGGATGAGTGATCCTAGTTTAGAAATGGTGATAGAACCTAAGTGTGGGGATCAATCAAGTTGGAAGGTTGGGGAATTAGAGACACAGATTGTGTGGTTAGAAGCTAAGATGCAAACACTGAAAAGATTCCTAATTGGATCTGTCATTCCTTGCTTAATTATTGCTTGTACTCTCGAACTTAGATAATCGATACTTTAATTTACACTTGTTAGTTGTATTATGTGGAAGTAACAATGCGATAAAGATAACTAACGCTAATCTACTTAATGCTATCACATCGCTATCGCATCGCAACTCGAATTACAGGTTATGGATATTGTTTTACGTGTGTGTGCTATTATGTGTTACTTGTGCATGCTATGTTTAGTTTGAGGTGATTATTCAAAAACGCAATCGCAACTCCATCACAGCGCAATCTCATCGCGAACCCGAGATCTAAGGTTTACTTTTGTGATTATTAGTAGTTATATTAGTTGCGTAATTAATGGGTAATACTATCGCATCGCTTACTCGCAACGCTCAACGCACGAAACAAAAAGTCGAAAACCAATTGGAAAAAGCCATCTGATCGAAGGACCATTTTATCGAATGGTCATCCGTCCGGATGACCATCCGATCGGAAGGCCCTCCGATTTGTCACATTGCACCGCCTTTCTTCCTCACCACCTATAAATATCACCTGTCACATCACTGTTCATGTGATGTGACAACTCTCGTTCGACCAGCACTCTCTTGGCCCATTTTCTCTCGATTCCTCGTGATTCTTGTAAGTTTCTACCCCAAATCTTGTACTTTCTTCATATACACACACTTCTTCACCAATTTCACCAACAAGTCTCAACTTTTCACCACGAAATCTGTGGATTTGGCCTGTTCTAGGATGATGTCATCATGGGTTCTCATGAACACCAAAGTGTGACCTCATTCCACCAAGAACAACTCAGATCTAAGGGATTTCAACATGTTTAAACACTGATTTCGACACAATCTAAACATTTTCCAACTGATTTCCACTTTTCTTCAAACATTCTTAACTTTTCACATAAAACCGATAGGATCCGAACATGTTCAGGCCATCTGCTCATTCTTTAGTGAAGTGCCGCTCTGAGAACGAATTTCTATCAACGAGATAGCCGACTTAACGGGTTGAACATGAAGTTCCGTCAAGAACCATTACTGATTGGACGGGGTGATTCCCATCCGATCGGATGACTTGGGCATGATGGGGTTCCCGTTGTTTGACACGTTGTCATGCCGTCTCAGTTTAATCGTAAAACTTCCTAGACTTAGCAAAATTTTACAAGTTATACAAACGAACAGGTTGCCAAGCGTGTTAGTGCAGTAATGTCTATCGCCTCCGTCAATCTAGTTAGTAGCTGAAACTGAAGAAAACAAGACTTTATAGTGTTATATTTAGAGTAAAGGCAAGGTGGCATTTATGTAATTAATGAGATTTCTCATTAAACTCCTTGGCCTATAAATAGGAACCTAATGTCTTTGTTTTTGAACTTTTGGCATTTGCACTTTTGGAGCTTGAAGGTTAGAGAGAGAAGCTAGAGAGAGAAAGTGTTGTGTACGTGATTCAGGTGCTGTACGTTTTCAGATCATTCAATAGAATCACAGTTATATTACATCGTGTGTGTTTGGTCACGTTCGTGTACAGAATCCGCACGTTACACGAGTCGGTTTGCAATCGTTACGGAGTCAAAAACCGGTCCTACAAGTGGTATCAGAGCAGGAGCTCGATTGCACAGATCAATCACACAGATTCGTACAGGATTCATCAGATCCAGTTCCAAATTTCATCCAGATTTGTCAAATTTCTTCATTTTCCATCTTCTACACTTTCTGTCTGAAAATTGAAAAATTAACATGGCTTTTACGGTTAAAATTGGCTGATTTTTGGATATTATATGCGAAAATCATTGATCTATAAGCCTACAAAATTTCAGATCAAAAATCCAAGTAATTTGAGAGATATTAAGATTTTTCTATCCGTTTCGCTGAAAATCTTCGTTAATGTTCTTGGTGATGTTCACCGATCGGATGGCAATCCGATCGGATGACCACCCGATCCGTTGTACATTGAGTTGTTAAAACATAAGTGTCAAGTCTCGGATTGCAACCCGTTCGGATCACCACCCAATCCAGGGAACTTTGTCACTCGATCGGATCACCACCCGATCCAAGGAACACTGTCACTCGATCGGATCACCACCCGATCCAAGGAACACTGTCACTCGATCGGATCACCACCCGATCCAAGACACATTGTCAATCATCGAATCGTCACTCGATCGGATCACCCTCCGATCCGTTTCCATCCTATCATTTTTACTGTTGACTTTTGTTGACTCACTCAATCAGATACCCATCCGATCCAGGTGTTTGATATTTTCTTAACTGATTGTTTGTTTGTATTCACGTGATTTAGGTGACTCGAGGTGAAAAACAAGGAGCATCATGGCTGAAGAATTTTATAACACGTTTTACAAGGCGTTTACATTCGAATCATCTGAAACGTCGACTGTCGCACCGAAAAGCATTTCAAAAGCAATAACAGAAAATATCAATCATGATAATTTTTATGGGACTCATTCAAAACCACCAAAGCTGGATAGTATTGAAGATTATACTTGGTGGAAGGAGCGTTTCATCAACTGGGCCAAAGCGTACGCGCACAAGAGCTGGTTTTGTTTAGAGTTTGGATATGATAGACCTGTTGATGACAAAGGCGAAGAAATCCCACTCAAGAGCCTAACCACTAATGACAAGAAAAACTTCTCATATGAGCAGAGAATGATTGCTCTAATCCAATCATCGATTAGAAATGACATTTTTGCATTACTTGAACATGATTTGTCATCAAAATCGGTTTGGGAAGTTTTAAGGATTAAGGCTGAGGGGGGTAAACAAATAAAGAAAAATAAAATTGCTTTGTTAAAGAAAGATTTTGATTTGGTTGATAGTTTATAAGGAGAGACGGTGAGGCAAATGATTGAGAGATTTTGCCATTTAAAAATTGAGCTTGATAGGTTTAATATTGTTAAAACACAAGAGGAAATTATTGATAAAATCATTGAAGCGTTACCACGAGCAGATCAGTGGCAAACGCTCGTGTTTATTTTGAAAAATGATGTTTTGTATGAAACAATTACTCTTGATGTGCTGATTGAGATGATTGAAACTCATGAACTTGAATTGCAGAAACAGAGCAAGATGAACAGTTCTTCACATCAACAGAATGTTGGTCTTTATTACAAAGGTAGCATACCTACGGTGACAGTTGGTGAATCACCAAAGATAGCATTTAGTGTTGAAAAGACAAAAGAACCACAGGAAAGCTCATCAAGCTACAATACAGGATATCATACATCTTCTGTAAAAGCAAATCCTGAAGATTCAGAAGAAGTTCTTTGCAACATTGCTCTGAAGTTAAAGAATTCTCCTGCAATGAGCATCAAATCTGCTAAGCAGCAAATGAGTTTTCTCGCATCTATCCTGGAATCATATGAAGGTCTAGTAGCAGGAAAAATCGAAAATTCTGAATTAACCAAGGAAGACTATGACCAGATCGATCCAGAAGAGATGGAACTCATTGACATACGTTAGTGTCTAGCAAGTTGCATCCATAGAGCTCAAAGGTACATGGAGATTACTGGGAAACAGACAATCGGTGGTCCATCAACGAAGCTGGGATTTGAAAAATCCAAAGTGACCTGCTTCAAATGCAAGCAAAAAGGTCATTTCAAAAGAGAATGCAAGATTATTACCGAAAGGAGATTTACCACCGTAGCAAAGAAGAGCTGAAACTGATTGAAAATAATCCCAAAGAGAAATCAAGAGCATGTGTGGTGATATAAGATGACGAAGGGATTGACTGGAGCGAATTTCTTCCAGAAGATGATCTTGTTGATGATCAGTTCAGAGCACATGGCAGAACTATATCAAAGAATAAACATCATGCTTTCATCACTGAGATAAAAGAGAAAACTCGAGAAGAGATTCTGAATGAAAAGACATACAGAGAAAGATGTATTGCTGGTTATCGGATTGAAGAAATGGAAAAAAGAGTATGTAGAAGCCATAAGCAATGGAAGATATGACAAAAAGCGAGAATGCTATGCAACAGAGATGGTGAACCAGTTGTCCACCCAAAGGAGATAGTGTGTGAAGATGTTCTTGCAGTAATCCCTCTGTCTGGCGAGTTTTATTCAAATCTTGGAAAAGATAAGAATTATGAGAAAAAGCTGAAGAAACTTGTCAGAGACATCATGACTGTGAGTCTTAGACGAAGAGATGAAGAGAGGATGAAGAAGAATGTTGAATGCATGGTGGATGAATTGAAGAAAGTTGTTGTGAAAGAAGAAAATGTTGAAGAAGAAGAAGCTGTTAGTGAAGAACAGCAGACTAAAGAAGAGATGAAGAAGAAAGAAGAAGAAGAAGAAGTGAAGATAGAGAGATTGGATGTTGATGTTGATGTTGATGATGATGCTGGTACTGGTGAAGAAGAACAGAAGAAAGATGCTGATCAGACAGAGACAACAGAAAAAGTCGAAGTACCAATCACTGAGGTAAAATCTGATTCTGAAGTCTTAAATAAATATGTTGAACAGTGCAAGAAATGCATGGAAACATGCAGTGCTTGTACTGAAAAAGACGAAAAGTTCAGAACAAGAGATCTAGAATTTACCAAAATCGAAAATGTTTTCAAAGAGAAATGGAAAGAAATGCTAGAAAATGAAAAAGTTTTAAAAGAAAATGATGAAAAACTTTCTCAAAAATGTAAAAATTTAGAAAAAGAAAATGAAAAATTAAAAGAAAATGTTTCGAAAATGACAGAAGAGTGTTTACAAAAAGAAAATGAATTTCAAGAAAGGAAAAAGGAATACGATTCAATAAAACTTGCATATCATATTACAAAATAATCATATGAAGACGTGAAAAGTCAAATGAAACTTGTTCATTCTAGATTGAGATACTGTTCAGAAACAACTGATACGCTTAATCGACAGTATGATATAAAGCAACAAGTTGTCAACTCTTACATTGAAGATGTTGCTAAGCTAAAGCGTAAAATAGCTGATTTAGAACAGGATAACAACAAGTTACATAGTTATCATGCATCATCATTTGTGCTTGAAAGAATTTTCAACATAAAACCGGGTAATGATGATTCTGAGAAAAAACAAAAAGGGCATTGGCTCAGAGTATCATCAAGTTCCTCCACCGGAAAAGTTTGCATTTTATGATGATGAGAAGGTCGAAAAAGCTTTCAACATGGTCGATCAATTGCTAGAAAACATTGACACAACCTATTCCAAATCTGATGATTCTAGTGATTCAGAGGTGGTAGGTATGGTTGTTGAAAGTGTTTTGAAAGAAGAGTTGGTTGAAACAGGTAAATCTGAATCACCATCATGAAAATGAAGGAAGTTTTCATGAAGGTTATCTGAAAAACTCAAAATCTGAGAAAAATGCGAATGATGATTCAAAAGGATTGGTTTATACCATGATTGGATCGGACAAATTGTTCTCAGATCTTGAAGTCCCGATTCAGAATGTGATTTCAGAAAAGATTGATAAAGTTTTCAAAATGGTTGAAATTGAAAAATCCAAGATTCCAAAGTTTGCTGGAAAGTGTCACAAAACTTTTTATAACAAACCTGGTTACAAAAAGAAAAACATGAAGGCTGGTTTGGGTTATAAAAAGAAATAGAATTGGAAGAAAAATGAAACGCCAAATTATCAGAAAAAGATGAATTTTGTTCACGGAACAAGTTCCGAAGAAGAGAAAGAACTCCAATTTAGACGACAGTCTAATGCAGAGTTCTATGCTCAAAAGAAAAAGCAACAACAACAGGTGAAAGATGTTTCAAAGAGAACATGTTTCAAATGTGATCAAACTGGACATCTTGTTCGGAAGTGTCCAAATCTGAAACCTGTTGATGTTGAGACGAAAAAGAAGTCTGATGATGTTGAAAAACAGAAATCTGAGGATGTGAAACAAAAGTCAACCAGATTTGATTCAAAACAAACTTGGAGGTACAATACAAACAACTTTGCTTCAAATCAAACTTGGAAATCAAACCCGGAAAGGTTCGATTCAAAACAAAACTGGAATTCTCACACACCCAGATTTAGAACAACACAAAGTTGGAAAACAACTGTCGATGTAACAAAACCAAATCAGTTTTGGAAAACAAAAGTTATTGAAAATCAAAATGTTCAAAAGGATTCACATTTTTACAAAAGAGGTGCTCCAAAAGGTCAAACATGGACAGTTAAAAAACAAGTGACTTCTGTGAATGACGAAAAAGTTGAAGTCAAAAATGAAAAAGTTTGTTCTCAAAATGACAAAGACTTTCCCAGATTGAATGAAGCTTATTGTGTTGAAATGACTAAGGTCAAACAGACCTGGGCTAACTTGTTCAAGTGATTAAATTAAGTTGAATGTGCATGTGCTTCCAAAGAAAACTGAATGTCATCCAGAGGAGTGTCGGAGCAGCCTGGTATGAGAGGAAGAGACTGCTGGTCCCTGCTACTGTTGAACAGGGAGTTTGTTTGTTTCTGTAAATAAATAAACAATATTTCTAAAAACCCTAAAAATTGAAAAGTTTGAAAAATAAAAAAATATGATTGTTTTTAAATCTGTCAAAAATTAAAAATTTTCAAAAATATGTTGATTGAATACGCCGAAACCCTCACGGCTGAACAAACATGATTAATTTCACAAGATTGAAAAACGGTTTTCAAACTGTAAAATATCAATGTGTTGTAAATCATGGGGGTATATAATTTCTGCTTCACATGTTATATTTTCTGCAATTCAGTACACGAAAAGCAGAAAATGGATGGCGAGACAAAGCTATCAGTATCAGGTTGTCAAATTTTCTTTAAATGTTTTGAATTTTAGGAGGAGTAAGAAAATTTTCAGAAAATCCAAAAACATTAGAAAATTTGAAAAAGCCAAAAACATTATAAAATTCAAAAAAGAGTTTTTGTGTAAAAAGAGGAAATGATAGTACATCAGTAGACAATCACAGTACGCTAAAGATTTGGAAAGTCAATTGTGATAAACGGTCTCACTGATGATGTGCCAGTAGGTTTTTACACGCTTAGTAGATTGTTTTCGAGATATAAACCTAAGAGTTAATTGCCAAAATCGTCCCTGAGGTTTGAGCACATTTGCCATTTTCGTCCAAAATAACACTTTTGTACCAAATTACCCCTAACTTTTGTAACTTTTTGCCATTTTCATCCAAACCACTAACTTAGTTTATTTTTTCTGTTAAGTTGAGAATATTTGGATGAAACTGACAAATATAAAACCACAGGGACGATTTTGGCAATTTACTCAAATCCTTTTTAATTTCTTTTATTTAATTATTTTTGTTACATATATAATAAAAAAGAATATACATGGAGTTTTTAGAAAAAAAAAATTAATAGTTTTGTTACGTAATTCTAATAAATTTTTCATCCAAATCACTAACTCAGTTTATTTTTTCTGTCAAGGTGAAGGATGTTTTAAATTTTATAAATTAAGACAGAAATTAATTTACAGCTTCTTTGTATAAATCAATTTTATAAAGAGAAAACGTCATTGGTTTGCAACACATAACAATCGATTACAACTTTTAGTATTTATCAGTTGTAGAGATAGAAAAAAATTGTAAAACGTTACATATTTTTTAAATGTGTTGAGCGCCTAGGAAATATGTTGGTAGAAATAAAATATTTATTTAATTAAGATTATGAGGGTAACTAACTAATACTTATTCTGATTGGCTTGAGTAAAGAAACTTTTGGTTCATAGCATTATAATTACAATTTGGTGGGTAATTTTAAGGTTTGGTAACGATACGTAATTTGATTGGGGGGGGGGGCACTGGCTTCTATTTTTCCTTTGGAGCGAATGTAAAAGAGTAGAAGATGAATTACAAACTTGGTACATATGATAAAATTTTTTATTTGACCTTTTTCAATAAGGTCACCAGCATTTTAGTTTTATAAAATTTAGAAATTTAAGTAGATTTTATTTTTATAAAAATGATCTATATAAAAAATTAGAAATTAATTTCTGTCTTAGTTTATAAACATCCTTCGCCCTAATAGAAAAATTAACTTAGTTAGTGGTTGGATGAAAATTTATAAAAATTATGTGACAAAGCTATTATTTTTTTTCATATAAAAATTGCATGTATATTCTTTTTTATTATATATGTAAAAAAATTAATTAAATAAAAGAAATTTAAAAGAGTTTGAGTATATTGCCAAAATCGTCCCTGTGGTTTCATATTTGCCAGTTTCATCAAAATATCCTCAAATTAACAGAAAACATAAACTAAGTTAGTGGTTTGGATGAAAATGGCAAAAAGTTACAAACGTTGGGGGCAATTCGGTACAAAAGTGTCATTTTGGACGAAAACGGCAAACCTGCCCAAACCTCAGGGACGATTTTGGCAATTAACTCTAAACCTAAATATCAAATACTTATTTATCTCGTGGGGAACATCTCTCGGATATATGGGTAACCCCCGAAATCTTGTTTGAAAGATTGCCTGATTCTGAGATACTAGGTCTTTATACTGTTTGATATCTGGGGTATTATACTTGGTCTTCTGATATTGCAGAAGCAATGGCCTAGACCTCGTATAATACTTTACGCGCTTTAAAAGCTTACCCTCTGCATAAAATTGAAAAATATCGAAAGATATGAATCAATTGCAGTTGAAGAAAAGATTCCCTAAAGGGAACACACCTAAAGTCGAGCCTTCATCTCTTTGACTGAACGGAAGTTCATACCTGAGCTCTCAAGGTCTCGCACTAACCCAGATACAGATATCAGATTGGTATACTCACCTGTAAGACTGAATCTAGGGAATTTTGATACGGGAGTATATTCTGAGGTGGGACACGCGAATAAGTTAAGTCCTTAAAACACTAATCTCATATCTCGAATCAGTTGAACTTTGAGTGAAAATTTAAGTGGATCAGTATACTGACAATCTAAGTGAATCGTTTAGAACTTAAAGTGTTTAAAGCTCAACGGTGCTAGTGATTTGTTATAAACTGATATGATCCTCTGACACGAACTTAAACAAAAATATTGTTTGTAAATATGTCAGTAAATATTTCTTTACTGCTTTATGTTTCAGAAAAATACAAAAAGATTTTGATTCTATTTTATTTTCGACAACCGATGTCTGAGAAGTTGAGTTTCAAAATCTAAGTACGATGATCGTGTTTCTGAAAAAATAAACAAGTTCATTAATTTGAAACTTGATGTTTTAAAATCAAAAATAAAAAAATGTTTGTGAAATCTCCAAGGTCATTAAGTTGAACTTGGATGATAATTCGTGAGGATTTTGGATGCTCAAATTGTTAAATTCTATTGTATAGAGCCAGTTTCCTATCCTGGTCGCTGAAACTGCCAAATCTATGGTGATTATTGATTGGGGGAGAGAATCAAGTAATCCTAGATTTATTCATATTATTATATTTTTTAGAGCCAGGATCTTGATTTAGAAATTTTAAAAGAGCCAGGTTACGATTTCTGGACAATCGGAAAATGCTTTATCTGTCGAAATATTTTAGCTTATGTAGAGAAGAGCCAGGTCATCAATCCTGGATGTTTAAAACATTTTTACTTATAAATGTTTGAGAATTGCAGATTCCAGATTACGACCCCGATAGCTGAGTCTAAAGGGGAGTCTAAAGTCGAGCTCAACGCAAGGGGGAGCGTGCTTTCAAGGAGCCAGGTAACTATCCTGGAGGAGCTTGTATTCGGAAAGCCAGGTGTCGATCCCAAAAGCACGGAAGCTTGACTAAAGGGGGAGCCTGATGAAAGAGTCTACTGAAAGGGGGAGCTGAAGCTGAAGACAGATCCACGGGGATTCTGTTCGAGAAAGAGGGAGTCTGTGTTGCTGAAGATGATAAAGCTTCAAGAAGACTCAGAGAGAGAAAGACAAGACGCTACGAGATTGACTACGGAAATATCTAAGGGGGAGTCTGTTAGTGCAGTAATGTCTATCGCCTCCGTCAATCTAGTTCGTAGCTGAAACTGAAGAAAACAAGACTTTATAGTGTTATATTTAGAGTAAAGGCAAGGTGGCATTTATGTAATTAATGAAATTTCTCATTAAACTCCTTGGTCTATAAATAGGAACCTAATTTCTTTGTTTTAGAACTTTTGGCATTTGCACTTTTGGAGCTTGAAGGTTAGAGAGAGAAGCTAGAGAGAGAAAGTGTTGTGTACGTGATTCAGGTGCTGTAAGTTTTCAGATCATTCAATAGAATCACAGTTATATTATGTCGTGTGTGTTCGGTCACGTTCGTGTACGGATTCCGCACGTTACACGAGTCGGTTCGCAATCGTTACGGAGTCGAAAACCGGTCCAACAAAGCAGATTGCCATCCGATCGAACGACAATCCGGACGGATGACTTGTGGTTTTCTTTTCAACACTAAAAATTTTCACGAAACTTCGAGGAATATTAGTTTCAAGCGAATCACCATCCGACCGAACGGTCATTCGTCCTGATATCCATCCGGCCGGATGACCTGATTTGTAGGAACACTACTCGTTTTATAAAATGCTACAACGAAAACTTCAAAGTTCCATCATACTCAAACACATCCATCCCAAACGGACAACCCTCTGACCGAATGGTCATCCGTCCGGAAGGCCATCCGATCGGATCACTGTCCATCACTTGTCTCACTTGCCTCGTTTAACGCACTATTCAATGCTCATATTGTCGTAATGTGTTCAGGCTAATCCCTCAGTGCTCCCTTCAATCCAAGATTGTGTTTACTCGTTAAACACGATCTATGTGTATACTCGATCCCTTTTTGCTCTAAGCACTTTTGGGTGTTACATACGTTACTTATATCAAAATCACCAATCGACACACAACGCAAACACTTTTATGCGCTAACCGCTCTGCATGTTATACATGTTATTCGATGAATACTAGTATGTTATGTTTACACAGTGATTGTTGCCTGACACCTTAGCGACGATAGTACTATAGTTTGGACTCAGCACCTGTCGCGGACAGGGGTTGTTAAGGGCTTTTCTTCACTTGTCACAATGGTGATATGTGTTACGCATTCTACATCTCGCAGTCACGTTTGTGCATATTTCATTGTCGATAACCTACATGCTTCACATTATATATGTTACATGCTGGTATTGAGTTTTATTTTAACGTATGTGACAGGTGTTTAGGATGCTGTGCTATGCTTGCTTTGTGGAAATCGAGCTAGGGGAGTCTAGAAACAAACTAAATATTTTATGAGTTGTGGGAATAGTTTTTATTTGTCTTTGAGAACAATTTGTCTGTAATAACTATGTTACTTTATATGTTACGGTATAGGACGTGATGATTAAATACTTGGTAATTATAGTTGTTATGGAATCTCTTGGACAATTTGTTTCGCTCAGTGCCGCGCCCCAATGATTCCGCCATCGGTTGGGGTGTGACAGATTGGTATCAGAGCCACGACTATAGGGAATTAGGCAAGACTCGACCTAGTCCGGGTCGATATCTTAGAATTGACCTAGTCTATAGTCTAAGCACCAACAGACCACTTCATGCAAACTCAGGAGAGTATCAAGTAAGGATTCTCGCTGAACACTACACTCTTGCGCGAACATCGCATTCTACCGCTTCGCGCAAGGTCAGCCTTTCCTAAGGCTGGCAACACACAAAAATGAATGATCTGGTTGGGATTAGGTGTGAAAACCGCAAACTCTCGATCAAATCGCTCGTTCGACACACATTTTACTATAAACACGAGGATTTGCGTTGAATCAGGAGTGAAATCCATACTTCGATGCGATTCTCCCTATCTATCTCGTGATTCTATCACACAAACAGGAATGAAGTTGTTAAGTTAGGGGTGAAACCCGCATCTTAATGATTTATTCCGCTCCATATTTTGGGTTTTACAAAACTCTCACCAAAGTCTCGATGGGTTCCAACGACTGGAGTCACGTAATGGTCGAAAGGATGCGTGCCGATCACCGGATTGAGGCGAGAGTATAGTCTATTAAGCTAACACGTGTACTCAAAGTCCTTGAGAACAGTCGAATCACTTTGGATAGTCAAAGTCTAGCAGACCCAAGAAATTCTGATTTTACGCTTTATCGCTCCTATGCGTTTCGATTCTATGCTCGCAACCACTGATTCCTCGATTTTATGTGAAATTTTATGTGATTTATGTGGTTTCTCTAGTTCATGTGTTTTTGATCTTGGAGATTTATACGCTTTTCGTTGTTCGCTTCGATAAACACACACAGCTCGCACTGCACATTTACCTCAAAACGCTAACATATCTCTTATGTTTCTCGCAATCGCTACTCGCACTCGCGACTATTTGTATCGTTCGAATTCGAAAGACTCCTAAATCGTAAACGCGTTAATCTCCCATCAACATTCGACGTAGAAGTTGCCACTGGAAGAACTGTCACTGTTAGTTCCGTTCTGCGTGACTGTACTCTTGAGCTCAACAGTCACGTTTTCCCAATCAGTCTTATCCCAATGCAGTTTGGTAGCTTTGATGTCATAGTAGGCATGGATTTCCTTCGGGAGAATCATGCTGATATCGTTTGTTTCGATAAAATGATTCGTTTCTCTCTCGCTAACGGCGAACAATTGTGTGTTTATGGCGAAGTTGCTTCGAAGAAATTACAACTCATGTCGTGTGTCCAAGCTAGCAAGTATCTCCGCAAGGAATACAACGCTTTCTTGGCACACATCGTAGTAGCGGAGAAGGAAAAGAAAGAGAAGGCAATGGAAAAGGTGCCTGTGGTTCGTGATTTTCCTAACGTCTTTCCTGATGATTTACCTGGCTTACCGCCATCTCGTGATATCGACTTTTGAATTGACCTCATTCCTAGAGCAAATCCTATTGCTAGAGCGCCTTATCATCTCGCTCCATCTGAAATGCACGAACTCTCGAGTCAGCTCCAGGAATTGCTTGATAAAGGCTTCATTCGCCCTAGCACCTCTCCATGGGGCGCACCTGTCCTTTTCGTTAAAAAGAAGGATGGATCATTCCGGGTGTGCATCGATTATAGGGAATTGAATAAGCTTACCATCAAGAATCGCTATCCCTTACCTCGAATCGATGATTTGTTCGATCAGTTACAAGGTGCTACGTGTTTCTCGAAGATAGATCTACGCTCAGGCTATCACCAGTTACAAATCCAAGAGGACGACATACCCAAAACCGCTTTTCGAGCCCGATACGGCCACTATGAACTTGTTGTTATGCTCTTTGGTTTAACTAATGCCCCCGCAGTCTTTATGGATCTAATGAATCGCGTGTGTAAACCCTTTCTCGACCGCTTCGTCATCGTGTTCATCGATGATATCCTGATCTATTCCAAGTCAAAAGCCGAACACGCGCAACACCTCCGTTTGGTTCTTGAACTACTCCAGGGAACCCGCCTCTACTCTAAGTTCTCCAAGTGCGAGTTTTGGCTTGAGGAGGTTCAATTCCTCGGTCACATTGTCAATAGTCAAGGTATTCATGTCGATCCTACGAGGATCGAAGCAGTTAAGAGTTGGGTTACACCAAAGAACTCGTCCGAAGTTCGTTCTTTCTCGGATTGGCGGGTTATTATCGCCGATTCATCACTGATTTCTCGAAGATCGTTGTTCCTCTCTTACCTACAAGGACAAACCTTTTGTTTGGGGAACCGAACAAGAGGAAGCCTTTCAAACTCTTAAACTCATACTCTGTAACGCTCTCGTGCTCTCACTGCTCAACGGAAATGACGATTTCGTAGTCTACCGTGATGCCTCTAACCTTGGTCTTGGTTGTGTTCTTATGCAACATGACAAGGTTATCGGGTACGCCTCTCTATAGCTTGGTGCAGTTGTTTTTGCAGTTCAAGATCCACGAGATCCACGAGAGCCTCTCTATAGCTTGGTGCAGTTGTGTTCTTATGCAACATGACAACGATTTCGTAGTCTACAGTTCAAGATCCACGAGAAGAACTATACAACCCATGATCTATAGCTTGGTGCAGTTGTTTTTGCATTAAAGATTTGGCGACATTACCTTTACGGTACCAAGTGTACGGTCTTCACCGACCACAAGAGCCTACAACACATCTTTAACCAGAAAGAGCTGAATATGCGCCAACGCCGATGGGTTGAACTCCTCAACGATTACGACTGTGAGATTCGTTACTATCCAGGCAAGGTAAATGTCGTTGCCGATGCTCTCAGTCGACGAAGCTATTTGCATAGCATTCGTAACACTTAAGTCCAACACAATCTCGAAGCTCTTATCCGTGACGCTCAACATGTTTCTTTTACCGAACACACCTTGAAGAAAGAAAGGATTATCAATAACGGCGAACAACTGGTGAATAAATTGAATGGTATATTCCATTATCTTGACCGAATTTGGATTCCCAAACGCACTAATTTACGAGAGATTCTGCTAAACGATGCCCACAAGTCTCGATACTCTATTCATCCCGGTGCCGATAAGATGTACTAGGACCTTCGCTACAAGTACTGGTGGCCGGGCATGAAGAAGGATATCGCTAACTATGTTTCGATGTGCCTGACTTGTTCGAAAGTCAAGGCTGAGCATCAACGCCCCTCTGGCTTACTCGTACAACCCGAGATCCCTATGTGGAAATGGGAGAGTATAGCCATGGACTTCATAACGAAACTTTCGCGCACGCCATCAGGTCACGATAGCATCTGGGTTATCGTTGATCGTCTCACCAAATCTGCTCATTTTCTGCCGATACGGGAAGACTACAACGTAGAACGATTAGCACAGATCTACACCGACGAAGTCATTTGTCGACACGGGACACCTCGTGACATCATCTCCGATCACGATGGTCGATTCACTTCGCGCCTCTGGGAAACTTTTCAAGTTGTTCTCGGTACTACTCTCAATCTAAGTACCGCTTTCCACTCCCAGACCGATGGTCAGACTGAACGCACGATTCGTACCCTTGAAGATACGCTTCGCTCGTGTGTTATAGATTTCAGTGGTAATTGGGATTCGCATTTACCTTTAGTCGAATTCTCGTACTATAACAATTATCACTCTAGCATCGAAATGGCACCATTTGAGGCATTATACGGAAGAAAATGCCGATCACCTATTGTATGGCACGAGATCTGGGATGCGCAAATTACTGGTCCTGAGTTATTGCAAGAAACGAATGAAAAAAATCCTCCACATTCGAGACAATCTATTGAAAGCTCAGAGTCGCCAAAAGAGTTACGCCGATAGACGCTGCAAGCCCCTTGAATTTGACGTTGGCGATCATGTACTCCTAAAGGTTGCACCTTGGAAGGGGGTGATCACATTCGGCAAGAAAGGAAAGCTCGCGCCTCGATATGTTGGACCCTTTAAAATTCTGGAAAGAATTGGCAAAGTGGCCTACAGACTCGAACTACCGTAGGAACTTAGTAACGTCCACCCGACTTTCCATGTTTCGAACCTCAAAAAGTGTCTAGCCGACCAGAACTTACATGTCCCTCTTGAGAATCTACAAGTGGACGAAACATTACACTTCGTGGAGAAGCCAGTCGAGATCATGGACCGAGAGACCAAGAAACTCCGATGCTCATGCATTCCCATTGTGAAGGTTCGCTGGGAAGGCAAACGCGGCGCCGAGTTCATCTGGGAACTCGAAAGTGACATGAAGGCTAAGTACCCACAGTTATTTATTACGCCTGCGACTTAAATTTCAGGATGAAATTTCCTAAAGTTGGGGAGGCTGTAACAACCCGACTTTCGAACTCAAAGTACAAGTCAAAGTCAAGTCAAAGGAAGAAAAGATTTCTAATTGGATCTGTCATTCCTTGCTTAATTATTGCTTGTACTCTCAAACTTAGATAATCGATACTTTAATTTACACTTGTTAGTTGTATTATGTGGAAATAACAATGCGGTAAAGATAACTAACGCTAATCTACTTAACGCTATCACA
This sequence comes from Helianthus tuberosus, assembly GCA_030545235.1. Taxonomy (NCBI): domain Eukaryota; kingdom Viridiplantae; phylum Streptophyta; class Magnoliopsida; order Asterales; family Asteraceae; genus Helianthus; species Helianthus tuberosus. The sequence goes on from CM060450.1 coordinate 73,359,872, forward strand.
TCGCTATCGCATCGCAACTCGAATTACAGGTTATGGATATTGTTTTACGTGTGTGTACTATTATGTGTTACTTGTGCATGTTATGTTTGGTTTGAGGTGATTATTCGAAAACACAATCGCAACTCCATCACAGCGCAATCTCATCGCGAACCCGAGATCTAAGGTTTACTTTTGTGATTATTAGTAGTTATATTAGTTGTGTAATTAATGGTTAACACTATCGCATCGCTTACTCGCAACGCTTAACGCACGAAACAAAAGGTCGGAAACCAACTGGCAAAAGCCATCCGATCGAAGAACCATTCGATCGAATGGTCATCCGTCCGGATGACCATCCGATCGGATGGCCATCCGATCGGAAGGCCCTCTGATTCGTCACATTGCACCGCCTTTCTTCCTCACCACCTATAAATATCACCTGTCACATAACTGTTCATGTGATGTGACAGCTCTCGTTCGACCAGCGCGCTCTTGGCCTATTTTCTCTCAATTCCTCACGATTCTTGAAAGTTTCTACCCCAAATCTTGTACTTTCTTCATCTACACACACTTCTTCACCAATTTCACCAACAAATCTCAACTTTTCACCATGAAATCTGTGGATTTGGGCTGTTCTAGGATGATGTCATCATGGGTTCTCATGAACACCAAAGTGTGACCTCGTTCCACCAAGAACAACTCATATCTAAGGGATTTAACACGTTAATCACTTGTATCAGGGCTAATATCGTGTGTTAGATAATTCACATCATAGCAAGTTGGTGTAATTAACATAGTTTGTAACATGCAAATCACCCCAGAAAACAGTAAAACAGATTAAAAGTGGGGGAGTGAAACTCACAGTGCAAATAGTAGTCTCGGCTAAAGAGTGTTTAATCAACGAAATCAGCTTTAATAGCACACATGCAAGTAAGGACTCAAATCAGTATCTAAGTCGGTAATGGCTATAACTTGGATTTGGTCAGGAGTTTTCACTCCAGATTGAGCCTATATGATACTGGTATGGATATGGATGTCAGGGTAGTATTAGTTTCAGTTTGGCTTCCGGGCACCGGTTCGAGTGCCAGCCAATGTCAGTAGTTTAACGTGTTCGGATAATGGCACGGGAATACCAATAGTGCCAACACGTTGTTATTTAAGAATTATTAACTTTTCATTAAGAGAGTTTGGGTGTTTGGGGAGTCCAGGTTGCCCAATTTTGAGTTTCCGTTTCCACCGTCGGGGATTTTCCCGAACCGGTATTGGACACACCTCAAGTGTCCACTCCGCCTTGTAATCTTCCAGAAAATTCCCCGTGTTCCAATTATAGTACTTGTCGGGTTGGGTCAGTTCCCAGTTCCGGCAGGTTCGTTACACGGTAAACTGCCGAAATTGATTTAAAATAACCCATTTTTAATCCCAAAAATTCCCATTTTATCTAATTTTGAATAAAATTCTGAAAATTTTTATAAAACTCACTAAAAATCTGTAGAATATGGGAAAATTTTCTGGGAATTTATTTTGGCATTTTACTTGTCTAAATAAATTATTTATAAAACCATATTTAACAACATATTTATAAAAAATCAGTGATCCAAAAATTCTCAAAAAATTCCTGGAAATCCCTTATGTTTCCAGAAACATCTCCAAACATTTTCAGATTTTTCTGATTTCGTTTCTGTGCGTTTCCGGCTACCGAAAATTCGCAAAAACGCGGATTTTTAACCCAAATTAAAACTCAACCAATGGACTCCGAATTTTCCCAGAACATCCCTCATATGTTCCTTAGTGTTACTGTAAAATTTGGTGATTTATTGAATCCGTTTGGTATTTTTCCAGAATTCTTTTTGTAAAAACGTCAAACATTCACCAAAAATCTTAAAAATTTCCAAAAATTCTAAACTTTTCCGTGGACCTTCCTAACACTACGTTTCATCACCACACCAAATTTCAGCTCAATCCGAGTACCACGGACCAAGTTATAGTTTAAACAACATTCTGCCTATCCTAGATTCAGTTTTCGGATGTTATACCTAGCGCAAGCTTCGATTCCAAGCGTTCCTTGTGAGTCCAGAAGTATGTGTGGGCTATATTCAATACCTAAACATCAAGTACAATCCAAATATGCTAGAACTTAGATCAATCAAGCTTTATTTCATTGTTTTTCGGTTAATCGACTAGTTAAGCGATTTCTGTCGAATATGTGTTGATTAGGGTATCAAAACCCAAAGATTTATAACCATGGCTGCCATATAACACCAGGGTATTTATATGGTGTTCATATTCAGCCCCTAAACTTTTTTAAAACTCCAAAATTCATAGATTAAAATGGGTTTTCATGACCTAAATCAAGTTTAATCAAGAAACCATGCTTAAAACCATAAAAATTAAGGTTGATACCTTTGATTTGCTGAAGTTTCTTGTGAATTCAGCTTGTTATTCTTGAGAGAAACCAGATTTTGGAAAGTATTTTATGTTAAAATGCAATAGAAAAAGAAAAAATTTGATTTTTTTGATTAAATAAAGGGGGGGGGGGCGGTTTGGGTGTGGGTCCCCCAAGGGACACCTCGTGCTTCGTTTTGAGCGCCAAAAGATGATGTTTATCTTCCGTTGAGTGTTTAGGTTCGTTTACGGGTCCCGGGCGCGTTCTCGAGTTGCATGACGGACTCCGTTTCGTGCGTAATTAGTGCCAAAAGACTCGGTTTTAAAAATCATACATAACCGTCTTGAAATCCAAACCCAGTTACGTTTTAATCATAAAAGACTCGTATTAGAGTGGTTTAAGTGTTTTTAAGCTTGATCGATCGTTCCTTGCACTTTTGATTGCCTTATGTTATTCCTGAAACGAAAGCGTTTCCCTAACCGAAAAGCTGCTTCGTTTTGCGTGCCCGATCTCTGATTGGCTTTAAACCTTATGTCACAGTCTAAGGCATAAAACTAAGTTTTTCCTGGAACTCGAAATCTTAAATGATGCTACCGATAACCTAATAATTAATGTCAAAGGTTTAAAGCGCTGTTAAACGGAACACTCCCGTTTTACACGTGTTTCAAGGCTACGGACACCAACTTCGCACTGTTGGCCCTTATTAGTGTCATGTCAATCATAACGTGTTCTCGGATTCCTCTGAGACATAACAGATATCATTTAGTCAAGCATATAAGTCACACATGTTTTTAGGGTTTTCGCGCAATTAAAGTGTTAAGTGTGCTTTACAGTTTTGGACCGTTTAGGGTGTACCTGGTGTCGTCATGGGTGTCACAGTCTCCCCTGGTTTAGAAATTTCGTCCCCGAAATTCAATTCATCTAGTTAGGGAAGAGATGAGGGTATTTTCTACGGAACTCATCCTTCCGTTCCCAGGTATACTCAGGTCCTTGCTTCGAGTTCCACCGGACTTTTACCAGCGAGATTTTGTTATAACGTAGTTGTTTGGTTTTCCCGTCTACTATTTCTACCGGTTCCTCCACAAAGTGGAGTTTGTCATCAATGTGCACATCTTCTAACGGTATAATAACTGCTTCATCCGTGAGACATTTCTTTAAGTTGGATACGTGGAAGACATCGTGAATTGTGCTCAGTTCATCTGGTAATTTTAGTCGGTATGCTACAGATTCAAGCTTGGAAATAATTTCATACGGCCCAATGTATCTCGGAGCCAACTTTCCTGTCTTACCAAACCTGATCACTCCTTTCCACAGTGACACTTTTAACAGTACTTTGTCACCTACTTCAAACGACAACAGTTTCCTGTGAACATTGGCGTAACTTTTCTGCCGATCTCGGGCTGCTTTCAGTCTACTTTGGATCTTATGCACCTTGTCTTTCGTCTCTTGAATTAGTTTAGACCCCGTGAGTTGAGTATCACCCACTTCCGCCATACAAAGTGGCGATCTGCACTTCCGGCCATATAGTGCTTCCTACGGTGCAGCTTGTATGCTACTATGATAGCTATTATTGTAAGAGAATTCAATGAGGGGAAGGTGCTTATCCCAACTTCCTCCAAAGTCTAGGGTGCAAGCACAAAGCAGATCCTCTAATGTCTGGATAGTTCGTTCTGATTGGCCGTCGGTTTGGGGATGGTAAGCAGTACTCAGGTCTATTCTAGACCCCAAAGCTTCTTGTAACTGTTGCCAATAGTGTGAAGTGAAATGACTATCACGGTCTGAAATGATTGCAACTGGTACCCCGTGTCTAGCCACAATTTCATTCGTGTAGATCTCGGCCAATTTCTCGGTGTTGTAGGTAGTACGAATCGGAATAAAGTGCGCCGATTTGGTTAGTCTATCTACTACTACCCAAATCGCATCATGACCTCGGGGTGTTTTTGGAAGGTGGGTCACGAAATCCATCGTGATTTGCTCCCATTTCCATTGAGGTATTTTGGGTTGCTGTAACATTCCCGAGGGTTTTTGGTATTCTGCCTTTACCCGGGCACAAGTCAAGCATTTGCTCACGTACTCTGCTACGTCCTTTTTCATACATGGCCACCAATAAAATTCCTTAAGGTCGTGGTACATCTTGTCTGTACCGGGGTGAATAGAGTACTTAGATTTATGAGCCTCATCCATAACCAGTTGACGTAGGTCATGGAGAGTAGGAATCCATACCCTATTTTTGAAATACAACACTTCATCCGGTTTCCTCACAAAATTCCCTTCATTTCCGTGTAAGTTTTCGCTATTTAGTTGGCCTTCCTCCAAAGCTTCCATTTGAGCATTACGAATCTGCTCTTTAAGACTGGTTTGAACAATCATCCAAAGAGCTCGCACTCTGAGTGGCTTTACTCGGTCTTTTCTACTCAAGGCATTGGCTACTACGTTAGCCTTACCTGGATGGTATTTTATTTCACAGTCGTAATCGTTCAATAGCTCCACCCATCTGCGTTGTCTCATATTCAGCTCCTTTTGATCGAATATATGTTGGAGGCTCTTGTGATCTGTATAAATTGTACGTTTCGTACCATACAAGTAATGCCTCCAGATCTTAAGTGCAAAAATCACTGCGCCCAGCTCTAAATCATGTGTTGTATGGTTCTTTTCATGTACTTTCAATTGTCTGGAAGCATATGCAATAACCTTGTTTCTCTGCATCAATACGCATCCTAGACCACGTCGAGATGCATCGCAATACACTACAAAGTCATCATTTCCCTCTGGCAAAGTCAAAATTGGCGCCTCACATAACTTTTGTTTTAACAGCTGAAAAGCTGTTTCTTGTTCTTCACCCCATTCGTACTTTCGATCTTTTTGTGTCAAGGCAGTTAAGGATTGAGCAATGCAGGAAAAGTTTTCAATAAAGCGATGGTAATATCCAGCCAATTCCAAGAATTGGTGGCTTAGGCGCTTGCCAATTCTTAATAGCTTCGATCTTACTAGGGTCAACATGAATCCCTTATGGATCTACCACATGTCCTAAAAATTGCACCGCTTGTAACCAGAAGTCACACTTTGAAAGCTTGGCGTACAACTTCTCTTTCCTCAATATCTCTAGTATGGCTCGTAGATGGTGCTCGTGTTCCTTTTTACTCTTGGAATAGATCAAAATATCGTCAATAAAGACTATGACGAATTTATCTAGATATGGTTTACAAACTCGGTTCATGAGGTCCATAAATACCGCGGGTGCGTTGGTTAACCCAAATGGCATAACCAGGAACTCATAGTGACCGTACCGAGTTCGAAAGGCTGTTTTAGGGATATCTTCCTCTTGAACTTTCACTTGATGATAACCGGATCTAAGATCGATTTTGGAAAAGTAACAGGCTCCTTGCAACTGATCAAATAAATCATCGATTCGCGGAAGAGGATATCGATTCTTTTTGGTAACCTTGTTCAGCTCCCGGTAGTCGATACACTTCCGAAAGCTTCCATCCTTTTTCTTCACAAATAACATTGGTGCTCCCCAAGGTGAATAACTGGGACGGATAAAACCTCGGTCTAGCAGTTCTTGTAACTGAGATGATAGTTCTTGCCTCTCTGAAGGTGCTAAACGGTAAGGTGCTTTGGCAATTGGAGCTGCTCCTGGTATTAAGTCGATACGGAACTCGACTTGTCGATTGGGTGGCAATCCGGGCAATTCATCGGGAAACACGTCTGGGTAATCACACACTATTGGGATCTCCTTAATACGTTGTTCTTCTGGTTCAGTCGTTATTACACTTGCTAAAAACACATCACATCCTTGACTTATACATTTCAACACTTTAAGGTGGGATATAAGGTTTAATATGGTACCAGACATCTCTCCCTGTACCATAATAACTTCATCATTAGGAAAAGGGATCCTAACAATCTTTTGCTCACATATAATCTCCGCCTTGTACTTGGACAACCAGTCCATTCCCACTACTATATCGAAACTTCCGAGCTCTACCGCTAGTAGGTCAATAAGGAATTGGTGGTCGTTAAGAATTAAAGGACAATCACGAATGATTTGGTGACTAGTTATAGGTTTACCGTTAGCAAGTTCTATGGAGTAAGGACTTGTTAATTCAATAGCCGGCATATTCAACAATGGCAAAAATGTAGCAGAAACATAACTCCTATCCACGCCCGTATCAAATAATACTGAAGCAAACTGATCGGAAACGAGGAACGTACCTGAGACCACATTTGGATCCTGCCGTGCGTCACCAGAACCATGTATAAAGGCATGACCTCGAGCTGCATTTGAGGTAGAAGCTTGGACCTGCGTATCCCTTCGTGCTGGCTGTTGAGCAAGCTTTGGGCAGCTTCTTCGGAAGTGCTCCGTACTGCCACATCCGTAGCAAGTACGGGGGTAGGTAATCTGTTGCGTTGGTGGTTGGGGTCGTTGCTGAAGAGGCTGAGGCCTTGGGGTTTAGAAACGGTTAGGTTCCAACGGTGTCTTACAGTTTCGGGTATAATGTCCACTTTTATGGCACCTCGAGAAAATCCCTGCTCGACATGCACCATAGTGGTGCAAAGTGCACTTGTTTCATTTTGGGGCTGTTCCTTTATAGCCACCAGAGTTTCCCGTTGGTGTAGTCATGGCGTAGTTTTGACTAGTGGCTCTCCCTCTCTTCGGTATAGCTGCCCCCGCTTGACTACTTTCCATGGCCTCTCGCTTATTTCCTGCCGGCTCTCCCGGCATTGTCAGAATCTTACGTCTAACCATGTCATACGTCACCGTGCCTGACCTGGCTACCACCCCATGCATAGTCAGGTGCGCCACCGAATTAATGATGCTTCTCACTTCTGGGGCCAGTCCCCAGATATACCTCTCGATCCTCTTGGACTTCAGTCGAACCATATCTGGAAGTATGCGTGCCAGTTCATTGAAACGATTTGTGTAACCTGCATGATCCGCACCTTGCATCTGCATGTTCCAAAACTCATGCTCAAGTTTCTGAATTTCGTGGATTGGGCATAACCTTTCTCTCTTTAGTATCTTAAGATCATCCCAAGTCATAGCATTAATCGCATCCTGCCCGCGACATTGCACAATAGTATTCCACCAGTTCAAAGCGTGGTCGGTAAAAGTGCAAGCTGTATACTTTACCGCACAGTCACCAGGACAATTACTTATGTTAAGGACCGATTCTGACCTCTTGATCCATTTCACAAACTCGTTCGGTCCTTCAGTCCCATTAAACTCCATTGGTTTGCACTCCATAAAGTGTTTATACGTGCAAACTGGCCTAACATTGTTTTGATTATTGTTCTGATCTCCCGGCCCTGGTTACGGGTTCGCATTGATGCCGGCGTTAACCTGCGCCACGATAGTGGGGATAACGGCTTGAAGTTGTTGTGCTATCAGTTGGGCAATTTCTGCCTCTGTCATTTGAGGTACACGTTTCGGGACCATTCTATTATAAACAATAGATATGTATGTATCAATGTCACATAGTTAATCATCACTTATCACATTTTCAGTTACCACATACCACACAATTCCATTACACATCACATAATTTCATCACACCCATAGATCCAACGCACATATAGTTAAAAGCATCGTCATGTATATATATAATATCATCGTCATACAATCGTCAAAAATTGCACATAGACTTAACCCAAAAGGGTCAGTGCTTAAATGTGCGGTCAAAACTGGTCACTAAAGTGACATACATGCATCATACCACACGACACAAACTACGAGAGTCGAAAATACTACGGCTACATCCCTACCTCGACATAGGCATAGCCCAGTGCTTGGTAGGATGTACAAAAGGTACATCATCTCTATCTATACTAGAAAGAAAACCATACTAGGAACGCCACATCCACCACGTCAACCCTGGAAAACCTGCTACCAAACCTACAATAGCGCCAGTACATCCATACACTAAAGCTCGAAAATGATCCTGCTCATGATGGACGTATCCCATACCCTGCTGTAAGGCAATGATTGCCTACTGCAAGACGGTCAAGTAATCTCCCATAGACCTCCGTTGCTGCTCGTCCTCATCGCGTACCATCCTCAATAACGAAATCTGCTCAAACAGGAACCCCATCTGGCTGCTCTCAGTGATGGGAGCAGGCACCTCTTGAGGAGGAACTGGTATGCCCCAGACAGGTGGGGAAGGCTCCCTGAATGGCTGGGAAGGGCCACCATGCTCATAAGTGTGGAAAGGGGAAGGGTCCTCCCTAGGTGGGGTAAGAAAACGAGCAGTAAAGTGCTGCTGGGTCCCTATGGGTGTGGGTATCAAGCGAACAAAGGAAATAGGTGGGGTAAAAAGAGGCATAGGGACAGGTACCCTCCGACGAGCCGTCTATCGGAGGCGGACAAGGGGTACCTCCTGAGAACTAGGTGAGGAGGGGGTGTAAGCACTAGGAGTGGAAGGGGTGTAAGGGTCGAGGGGAGTCTCGGGTGTAGGTAACCTAGGGGCTACCGGCTCCCACTCCCAATGCCCCGTGGCGGGAGTAGGGCTCCTAGGAATAGGTCCTACTGGGATAACGACATCCGGGGTACGACTATGTTCCAAGGAGCTAGTCAGGTGGTGAGATGGGGAACGGTAGGCGCTCGAGGCCTCCCCCACTTGCCTAGTAGGGGGTCTAGGGGGATAACCAGCACAATAGTACCCAGACTCATCCGGTGAGTAACCCGGGGACAACAGAGGCATATGTGGATCCTCCTCAGGATCGGTCTCCATAAGCGAAGTAGTCTGGCGACTCGAACGACTCGACATAGTACCTGTAAAGGAAGACAACATCTAACACCGATTCTATCGACTGGCATAACCGAAAATAAACAATCCACAGAGGTACACATAAGCACGTATTGCACACAACTTTAATTTTAGTTTTGAAAATTTTTCCACCACTGTTAAATTAGCATGGCATCTCAGTTCTCTCTTCTCTCTCCGTGACGTTTCCGGAATGCCCAAGTACCAGTAGATAAATTATTGTGTTCCGGACCACAATAATTTATTTGCCTAACAAGACCACCCCGGTAGTAGCCACGCCACTCCGGCTCTAGAGGTTCTCAGGGTGAGGAGTTAACTCAGGATTATAGTCTAGGTTCTCTTAGGGATACCTAAATCGCTATAACCAATGGCTCTGATACCATCTTCTGTCACACCCCGACTCGCATCGGAAGACAATCGCGGGGTGCGGCAGACACATGGCACTCCTCATAATTTAAAAACATAACATTACATAAAACAGGAGCATCGGTTACAACGTCTTCAAACTATCACATTACAAACCATATATTAAAAGCTGTACTACAAGCCATTATAGCTTTTATTATGCTACGCCCGCCTACTAGATCCTTCCATACGCACATGTTCACTCCTGTTTAGTTTTACCTGAAATGCATGTTAGTTTTTAAAAAGGTCAGCTAAACGATGCCGGTGAGTTCCACTGGTTTGGTTGTTTTGTTTCAAAATGTATCAACATGTTTAATTGCACATATCACGGTTCATAGATGGAATTACACGAGTGTCACAAGTGAAACCTAGACTGTTTTAATCGTACTGTGTCACACAGACACTTAATCGCACCACCTGTATCACATGCAGTTTAATGCCCTCGGGTAATTATGTCTAACAGCATAACCTGGTTAGGACGCGTGCAGTTGCCTGGCTGCCGGCCGCACCTGTCCGACGGGCAACTGGGTTTGTCAGACCAATAGTACTATCCACTGCCCACGGCTTACGTTAATCACTTGTATCGAGGCTAATATCGTGTGTTAGATAATTCACATCATAGCAAGTTGGTGTAATTAACACAGTTTGTAACATGCAAATCACCCCAGAAAACAGTAAAACAGATTAAAAGTGGGGGAGTGAAACTCACAGTGCAAATAGTAGTCTCGGCTAAAGAGTGTTTAATCAACGAAATCAGCTTTAATAGCACACATGCAAGTAAGGACTCAAATCAGTATCAAAGTCAGTAATGGTTATAACTTGGATTTGGTCAGGAGTTTTCACTCCAGATTGAGCCTATAGTATGGTGATGGATGTCAGGGTAGTATTAGTTTCAGTTTGGCTTCCGGGCACCGGTTCGCGTGCCAGCCAATGTCAGTAGTTTAACGTGTTCGGATAATGGTACGGGAATACCAATAGTGCCAACACTTTGTTATTTAAGAATTATTAACTTTTCATTAAGAGAGTTTGGGTGTTTGGGGAGTCCAGGTTGCCTAATTTTGAGTTTCCGTTTCCATCGTCGGGGATTTTCCCGAACTGGTATTGGACACACCCCAAGTGTCCATTCCGCCCTGTAATCTTCCAGAATATTCCCCGTGTTCCAATCATAGTATTTTTCTGGTTAGGTCAGTTCCCAGTTCCGGCAGGTTCGTTACACGGTAAACAGCCGAAATTGATTTAAAATAATCCATTTTTAATCCCAAAAATTCCCATTTTATCTAATTTTCAATAAAATTATGAAAATTTTTATATAACCCAGTAAAACTCTGTAGAATATAGGAAAAATTTATGGGAATTTATTTTGGCATTTTACTTGTCTAAATAAATTATTTATAAAACAATATTTAACCACATAATTATCTTTAATTACCATCATTGATCCAAATATTCCCAAAAAATTCCTGGACATCCCTTATGTTTCTAGAAACATCTCCAAAAATTTTAAGATTTTTACGATTTGGTTTCGGTGCGTTTCCGGCTACCGAAATTTTGCCAAAATGTGGATTTTTAACCCAAATTAAAACTCAACGAATGGACTCAGAATTTTCCCAGAACATTTCTCATATGTTCATTAGTGTTACTGTAAAATTTGGTAATTTATTGAATCCGTTTGGTATTTTTTTCCAGAATTCTTTTTGTAAAACAGTCAAAAATTTACCAAAAATCGTAAACATTTCCAAATATTCTAAAATTTTACGTGGTCCTTCCTGACATTACCCTTCATCACCACACCAAATTTCAGCTCAATCCGAGTATCACAGACCAAGTTATTGCTAAAACAAAATTCTGCCTATCCTAGATTCAGTTTTCGGATGTTATACCTAGCGCAAGCTTCGATTCCAAGCGTTCCTTGTGAGTCCAGAAGTATGTGTGGGCTATATTCAGTACCTACACATCAAGTACAATCCAAATATGCTAGAACTTAGATCAATCAAGCTTTATTTCATTGTTTTTCGGTTAATCGACTAGTTAAGCGATTTCTGTCGAATATGTGTTGATTAGGGTATCAAAACCCAAAGATTTATAACCATGGCTGCCATATAACACCAGGGTATTTATATGGTGTTCATATTCAGCCCCTAAACTTTTTTAAAACTCCAAAATTCAAGGATTAAAATGGGTTTTCATGACCTAAATCAAGTTTAATCAAGAAACCATGCTTAAAACCATAAAAATTAAGGTTGATACTTTTGATTTGCTGAAGTTTCTTGTGATTTCAGCTGGTTGTTCTTGAGAGAAACCAGATTTTGGAAATGATTTTATGTTAAAATGAAATAGAAAAAGAAAAAAAAATGATTTTTTTGATTAAATAAAGGGGGGGGGGGGTGGGGCGGTTTGGGGTGGGTCCCCCAAGGGACACCTTGTGCTTCGTTTTGAGCTCTAAAAGATGATGTTTATCTTCCGTTGAGTGTTTAGGTTCGTTTACGGGTCCCAGGCGCGTTCTCGAGTTGCGTGATGGACTCCGTTTCGCGCCTAATTAGTGTCAAAAGACTCGGTTTTAAAAATCATACATAACCGTCTTGAAATCCGAACCCAGTTACATTTTAATCATAAAAGACACGTATTAGAGTGGTTTAAGTGTTTTTAAGCTTGATCGATCGTTCCTTGCACTTTTGATTGCCTTATGTTATTCCTGAAACGAAAGCGTTTCCCTAATCGGGAAGTTGCTTCGTTTTGCGTGCCCGATCTCTGATTGGATTCAAACCTTATGTCACAGTCTAAGGCACAAAACTAAGTTTTTCCTGGAACTCGAAATCTTAAATGATGCTACCGATAACCTAATAATCAATGTCAAAGGTTTAAAGCGCTGTTAAATGGAACACTCCCGTTTAACACGTGTTTCAAGGCTACGGACGCCAACTTCGCACTGTTGGCCCTTATTAGTGTCATGTCAGTCATAACGTGTTCTCGGATTCCTCCGAGACATAACAGATATCATGTAATCAAGCATAAAAGTCACACATGTTTTTAGGGTTTTCGCGCAATTAAAGTGTTAAGTGTGCTTTACAGTTTTGGACCGTTTAGGGTGTACCTGGTGTCGTCATGGGTGTCACATCTAACTTACTGGTTTTTGAGTCAATTTTTGTGTCGACTCGGTATTATGCTGGTTTTTGCTTCTCTTTCTTTATGCATGTTTGAATAAGTACCACCCGTACTCAATCTTCATTCGGGTGTTGTTCGGACCTGTTTAGTGAATATAAGGCATTTACCAAGTATACTGGTCAGTGTCAGAGCCGATCGCGAACGAAATGCTATGCGATCGAGCTAGATTGGACTAAAGTTCTGGAGCTTACGCATTAATTAACCAGCTAATTCCTTTCCGATTTACCTGTTGTCTTTTATTTCTAAGTTATTTTAGTCTTTTGAGTCGATTTCCAATCTACATTGAGGACAATGTAGAGTTTAAGTGTGGGGAAGGGAAACTATCGTTTGAGTCCGTTTAGTGTCGTTTGAGTCGTAAAAATTTGAAAAAAAATCTATAAAAAAATTAGAAAATTTTCCTGTTTTAGAAGTTTGCAAATAAATACGGAAAGTGATAGAAATGTCGGATATGTTCGGGATTCAAATAATAATAATATAAGTTAAGTAGTTGAACTCGTGTCTAGCTTGGGATGTGTGAGTAGGCCTGACTCGGTTTTTAGGTTCCTTTGATATTAATATACTTAAATTGTTAGTCTGTTAGTGGGTGCTCATCTAGGAGAAGTAGGAAGCCAAAACCGTCAATAATAGTGTAAGAAATGTCGTTATAAGCTAAAATTGTTAAAAAATTTTATCAAAGAAAAAATTAATAATAAATTGAGCTAGATTGGTATAAAAACAAGGCCTAGGTAATCTCTATTGGGGATAGTGACTCTGATATAGATTGCCTCTAGGTTAAGTTAAAAAAGAAAAATGCAGAATTACTGAGGCTCACGTTGTCGCTTTCAGGGATGGTAACCCTGGTTGAGACAACCTCTAGGTTAGTGATGTGTGAAAAATGTAACATATAAATTACATCAAATGAGGCATAAAACTAACCATTTTTTAGTACTAATGTTGGAAAAAGCCCGTTTTTTTTTCTTCCTTTTGAATTACAGGACCAAATGACCTTAAACGAACAAAAGGAGCAAATAAGAAGCCAAAACCAACATAGATACAAAGAAAATGAATAAACGTGACATGCCCGACCCCTCGACAGCATCCCCAAAGCAAAAACAAGACAACAGAAGACTGACCATGGGCCCGTGCCCAGCTGGACACGGGGGCGTGGTCAGGGTCCTACAGAAAAGACAAACCTGTAGAAGCTTCTACGCCCACCAGGGCGGCGTGCCCAGCTCAGCACGGGGCGTGGTCATGCAAAGATACACAGAATCTTGCCAAATCCTGATAGTACAGATACGATGTTGAGCACGGGCTCGTGCCTACTGAACACGGGGTCGTGTGGGACCCTCTGCTGACACTTGCATTTAATGAAGGAAGAGAAAAGTGTTGGCAATGGGGGCGTGCTCGCTGGACACAGGGCCGTGGCCAAAGCACTGTGCAGGCTATAAATAGGGGTGCTTGGCTCACTTCAAAGGCATCCCTTGGCAAACCATTACTCTCCCACTTTGCCACCACTCCACCACCACTACAACACCAACACCCACCACCATCATCCATCATCCATCTTTAGAGTGTGTAGTAGTCTCGGGATCCAAGATTGATCGTAAGGGTTCTTGCCAATCAAAGTCCATGTTTGGTTAAGCCTCTTACATCACTTGGTGAAGACAAGCCTTTTATGTATTACTTTTGATTTTTAATCTTTCGGCACTTTTTGTTTGGTTTTGTATTAATGACTTTAATAACTAGTTTCTTATATTGAAGGTGAAGTTTCTTTATCATTTGTCTGTGGTGTCTTGAGGTTACTTTACTGTCTATATAAAGTAAAAGATTGCATCATTCATGTCTCTACGGTCTATATAGAGGCATGTTGGCTACCTGGTCGGGGGTTAAGGGAATGGTTTAGTAAGGTTCTTGCCTTTTTCAGTGTATAGATCCTGCAAGGACCTGGTTCAAGCTTACTAGGACCTCCTTCAATACCCACTGGTATTGGATGGCGGGGGTGCGAATAGCTTAAACCTCTCATATGTAAACTGCTATTAATATATTAAACCGACTTCTTGGGATTGTATCCTTGCTGACTCAAACCACTTAGCCGAAGGTAACGTCACCTTCAAAAGAGGGGCCTACGACTTTTTGCATTAATAACTTAATTAATTATCTTTCAATATTCCGACCCTTTGGGATTGTATCCCTGCTGACTCAAACCACTGGGTTGAGGGTGACGTCACCTTCAAAAGGGGGGCCTACTACTATAACTAAGATAATCTCTTAAAAAGTCCGAAAGTGCGAAAATCATCAAAGGATACATTAAAGGCGAGTCGGATCCAAGCGATTCATCTTGTCTATCTATTTTTATTTTATTTTATTTCTGCATTTTTAACATTTCAAAACTTTTCTCAAAAAAATTTAGATTGATTAGACGTTGAGGATAAACCGGTACTAAAAGCTCTTGTGTCCTTGGACGACCTCGGTATCTTACCAACGCTATATTACACTCACGATGGGTGCACTTGCCCAAGTGTGTGTTTAGTCTTAGTAGAATATCATGTTTTATAAATTTAAAACTTGACTAATGCGTAAAATTGGCTCAAAATATTAATAAAATCATATCACGCTTCGCACACACCAAGTTTTTGGCGCCGTCGCCGGGTACACAAGGATTTTAAGAAATTTTAAAATCAATGGCCTAATTATTTTTACTTATTTTTCTATTTTTTAGGATTTTTCTTAAATTTTTCAGTTTCTGCAGACGTCAGCACTGGCCGTGCTCATCCAGATACAGGGTCGTGCCCATCTTTGTTACTGGCAATCCTGTTTTAAGTCAGACAGTAGTTGACCACGGTCCGTGCCCACTAAACACGCCCCCGTGTCCAACCTCCAGTTGCTGAAAACAGAACTGTAACATCCCGACGGTTGGTAATTTCTGACAAAAATATGAGTGATATTGATTATTTTTACTTTCGCTCCTCTTACGGTGAGTGGTGTCAAATATGTGGTGGATTCCATAAGGATTTATAGTGTTACTTTCTAAATTTCACTCCCCACTATTTAGACCCATCGTTTTCCTGTAACCTTAATATGGGCGAAAGTAAAAACGATCACTATCTCTCGCCCGAATGCCCTAACCACCTCTTTCAGATGACATAACTCCCGAAGAATTATGTCTACTCGAAGAAATAATTCTCCTAAAATTAAAAGAATTAGAGCTTGAGATTAAAACAAGTTACTCATCACTAGACAACGACCAAGGAGAATTATTGAGGTAACATTCGGATTCTAACAACATCGACAATACCGAAAGTACCTCAAACTCTTGTGAAAACATGAGCGATAGTCGTCCCTGTGTCAATTGTACCGTGAAGGACTCTCCATCGGTACCCACCGATGCGCTCATAGACCTGAGCGATTCGGCATACACCTTCTTTAACAAGAGCTCGGATAAGGGGAATAAAGGTTGGTTTCGCCCACCGATATTTAGTTTAGGTTTTACCCTTTCCGACAACCTCTTGCGTTCTTGTTTAAATCAAGAGCAATTAAGGTACCTTAGGCACTTCGGTGTTGTTCCCTCCAATAAGGAACCGCCCGATCCGAATAAAATCCTTAAAATAAGACGAAACTTCATAAAAACACTCTAGCCACGGGGCCGTGCCCAGGTCAGCACGCCACGTGCCCACCTCAAAATTGACCATGGGGCCGTGTCCAGGCCAACACGCCCCGTGTTCAGAATACGGACATAATGTGTCAGAGTCTTGTCTGACCACGGGGCCGTGTCCAGCCGACACGGGGCCGTGGTCAGCGTGTTGTCATTTTCTATAAAGTCAGCATGATTCCTGCACATTTAGACCCATTCCAAAGACTAAGATTTGCTGGGATCTTCACACATACCTTAATAGGTATATTCCAAAGAAGTTTCTCAACAACCATCTTGTCTTTGCCACTTTTGTCACTTACCTTCTTCTCCAAAAACTCCTCAAAACCTCCACTAAAGCTTGAAACTTCCATGGCTTCAAGCTTTACTGAGACATTTGCAAGGTTTTTAACCAAGGGATCTTATTAAAAATAAGTTTTACAACACTGTTTTAAGTTATTTATGCTCAGACATGTTTCAAAATTCAGAAAAATAATTTAAAACAATGAGATTGCTTGATTCAAAAATCTGCAGAATGGTGACCACGGGGCCGTGGCCGGAGTTACAGTTTCATTATCTTGAAATTTTCGACTTGTTTTCTTAGAATGTCCAGCCAGAATAGCAGAACATCTTCGGCTCATTCAAGAAATAGTCGAAAGGATAGAAGACCACCAATAGAGGCTACCCTTGTCCGATACGTGTGTGCGCTAAGGGAAGCACTTGATGAAATGACATCCGTGGAAGAGGTTCTCATTGACCGCATCAACTATTTGACAGTGGGGCTAGATAGTAGCTTTCAAGAAATCAACCTTTTGCACCATAGGTTGAACATTCTTGCAATGCCACCATGGAACCAAGCTTCCCACAAGAAGATTGAAACTTGGCGCAAGAAGTTGTCAATACAACCGGGCGGGATGACATTCCTCCGGAGCCTCCTCTAGACGTATTACACGAGGTTCTAGTGGATGTCGTACCTCCCCCATAAGAGGTTGTGGACAATGAGCCCATCTTCCTTCTCCCTCGTGAGATAGAGGAATGGCTCAATGATGTTTGAGGAGCACCCTCTGGGTAGAAGTTCTTAGAGCCTTATTCAACCGAAAAAATCATTTTTCGGGTTTTTGTTGTTCTTGTCATGAAAACATCTAGGATAGAACTACTTCATGGATTAAATTTCTTGCATTCTAGGACCTACTTATCTTAGTTTTTAGTTTGTACTTTTAATTTTTAGGAACTATGTATTTCGCACCTTTAAATGAATGACGGTTTAAGTTATCAAGATGATGTTTGTATGATGTTATAATGGTTCAATAAACAAAGAAAGATGGAGGTCACCATGGGAACGTTAAAACCACACCCCATGCACGGAAACAGAGCCTCTCGACAACTTTTCCAGCATTACAGCAAGTTCAGCACGGGGCCGTGCTCAGCCCAACACGCCCCGTGCCCAGGCTCTGCAGAAATTTGCCCAGTTTAGGTAACTGGCCACGGGGTCGTGCTCACTGAACACGCCCGTTGGCCAGCCTTCTGTATAAATCTATTACTGGCGATCTGACCACGGGGCCGTGGCCGGACCAACACGGGGCCGTGGCCAGACGCACAGTAACATAAAAATTTGTTTTTCATCACCTTTTTACACATTCAATCAACCTAAAAACTTATTTTTGGGATAAATTGAGGACAATGTGTAATTTAAGTGTGGGGGGGGGGATGCTAAAACCTTGAATCTCGCAAGTCCTAATAACAAGCCTTACACAAAACTCTATTTGAACCGCTAATCACCGCAATTTTTTTTCAAAAAAATTCATTTTTTTACTTGTGTTGGTTTAATTTGGGAATAACAAGTTCTAAAAAGGTTATATTTTTACAAATTTACAACCGATAGCACCGTGATAAAAAGAACCGAATAAGAAAATTATGAAAAGGCATGACAAATCTAATTAAAATTTAATTATATATACTTGATCACATTATAAACCCATTCCCACAACAAGTGAGTTTTGAGCCTTTATTGAGCATACAAGCATATATCTTTAAACTAAATGCTCATTTTTCGTTTCTTGTGTGAATAGCCGCTAGGTTCTTACGACTCTAGAACTTGCCACAACGATACATTCCCAGTACTTACCAACTTAAACTCAAGTAAGTAAATGATAGAGGCATTAGGACTAACCCATTTTCCTCACAACAACATTATTTTTATTATTTTATCACCTACTCAAAATCCCCCTAGTTAACCCCTTTGAGCGTAAACCTTTTCATTTCAAAACCCACAAAAACAAACACCCTTACCCACCAAAACCCTTTTTCTTTTCAAACCCCTTTGTTTTAGTAAAAAGCTCGGTTATCTTGTGACGTATCCTATGAAAAAAAATGAAAGTTTTGCAATAAACAAACAAGTTCCTCAAAGAAACGTTGTTTGAATATTCTTAATTTGAATAAAAGACACAAAAACAAAAAGTTTTATGACGACCGACGCTTTTTACGCTTTTTGCCATTTTTACTAACCACTAATCAAAACCACCTACCCTTAGCCCAAGCCTAACCCTTCCCCAAAGTCCGCTTGATATTTACAAAGGTTTATAGTTAAAAAGGAGGAGGATTGATTGCTTGGCAAGCATACGGTAGAAGTAAGTTCCATGCCGGTCTCGAGTGTTTCACAAAAATACATCTTCGGCCGAGTGTTGAGTGATCTCCCGTGAGGTACGTGAACTTGTATATAAATGAAATTTAAAAAAAAAACATGTTATGCCCAAATAAGTAATTTTTCTTATAAAATGTTCTAAATAAATCAAGAGGAATAGGATTGTAAATAAAATAAAAATAAAACCCAATAAAAGATCTTGGATTCCCGACACTCAAGATGAGGCCAAAACTTCTTCTCTACCTCTTCCATTTGGGTGTGTAAGCCCATATTAAAGAGTTTTGCTTGAGGAAAAGCAAAGATTCAAGTGTGGGGGTATTTGATGTGTGCAAAATGTAACATATAAATTACATCAAATGAGGCATAAAACTAACCCTTTTTAGTACTAAGGTTGGAAAAAGCCCGTTTTTGTCTTCCTTTTGAATTTATAGGACCAAATGAGCTTAAACGAACAAAAGGAGCAAATAAGAAGCCAAAACCAACATAAATACAAAGAAAAGGAATAAACATGACATGCCCGATCACTCGACAGCATCCCCAAAGCAAAAACAAGACAACAGAAGACTGACCATGGGGCAATGCCGAGCTGGACACGGGGGCGTGGTCAGGGTCCTGCAGAAAAGACAAACCAGTAGAAGCTTCTACGCCCATCACGGGGGCGTGCCTAGCTCAGCACGGGGCGTGGTCAACGCAAAGACACGCAGAATCTTGCCAAATCTTGTTAGTACATATACGATGCTGACCACGGGGCCGTGCCCACTGAAAACGGGGTCGTGTGGGACCCTCTGCTGACACTTACATTTAATGAAGGAAGAGAAAAGGGCTGGCCACAGGGGTGTGCCCTCTGGACATGGGGCCGTGGCCAGAGCACTGTGAAGGCTATAAATAGGGGTGCTTGGCTCACTTCAAAGGCATTCCTTGGCAAACCACTATCTCCCACTTTGCCACCACTCCACCACCACCACTATAACACCAACACCCACCACCATCATCCATCATCCATCTTTAAATGTGTAGTAGTCTCGGGATCCAAGATTAATCGTAAGGGTTCTTGCCAATCAAAGGCCATGTTTGGTTAAGCCTCTTACATCACTTGGTGAAGACAAGTCTTTTATGTATTACTTTTGATTTTTAATCTTTCGGCACTTTTGTTTGGTTTTGTATTAATGACTTTAATAACTAGTTTCTTATGTTGAAGGTGAATTTTATTTATCATTTGTCCGTGGTGTCTTGAGGTTACTTTACTGTCTATATAAAGTAAAAGATTGCATCATTCATGTCTCTACGGTCTATATAGAGACATGTTGGCTACCTGGTCGGGGGTTAAGGGAATGCTTTAGTAAGGTTCTTGCCTTGTTCAGTGTATAGATCATGCAAGGACTTCGTTCAAGCTTACTAGGACCTCCTTCAATAACCACTGGTATTGGATGGTGGGGGTGCGAATAGCTTGAACCCCTCATATGTAAACTACTATTAAAATATTAAACCGACTTCTTGGGATTGTATCCTTGCTGACTCAAACCACTTAGCCGAGGGTAACGTCACCTTCAAAAGAGGGGCCTACCACTTTTCACATTAATAACTTAACTAATTATCTTTCAATATTCTGACCCTTTGGGATTGTATCTCTGCTGACTCAAACCACTGGGTTGAGTGTAACGTCACCTTCAAAAGAGGGGCCTACTACTATAACTAAGATAATCTCTTAAAAAGTCCGAAAGTGCGAAAATTATCAAAGGATACATTAAAGGCGAGTCGGATCCAAGTGATTCATCTTGTCTATCTGTTTTTATTTTATTTTATTTTTGCATTTTTAACATTTCAAAACTTTTCTCAAAAAAATTTAGATTGATTAGACATTGAGGATAAACCGGTACTAAAAGATCTTGTGTCCTTGGACGACCTCGGTATCTTACCAACGCTATACTATGCTCACAATGGGTGCACTTGCCCAAGTGTGTGTTTAGTGTTAGAAGAATATCGTGTTTTATAAATTTAAAACTTGACTAATGCGTAAAATGGGCTCAAAATATTAATAAAATTATATCACGCTTCGCACACACTAGTTAGTTATGCAAAATCTAGTGCTCAACAGATAAAAAGAAAAAAATTGATGTTAAATTCTTTTGATTTTGGTATAAAACGGTTAGGAAAGGGTCACTAGATTCGTTCCTTTTGTTTCATGAGTTTGAGGCGGGACTAGGTGAAACTGCGACTTTAATTTTGAGACCCTGGGTAGATAGGCTATACTTGAACATAAGTTGCATGATAAGGTCTTGGAACCGGGTTTGGGTTTAAGTGGACACATATACTTGCAATCGCGGTTAACACGAGTTTTAATTTTATTAATTAATCTAGATTTTGAACCCGAATATTTTATTTGACTATGATTTCATTTGCATAATTCTTTTTCAGGGACGAAAAAGATAAGTGTGGGATATTTGATGTATTGGAAAATACATTGATTTATCTTGAATAGTCTTTATGGTTTTAGTTAGAGTTAGTTTCGTTTTAGTTAGAATATGCATACTTTTGATTCGTTTATGTTTTACAGGTCTTAGTTGAGGAAAGTAGCTAAAAAGAATGGAAAATGATCAAACTATGCTAAAACCAAGTACCGGGACGTTAACGGATGATCGGGAGACGAAACGGTGACAAAAATAAGGTTTTCATGGTCCGCGATAAAATTAGGCTATAGTCTCGCCCCCCCCCCCCCCCCCACCGCCTGTTTTGACCCATTTGACTGAAGTATAGCGCCACGGGGCGCGAGAGTCTAAGACAAATGTCTCGCGGGCCACGAAAAGGTCATATTCCAGCGAAATTCATGATTTATAGGGTTTTAGGTGTTTAGGAAAGTATAAATATATGTTAATGATCATAATTAAAACCCTAGACGCAACTAGACCTCTTTGGACGAATTTTGAAGCAATTTTAGCAAGGAATTGAGCTCTGGAATCATTGGGTGGAAGCTAGAGGCCTAAAGATTGAAGATTTGACGGGTTTTACCTTCCCGATTTGTCTTGTTTCTTAGTTTCTTGTTTACTACAATGAATTTTCTATTTGAAATTTGTTTTCTGGTTTTTGATACTATGTTTCTTGGCTAAATACTTTAAAACAACTTAGGTTGTGATGGACAATTTTTAAAGTTTGAATTTTTATTGGATGTTTATTGTGTTTATGGATTTATCTTGAAAAGTAGTTAACTTTGGATCTATGATTTGATGTGTATTCGTATTTAATCAGATTCATCGAATGATTATTATCCCTCATTTTGCTAGTTGAATGTATTTCAAATAATAGTTGCATGCTAGGTCAATTACTGTGTGTTTTTTACTATTAGATGTTTCACAAGACGTAGTGATCCATAGGGGTATAATTGTAAGTTGAATAGGGTTAAGTGTTCTACCAATCTTAATATCCGTAAGGTGAGAAATTGTCGGTTTGTCCTTAGTTTGAGATAGCTAGGGTTAGATACTTTGTAAGAAGATCCCCCTTAGTTTCCCTCTCACTCATTGCTTGCCGAGTTGAATCGAGTTCTTTAGTTTCCTTAGACTTTCCGCTGTGAGGTAGTTAGTCAAATTAGGGCACTTTTCCAGATAATTAGATAACCGTGTCACACCCCCAAAATACCACACGCGGAAACCCCCGGGAGGCGTGTGACGTACCAGGATCTAGCCACCAATCACATTGAACTCACAATAATATTTAAATAAAACTTTCATTTATTAACATTAAGTGTTACTACATTACAAATAATTTACAGTATACAGCGGAAGCATAATTCATTCGTTAATTGTTTTTAAACCACGTGTAAAAACCATTAGTCTTGTATTGCGATTCCATGTATGCCGACCCATGACCACTCCAGCCTCCCAGACAGCAAGTTCCAACAGTATACACCTAAAGGCCTGCAAGGCATGTAACAACGAATCAACAACAAAGTTGAGCGAGTTCACAGTTGGTTGATCATTTTAAAGTTGTTCCAAAAATCATATGTTCTTTCAAAAACCAGTAGTTAATCAGTTTCTTGTTTCCCAAACCATAACCAGTGGGGGCTACCCCATGTTGTAAACCACTTATAGGTTGTCGTCCTTCCCAACCGAGGACGGAGGTACGTACTCTACCCAACCGAGAATACGCAGGTTAAATGTAGTCGTCCTTCCCAATCGAGGATGAAGGTACGTACTCTACCCAACCGAGAATACGCAGGTTAAATGTAGTCGTCCTTCCCTACCGAGGACGAAGGTACGTACTCTACCCAACCGAGAATATGCAGGTTAAGTGTGTTGGTGCATCCGTCTGTTGCCTTCGTCTTGTATCGAGTCTTGTGTAGAATAGGCTAGAACAGGGCACGGAATCCAAGATATTGTATTTTTAGGTGTGATTCCGCTCCAAATGACATCTTGTCATTTGGAGCGAAATCCCTTATGTTCTGATTCCGCCTGTAGTGTCTTAAGTTCTGATTTCGCTCATGATGATTATATACTGATTCCGCTCGAAAGTATCATGCTGATTCCGCTCGAAATGACACATTGTCGTTTGGAGCGAAATCAGAACCCCTATATATAGGATCATTTGGGGCGAAATCAAGGGTAGTTGTGTGTGTTGTCTTCCGGTGAGCCACGAAGTGCTGCCGAAGTGTTGTCAGGACGTGTAATCGGTTTATTGATCAATAAAGCAACAGATTAAAGTGAATACAGCTGAGATTGTACCGAAACACTTGTTTCCGCCTCTTGTTTTGGTGAAAAAATCTTCTGACCGACTCGTTCGGATCGAAATTCGATCCTACAAGTGGTATCAGAGCTCAGGAAGAAGAGTTCTATACAATTCAGCTGCGATTTCTGTTTTTCTACACCTTCGTTTCAAATTGAACATCATTTCACGGTCAGAATCGGTTCAGATTTGCACACATTGCTCGGAATCCTGTATTGACAAAGCCTTAGAAGTTTCAAGTCCAAAATCGAATTAAATCTTGACAAAATCGTGATTCAGCTCAAAATTGATCGATGGTATGATGACATCAGCTTGATTTCGCTCCAAATTGACTTTCAGCTTGATTTCGCTCGAAATTTGGTCTTGATTCCGCTCCAAATCAACTATCAGCTTAATTTCGCTCGAAAATTGGTCCTGTTTCCGCTCCAAAACAGATTCAGCTTCAAAGTTATCGAGTGATTCCGCTCCAAAGCAAGTTCAGCTTGAAAAGTTTGATTCCGCTCCAAAGCTGGTTCAGCTTGAAAAATCTAATTCCGCTCCAAAGCAGGTTAAGCTTGAAAAGTCTAATTCCGCTCCAAAGCAGGTTCTTCTTGAAAGTTCATTGGTGATTACGCTCGAACTTGGCTGTTGTGATAAATTCTTGATTTCCGATTCATGGACAACGAATTTTATAACTCATTCGCTACTCCGGTTACCCCGATCAGTATTGCACAGAACACGATGATGGAAAACGAAACAGCGACATCACAGAAACCGCCCAAGCTCTTGGATATTGATGATTACAATGGTTGGTCCGAACGTTTTGGAAATTGGGTTGAAGCTTAT
The DNA here is from genome assembly GCA_030545235.1 of Helianthus tuberosus. NCBI lineage: Eukaryota > Viridiplantae > Streptophyta > Magnoliopsida > Asterales > Asteraceae > Helianthus > Helianthus tuberosus. The sequence continues at coordinate 73,384,351 of CM060450.1, forward strand.
CACTTGGATGCTTGGGAACACACTGAAGTCCCATATGAAAGGCCCACAAGAAATGGTATTCAGTTAACAAACAGAGATATGAGTGCGGAGGAGAAAAAGAAGTATAGAGATGAAAAATTAATGGTGAGTTTGTTACAGCAAGCGATCAAAGAGGACATTCTAATTTTGCTTCAACATGATGGAAGTGCATATTCAATCTGGACTGAATTGGAAGCAAAGTCAATAGGAAGTGATGATATGCTTAAGAACAAGATGTCACTCATGAAGAAAGAATTTGATCTATTCCGTGGTTTGAAATCCGAAAACACCAAACAGATTATTGAAAGATATTGTAACTTGGTGAGAAATATGACGAAGCTAGGCATCAAAAAGGATACTGATGAGCTGATTGAGAAACTTGCTGACGCGTTACCACATGATACTTGGGGAACATTCCTGATGATGTTAAGAAACAATCGGAAGGAATATAAAAAGTTAACACTGGGTGAGTTCATAAAACATCTGGAAGCTTAAGAGATAGAGCAGAGGAAGATTGCTAGGATGAAGAACTACGATGGAGAACAAGACGTCGGTTTGTATTTCAAGAATGGTGTTAGTGAAAAGACAAATTTTTCTCCAAAGGTTGAAACTGCGTATAATGCAAAAGGTTCTTCTGAAAATACGCCTCAGGGATCAAGCAGCACAACAGGATTCTCTTCATTTCCAACATATGATCCACAGTTTTCTACGACAAAGAGTGGAAAGTTCTTCAATGCAACATTTCTTTAAAGCTTGAGAATGATCAGAATTATACTGAGGAAGTTGCAAAAAGTCACATGTCTTTGTTGGTGACCGTGCTTGAATCCTATGGAGGATTAGTTGCAGGGAGGATCGGAAATCCAATGCTCACGAAAGAGGATTACGATCAAATTGATGCCGAGGAAATGGAATTGATGGATATTAAATGGTGCATGGCTAGTGTGTTGAGACGGGCTGAAAAGTTTAAACAAATCACAGGCAGAGATGATTTTCGCGAGGCACATGTTTCACCTTTAGGTTTTGATAAGACTAAAGTTACTTGTTTTCGTTGCAGGGAAAAGGGACATTTCAAGAGAGAGTGCACAAATCGAGAAGCGAGTGGAGCTCAAAACCCTTTTGGAAACAACGATTACTACAAAAAGGCGATTTATCATCAAGTCACACAACAGGCATATCAACAACAACAGGCACCACATCAGGCTCAAACTGCACATGGTAGAAAAGAAATTGAAGATTCAAAGAGAGCATGTCTGGTTAATCAGGGGAAGGATGGTGGATTTAGCTGGGATAAATACATTCCAACAGAAAGTAAAGTGTGTTTGGCAGATCAAGATGATGAAAATTTCCAGAAGGGTTCAATTGGGATAATTTTTGCCCAGACCAAGAATTCATGGCCAAAGAGATGTCAAATGGTAAAGCCTTTATTGCTAATGCTTATGATGAGTATTGGGCTGCAAAATACAGAAAAGTCAGGGAAGCTGAAGAGGAAAAATGGAGAAAAATTGAAGAAGAGGAAGAAGAAGAAGAAGAAAGGTTAAAAGCTGAAGCTGAAGCCGAGAAAAAGAAAAGAGCCGAGTTTTTCCAAACGAAAAGAACAGTTAAAGATGTTCCTGAATTTGAAATCAAAGTTGATACTGAAGCAGTCAAAGTTCCTGAAAAGTGCTTGAATTGTGATTCTTTGATCATGCAAAACAATGAGCTGCTACACAACATAAAAAGATTGAAAGAATCTTATGATACTTTGAACAGAGAGATTAACAAGTACACTGATTCGAACAGTGAACAAGCAGTTGCATTGAATACACTCAAAGGAGCTTACATGAGACAGCTGGATGACGTCAACTATTACACAGAGAAATGTGCTGAGCTGGAATTGAAGTTGGCAACACAAAAGATTGAAACTGAAAGAGTCAACAATTTATTGAAAAGTTACTCATATTCTACTTTTGTTGTTGACAGGATTTACCCGATCGTTGAAAGAATGAAGACATTTGAAGAAGAGAAGACTTCAGAAGAAAAGAATTCCGAGACAAAAGAAGAGGATGAAGTAGAAATTTCTGGTAAGAAACCAAGTGTTGTTTACAATAGATGTCCGCCCCCAGTCGAAAATGGATATTTGTCTCGAAATCCAAATTCCGAAAGAGTAAAAAAGGCAATTAACTTACAGTGGGAGTCAGGGTCGTCGGATAATTTGCCAGAAAATATTGATGTTACGTTCACATCGTCTGATACTGATCATGAGTCCGAGTTGATAAAAAGTGTGGTCGATCAGGTGTTAGATAAAGATGACATAGAGGAGTCAAAACCGGAGTCCAAATCCGAGTCAAAGTCTGGGTCTGACAAGTCAAAGTCAACAATCAAAAAGGACAAACGGGTTTATGATAAGGAATTTTTGTTATCAAAATCTAATTTGAATGACGAACCAGTCAAAGTAGCATATACTTTGAAAGATTCTGACAAATTATATTCTGATGAGATTTTTCCAATAAGAGGTGTTAAAACTGAAATGATTAAAAAGGTTTTCAAACTAACAGAAATCAACATTTCTGAAATAAAAGATATTAATCTTTCTGAAAATCCAAGACCTTACACCTCAAGAGTGCAACAAAGATTAAACAAGAAAAAGGGTTACAGTTCTGGTTCTGGTATTCATAAAAAACCAAACCATAACTGTAATTTCAAAAAGAAAGGATTAGGATTTAATCAACCGAAAAATTATAAAAATAAAAAAGTTTATAAACCAAAAACTGTGTTTGTTTTAGGAAAATCTTTAGAAGATGAGAAAGAGCAAGCGTTCAGAAAGCAGACAAACAAAGAATTCCTTGCAAAGAAGCAAGAGGACATGAAGAAGAGTATTGCTCAGAAGAAGACAGAGACAAGAACCTGTTTTTAGTGTAAAACAGTTGGTCATATTGCCAGGAATTGTCCAAAGGCAATACAGACAAAACAAGAAGTCTCTGGTAAACTCAAAGGAAAAGTTGTTGAGAAAACTGAACTTACAACCAGAAAATTTTCAGGCTTTGAAAACTCCACTTTTGAGGTTGGAGAATGTTCAAAGAATGTGGTAAAACGAAAAGAAAATCTGAAAAACCAAATATGGGTGGTTAAGGGTTCAGGAAATAGTTCTGGTGATGAATCTGATTCCACAAAATCAGAGGAGCCACGTGTTAAAGAAAAGGTTGAGAAATCATTTCCGAATGTGGATGATGTGAATTTTCCACCTTTGCGGGCTGAAAATTTTAAGAAGAAAGTTGGAAACGTTGAAATTTCAAATCAATTTTATTTTGACAAGAAGAAATTTGATGTTGATAAGGCTTTCAACAGAAATGTGAAACACATTTTTGGAAAAATGGTCGATGGTAAGGCCAAAGGAGTTAAAGAATTCTATGCTTCCAAAATGAATGTTTACAAGTCTGTTGAAAGTAAAGGTGAAGAAGAGGTTGTTACACCTAAGGAAGGTCAGGCTTGGGTGGATATATTTTTCAAAAAGTAAAAATCTGACTTGCCGGAACTCCCAAGTTGGTAATCGCGGAGCATGAATCGGCATCATTCTTATGTTGTTTGTTTTGAAAATTTTTTGTATAAGTGTGAATTGCCGGAACTCCCAGGTTGGTAAGTGTGGAGTAGGAATCGGCACCTTGAGAATTCAACCAACAGATGATGTTTGGTTGAAAATGCTTGATTGGATTGATCTTACAAGTGGTAAATCAGGGACATTAAGTTGTATCTGATTTCCTACAAGTGGTTGAAAAACAATGTGATGAATCAAACCCCTAACCTACTAATGGTTTTACAAAATCAACACAACTTATTTTCCAGAAAAACCATTTTAATTTAAACAAACTTAAGTGTTTTGAGATCATAATGGGAAAATAGTTTGTTGTGAGGGGGAGTTCTGATTGTTTATGCCAAGTGGATGGAGAATTGAGGCAATTCGATATCAGTTGTCATGTTCTTGTACAGTTTGTTTTCAATTTTCTTTAGATGTATTTGTATTTTAGGGGGAGTATAATTTCAGAAAATCCAAAAACATTAGAAAATTTGAAAAAGCCAAAAACATGATAAAATGAAAAAAGAGTTTTTGTTGCATAAAAGAGGAAATGATAGTACATCAGTGGACTGTGATGTGCGGTAAAGTGTTATATATATTAGGTGTATATTTTAAGCCCCTTTAACACTTTTTTTTAGCCAAGTTTTAAATTTATAAAACACGATATTTACTAACACTAGACACACATATGGGCAAGTGCACCCATCGTGAGCGTAGTATAGTGTTGGTAAGATACCGAGGTCGTCCAAGGACACAAGAGCTTTTAGTACCGGTTTATCCTCAACGTCTAATCACAATAAAAAGTTTAGAAAAATGTTTTAAACTAAGAAATAAATAAAAACTAACTAAAATGCTGAAAATAAAAATAAAAAGAAAAACAGATAGACAAGATGAATCACTTGGTTCCGACTCGTATCTAGTATAACCTTTGATTATTTCCGCACTTTTGCACATATTTAAGAGATTATCTTAGTTATTGTAGTAGGCCCCTCTTTTGAAGGTGACGTTACCCTCACCCCAGTAGTTTGAGTCAGCAAGGATACAATCCTAAAAGGGTGGATTATTGGAAGATAATTAATTAAGTTATTAATGCAAATTATGGTAGGCCCCTCTTTTGGAGGTGACGTTACCCTCGACTAAGTAGTCTGAGTCAGCAGGGATACAGTCCTAAATAGCCGGGTTATAGTATTAATAGTAGTTAACTTATGAGGGGATCAAAGAGTTTGGACCCCCGCCATCCAATACCGTGAAGCATTGAAGGAGGTCCAACTAAATTTGACCCAGGTCCATTGCAGGACCTCTAAACGCTGAACAATGGCAAGACCTTTACCAAACTGTTCCCTTAACCCCCGACCAGGTAGCCAACATACCTCCATATAGACCGTGGAGATATGAATGGTGAAAATCTTTTATTTTATATAGACAGTAAAATAATGCCAAGACACCACGGACAAACGATAAGGAAAGATCACCTTCAACATAAGTAACTAGTTATTAAAGTCATTAATACAAAACCAAATAAAAAGTGCAAAAGATTAGAAATAAAAAGTATTATACTAGACACTTTGTCTTCACCAAGTGATGTAAGAGACTTAGGCAAACATGGCCTTGATTGTCAAGAACTCTTACGATCAATCTTGGATCCCGAGACGACTCACACACTCTACGATGGACAATGGATGATGGTGGTGGATGATGGTGTTGTGATGGTGGTGGGTGGTGGATGAAGTGTGAGAGAGGTGGTGTGCCAAGGGATGAGTTGAAATGAAACCAAGCACTCCTATTTATAGGCTGAACAGAAGGCTGGGCACGGCCCCGTGTCCGCTGGACACGCCCCCGTGCCTGCCTGACACTCTCTCCCTTCATTAATTGTAATTCGCAATTACAATTAATGCGCCTGCAGTACTTTCGCCACGCCCCCGTGTTCGCTGGACACGGCCCCGTGGTGGGCAATAGAAGCTTCTATAGGTTTGTCTTTTCTGCTGCTTCTTGGGCACGGCCCCGTGCTGGCTGAGCACGGGGCGTGTTCAGTCTTCTGCCTTCTCTATTTTGCTTGGGAAGATGCCGTTGAGGGGTTGGGCAGTCCACTTATGTTCCCTTTCTTGTATTTATGTTGGATTTAGCTGTCTTTTTGCTTCTTTTGTGAATTTGAGCTCATTTAATCCTGAAAATACAAAAGGAAGACAAAAACACTCTTTTTCCAACATTAGTACTTAAAAAGGGTTAGTTTTATGCCTCATTTGATGTAATTTATATGTTGCATTTTACACACATCAAATACCCCCACACTTGAACTTTTGCTTGTCGTCAAGCAAAACTCTTTAATATGTGGCTTACACTCCCAAATGGAATGGGTAGAAGAGAAGGTTTTGGCTTGTCATAGAGTGTTGGGAATCCAAGATCTTTTTTGGGTTTTATTTTTATTTATTTACAATCCTATTCGTTATGATTTGTTTAGAACGTTTCATAGGAGAAATTACTTATTTGGGCATAACATGCCTTTTTAAAATTCCATTTATATACAAGTTCACATACCTCACGGGAGAAATCACTCACACTCGGCCGAAGGTGTATTTTTAGTGAATCACTCGAGAGCGGCATGGAACTTACTCCTACCATAGGCTTGCCAAGCAATCAATCCTCCTCCTTTTTAACTTATATACCTTTGTAAATATCAAGAGGACTTTGTGGGTGAAGGGTTAGGCTTGGGTTAAAGGTAGGTGGTTGGGATAGTGGTTAGTAGAAAAAGGGTGAAAAGCGTAACAAGTGTCGGTTTTCGTAGGACTTTCTATTTTTGTAACTTTTATTTTGATGAAGCTTTTATTCAAACAAAGTTATTTTTGATGAACTTGTTTGTTTATCTTTTGCTTCATCATCAACACATTTTTTTTTTTGAACGATCATATGAAAAACCAAACTTGTTACTAAAACAAAGGGTTAAAAATGAAAAAGGTTTTGGTGGGTAAAAGGGTGTTTGGTTTGGGTTATGAAATGAAAAGGTTTAGGCTCAAAGGGGCTAACTAGGGGGATTTTTGGGTAGGTGGTAAAAGAAAAAGAAAAATAATGGTGTAGAAATAAAAAGGGTTAGTCCTAATGCCTCCATCATTTACTTACTCGGGTTTAAGTTGATAAGGACCGGGAATGTATCGTCATGGCAAGTTCTAGAGTCGTAAGAACCAAACGGCTATTCACACAAGAAACGAAAAATGAGCATTTAGTTTAATGATATGTAATTGTATGCTCAATAAAGGCTCAAAACTCACTTTTGTGGGAATGGGTTTTTATGTGATCAAGTATATATAATCAAATTTTAACTAAGTTTGCCATGCCTTTTCATAATTTTCTTATGTTGGTTCTTTTTATCACTACGCTATCGGTTGTAAATTCGTAAAAATATAACCTTTTTGAGAACTTGAATTTCCCGAGTTAAACCTAGACAAGTAAAAAAAATGAAATTTTTTTAAAAAATTTGGGGTGATTAGCGGTTCCAATAGAGTTTTGTGTAAGGCTTGTATTTAGGACTTGCAAGATTCAAGGTTTTAGCATCCCCCCCCCCCCCCACACTTAAATTACACATTGTCCTCAATGTGTCCCAAAAATAAATTTTTAGGTTGATTAGATGTGTAAAATGGTGTTAAAAGCAAAGATTTATGTTACTGGTAGTCTGGACACGGCCCCATGGGGACCGGACACGGCCCCGTGTTCAGGTGCCAGTAACAGAAATTAAAGAAAAGAAACAGAAGCCTGGACACGGGGGCGTGTCTGGTGAACACGTCTCGTGTCCAGTTACCTGAACTGGGCATTTTTCTGCAGGGGGTTCAGCACGGGGCCGTGTTGGTTGGACACGGCCCGTGCCGAGCTTACTGTAATGGAGAGATTGATGCCGGGTTGCCTTGTTCCTGTGCATGGGGTCATTTTTCTTGTTCCCCTTTTCATTCCTTACCACCATGAGTGTGTTTTATTTATTAAGAACCATCCAAACTTTAAAAACCATCATTTCATTGCACTCATAGAGAGACCTTACATAGTCCTAAATTTATATTAAACTAGATATGAAAACAAAGAAATATTAAACCATGGAGTTCTAGCCTCTACTTTATTTTAGTTAGCAAAATTTCCAAGAAGCTACTAATCTTGGTTAGACAAGGCCTTTTAGAACTCCTTCTTCCGGGTGCGGCTTTCCTCACATGTCGGCGAGCCACTCTTCCACCTCCCTTGGAAGGAGAAAAGAAGGCTCATTGGCATTAGTTTGAGGAGTTTCGATTTCCACCGGGATCTCTTGTTGGTGTTCCATGGAAGGTTCCTCCGGAAAGTCTTCCCACCCGGTAGGGTTGTTAATTCCGAGTGCCAGGTTCCAATCCTGTTGAGGGAGGACTGGTTCCATCGGGGGTGCTACAAGAATATTTAACCTCTGGTGCAAGAGGTTAATTTCTTGGAAGCTGCTTTCGAGTCCCACCGTAAGATCGTTAATACGGTCGATTAGGACCTCCTCTACTGATGTCATTTCGTCGAGAGCCTCCCTTAATGCTATCACATAGTGCACAAGTGTAGCTTCAACGGAGGGCCTCCTTCCTCTTCGGCTGTTTGATGAATGCACGGAAGATGTTTCGCTGTTTTCACTCGTCATTCTACGAAAAATAAACTGAAAAATAGTTTATTTGATGAAACAGTGACCGGACACGGCCCCGTGCTCATTGAGCACGGCCCCGTGTTCATCTTTCTGCAGAATTTTGGAGCAAGGAAACTTGAAATTTTTAGTTATTTTCTGAACTTGTAGGGTCTTTTTAGACATTAATAACTTAAAACAATGTTACATAACATATTTTTACCAAGATTCCTTGAACAAAACTCATTAATCCCTACCACAAAGTTGGAAGAATTCAAACTTTTAATGGTAGTTCTTGGAGAAAGAAGGAGAAGAAGGAAATGGCTAAAAGAAGAAAGGACAAGATGGGTTGTTGGAACCTTCTTTTAGATTTACCTAGGATAGTTGAGAGAAGATTCCTTCAAATCTCTGTCCCAAGTTGGTCCATCTGTGCAGAATTCTTGGATGCATTTATAGAAAACGACAGCATCCTGGACACGGCCCCGTGTCCATTGGACACGGCCTCGTGTGCAGGTGGAGTTCTGACACAGTTTGTCCGTATTCTGACGTACTGAACAGAAGGGAATCTTTTTGGTGAACACGGGGGTGTGTTGGCTGGACACGGCCCCGTGTCGAGGGACTGTTTTATGAAGTTGTCTAGTTTTTTTAAGGAACTCACTAGTATCGGGTGGCTCCTGGTTGGTTGGAACAACCCCAAAGTGCCTAAGATACCTTAATTGTCCTAAACTAAGGCGAGAACGCAAGAGGTTGTCGGTGAGGGTAATTCCTATTTTCATTCTAGGTGGACAAGTCCAACCCTTTCCCGGGCTCTTGTTAAAGAAGGTGTATGCCGAATCGCTCAGGTCTATGTATGCACCGAACGAAGTCGATGGAGAGTCCTTCACGGCACAATCGGCACAGGGACGACTATCGTCCAAGTCTTTGCTAGGTATGAAGGTATTTTTGGGAGCAACGAGGTTGTCGGAATGCGGTTCCAACATTTCGTCATGGTCATCGTCTTGGGGTGGATCAATAAAGTCCTTCCTAAGCTCTTTTGACCAATTTAGAATTAGCTTTTCTAGTTGAAATAACTCGTCAAGGAGCATTTCCCCTAGAATATCTGGCTGGGCGCATTCGAGGGAGAGATAGGGCATATTTTTACTTTCGCCCCTCTTAAGGTTACAAGAAATCGGTGGGTCCATGTAGTGGGGCCTATAATTTAGAAAGTAACATTCTAATTCTCTATGTTCGCCTCCACATAATTGACACCACGTACCATAAGAGTGCCGAAAGTAAAAACAATTACTATCACTCATGTTTATGTCAGAAATTACCAACCGCCGGGATCTAACGGTTCTGTTTTCAGTAAGCGAATCTTGGGCACGGGGGCGTGTTGAGTGAGCACGGCCCCGTGTTCAGCTTACTGTCTGACATAAAACAGGATTGCCAGTTCCAATGATTTAGCACGGGGGCGTGTTCAGTGGGCACGGCCCGTGCTGAGCTCTGCAGAAGCTGAAAAACTAAGAAAATCCTAAAAATTTAAAAAGAAAATGAAAAAAATGATTAGGCCGTTGATTCCTAACTTTCTTAAAATCCTTGTGTCCCCGGCAACGGCGCCAAAAACTTGATGTGCGGTAAAGTGTTATATATATTAGGTGTATATTTTAAGCCCCTTTAACACTTTTTTTTAGCCAAGTTTTAAATTTATAAAACACGATATTTACTAACACTAGACACACATATGGGCAAGTGCACCCATCGTGAGCGTAGTATAGTGTTGGTAAGATACCGAGGTCGTCCAAGGACACAAGAGCTTTTAGTACCGGTTTATCCTCAACGTCTAATCACAATAAAAAGTTTAGAAAAATGTTTTAAACTAAGAAATAAATAAAAACTAACTAAAATGCTGAAAATAAAAATAAAAAGAAAAACAGATAGACAAGATGAATCACTTGGTTCCGACTCGTATCTAGTATAACCTTTGATTATTTCCGCACTTTTGCACATATTTAAGAGATTATCTTAGTTATTGTAGTAGGCCCCTCTTTTGAAGGTGACGTTACCCTCACCCCAGTAGTTTGAGTCAGCAAGGATACAATCCTAAAAGGGTGGATTATTGGAAGATAATTAATTAAGTTATTAATGCAAATTATGGTAGGCCCCTCTTTTGGAGGTGACGTTACCCTCGACTAAGTAGTCTGAGTCAGCAGGGATACAGTCCTAAATAGCCGGGTTATAGTATTAATAGTAGTTAACTTATGAGGGGATCAAAGAGTTTGGACCCCCGCCATCCAATACCGTGAAGCATTGAAGGAGGTCCAACTAAATTTGACCCAGGTCCATTGCAGGACCTCTAAACGCTGAACAATGGCAAGACCTTTACCAAACTGTTCCCTTAACCCCCGACCAGGTAGCCAACATACCTCCATATAGACCGTGGAGATATGAATGGTGAAAATCTTTTATTTTATATAGACAGTAAAATAATGCCAAGACACCACGGACAAACGATAAGGAAAGATCACCTTCAACATAAGTAACTAGTTATTAAAGTCATTAATACAAAACCAAATAAAAAGTGCAAAAGATTAGAAATAAAAAGTATTATACTAGACACTTTGTCTTCACCAAGTGATGTAAGAGACTTAGGCAAACATGGCCTTGATTGTCAAGAACTCTTACGATCAATCTTGGATCCCGAGACGACTCGCACACTCTACGATGGACAATGGATGATGGTGGTGGATGATGGTGTTGTGATGGTGGTGGGTGGTGGATGAAGTGTGAGAGAGGTGGTGTGCCAAGGGATGAGTTGAAATGAAACCAAGCACTCCTATTTATAGGCTGAACAGAAGGCTGGGCACGGCCCCGTGTCCGCTGGACACGCCCCCGTGCCTGTCTGACACTCTCTCCCTTCATTAATTGTAATTCGCAATTACAATTAATGCGCCTGCAGTACTTTCGCCACGCCCCCGTGTTCGCTGGACACGGCCCCGTGGTGGGCAATAGAAGCTTCTATAGGTTTGTCTTTTCTGCTGCTTCTTGGGCACGGCCCCGTGCTGGCTGAGCACGGGGCGTGTTCAGTCTTCTGCCTTCTCTATTTTGCTTGGGAAGATGCCGTTGAGGGGTCGGGCAGTCCACTTATGTTCCCTTTCTTGTATTTATGTTGGATTTAGCTGTCTTTTTGCTTCTTTTGTGAATTTGAGCTCATTTAATCCTGAAAATACAAAAGGAAGACAAAAACACTCTTTTTCCAACATTAGTACTTAAAAAGGGTTAGTTTTATGCCTCATTTGATGTAATTTATATGTTGCATTTTACACACATCAGACTGTCACGACATGCTAAAGAAATGGAAAGTTAAAATGTGATAAACGGTCTCACTAAGGATGTGACGGTAGGCTCAACTAGAATAGTAGATTTGCGATAACGATACAAACTTAAATGAAAAAGTCTAGTTCTAGTGGGAAACATGGTCGAAAGCATAGTACTTAGTTTTGTCCTTCTTGACTGTGTGCCTACTCAGTAATCGCTAATTGTCGAAAGACATAAAACTGGTTAAGTTTGTGAACTTTCACAACTTTGCTGAAAAGTGGCTGTGATTGTGCATTTCATTTAGCAAAGACTTAAACTTGTTTTATTTCTTTATTTTGTTTAAGCATCGGACATCCTCTGCGTATACGTGAGTATCGACCTGGATGTTGTTGCCTACATGTTCTGCTTTATTTTCTTTGGTGTTTCGTTTAAGTTTTGGACCTCCTCTGCGTATACGGAAGTATCGACCTGGTGGTTAAAGCCTAAACAACTTCAACTTGTTTTTATTTTTCTTATTTTGTTTAAACATTGGACTTTCTCTGCGTATACGGAAGTATCGACCTGATTGTTAATGTTTAAATATTCTGCTTTATTTTCACACAAATCGCAGTTGATAAAAGTTTAAAGGCATTACTTGAGTCAGTGTATTGCATGATGAGGGGATATGCTGAGATCGTGGGGTCCATAACAACTTAGTGCAAAATTAATATACCTTAACGTATCGGTAAGCATTTCGAAAGTTTTTAGATTGAGTTTAAGTGGATAATAATATCGTTAATCTATGTGAATCGTTTAGAGCTTAAAATGTTTAAAGCTTAACGGTGTTAGTGATTTGTCTCAAAAACTGATATGATCCTCTTACACAAACTCACAAAAATATTGTCTGTATATATTTCTTTGCTGCATTTACTTTCTTTCAAAAATCCAAAAAGATTTTAAGTGTGTTTTAGCATAAATTTTTGTAAAGATCCAAAAAGATTTTCGACAACTGTTGTTGGAAGACTGACGTTCAAAATTCCAAGTGCTAAACTTGATGAACAGGTTTGGGAGAGAGTGTATGAAGAAGTTTTTACAAGTGGTTTGCAGAGAATAAATCATTTTTTTAATGTTTTCTGTAAATAGTTTCTAAATTTTAAAGATTTAATCTTTGAGAAACTTATGTGTGTAGTAGAGAATTGCAGATATGAAGATTGATCAAAGCCAGATTCCGATATCTGAGCAGATAGTGATTTCCAGACTGCTATCCCAGCTTAGTCAGAGGGGGAGTCTGAGGATTTCAAGAGAGAGCTTAGAGCTAAGTTGAGATTCTGGAAGAAAGAGAAAGAGATTGATTGTGGATGCTTACAACGGAGAATACTTTGGAGAGAAGCACAAATACTGATAAAGATTGAAGGTTTGACAACCGAAGACTCGACACTGAAGACTCCATCAACATCAGAGGGGGAGTTTGTTGATGCATCCGTCTGTCGCCTTCGTCTTGTATCGAGTCTTGTGTAGAATAGGCTAGAACAGGGCACGGAATCCAAGATATTGTATTTTTAGGTGTGATTCCGCTCCAAATGACATCTTGTCATTTGGAGCGAAATCCCTTATGTTCTGATTCCGCCTGTAGTGTCTTAAGTTCTGATTTCGCTCATGATGATTATATACTGATTCCGCTCGAAAGTATCATGCTGATTCCGCTCGAAATGACACATTGTCATTTGGAGCGAAATCAGAACCCCTATATATAGGATCATTTGGGGCGAAATAAGGGGTAGTTGTGTGTGTTGTCTTCCGGTGAGCCACGAAGTGCTGCCGAAGTGTTGTCAGGACGTGTAATCGGTTTATTGATCAATAAAGCAACAGATTAAAGTGAATACAGCTGAGATTGTACCGAAACACTTGTTTCCGCCTCTTGTTTTGGTGAAAAACTCTTCTGACCGACTCGTTCGAATCCAAATTCGATCCTACAAAGTGTAGTCGTCCTTCCCAACCGAGGACGAAGGTACATATTCTGTTAGAGGTGAATACGTAGGTTTCGTTTTAGCTTCTTAACCCATTCCCAACCCACCGGGAACTCACCTTTGGTTGCTCGGTTTGACTCTTAAAAATAGCTAAAAGTCAAGGTCGGTCAATCACGTCCTAATATAATTACCAGTTAGTCATTTAGTGGTTTCAAATACAACACAAAGTTCCTACACGCATCTATCATATAATATGCACTCACTTTAACAGTTCACGCCCATAAAAACATCCCATCTATAACCATTGAAAAGCAAGCATACGGTATTGCACATAACACTTTCATTGACATATAACACATTAGATCATTCTCAGATAACATACCCGACATTTAGACACGCAAATTACTACTTATGTCGTTTCAGCTTTGACACCCAAAACTGGGCTGTTTTCGGGCATTTTAATAAAATAGTTATCTTATTCCAAAAATTCCCATATTTTTACGGAATGTTTTAAACAACCAAATATTATTGTGTAAAAATCTCGGGATCCAATTCATTACCAGTTATTTTATAAAAATCATTTACTTGACTGCAATCAGATTAGTCACTTTCTGACTGCAGTCCACGGAAAAATTCATTTAAAATTCATCGTAAGTCCAATTGACGAACTTCCAGTTTGAGAATTAGAATTACAACGATATCAGTGGCCATCTACAGTATCAATTTCGTAACCTAACTATATCCAGGTTTCAAGTTATGACAAAAAAACACAACACGCATTTTCAGTAGAAAAACGCTGCTTTTGCTGCTGCATAAAACGGACCTTTAAAAATAGCAAAAGACCTCAAAAAAATATGATTCCGGTGCCATTTGAAGCGTTTTTCGAAATAACACGTTATAGACTCAAGAAAATCAGTTTTTCAATAAATATTAACCTGTTTACAGCCAACTTCAGTTGGCTGTAAATGTTTGGACAGAAGCTGTTTTCACAGGTCTCTTAATAAAACGAGTTTCCGTGTTTTGTTATCATGTTTCTGCAATTACACGAACATATTCCATCATTCACAGCAGGTTATAAGTTGTTTTATAACAGAAAGCATATCAAGACACTTAACATCATATAGCGATTCACTCATGAACGAATTTAGATTCGAAATATGATACCTAGTTAACATATATAGGCCTATGCATATCTAACCTGTAAAACAAACACCATACATGATTCTCATGCATCTTATTCTTCAAGTTAACACTATAATCAACATAATCATCAAAGATATAATAAAACGCAGCCAAGTATTTGCAGAATTTAACAATAAAAAGAAACACGAAACACACTAACCGAAAGAAGATGCGTAAGGAAGAGTTTGGTCGAGAGGGAATTAGAGACCGAGAGAAGTAATTGCGATAGTGGAGGGGGTCTTCTTCCTGCTGTCGCACACCAAGGAAGTGGGAGTAGGGTTTCTTTTATGTTAAAGAATTGCATACGTAATATACTACATAATATGAGGGGCGGTTTTAGGGAGTGGGCCGTAAGAATTTGAGAGTAGGCATGGGTTGTTTGGGCTGACCTTTTGACTAAGGAAAAGGGGCTGCCAATAAGGTATGCTAAGAATTGAAAAGTGTGGGAAGTTATCAGGCCTTTTGGGTCGCACATGGACACACAAGAAGGAATAGAGCAGCCATACACATTGTTTTGAAAATGTTATTCTTAATATTTGCATTATTATACATATATATATATTTTTTAAAACCCATCAAATATAAATTGTCACGTAAATAAACTGTCAACTAGTATAAATTGTACAGTATTCACGCTACGGTTTGGGCCTCATAAGTATCGGGTTACACGAGTGGGTTAATTCGACAAGCGGAACATGTGTTTCGATTCAAACGGTTCGAGTTGGTTTAAAAGAATAAGGATTTGGTTTCTAATTTATCTCTTGCACAATATGAATTTATAATAGAATTTTAGCCAAGTATAATTAATTCATCAAATAAAATAAGTATAAGACTCGACTTATAAATACGAAAAAAAGAACGGTTCTAACCTCGAAATTAGGAGTTGTCACAAACCTTAAGGGAGTCTAATCAATCGGTAGTCATAACAACTCGTTAGAATTCCATAGGTGTCTTCCTGAGAAATGTCAGAAATCCTGTTCGGTTTCTCTCAGGGTTTAGCATTTAATGATCCCGACTCCATAACACTTTAGCATCCGATAGAAACGTTACGATAACAATTGGGATTCCAACCTAGGTAGTTATTCGACATCACTGAGTTCAATTCAAGTCTAAGTCGCATTTTAATTGTTTACTTTAGTTAAATTTATTTATTTAATTGAAATTTAGGATTTTAGAAACCCCCCCTCCACCCTCAAAATATAAAATCAATTTAGTCGTGTCAGTTGGTTAAGTCTATAGAGTCTAGTTTACGTAATTAGTAGAGTCTCGTGGGTTCGATACTCAGACTTACTTAGGTTATACTACATTGACCAGTACACTTGCTGGTTGTGTGGTCTAGGTCTAGAGAGTCTTAGTTATAAATTGAAAATTTGGAGAGTCTAGTTTATGGTTTAATTTTAGTTAATTTAATTAGACCACTTTTAGCACATCAATGGTTGTCTTGTTTTGTTTGTTTTGTCTCTTTTGGTAACCTTATTTATGTCACACCCCCAAATCCACTTGCGGAGTACTACCGCTTGGAGGAGTGACTGACCAGGATCCAGCCACCAATCATATTGAACAAGCATATAAGTAGTTATAAAATCCAACCAATACAATTGGTGTTCAAACAAAACATACTTTAAGTTGCAAGCGGAAGCATAAGTCTTAAAACCAAAACATAAGTTTAATTGTTTCAAAGTTTAACACTGCACACAGTTGTCCATGTCCCACAACGACTCTCTTCCATGCAAGCTCCAGCTAAGTACCTATTGACCTGCAAAGCATGTAGTAACGAGTCAACAACAAGTTGAGTGAGTTCACGGTTGGGTGTTGGTTTTAAGTTGTTTCGAAAACAGTTTCCTTTATCTGGCATCCTGCCGTGGGGGTTACCCCATAGTTAAAAACGTGACTTGTTTATTCCCGGTTACTCTGGCAATCCAGCCGTGGGGGCTACCCCGTGTTAGTTATCTGGCATTTCGGCTGTGGGGGCTACCCCATGTATCCACTAGACTCGTTACCATATCGACTGCTGACTGTAGTCATGTTTATGTGCCCTGAAACTGTCAATGTCTATCATCATTGACGTGCCCCAGATCCATTAGTTCAAGCCCGTCCTCTGCGGCACGGTGTGAGGTTTGTCAGACCTAAAGAGCGCTATCTAACTAATGACCCGCTCACCATTGGCCCGACGATTAAGTCGATATAAAAATGAGGGACTTCGTGATAGAGTTTTGGTCTAGTACGAGTTATCTGTCCGTGAGGACGAGGAGTTACATTCCTGAACCACTGCTGTCCTACCCAAGAGAGGACGAGGAACCCATGTTCCTTAACCCCATTCCCAACCCAGGGAATCCCATGCTTTGTAGAGGGTGTGAACTCACCTTAGTTTTATCGGCAGATACACAGAAAGTCAAGTCTAGATGCTAGTGGTCAATCACGCCCTAACATAGTTGTACCATGCAACTCAGGTTCGTATTCGGGTTGTGCACGTATGTTTCTACACGTATGCTAGCACATTGCATGCAAGTATCTTTCATGGCAGTCCAATAACATTCATGTTCAATCAATAACGTATAAGGTCCATGCATTAGGCCCAATTACTCAGGCCCGTAGCTGTGCAAGTCTATACATGATCAAGTGGTCTCGAGTCGAGACTGTGCGGTCTCTATTCGAGACTGTGCGGTCTCGAGTTGTAACTTACAAGTTCTCGAGTCGCAATCTGAGGAGGTCTCGGGTCATGCACGTATGGATCTCGAGTCGCAACCGGACTCGCAAGCATGGTCTCGAGTCATAAGGTTTGCGTGCTGATCAAGTGTGGTCTCGAGTCGAGACTAGAGGTTCTCGGCTGGACATCTGCTGATTTCCTGACATATGTACTAAACCAATAGAATTACAATTTCATGAGATAATGTACTATCCAATGGTATTTCATAAACATGTTTCCTTGTGTAGTTATTAACCAAAATGGATCAAACAATCAGATTTCAAATATTCATAACACATTCATATCATATTCAACAAGTTCTTCCTATATTCAAGTCATGTTCTTCATCTTAGGGTTTTTAGCATCAAGCTCTATGAACTTTAACATGATTATAACATGAACACTAATCAAAACACTCAAATAACTAATCCGATTTCCACATATATGCGGCCTTTTAACAAGCATTCGATCCTTATCATAAGAGTATTCAATCCGATTAACATGGACATTATCTAATACACATATACAAGCCGCTTTCATGAACATTAACAACTAATGGTTTAAACCTCATTCAAACACAAGATATCATTAACCCATCATGTAATATATCCGAAATCAAGACATGTTAACCGATTATCATCATCATACACATCAAGAACATTATCATGCTATTTCATTAAGGCAAGTAGCATCATTAGTCACATAAACACCTAGTGAGCATCTAGAAACACTAACCGATTGTGAAAGGCACCGAGATGGTAAAGGAGATGAATAAAATGGAGTGTCCGAGTGTTGGTGATGAGCTTGACCGGGTCCTTGTTGATGCCGATTTGATCCGAGAGATAGGAGGGGGAAGATGATGTTTGATCTCTAGAGTTTTAGTGAGAGGATGTGGGAGTGTGTGTGTGTAGGAGAGTGTGTTGTTTGCCCAAAAATGACAAGTGTGGCTAATCACAAGGATTATATACTTGTTCCACATTGGTGTACCCTAATGGGTTTCGGGAAGACTAAAGGGGTGCGTGGCCCGATCCGGCCCAACTGTTACTGTTCACTCGAGACCGCATGGTCTCGAGTCGGGTTCTTGGTTCTCGGCTCACATAAACATATACACATACTATACATACAAGCATATAAACATAACACATAATCGCATAGAATGTTCACTTATATCATTAAACCAACATAGTTAACTAGTCACACGTTTAAGCATGTTACATCGAGATACAAATGAAAGGTTCTAAATTTCGAGTTGTCACATCATCCCCAAGTTGAAAGAAATTTCGTCCCGAAATTTGGTAAGCACTCACTGAGGAAGCTAGTTAAGATGTATGGTTTTCCTGGGGTGTCACATCCACCCCCCGTTGATCTGGAATTTCGTCCCGAAATTCCGTAGCTTCAGCCTCAGTAGTGGTCGTACTGTTTGCGAACAGTTGGGGATACTTTTGTTTCATCCGATCTTCGCGTTCCCAGGTGAACTTTGGGCCGCGACGTGAGTTCCAACGAACTCGAACGAGAGGTATTCTAGTGCTCTTGAGGACCTTAACATCCCGGTCCGTGATTTCGACTGGTTCCTCGACGAATCGTGACTGCTTGTCGATAGTGAGTTCCTTCAGAGGAACTATGTGGGTCTCATCTGACAGACACTTCTTCAGATTCGACACGTGAAAAACGTTGTGAACTGCACCGAGTTCTGCTGGTAAGTTCAGTCTGTAGGCCACCCTGCCTATCTTCTCAATGATTTCAAAAGGTCCAACGTATCGTGGGTTAAGTTTGCCTCGTTTACCAAAAGGAACCACACCCTTCCAGGGTGAAACTTTGAGTAGTACCCGCTCCCCAACCTGGAGCTCAAGTGGTTTCCTGCCCTTATCGGCGTAGACTTTCTGACGGTCACGAGCTGCCGCCATGCGTTTTCGTATTTGAGCAATTTGTTCGGTCGTGTCTACCACATGTTCTGGACCAGTGATCTGACTATCCCCCACCTCTGCCCAACAAAGAGGTGACCGGCATTTACGTCCATACAATGCCTCAAACGGAGCAGCTTTAATGCTGGTGTGGTAGCTGTTATTGTACGAGAATTCCACAAGTGGCAGATGCTTTTCCCAGCTTTTGCCAAAGTCGATTACACACGCTCGAAGCATGTCTTCTAAGGTTTGAATAGTGCGCTCGGACTGCCCGTCCGTCTGAGGGTGATACGCTGTGCTCATGTCTAATCGTGAGCCAAAGGATTTGTGCATTGCTTGCCACAGCTCTGAAGTAAAACGTGCATCTCGATCTGAGATAATAGAGGTGGGCACCCCGTGCCTCGAAACAACTTCCTTGAGGTATATCTCTGCTAGAGTGGAGAACTTATCCATTTCCTTGATAGCCAAGAAGTGAGCAGACTTTGTGAGTCGATCCACGATCACCCAAATAGTATCGTTTCCGCGCTGGGATCTAGGCAGGCCAGTAACGAAATCCATGGAAATTTGCTCCCATTTCCATCGTGGTATCTCTGGTTGTTGGAGTAGACCTGAGGGTTTCTGGTATTCAGACTTGACTCTCGCACAAGTCAAACACTTGCTGACGTAAGTCGCTATGTGGGCCTTCATGCTAGGCCACCAGTACGTGGTTTTGATGTCGTGGTACATTTTATCTGAACCAGGGTGTACCGAGTAGCGAGACTTGTGTGCTTCATCCATCACGAGTTCTCGTAGGTTGCCATAGAGTGGGACCCAAACGCGTCCCGTTACGTAGTAAGCACCGTCTTCCTTCTGTTCTAAGCGTTGCCTTGAGCCGCATAGGGCTTCGGCCCTGACGTTTTCTGGTTTCAATGCCTCTAACTGAGCAGCTCGTATCTGGGAAGGTAGACTAGAGTGGATCGTGAGTAGCAAAGCTCGTACGCGCTTAGGCGCAGTGTCCTTTCGACTGAGGGCGTCAGCCACAACATTGGCCTTGCCCGGGTGATACCTGATCGAGCACTCGTAGTCATTCAGTAGCTCGACCCATCGTCGTTGTCGCATATTCAGTTCCTTCTGCTTGAAGATATGCTCGAGGCTCCTGTGGTCGGTGTAGATGGCGCACTTGGTACCGTACAGGTAATGCCGCCATAACTTTAGTGCAAAAACGA
The DNA here is from genome assembly GCA_030545235.1 of Helianthus tuberosus. Lineage (NCBI taxonomy): Eukaryota > Viridiplantae > Streptophyta > Magnoliopsida > Asterales > Asteraceae > Helianthus > Helianthus tuberosus. The sequence goes on from CM060450.1 coordinate 73,404,739, forward strand.
CAGCTCCCAGCTCTAATTCGTGTGTAGTGTAGTTTCTTTCATGAACCTTGAGTTGGCATGAGGCGTAGGCTATAACTTTATCTCGTTGCATCAATACACAACCAAGACCTTGAATTGATGCGTCGCAGTAAACCACGAAGTCGTCTGTGCCTTCTGGTAATGAAAGGATAGGTGCGCTGCAAAGTCTATCCTTTAAGTGCTGAAATGCTAACTCCTGTGCATTTCCCCAGCGATAAACAACGCCTTTCTGCGTTAGCGAGGTGAGAGGCTGTGCAATTTTGGAAAAATCCTTAATGAACCTCCTGTAGTAACCTGCCAAACCCAAGAATTGGCGAATTTCCTTTGGTGTACGAGGTGCAGGCCAGTTCTTAATCGAGTCTACCTTGGATGGATCAACGTGAATCCCATCCTTGTTTACCACGTGGCCTAGGAAATGGACTTCTCGAAGCCAGAAGTCGCATTTCGAGAACTTTGCATAAAGTTGTTCTGTTCGAAGGAGTTCCAGGATAAGCCGTAGATGTTGCTCGTGTTCCTCCTGACTCTTAGAATAGATCAGGATGTCGTCAATGAAGACTATAACGAACTTGTCCAGGTAAGGTTTGCACACTCGGTTCATCAAGTCCATGAAAACCGCAGGTGCATTTGTCAGCCCAAAAGGCATAACCAAAAATTCATAGTGCCCGTATCGAGTTCTGAAGGCCGTTTTGGAGACGTCCTCTTCTCGGACTCTCAGTTGGTGATATCCCGATCTCAAATCAATCTTTGAATAGTAGCTCGACCCTTGCAGCTGGTCGAACAAGTCGTCAATACGCGGTAGAGGATAACGATTCTTCACCGTCACCTTGTTGAGTTCCTGGTAGTCGATGCACATTCTGAAGGTACCGTCCTTCTTCTTCACAAACAGAACTGGAGCTCCCCAGGGCGATGAGCTAGGACGAATAAAACCCTTATCCAAGAGTTCTTGTAGTTGCGTAGAGAGTTCTTCCAACTCGGATGGGGCTAAACGGTAAGGTGTACGAGCTATAGGCGCAGCTCCAGGAGCTAGTTCAATCTGAAACTCGACTTGGCGATGAGGTGGAAGACCAGGTAATTCCTCAGGAAATACCTCGGGATAGTCGCGTACAACTGGAAAATCTTCTATCTTCTTTTCTTTCTCCGAGGTGTCAGTAACGAGAGCCAAAATGGCAGTGTGGCCCTTTCGTAAGCACTTCTGGGCCTTAAGGAGAGAGATGACGTTCTCAACAGCACTCCGCTTGTCGCCACGAATCATGAGAGGTTCACCACTGGGACCAGGAATACGGACAATCTTCTCGTTGCAAAGAATCTCTGCTCGGTGTTGGGATAACCAATCCATCCCAATGACAATGTCGAAACTACCCAAGACAATAGGAATGAGGTCGATAGAGAAGGTCTGGTTAGCGAGAACAAGTTTACAACCCCTGACTACGTGTGTGGCTTCTAAACTCTTACCCTTTGCTAGCTCTACAGTGTGCTTGTTGTTCAAAGGTGTTGGGATACGCTTAAGCATCTGACTAACTTCTAGTGACATGTAGCTAGTATCGGCACCCGAATCAAATAATACTGAAACATAAAAGTCGTCGAGAAGGAACTTACCCGCCACAACATTGGGGTCATTCCTTGCTTCACCTTGGCCAATCACGAACGCTCGCCCCCTGGCACCATTGTTGTTGTTGGTCCCATTGTTACCATTCCCCTGATTGTTGTTATTGTTGTTGTTCTGGTTCCTGTTCAGTTGGGGACAATCTCTCTTGAAGTGGCCCTCAGCTCCACACTAAAAGCACCCTTTGTTATCACCTTGCTGCTGCTGATGGCGTTGGTTCTGTGGGGCCTGTTGTTGACGATTCTGGTTTGCGGGGTATAAGCTCCTGCAATCCTTTGCAGTGTGACCTGGCTTGTTGCACCGATGACAGTTACCCCTTGTGCATGGCCCGCTGTGGTGCAGGCTGCAACGACTGCATTTGGGGTGATTCCCTTTGTACCCACCGTGACTTTGACCACCAGATGCTTGTTGACTGGGGCTCTTGTAGTCATCAGTCTTTCTCTGCTGAGACTGAGACTGAACAGAAGTCGACCCCTTACTTGAAGTTCCATCCCATTTCCGTTTGTTGTCGCTAAGGGCACCTGAAGTAGTTGCTGCACCTATGCGCTTTGGTAACCTGTTCTGCTCCACCGCCTGGTCCGTGAGACGGTGAGCCAATTGTACAACTTGCTGGATGGTGGCGAGGTTTGCTGAAGTCACATGACTTTGGATTTCTGGCACCAAGCCCTTAAGAAAGAGTTCAATTCGCTTAATTGGAGGGTCCACCATAGTAGGACACAGTATTGCCAGTTCATTTGATCTCTTCACATAAGCTTCAATCTCGGACCCCGTCATCTTGAGATTGAAAAACTCTACTTCCAGTTTGTGAATCTCATCACGACTGCAGTATTCTTCCTTGATCATTTCCTTAAAATTCTCCCATGGGGTGGCGTTAGCAGCAACCAACCCCAGCATCTGGACTTGAGCATTCCACCACGTGAGGGCTAAACCCTCGAGAGTACCGGTAGCATACTTCACCCTGCGCGCCTCAGGGCATTCACACATTTCGAAGACTGATTCTAGTTTCTCAAACAAGTGGAGGAGACCTACCGCTCCTTCAGTGCCGCTAAAAGTAGAGGGTCGGCAGTCCATAAAGGTTTTGAAGGTGCACACGGGTGGCTGAGCATGCTGACCTATCGTGGGTGAAAGAAAGACAGAGTTTAACACAAAGGTTGGTTCACGAGAGTAGGATTCTAAAGATCCTGGAATGAGTTCGGACTGCAGGACATACCTCCTGCGTGTGCAGCTGCAAGTGCTACGGCAACTCGTTCGTTAATCAGAGCCATCAACTGGGCTTGTGTCATGTTAACGCGTCCAGACATGATCTTCATATCAAGAGGAACGTGAGTGAGAGAGGTTCGCGAAAGTGCGATGACAGAAGGGAGTAAGCACACACGTGTTCAAGCAACAGTAGTTATACTAACCACGCATACCAGGAGCAATGTACTATGTAACTAACAAGTAGGCAATATATATACAAATCATATCACCTAGAATGTCGAGCCTTGCATGTGGAGTGAAGCGTCGTTGTGGACCGTTGAGCACTGTACAGGTTATAGTCTGATTTTAATAAAACTTTTCCCTTATTAAAACCAAGTTCACTATAACCAATGGCTCTGATACCAATCTGTCACACCCCCAAATCCACCTGTGGAGTACTACCGCTTGGAGGAGTGACTGACCAGGATCCAGCCACCAATCATATTGAACAAGCATTTAAGTAGTTATAAAATCCAACGAATACAATTGGTGTTCAAACAAAACATAGTTTAAGTTGCAAGCGGAAGCATAAGTCTTAAAACCAAAACATAAGTTTAATTGTTTCAAAGTTTAACACGGCACACAGTCGTCCATGTCCCACAACGACTCTCTTCCATGCAAGCTCCAGCTAAGTACCTATTGACCTGCAAAGCATGTAGTAACGAGTCAACAACAAGTTGAGTGAGTTCACGGTTGGGTGTTGGTTTTAAGTTGTTTCGAAAACAGTTTCCTTTATCTGGCATCCTGCCGTGGGGGTTACCCCATAGTTAAAAACGTGACTTGTTTATTCCCGGTTACTCTGGCAATCCAGCCGTGGGGGCTACCCCATGTTAGTTATCTGGCATTTCGGCCGTGGGGGCTACCCCATGTATCCACTAGACTCGTTACCATATCGACTGCTGACTGTAGTCATGTTTATGTGCCCTGAAACTATCAATGTCTATCATCATTGACGTACCCCAGATCCATTAGTTCACGCCCGTCCTCTGCGGCACGGTCTGAGGTTTGTCAGACCTAAATAGCGCTATCTAACTAATGACCCGCTCGCCATTGGCCCGACGATTAAGTCGATATAAAATGAGGGACTTCGTGATAGAGTTTTGGTCTAGTACGAGTTATCTGTCCGTGAGGACGAGGAATTACATTCCTGAACCACTGCTGTCCTACCCAAGAGAGGACGAGGAACCCATGTTCCTTAACCCCATTCCCAACCCAGGGAATCCCATGCTTTGTAGAGGGTGTGAACTCACCTTAGTTTGCTCGGCAGATACACAGAAAGTCAAGTCTAGATGCTAGTGGTCAATCACGCCCTAACATAGTTGTACCATGCAAGTCAGGTTCGTATTCGGGTTGTGCACGTATGTTTCTACACGTATGCTAGCACAATGCATGCAAGTATCTTTCATGGCAGTCCAATAACATTCATGTTCAATCAATAACTTATAAGGTCCATGCATTAGGCCCAATTGCTCAGGCCCGTAGCTGTGTAAGTCCATACATGATCAAGTGGTCTCGAGTCGAGACTGTGCGGTCTCTAGTCGAGACTGTGCGGTCTCGAGTTGTAACTTACAAGTTCTCGAGTCGCAATCTGAGGAGGTCTCGGGTCATGCACGTATGGATCTCGAGTCGCAACCGGACTCGCAAGCATGGTCTCGAGTCATAAGGTTTGCGTGCTGATCAAGTGTGGTCTCGAGTCGAGACTAGAGGTTCTCGGCTGGACATCTGCTGATTTCCTGACATATGTACTAAACCAATAGAATTACAATTTCATGAGATAATGTACTATCCAATGGTATTTCATAAACATGTTTCCTTGTCTAGTTATTAACCAAAATGGATCAAACAATCAGATTTCAAATATTCATAACACATTCATATCATATTCAACAAGTTCTTCCTATATTCAAGTCATGTTCTTCATCTTAGGGTTTTTAGCATCAAGCTCTATGAACTTTAACATGATTATAACATGAACACTAATCAAAACACTCAAATAACTAATCCGATTTCCACATATATGTGGCCTTTTAACAAGCATTCGATCCTTATCATAAGAGTATTCAATCCGATTAACATGGACATTATCTAACAAGCATTCAATCCGATTTCCACATATTTGCGAACAGTTGGGGATACTTTTGTTTCATCCGATCTTCGCGATCCCAGGTGAACTCTGGGCCGCGACGTGAGTTCCAACGAACTCGAACGAGAGGTATTCTAGTGCTCTTGAGGACCTTAACATCCCGGTCCGTGATTTCGACTGGTTCCTCGACGAATCGTGACTGCTCGTCGATAGTGAGTTCCTTCAGAGGAACTATGTGGGTCTCATCTGACAGACACTTCTTCAGATTCGACACGTGAAAAACGTTGTGAACTGCACCGAGTTCTGCTGGTAAGTTCAGTCTGTAGGCCACCCTGCCTATCTTCTCAATGATTTCGAAAGGTCCAACGTATCGTGGGTTAAGTTTGCCTCGTTTACCAAAACGAACCACACCCTTCCAGGGTGAAACTTTGAGTAGTACCCGCTCCCCAACCTGGAGCTCAAGTGGTTTCCTGCCCTTATCGGCGTAGACTTTCTGACGGTCACGAGCTGCCGCCATGCGTTTTCGTATTTGAGCAATTTGTTCGGTCGTGTCTACCACATGTTCTGGACCAGTGATCTGACTATCCCCCACCTCTGCCCAACAAAGAGGTGACCGGCATTTACGTCCATACAATGCCTCAAACCGGCATTTAGTCCTTTGTGAACTAAGAACAAGCAATGTAATTTCCATAATAGAATATCAATATAACGGGTTTTTGGTTAAAATTTTCTAATTATTATGTGGTTGTGATTACATGTGTATTATTTAATCCACTCGCATTTAATGATTGAATTATTTAAATATTGTCTTACGTTGTCATTATTGTTACAATAATAAAAACGTCAATATGCCACCAAAAGCGAGACAGGGTCTACCGACGGTACCGGATTACCTACCACTCCCGAAGACTTAGCACAATTAATCGCTCAGCACATTAACATTGCCTTGGAACAGTGCGAAGCTAACCAAACTACAGGGCAAGGACGTAGACGCGGTGCGAATGCGTACGGTTTCAGCGGAGCGCCGATTGGAAACCCTCCAGGTAGAATAATGATTGTTTTAGTAGTTTCTTATATTATGATATAATGAAAGAGTAATCTTGAATTTTCATTAACCTTGTGAACACTTCATGGATGTACGTATAAAACATTCCAGGGTTGTAACCCAAGATCATTTACCGGAGCTGAAGGACCCCTTGATATCGTTAGATGGATTTAGAAGATGGAATCTATGAGGGCAATCAGTGGTTGTGCAGCTGATCAGAGGGTTAGGTATGTTTCATGTTCATTTCTAGACGGAGCTTTATCCTGGTGGAACACTCAAGTTCAGATTCTGGGAGAAGACACTGCCTATGGTCTTACCTGGAACGAACTGAAAGAGCTGCTTCTTAAGGAGTACTTCCCGCGTAGTGAGCTATAGAAGATTGAGACAGATTTCTAGAACCTAACCATGGAAGGTTTGAATGCCAGAGCTTATACGACTCAATTCAATGATCTGGATAGATTGGTTCCTTGAATGGTTACTGCTGATTATATTAAGATTGAAAGGTATATTTAGGGACTGGCGCCACAGATTTGAAGTATGGTTACATCAGCAAAACCCACTACCTATCTGGAAGCTACTTCACTGGCAAAATCATTGACCGACGATGCCGCTCGCAAAAGTAGCCTTAACAAAAAAGGATGAGACTGGGAAGTCGTCAGCAAAAGTCCATACAGACAGGAAATCTGATCCACAGGAGCGCTCTGAGCGTAGATTTGACAATTCATGGAAGCGAAAGTTTGAGAGTTCGAGGAAGGATTCTGATGAGAAGCGTGAGAAGAAACACAGTTCTGGTAAAGCATTTGCGGCTAACACCAGTGGTTCAGGGAAAGATGTGAATAGGGATGATAAGAGTGGCCCGATGAAGAGAACTCAGAGTGATGAGGAGAGGAAATGCACCAGATGTGGTTGATCTGGCCATGTGACCCGTGAGAGCTATGCTAATAGCACATTGGATAGAGTCACGTCGGAAGGATGCTTTGAATGTGGGGAACAGGGACACTTCAAGCGAATCTGTCCTAAGGTGCAAGGTTAGAGTCCCAGAGGTAGAGCATTTGAGTTGAATGCAGGGAAAGCTCATGATGATCATGCAGCTTTTACCGGTACGTTCTTAATTAATAACAATTATGCGTTTGTGCTATTTTATATTGGAGCTGACTTGAGTTTTACTTCGAAAAACTTTGAACCATTTCTGTGTTCTCAAGCAAGTAAGCTAGATAAAAAGTATTCAATAGAATTAGCAAATGGTAAATTGATAGAAACCAATGAAGTCATTCGTGGTTGTAGTATTCGGTTATGCGATCATAGTTTTAGTATCGATTTGTTACCAGTGGAGCTTGGTAGTTCTGATGTAGTTGTTGGGATGGATTAGCTATCCAAGAATAAAGCTGAGATTATTTGTTCGGAGAAACTAGTGCGAATACCCCGCCCTGGCAGTGAAGCAATAGTGATTCACGGAGATCGAACAAGTCAGAAATCGAGAATCGTTAGTGTTATGAAGATGCACAAGATGTTGCGCAAAGGTTATATTGCATTCTTGGTTAACGTGGTTGATACGAAGATTAAAGGAAGGACGATTGAAGAGATTCCTAGAGTTCGTGAGTATCCAAAAGTTTTCCCTGAAGACTTGCCTGGATTACCCCCTACGAGACAGATCGAGTTTAGAATTGATCTTGTTCCTGGTGCAACACCATTGCAAAATATCCTTATAGATTAGACCTTTAGAAATGAAAGAATTATCGAATCGGCTTCAAGAGCTACTAGACAAAGGATTCATTCGACCAATCTTTTTGCCTTGGGGAGCACCAATTTTGTTTGTGAAGAAGAACGATGGTTCCTTTAGGATGTGTATAGATTATCGGGAGCTGAACAACTAACTATCAAGAGTTGGTACCCATTACCGAGAATCGATGACCTGTTTGATCAATTGCAAGGATCTAGCTACTACTCGAAGATTGATTTGCGTTCAGGCTATCACTAGTTGAAGATTGCTGATGAAGATGTTCCAAAGACTGCTTTTAGAACACGTTATGGCCATTATGAGTTTTTAGTCATGCCTTTTGGCTTAACTAATTCATATGCAGTATTAATGGATCTCATGAACATGGTGTGCAAACCCTACTTGAATAAATTCGTGATAGTCTTCATAGATGATATACTTATCTATTCACGAACCAAAGAAGATCATGAGCAACATCTGAAGATGATTTTGGACTGCTGAAGAACGAGAAGCTGTATACCAAGTTCTCTAAATGTGAGTTTTGGATTTGAGAAGTTTATTTTCTTGGATATGTCATAAATGAGGAAGGTATACACGTGGATCTGTCGAAGATTGAAGCCATTAAGAATTGGGAAGCATCGAGGACACCCTTAGAAGTGCGACAATTCTTAGGACTTGCTGGGTATTGGATATTCACAGAGAATTTCTCCAGATTAGCACAACCATTGACATTATTGACTCAAAAGGATAAGAAGTTTGATTGGATAGAGAAGTAGGAGAAAGCTTTTCGTCTATTAAAGGAAAGGTTGCGTAGTGCACCTATTCTATCCCTGCCTGTGGAAATGATGGTTTCGTTGTATACTATGATACGTCACGTTTGGGCCTTGGATGCGTGCTTATGCAAAAGGATAAAGTGATAGCCTATGCATCCAGATAACTGAAAGGGTACGAGAAGAACTACACAACTCATGATTTAGAGTTAGGAGTTGTTGTGTTTTCCTTGAAGATTTGGAGACATTATCTGTATGGCATGAAGTTAGGCCCCTCTTGCGATATGCGCATATAATGTATATATGTGTGTGGGCGCTCGGGGGGCAAAAGTGAAAGTGCACTAATTTTAACATTATTTTACTAATTTCATGAAAATAATGTTAAAAGAGGGGGATGGTTAATCATGCATCATGTGGTGGTGTTGATAGCCGAAAGACAAGGGAGTACATGCACTAATTGTCCTTTGTCTTAATTGCTGAGTGTTATGTCCCTTATGTCCAAGGTTTGATGCAAAACTACCATCGAGCCGGGGGTCTCACTGGAAGCAGCCTCTCTATTCCTACGGGGTAAGAGGTAAGGCTGTTTACATCTTACCCTCCTCAGAACCTACCTTAGCTTTGCTATTTGTGGGATTTACTGAGTATGATGATGATGATGATGATTTGTATGGCACGAAGTGTACGATTTACACTGACCATAAGTGCCTCCAACATATCTTTGATCAGAAGGAACTCAAGATGAGACGACGGCGTTGAGTAGAGTTACTCAATGATTACGAGTGTGATATTCATTATCACCCAGGTAAAGAAAACATTGTTGCTGATGCGCTTAGTTCGAAAGAGCGGGAACATACTCTTCATGTTCATGCTTTAGGTTTAACCATAAAGACGAGTTTGACTGTTCAGATTTGCACAGCGAGAAGTTTTAAGAGTTGAGAATTTGAGGAAAGAATGATTAAGAGGTTTGGAGTGTGAACTGATACCGAAAGAGGATGAAGTGATGTACTTCATGAACCGGATTTGGGTTCCGCTTTGGGGTAACCTACGTGAGCTGGTTATGGACAAAGCCTATAAATCTAGATATTTTATTCACCCAGGTTCGACCAAAATGTATCAGGACATCAAGGTGTTGATTGGTGGCCGAATATGAAGAAAGATATTGCGGTGTATGTTAGTAAATGTCTGAATTACTCGAAGGTTAAGGCTGAATATCAGAAGCCGTCTAGGCTTCTGCAGGAACTAGAGATTCCGAAGTGGAAATGGGAGCATCTTACGATGGACTTTATAACCAAATTACCTCGCACGTCACTTGGACATGAAACCATATGGGTAATTGTGGATCGATTGACAAAGTCTGCTCATTTCTTACCCATTAAGGAAACAGACTAGATAGAGAAGATATCGCAGTTGTACCTTAACGAGATTGTAGCCCGACATGGAGTACCAATGTCAATTATCTCCAATAGAGATGGACGATTGTAGGTCCCTATCCCGTATGGATCGTAACAAAACTGACAATCTACCAAGGGTGCGGAATCCCCTTGATAAACCAAATAAACAGAAACAAGAACACGAACCGATTTACCAACTGATCTTCTATGATTATCCAACGAAAACGTTTACAATCACTCAAGATCTTCACGAACTCACAGCCAATAATCTGTGTATTCGAACTCCCTCTCAATTGCCTAAAAGTCTCCAAAAGTCTAACCCTAAAACTCTAACTTAAGGTTGTTTATATACACACAACCATACAATTCGAACTGGGCCAAGCCCATACGAATTTTGTTTACAATTCGGGCTAAACTAGATAGAATTAAACTTGATACAAACTTGGACTAGATTGGGCTTCAACAAACTCGAATTCTATTCAGTCTTCATAAGTCTTCGCGGCCCAAACTCGTTTAATATCCAAAGACCAATCCAACGCTGTTGTCACATAACATGCACCAACAAACTCCCCCTTGACAATAGCTTGCAAAAGTGGATGCTGAAGTAGAGAAAGAGAGTGAAGCTGAACAGGTTGTTGCTGATGAAAACTCAGAAGTTCATGTGAAAGAGGTACAATCTATTTCTGTGTGTTTGAGATGTTGTGAACTACAGGGTGAGGTTGCCAGGTTGACAACACAAAACCAAAGTCTGGTAAGTGAGATGTCTAACATAAATTGTAGGTCCCTATCCCGTATGGATCGTAACAAAACTGACAATCTACCAAGGGTGCGGAATCCCCTTGATAAACCAAATAAACAGAAACAATAACACCAGACGATTTACCAACCGATCTTCTATGATTATCCAACGAAAACGTTTACAATCACTCAAGATCTTTACGAACTCACAGCCAATAATCTGTGTATTCGAACTCTCTCTCAATTGCCTAAAAGTCTCCAAAAGTCTAACCCTAAAACTCTAGGTAAAGGTTGTTTATATAGCACAACCAATACAATTCGAATTGGGCTCAACCCATACGAATTCTGTTTACAAATCGGGCCAAACTAGATAGACTTAAACTTGATACAAACTTGGACTAGATTGGGCTTCAACAAACTCGAATTCTATTCAGTCTTCATAAGTCTTCGCGGCCCAAACTCATTTAATATCCAAAGACCAATCCAACGCTGTTGTCACATAAAATGCACCAACAAACTCCCCCTTGACAATAGCTTGCAAAGGAAACTTTAGTCTTCAGAATATCGTCACAGTCTTTGGTCTTTGGATAGCGTCAGCTTCAACATGAATTCTGTCAGCAACAGACTCCCCCTAAGCTGATGTATCCAATCACCAAATCTTCCAAGTTGTATTCAGCATTCGCAATAAGTCTTCACAGCATCCATTCTTGCTTCAGCATTCTCCACTTGAGCTTCAGCATTTTTCACTTCAGATTCAGCATCACTCACACTAGTTTCAGCCTCATCAACTGGCACTATCTCTGCCATGAATGCCTGAGTGGCACTCTCATTTCCCTGATATCGCTTTTGTAATGCATCCCACATATCTTTTGAATTAGTGTACTTGTTGAAGATATGCTTGATGCTATCAGGTAAGGACATTTTAATTGTAGCCAAGGCTCTCTTTTCAGCCTCATACATTTTCTTTTGTTCGGCATCCATATCAACATAAGCAGTTATACGTTGTCTTCCCTCAAACTCATGAGTTGGGTTCACATACCCATCGTCTATACATATCCACATACGAGTGTCCTGGTACTCAACAAAGGATTGAAACCTATCCTTCCATGTCAAGTAATTCTCCACCTTCATCATCTTAGGTGGTTTGTTCGTTGTGCCTACCTCGTGTTCCATCCTTAAAAGTTCGTTTAATTTAGACATGTTCGACATTTTAAGTTAATCAGACTGTTAAAACCGTACAATTTTAGTCCGAAACCTGTTTTTACCAAATTATACCGTTAGATTCGTCTCGAGATTACGATTCCAATGATATATAATGTCTAAAACCGTTTTCGGGATTTTCCAGAGTTTTTTTTTTTTTTTTCCTAAAAATCCAAGGAGTCCAACGGTGCAAACGGTTTGTCCAGATGAGTTACGGATAATTCTCTAAACACGAAACAGTGAAATTATTCTTACGATTGCCTAGAAAAATTCCACCACTTTGAAACTTTCAACTACTCAGTCCAGTCGAAACCACAAAGTCCAGTCGTAACCACTGTTGCGAGTCGAAATCACTGTTGCGAGTCGAGATCTCTGTTGCGAGTCAACCAGCACAAGTCGAAACCACGGTTGCGAGTCAAACCAGCACAAGTCGAAACCACGGTTGCGAGTCAACCAGCACAAGTCGAAATCACGGTTGCGAGTCAACCAGCACAAGTCGAAATCACGGTTGCGAGTGAACAGTACCAGTCGAGATCACTTGTTACGAGTCGAGACCTGCAACCTTGAGTCGAGACCAGCTATTTTTCAACCAAAATCCCACAAAATCAGCACCTTTTACACCACAGAATCTTCTTATCGAAATCCTTCCAAACTAAACTCCTAAAAATCAGCAAACAACTTCACAATAACTCCAAAACAGATCAAAATCGTGAAAATTTTGACTGTTCTTCGATGTTCTTCGTGAGTTCAAACAGCAACCCGAAAACTTGTTTCTTTCCGATCAGTTTTGAACCGTACACAAGAGCAAATGCTCTGATACCAATTGTAGGTCCCTATCCCGTATGGATCGTAACAAAACTGACAATCTACCAAGGGTGCGGAATCCCCTTGATAAACCAAATAAACAGAAACAAGAACACCAGACGATTTACCAACCGATCTTCTATGATTATCCAACGAAAACGTTTACAATCACTCAAGATCTTTACGAACTCACAGCCAATAATCTGTGTATTCGAACTCTCTCTCAATTGCCTAAAAGTCTCCAAAAGTCTAACCCTAAAACTCTAGGTAAAGGTTGTTTATATAGCACAACCAATACAATTCGAATTGGGCTCAACCCATACGAATTCTGTTTACAAATCGGGCCAAACTAGATAGACTTAAACTTGATACAAACTTGGACTAGATTGGGCTTCAACAAACTCGAATTCTATTCAGTCTTCATAAGTCTTCGCGGCCCAAACTCGTTTAATATCCAAAGACCAATCCAACGCTGTTGTCACATAATATGCACCAACAAACTCCCCCTTGACAATAGCTTGCAAAGGAAACTTTAGTCTTCAGAATATCACATTCTTTGGTCTTTGGATAGCGTCAGCTTCAACATGAATTCTGTCAGCAACAGACTCCCCCTAAGCTGATGTATCCAATCACCAAATCTTCCAAGTTTTGATTCAGCATTCCAAGTAAGTCTTCACAGCATCCATACTGCATTGTAGAAGGAGGATTCTACCAAGCAGCAACAAACTCCTCATCTCTTCAAAGCAACTTCTCATCAACAAACTGCTTCAATCTGTATACTATAAAACAAACATCTCGAGAAACCATAAGAATTTTTCAACATAGTTAAAGAATTATTATTATTCAAGAGATAGTTAAACTGTATCAGATTAAGCATTTTCAAGTTAAACACCAACACGCAACAATTTTTAATCAAACACCTTATAACCTGCATCATTTCAAAATTTTGTACCCACTTTCTAACACCGTCTCCCCCTATCAGTAACAATTCCTCCACGAATAACAGTTTTTCGTACATTAAGAATTTTAAACAGAAAAAGACACTATTTTTGTATTTTTGTATTTTCTGAAAACAAATAAAACAAAAAGCAATAAACACTCTGTTTTTGTGAGAATCACAGGTAAGAAGATCATATCAGCACAATCAAACTGTTTCACACCATTAGTTAATTCTTTATGTAATTTTCCATGAAAAGCAGTTCAAGACGATTACCAGTATGTTTGTCCACTTAAACAAAATGCATGAACATTTCAAGTACCATTACCGTATGATACGTTAAGGTAATTTTATATCTGATATACTAGTGTGTCCCACTTCAGGATATACCCCCACGATCAAGGTATGCACAAAGATTCATCGTAGTAGGTGAGTATACTGAATTCATCCGTTTTGTTTTTCAACGATAGATAATTGGTGAACAGGTCAGTACTTCCGTACAGCAGAGAGACCAAAATATCTTATCGAGGGCTAAGACAAATACCATTTTTGGTACGATTTATGCATTTTGCACTTTTGAATGACTCTCTTTGAGAGCTTCTTCATTTTTAGGGTTTTGGCATTTTTAGCTCTTTTAAGATATCCTGGGTGTGTCTAGGTCAGCATATATCTGGATGCAGCAGAAGGACACCCCTGATATCCCCAGATGAAATAACAGTATAAAGACCCAAAACTTCAGATTTTGGCAATCTATCAACGCAAGATTTAAGGTCATCAAACCATACACCACTGATGTGTTCCCCACTCATACTCAGTTCATTTATGTTTATATCACCTTGGTAAGTTGATTATTTCATGCTTTTGCCTACTGGTATATCATATGATGAAGCTGCTATCACACTTAAGCAATTTAATTCAGTTTGAGTGTGACAGTCTAACTTGCTAATGTACTATCATTTCTTCTTTTTCACACAGTGAAAACTCATTTTTGATTTTCTATTTTTTTTAAGTTTTTGATTTTTCAATGTTTTTGTATTTTTGATTTTTAAGAAAACAGTAAACTATTTACAAAATTCTTATAAAAAACCAGTTATTCAGGATTCCTCATCCCGTTGAGTTCGACTAAGTGTTCAAAGCGAGCTCGATCAAAAGCTTTTGTGTAAAGATCAGCAAGGTTATCTAGTGTGCCGACTTAGCACTTTGAACTTCAATTTAAATCAATCAGTATATATATATCAACAATCTCATACCCCCCTTCATGTGCCTAGAGCAGCCACTATCAACATAAGTTGATAATCCTCCTTAGCAGCTCCTGCACACACCAACTAAGAAATTAGTTAGATTGGGGGACCCAAGCCTTAATGGTCTTGGGTCGTCCAAATTCACCAACTACTGGAACATCCATCCAATATCCATTACTCCTAACTGGAGTCTTGGATCTCAGACCTGTTGATGGAAATGGGTTTTGATTTCCATAAGGTCTATGGTCCTGAGGGTACCTATTTGTGTTTGGACTATTTGACCTATGAAAATTTTGATTTTGATTCCAAGAACCCTGATTGTTATAATTTCTAAAGCCATTGTTATAAAAAGTTCGACCACCATTATTTTGGTATCGATTTTGATATTGACCTTGACTTCTGAAATTATTTGTGTTTTGATTTTTCATTCTTGGTGAGTTACTTCTAGGTCTTTCATATCTGCCTGATGTAGATTCAGGCTGAAATCTTGGTTGATTTCTTTGAAAACGAGGAACTTGTGGAGTTCCTTTTTCAGCCTTATCTACACCACCAGCAACACCCGGTTGTTGCTTTGTAGCAGATTTCTTTGGAGAATTTGATACTTTCTCCTCATTATCACCTTGCTTCTCAGGTGATTTCCCTTTTTGTTTCTCACTAACTTGTGCTTCACTCTTTTTGTTTGGACAGCAGCTAGCTACATGTCCCTTTGTGTGACATTTGAAGCACGATTTCTTTTTCGAAGACTTCTCAGCTGAAGCCTTTGAACTAGATTCTGGTTTAGATGATGATGCCTTAGAAGGATTTGGTTCAGTTTGCTTAGTTTCAAGATTTTCTATGTTTTTGTTTTTAGCAAACTCTACATTTGATTCATTTTCTATAACAGCTGTTTCGTTTTTCATATCACTTCCTTGAACAAAATTAACCTTTTTAACAAAAGTTGGATTTTTATTCGTAGGATTTGAATTTTTCTTTTTCAAAACAGGTTTGCTGTTATTGACCTTCTTAGCATCATTATCTTTAAACACATCACCTTGACTAGATGTGAAACTACTTGGTGATGTTGACAGAAAGTCTGTGAACTCATCTTCATCAGGTAAGAAAGAATAGTCATGACTAAGAGGAGGTGGAACTTCATTGAAGCCCTTGAATCCCACACTTGTCTTGTCATTACTCTTCTTTAACCCACCCATCATGTGTTTCATAACAAAAGTAGAATCCCTGAATTGACCTAATTTCTTTTCGAGTTCAACAATTTTGAGTTGTGCATCTGACAACTCTTTGCATTTTTCAGAAATTTCTTTTGTTTTCTCAGCCATCATGTCATGAGCTAAGTCTATGACTTGAAGTTTTTCGTTTAGTTTGCTGGTTAAAACTTCAATTTCAGCCTCATAGCCTTTTATCTTTTTCAAATATGATGACTCGTTTCTTTTAGCAAAGAAATTTGATTCTTTTACGTTAGATATTTCGCTCACCAGACTTTTGTTTTGAGTTGACAACCTGTCAACTTCACCCTGTAATTCACGACACTTTAAACAAACAGAAGTAGCAGAGTTACTTACCTCTCCTGTTGATTTGTCTGAGTTGGCCATAAGAGCAGCAAGTTGAGCTCCCATTCTTTTGATGATTTCATCTTTTGCTTCATCTTCCCTTTCATGCTCAGACTTTGGCTTTTCCTTGTCAGCTTCTGTTGTCTGATCAGCATTATCTATCTCAGCTTCACTTTTATTCTCAACCTTAGCATCATCTACTGTAGCTTCACCTTCATCAACTGGCACAATCTCTGCCATGAATGCCTGAGTGACATTCTCATCATTTTCCAAGTGAATACTCCAGTCATACGAACCTTCTCGAGCAGTAGAGATCAATGCCCTTGAGTTAGAGTTGTTGGAAGCATTCCTGTTGTTTGAATTCTGACTCGAAGTCTCTTGCTTTTGTTTTTTACATTCTCTAGCGAAATGTCCATAACTTTGACAGTTAAAGCACCTTACTTTGGTCTTGTCAAAACCAACAGTTTTCCCCACAAACTTCCTTCCAGTTCTGTTCATGAACCTCTTCACACGTCTGGTAATCATGGCCATTTGCCATTGTAAATCCATATCTTCAAGATCATCAGGGTCAATCTGATCGTAATCTTCATCTAAAACTGCAGGATCAGATATCTTCCCCTGAATGTAGTTTTCATAAGAAGCAACAAACGAAGCAAGTAGAGCAAGATGTTCTTCAGCAGACTTCACACTCATTGGCATCGACTTTGAACTATTACTTTGCTTAGCAGTTGATGTTCTCTTAGCTCCAGTTGATCCTCCCGATGCAGCCACAAAACACACATCACCATCCTCATTCACTATGACCTGCTCATTTTCACGCGAGAGAAAAGCAGTGGCAGAGTCGCTAGAAGCATCGTGAGATGAAGAAGATGTAAGCCCATTGTAAATCCCTGGATCTTGAACCTGATCATATCCAGTGTCTTTCTTCTTCATACTGAGCTCATAAGCTCTTAGCTTTCCAACTACTTCTTCCAGCTCTTTTGTTTCATAATCCGCTTCTCCCTTTATCATGAGAGTGTAGATATCCCATTTAGTAGGAAGAGCATCCAGCAGCTTGTCATTTTTCTCTATGTCAGTATAGCAATCTATATCATAATTGTCCAATTCTGACATCAGATGGTAGTATCGAGTGATAACGTCCTCAAGTGACTCGTTTTTCATGTACTTGAACACAACAACTGCTTCTTCAGTAGATCAACTTTGTTCTTCTTTACATCAGGATTTCCCTCATATCTCTCCTCTAGTGCATCCCACATTTCCTTTGAAGTAGTGTACTTCTTAAAGGTATGCTTGATGCCATCAGGTAAAGACATTTTAATGGCAGCCAAGGCTCTTTTTTCAGCCTCATACATTTTCTTTTGTTCGGCATCCATATCAACATAAGCAGTTATACGTTGTCTTCCCTCAAACTCATGAGTTGGGTTCACATACCCATCATCTATACATATCCACATACGAGTGTCCTGGTACTCAACAAAGGATTGAAACCTATCCTTCCATGTCAAGTAATTCTCCACCTTCATCATCTTAGGTGGTTTGTTCGTTGTGCCTACCTCGTGTTCCATCCTTAAAAGTTCGTTTAATTTAGACATGTTCGACATTTTAAGTTAATCAGACTGTTAAAACCGTACAATTTTAGTCCGAAACCTGTTTTTACCAAATTATACCGTTAGATTCGTCTCGAGATTACGATTCCAATGATATATAATGTCTAAAACCGTTTTCGGGATTTTCCAGAGTTTTTTTTTTTTTTTTCCTAAAAATCCAAGGAGTCCAACGGTGCAAACGGTTTGTCCAGATGAATTACGGATAATTCTCTAAACACGAAACAGTGAAATTATTCTTACGATTGCCTAGAAAAATTCCACCACTTTGAAACTTTCAACTACTCAGTCCAGTCGAAACCACAAAGTCCAGTCGTAACCACTGTTGCGAGTCGAAATCACTGTTGCGAGTCGAGATCTCTGTTGCGAGTCAACCAGCACAAGTCGAAACCACGGTTGCGAGTCAAACCAGCACAAGTCGAAACGACGGTTGCGAGTCAACCAGCACAAGTCGAAACCACGGTTGCGAGTCAACCAGCACAAGTCGAAATCACGGTTGCGAGTCAACCAGCACAAGTCGAAATCACGGTTGCGAGTCAACCAGCACAAGTCGAAATCACGGTTGCGAGTGAACAGTACCAGTCGAGATCACTTGTTACGAGTCGAGACCTGCAACCTTGAGTCGAGACCAGCTATTTTTCAACCAAAATCCCACAAAATCAGCACCTTTTACACCACAGAATCTTCTTATCGAAATCCTTCCAAACTAAACTCCTAAAAATCAGCAAACAACTTCACAATAACTCCAAAACAGATCAAAATCGTGAAAATTTTGACTGTTCTTCGATGTTCTTCGTGAGTTCAAACAGCAACCCGAAAACTTGTTTCTTTCCGATTAGTTTTGAACCGTACACAAGAGCAAATGCTCTGATACCAATTGTAGGTCCCTATCCCGTATGGATCGTAACAAAACTGACAATCTACCAAGGGTGCGGAATCCCCTTGATAAACCAAATAAACAGAAACAAGAACACGAACCGATTTACCAACTGATCTTCTATGATTATCCAACGAAAACGTTTACAATCACTCAAGATCTTCACGAACTCACAGCCAATAATCTGTGTATTCGAACTCCCTCTCAATTGCCTAAAAGTCTCCAAAAGTCTAACCCTAAAACTCTAACTTAAGGTTGTTTATATACACACAACCATACAATTCGAACTGGGCCAAGCCCATACGAATTCTGTTTACAATTCGGGCTAAACTAGATAGAATTAAACTTGATACAAACTTGGACTAGATTGGGCTTCAACAAACTCGAATTCTATTCAGTCTTCATAAGTCTTCGCGGCCCAAACTCGTTTAATATCCAAAGACCAATCCAACGCTGTTGTCACATAACATGCACCAACAACGATTTGACTCCAGATTTTGGCGATCTTTTCAGGAGTCGCTGGGTTCTCGATTGGATATGAGTACTACGTAGCATCCTCAAACAGTGTTTTGCGATATGAGTGAAAGAACCATTCAAACTTTGGAGGATATGTTGCGAGCGTGTGCGATAGACTTCTGTGGAAGTTGGGATACTCATCTGCCATTAGCTGAGTTTTCCTACAACAACAGTTATCACGCGAGTATCAAAGCCGCTCTGTTTGAAGCTTTGTACGGAAGGAAGTGTCGATCACCCCTTTGTTGGGCTGAAGTTGGCGAAAGGCAACTAACCGGACCCGAGCTTATCCAGGAAACCACTGATAAGGTTACCCAGATTAAGGGAAGGTTGAAAGTCGTCGTAGATTGACAAAAGAGTTATGTAGACAACATAAGGAAGCCATTAGTGTTTCGGGTCGGTGACCTTGTTTTGTTGAAGGTGTCACCTTGGAAGGGTGTCGTTAGGTTTGGAAAAGGGGGAAAGCTGGGCCCATGTTTTATAGGTCCTTTCGAGATCCTATCTCGAGTTGGATCAGTCGCTTAAAGGCTCAAGCTACCACATGAATTGAGTGGAGTACATGACGTGTTTCATGTATCCAACCTGAAAAAGTGTATGTCGGATGAGACGCTGATTATACCCCTTGATGAGGTTCATGTTGACGATAAACTGAGATTTATCGAAGAAACAGTTGAAGTTCTAGATTGGACGATTCAAAAGCTTAGGAGGAGTCGGATTACGTTAGTGAAGGTTCGCCAGAATTCCAAACATGGACCCGAGTTCACATGGGAATGACAGGACCAGATGTAACAAAAATATCCCCATCTCTTTCCGCTAGTGTGAAATCGAGACCTATAGTGTAAAATTTCAGGGACAAAATTTCCTAAACAGGGGGAGACTGTGACACCCAACTATTTTGAGTCTGTATCGTACTAGTGTGACACGTGTTATCAATGAATAAAAGCAATATTATATTAAATTTGATGTTGATTGATGGTATTTTATGTGTTGGTAAATCCAAACTTTGTTAAAAATTATGTTGGCAAAATTAAGATAAACACTTATCGCGTAATGAACAAAATGCGAAACGAACATCGGTGATCGTCCGGTTAATGTTAAAATCCTAAAAATATTCCGTTATGATTAAAATGCTATTTTTAATCATATCCCTGAGGATAAATTAAGAAAAACTCTTAAAAACACTGTTTTACGAATTTAAGCTCGTACTACGCAATACCGCACGTATCTTACAAAATATAAACAACGCAACCAGTCGAGGCAAATAATATATTATTCAGCAATATTATGGCGAGTTAATTTTTACAGAATGATAAAAATAATTTAAAACGCGATTAAAGCGCGAGATAAAATGCCCGGTAGTCAGTTAAATACCTGTAAGTATGTAAGCAGTGTACAAGATTCATTTAAATAAATAAAAAATGGTGAATAATCACCCTACTTCTTACAAGTGTCTCTAAGAGATGGAGTTCCCAACACCAATGACAAGACACTTGTCCCTCATGCAAGAAGTTATAGACACTTTTCCACCTTTTTCCCACATATGGCCATTTACTACACCCACCCTTCCACTTTCAGCTTCTTTGATCATTTCATGAAGATTCAAGTCTACTCCAAGGAGTTTCAAAGTGAGTTCATAAATTGAAGGTCAATCCATGGAGTTTTTAAGAAGGAACAAGCTTGCATTCATAAAAAAAATCCCATCAAAAACCCATTTATAATCTTGAAATGTATAAACCCATTTTAAAAGTTATGTTCTTTTTCTTGATGATAATGATGATGGAAAGTTTCTCAAAATCTTGGAATTCTTCACATACTTGAAATCTAAACAAGAAAATGGTTTTAATCAAACAAAAATGGAAGTATACATATATGTGTGTGAAGCCATGGATATGTATGAGTGTGTGTTAGAGATTATGTTTTGATTTTTAGTTAATTCTTGATAGATGTGATTCTTGAAAGATGATTGCATGCATGATCAAAAAGGGTTTTAAATAAAGTTCTTATGATGGATGATGAATATATGAAAAGTGGGTTTTTGGAAGTATATATG
This sequence comes from Helianthus tuberosus, assembly GCA_030545235.1. Taxonomy (NCBI): domain Eukaryota; kingdom Viridiplantae; phylum Streptophyta; class Magnoliopsida; order Asterales; family Asteraceae; genus Helianthus; species Helianthus tuberosus. Next base: position 73,426,116 of record CM060450.1, read on the forward strand.
TATATATGTGTATGTCGTGTGTGTGTGTGTATATATTATATATGCATGTACATGTGGGTTTTTGTTTGGATGTTCACAAATGTGAAGGATGAATGCATGCAATGATTTGATGATGATTAGATGAAGATGATGTTTGGATTATATGAAAATGAAATAAATTTATGTTAGATTCATTTAAGTTCTTGGATGATGATGAGGATATGATAATCATGCATTAGGTACATGTACATAAGAATATATGATGACTAAATGATCATAAGTTGTTAAACTTCAAATGATATGATAAAAGTGAGTTAAAACAGAATATGAACATGATGAATGATGTTATATGCTTTGTTATGATGATATGAAGTTATGTCATAAGTTTGGTAGCTTTGCATGTTGTACATGAAGCTTAAAAAGTAGTAAATGGGTGAAATTGCATGATTTTTGTGACTTACATGAAATCTGCACTAACATGGATATTCGTGCCATTTTATTCAGTAAATAACATGTGTTATGTTAAAATATGAAGTCGTGACGACTTGGAATGGTTATGGTAAGGTTCGGTACAAGACTATGCGTTAAAAACGGTAATTTTTTAAAGTGATTTTTGCAAAACTGTTTTAGATCAGGTTGTAAACTGATAATCTTATGATAAATATAAGTATTTTAACTTATATTAAGTATCCATAGTGTTTGGCTAGTAATATGTGACTTCCGACGCCCGAAAACGTTGCCGAAACATTAAAATATGCATATTTCAATGTACACGAAACGGGTTGTTCAAGGGTGAACTTTGCATGTTATGATATGATATGTGAATATGAGTATGTGTAAAGTGATATGTTAAGTGTTGATATGATAGTATGAGTTAAGACTATGCATTCACACTTGTACAGTTAAAACGGTAATTTCGTTAAATGTCACGTTAATATGCAACTTATTTGTCGGGCATAAAAATAATACATATGTTAACTTGATGAATTATTTCATGTATAAATGCTATAAAATGATGAAATATATAAGTTGACGGAATACGTGTATTACGATATTTGATGATATGTTCACGTTTAAGTAAATATGTTACGAAGCGCAAATCGTAGATATATTGTATATAAACGGGTGTGATAACGGATATAACATAATGAGGGTCACCAATAAAATCGTTCAAGTCGTTAAAATCTTAAAATATATATGTATGAACAGATATATATAAACATGCCAACATAATAAAAAATAAAGACTTTTCGAGAAAATCTCAAATTTATGTGAAAATTCTAAGTATTGGAGAAACTTAGGTATTTATTGAATAATTGGTTATTAAATCGTTTCTATTTAAATTAGGACGTGTAGACCAATTTGTGGGATTGTGCTAGTAGAATAACGCACCCAAAGGAGATTGTCACTAACCCCTCTTTTTACTGTTTTATATAACGTTTTGGGGGAAGAACACGCCTTTAAAAGGATAATTGTACGTTTTTTGTATAAAACATGACTTTGAATAAATTATAAATATATTTTCATGGAAAATATGGTTTGGACTGATATATATATGTTTTCGAGGAAAACATGGTTTTGGAAATGTGATTAAATTAAAAATATGTTTCGGGGAGAAACGGGGAGGATTACGGTGTTTGGGGTAAAATGACCGTATAGATTTAAAAATGTTTAAATCTAAGTTGTGACGAATTTGCTTGATCTGAAGAGAGTAAGTATCAGAATAGGCTTACGTTTCGGTGGGGACTTCGGGGAATTAGTACAACACAAAATATTAAATTTATCATTTTAGAAGGATATATATATTGTTCATAAGGCAGGCACCATAAGTGACCAATTGAGTGGCACTTTGCGCGAATTTAGCCGTTTAATCATTAATACTGGTATGCATAGAATTGTTGATAGATCTATCGGGGTGACCACCCCGTCATGACCGGTAGCTCCGCGTCAAGTCAAACGACGAATTGATATTCTATGATTGTCTAGTGTTGATTATACCCTTATTGTTAATATATAGCTCATAGGCATTGCAACCCTATGAATCATAAAACTTGATGCATAAATTTAATATATAAATAAATCTTGGGAATATGGTTTGTGTCGAAGGTTTTTTAGAGAAAACGCTTGCAATCAGAGAATTGGCCCTTGGATTTTTTTATACGGAAATAAAATTGACTTTCTTAATTGTATATGGATGTTTTTATATAAAATTCATAATAAGAAAGTTTTTCTTAACCAAATTGTTTACAATTTCAACATGTGAACTCACCGGCCTTTGTGTTGACACTTGATTTTTACGTGTTCTTCAGGTACATGAGTTCGGCTTCGGTATTTTGGCTTGTCTTCTGCTAGTTGATGCAATCGTTTATTAAATAATATTTTGGACAACTTTTAAAACTATTTGGGACCAAGTCTACTAAGATCCATAAGGATCAAACAACTATGTCGTGGATGTGGTTTGCGTTTAAACTTATGCTTTAATTAAGTTGTATGTCGAAAATTTATATTACATCGTCCACTAAGATACTTATGGGTACCAACCTCCGTCACTGCCACGTTTGTATTTCCGCTGTGACGTTTTTGGGGTGTGACAGAAGTTGGTATCATAGCCCATGGTTGTTAGCGAACTAGGCATTTTCTTGGAAAACTCTAGACTTCAACCGAAGAATTTTGAGAATTAATCCCAAAATTCATGAAGCCTATAATTTAAAATAAACATGGATTTTGATCATGTATGAAAACTATGAAGAGTTTATGTGCATACGTGTTAATCTGTTTATTTATGTCTTATGTGTTATTTTTCATTTTGAACACATACTTACTTAGTATGATTACATTGTATCACATATGTCGCACTCACACGAGATTATCGAGATTCCCGACTTTGAGAGCGAGCATGAATTCGAGACCTCTCCGACCTCAGTCTTACCAGAGTTACCACGCACTACCTCACAATTTGTTGACAAAGCCGGTTTTACCTCATCATTTTATGTCGGCCCCACTGCTTTTGCCAGTCAGGTTGACCCACGTTATCCCATACGAGTAACGGTTGGAGTAACGATGATGATTCAATTGTTCCTCCCTCAGTTTTTGACATTGGACAATCATCTAGGATTGTGCTTGTTGTTGATGAGCTAGATAGAGATATACCTATGATTGGAGGAACATTTGGAGTAGCACTAGTGGTGGACCCCACTTTTGTCATGGCTCGACCTTTAGAGCCATTGGTAGTCCCACCCACCGATACTGTTGAGCCTAAGTCTGAGATCCCTCCACCAGTCATATCCGAGTTGTCTGTTCCACAGTCTAAGTCACAAGTTTCTATTGCTCCTTTACTAGTTTATACTCATGGTAGGAAGAGAACTCGACCTGCTGGATACATTGCATCAACGTCTAGAGCCGCAACTGAGTCTTCTTTGAAGAAGCAGAAAGGAGTTTGAGTTGACCGATGTTCTCACTGTGATCGTCAGATCGCTGTCTTATGCGGAGACTTAGCGATGACCAAGGGCAAGATGAAGGATCTTGAAGGCTAGATGGATGCGTATGATGAGATTCAGGAGTTAGATAACAGTGTCAGGATCAGATGCACTGGAGGATTGTGGAGCTCGAGGAGCTAGCTAGGAAACTTTTGGAGTTTCTGGGTGTTAAGTGATAGATGGTTGTCTTGTTTTGTTGGTTTTGTCTCTTTTGGTAACTATATTTAGGCTTGCATGGCAATTAGATATTTTAGGAGGAAATTCGGTAAAACTTGTTGATGGTGTTTGATTTTATTCACAACAAATTTTTGTCAACAATAGCTTTCACCACCATCGACACTGCTGATAATAATAATTCCGCCCCATCATCCGATGACGATGACAATGACAAAACAAATTTCTCATACGAATCGTTTGAACTTGAAAAAGCCATTTATATATATATATATATATATATATATATATATATATATATATATATTGAGTTTGATAGTGGTTTTTCATTTTTTGGATGGTAAAAGTGAGTAAGAAATGAAAGGTTTATATAGGAAAAAATAGAAAGAATTTTTTTTTAAACACCCGTTGGCCAACGGCTATGCCTAACGGCTAGCCAAACGGTCATCAACACTCAGCCATACATTGCCAGCCATGTCACCCCAGGCCAGTGTCCCACGCCAAGCGGCCAACGCTGACCAAAACGTCAATCCGGGGGGGGGGGGGAGCAGCCGACGTTAAAGGGCCAAAATGCCAAGCTAGCCACGCCCACACCCACCAGTCTAATGCCCCTTCTCTCTGTTTTATTTTTGTAAATTAGAAATGAGTAAAACGCAAAATAGTCCTAAGCTTGGTCACTTTTACCACTTCAGTTCAAATATATATATATATATATATGGAGAGGATCATGAGAAAGCTACATATAAATAAGAAAACTAGAAAACTAACTAAAAAACCTAAAAAAAGCTAAAAAACATACCAATTTTTTATAAAAAAATCGCTAGTTTTTATATATATAAAAAAATTTCAAAAAAAAAAAAATTCTTTTTGTTGTACTGCACATGTGCACTATTACGGATATAGTGCACATGTGTAGTACACATATAATGCACATATATATATTGGAGAAGGATTCGTTAGGAACCACCCTTTATTGCGAGAACCAATGTGAACACAACCAAAAATAGCTAAAAAACACACAAATTTTTTTTAACATTTTTTTATAAAAAAATCGCTACTTTTAGTAGCAAAAAAAAAATTAACTTTTTTGTTCTACTAAAAGTAGCAATTTTAATGTAAAAAATATTTTAAAAAAAATTTTGTGTTTTTTTTTTATTTTTTTAGATTTTTATTTTTTAGATTTTTTAGGTTTTGGGGGGGGGGGGTTAGTTTTTAGCATTTTAGCTGGGGGTGGGGGAGGGGGGTTAGGTTTTTGGGGGGTGTTTAGGTTATTTTTAGGTTTTTTGGGGAGGTTTAGTTTTTAGCATTTAGCTTGGGGGGTGGGGGTTAGGTTTTTTTAGGTATTTTTGGTTGTGTTCACATTGGTTCTCGCGGTTCTCGCAATAAAGATGGTTCTCGAATGAACCTTACCCTATATATATTTTTTGCATTTGGGTCTTTAAGGTTTCATATTTGTTGTTATTTTTATCCAAATGACAAACTCAGTTAAAATGTATTGTTCACTCCCACTGAAGGTTTTTACCATACTCAAACCCCATGGACAATTTTGGCATTTTCCCATTTATTCTTTTGTTTTTTAATTTTCAAAACTTTATTCATATATTTAGATAAAAAAATAAAATAATTATAAATAAAATATATACATTTGCTCATATTTTTATATAAATACATACGGAGATACATTTATATATATATATATACATATTTATTTATTTTTTTAATTTTCTTTTTTATCTTTTACTAGAAAATAATAATAAATTAATGATGTTTAGTATGACGGGTCGACGAGGTGAGATAAGGTACGAGTGTCAAGATAGAGGGGGTGGTTGTGATGGCAGCAGTGGTGGTGGTGATAAAGGTAGAGGTGGAGAAGAGAGAAGAGAAAAAAGTGTGTATGGTGGTGTATTCAATGACGTAGCTTGAACGAAAACTCAGTGGGGGTCGGATTGTCAAAATCCAAATCGGTGGCGGCCGGACTCTTAAAAAATCCAATATTTTACACTAAAAAATACAAAATTTTTGGTAAAATTATTACTACCAGCGAAAAATCGATGTGAGTCGGACTACCCTTGGCCCCAGTAAACCTTTGCCAATGTGTATGTGTATATATATAATTATAAATGTGTGTATAGGTATATATATTATGGTTAATTTATTATTTTTTATTTTAAAGGTAAAAAGGAAAATAAAAAAAAAAATAAGTGTACACATACAAATGTGTGATTATGGTTAATTTATTATTTTTTATTTTAAAGGTAAAAAGGAAAATAAAAATAATAAGTGTACACATACAAATGTGTGTGTGTATATATATATCATATTTATAATTAATTTTTTATTTTTATTTAAATATAAAAAAGAAAATTAAAAAATAAAAATAAAAGAACAAATGTGTAAATTTCTAAAATCGTCCCTAAGGTTTGGGAATTATCAAAATCGTCTATGACTTACCATTAGATTTTAAGTAAGTTAGTGATTTGGATGGAAATTGCAACAAAAATGAAACCTCAGAGACCCGGATACAAAAGATTTCATTTTTAGACGGAAGTGGTAAAAGTAACCTAAACTTAGGGATCATTTTGGCATTTTACTCAATGGTAAAAAGATTTTGCAATTTTGTGGTGAGTTATTAAGAATTCGATCGATTAAGGAATAACCTTAGAATCAGTCAACATGTCTTTAAAACTTACCTATTAAGTGGGCCTATGGCGCCCCTGTGAAAACCTTGATGCACATGAAATATCTTCGCAAGCGGTTGTTTCATTACGGCGGTGTTTATGGCCATGATGTATATCGTGGTCGTGAAAATCAAATTCAAACGGTCATATAATAGTTACAACTTAAAAAAAAATTATTCTCACCCCCTTTAAATATCTAACATTCTTCAATTTTTCAAACACACTTATTACTTTACAAAGTTGCTCTCAGCGTTTATAAATCTTCTAAAAGTTATCTCGTACTTTAAAAAAAATACCAACAGAAGGTCCAAATACATTTCCACCTGACTCCTCTAATTCGTCTGACTCAATGGGTTCTGGGTTCAATTGTTGATTTTTTTACAACAGTTTGCGAAGGTCTCGAACTTGAAGATACCAGATGATCAAAGAAAAAAATGTGCGTCACGATTGGGTTACGGCCGATGAAGTTCTAATGAATGATTACTTTGTGGAAAACCTATAGTACAATGCCGAGATGTTTAGAGTGAGGTTCCGTTTATCAAAATAATTATATTTAAAGATTGTGGGAGATATTGAAGCTCAATTTGAATGGTTTCAAGAAGGCTATGACAGTATTGGAAAAAAGAGTTTCACCACGCTAAAAAAATGCACATCCGCGATTTGTCAACTTGCAATCGGTAACTTTCCTGACGAATATGATGAGTATTTAGCTATGTCTTCTAGGACTTCAAGTGAATCTCTTGAATGTTTTTATAATGTGATTATTAAGTTATACGATACAGAGTTTCTATGAAAATCGACTAGATACGACATGATAAGTAATATATGTTTAAATATATTATGTGTCACCATATACATACTCGTCATTCATTTAAATATTAAAGTGTAAATAAAAATAAGAAAAAAAACTAACTAAATCTACACACATATTATTGTGTTTTTCTTAGGTGTTTATATTTTTGAATAAATAACAAATATAACGTACCTCTTTTAAATAACTAGGATTGCGACCCGCCGCAATGCGGCGGGGATTATTTAGTTATAACTAAGTCGATCTAGGACCCGCACGTTATGTTAAACCTGTCAAACGGGGAAAAAATAGACGATGTAAAACGTTCACCCACACACGCACGTTGCATCGTGTTAACTCATAAAATTTAGAACGAAGCGTAAAAACGTTAAGCCAAAGACACATGTTGCGATTTGTTAAGTCACAAAATTTAGAACCAAGCACAAAGCGAAAACTTTACGGAAAATGAAAACTATAAAGGACCAAAGTTGAAAGTAAAAAAAATTATGAGGATAGATTGCAAAAGATAAAAAGTTTTGGGTTAAAAGTAAAAAAACAAATAGTTTTGGGTTAAAAGTAATTTATGAAATACTTTTGGGTGAAAAGTAAAAAAAATCATTTTTTTTTGGAAAACCCCCAAAGGCAACGTTACGACAACCATATGCATAACCATTTTTTCTTTGAAAACCCCCCAAAGCACACCTAGCATCGCAGTGGGGCGTAAAACGGTGTCAAATAGTACTAATGTCACACAACAGTCATCGACCACCAACACCGACTCGACCTAGGATATGCATGTTGCGATGAACCTGTCAAACATGGAAAAATAGAGGCAAAAACGTTAAACCACACATGCACGTTGCGTCGTATTAACTCGAAAATTTTTGAAATATATGTAAAACGAAAATTTACGAAAGATGAAAAGTATAAGTGACAAAAGTTGTGAAGTTAAATTGCAAATAATGAAAAGTTTTTGGTTAAAGTTAAAAAACAAATTATATAGGATTAAAATTGCAAAAGGTAAAAACCTTTGGGTTAAAAGTAAAAAATCAAGTTGTTTTTTTTTTTGAAAAATGTCCAAAATATAATGTACAACTTTTTATGGTTTCTTTGAAATTTTTTGAGTTTTTTAGAATTTTTTGAAGTTTTATAATTTTTTGATTTTTAGAATTTTTTTTTTATTTTTCATGAGTTTTTTTATTTTTTAGAATTTTTTGATTTTTAGCCGTTTTTGACTTTTTTTAGTTTTTTTTTATTTTTTATGAATTTTTTGATTTTTTTTTGTATTTTTTGTGTTTTTTTGGATTTTTTAGAATTTCTATGATTTTTTATAATTTTTTTGATTTTTTTAGATTTTTAGATTTTTTTTATTTTTTTTTATTTTTTTAGATTTTTTTTTATTTTTTAGATTTTTTTATTTTGTAGAATTTTTTTAATTTTTTATGATTTTTTTTATTTTTTAGAATTTTTATGATTTTTTTGAATTTATATTATTTTTAGGATTTTTTTTTTTTTTGAATATTTTTAGATTTTTTTTATTTTTTAGAATTTTTTAAATTTTTTAGATTTTTTTTTGATTTTTTAGAATGTTTTGGAACTTTTAGAATTTTTATGATTTTTAGATTTTTTTTTATTTTTATGGTTTTTTAGAAATATTTTTTGATTTTTTTTGGATTTTTTAGAATTTTTTTTTTTTTATTTAGAGTTAAATACATAGTTAGTACATGTGGTTTACACAAAATAACATACTTGGGTACTAATAGTTTAAAATCACATTTAGGGTATTAACTTTTCATTTTGTATCGTTTGGATGTATTAACTTCTTGGGTATTAACATAGTTAGTCCTTATGGTTTGTACAAAATAACATACTTAGCTACTAATAGAATGTGATTTTAAACCTACAAATAACGTTAATACCTCCAAACGTTACAAAATGAAAAGTTAATACCCTAGAATGTGATTTTAAACTATTAGTACCTAAGTATGTTACTTTGTGCAAACCACTGAATGTCTTAAATGCATTAGTCAATGAGTTCTAAGCCTCCATGTTTCCTGAATGTCTTTTATTGAATTTCGCATGCGGCCATATACACCAATAGAAGGATTTCCATTTAAATTCTGCCATTAGCGAGATCTTATATAAACCTCAACTAATGTTGCAGTTGCTGCAAAAGAGGAATTATCTCATGAATAGACTTGAGCCTTGGGGGACCCTAAGCACATGGTTTCCAAATCAAGCTGAAAAGCGAGTTTTGATCCTTCTTCCCTAACCGTATGATTTCAATCGTGAATATGTGTGGAACATATCTGTTATTAGTTGTTTGAGTATTCAAACTCTTAATACGAACTTTGGTGGCATATTGGATCGACCGGATAGTAGGGTTTTCGTTTTCTTTTTCAATCGCCGGCTTGTTTTTTCTGTGTTTTCATTCTGATTGTATAGCGTTGGTGGTCTTTCGGTCTTTCTGGTTCGGCAGAAACCTTGATTGACCATTCTCTCTATATGATTTCATATGATTCACAGGGAAGGGTTTTGCTAGATTAGGGTTTTGCTTGTTCTGTCTTCGCTGCTGATTTTCTGGTTTCTAGGTTTCTTCTTTTGCATGGTGTTTTGTTTTACCTTGTAAAAGAGAGATGTGATCTTCCAGAATGGATGCTCATAAGAAGTCTGATGTGCAGGTTGATCATGGTAAACCACCATTACCCACGAAGGGTAGCGGCAGCCGTGTACTGGGTAATGAAGGCAATCCGAAACTTGCCCGAAGGGGTATTTGTAAGACTTCACAAGTAGAAAAGGTGAATTCAGAACCCAGATTAATTAATGTTATTGATGAACTAGAAAAGATCTCCATAGCTGTCCCTCTGGAAAATGTTGACAAGGATAAGTCCGCGGGCATGGAGGGTTTGGATATTATTCTGGATGACGTTGGGAGCATGCAGGATAACGTGGAAGTTGAGAAACAGGACGGAGATCATGCTCCTAAGCCAACTTATGCCGAGTCTGTGCTGAATCTTAAGGTAAAAAAGATTAACCTTAGATCTTTAGCGAGCTCTGGTATGCATGAGAGTTGTGATATTGTTCTTCCACGTGAATCTGTTCGAGCTGTTAATGATAAGCTGGCCAATACATTATATGGGTATTTCTTGGGTGATCATGTCGCATACCCGGTAGTGGATTACTTTGTACGAAATAATTGGAAGAAGTTTGGTCTACAGAAGATTATGATGAATGCAAATGGCTTCTTCTTTTTTAAGTTTGCGGATCATGCAGGTATGAAGAGTGTTCTTAATGAAGGTCCCTGGATCATTAGATCGCAGCCATTATTTCTTAATGTTGGGACTCCGACTACTAATGTGACAACCCTCATAATTACCGGTATCCGTACAATTAATTAATATTAAATTTGTGCTTAATGACTGTGCTTAATTACAACTGATGATATAAACTGCTTTATGATTTCTGTATCATACATACATGTGCATCACATTTCATACTGTCACACCATTTATTACATACAAACTTTAGTGACAAAAACGATGCACAAAGCACAGTTAGCACTGTGAGCGGATAACTCAGAAACATGCTGACAATGTCAGTACATAGACAGACAATATTTTGAGACCCCGTAAGGGCCTGAGACAAGGTACTACACTAGTATGGAGTATAGGGAAGTAAGGACCATAAGACTGCGTCACTAGGTGATAGTTTAAGTGCCAGAAAGTGCCTAAAAACCACTCAAAGTGCAGAATTCTGCATTAACCATCAAAAATCAGCATTTTAACATGCTAGTAATGGGCAAAAACATGGCAAAATGGTCCTGTATGCTTTCCTAAGTGTCGGGAATTAAAAGTGTCACAAAAAGTTACATAAAGGACACTATACGGAATAACTTAGCACTTTAACGAACCGGTATCTAACCGGACATTACCCGGAACACTAAAATATTGCTAAAAGCATTGTTTTTATTTTTCTGTGCTAGTTATGGTTCCCGAACACTTAAACATACTACATAATGGATAATACACTAAACACTAGCCTTACACTTAACACCTCCACTAATTAACATCATGTGCCATCAAAATTACAATTAACCCCCCCCCCCATGTATTATTTACGGCTCATAGCATGGCCCCACACCCAAGATTTGTAAATCTTCCTAAATCTCTAGTAATCTTCTATTGGAGTTGATGAAGATATGGCTTGTACTATGAGGAACACAAGACCTTTGGGTATTAGAGATTGTGTTTATAAGAACCATCATCTTCTTCAACACTTATCACAACTCACCACACTCTCTCCCTCTCCCACTCAAAGCTACGGCCGACCCCCTTACCCACACACCACCATTTTCGGTTCAATCTAATCCAATCCAAGGTTATCACAAGGTGCTCAAAGGTGTTTTAGGAGGCTCGGTGTTCACGGATCTTGAAGGACCTCTCTTGTGTGCTATTATCCACTTATTTTTCTCCATTGTTCTTCCCTAGCTTTAAGCTAGTTGTAAGATCCTTGTAAACCCTTGTTTACTTCATATTTTTAGTGGTTAAAAGTTATAGTTTGTTGATTTATACAAGAACACCAAAGAACATAAACTTAAAGCTTGAACATAAAGTTTACATAATGATGAGATATGATGAAATATTGTTAGAATGATGTTGTTTTGAATATGTTGATGATTGCTTGTTGATTTCTTGGTAATATGATGTTGATCATCATGTGAAACTTGTAAGATTATGATTAAAAACATGATCTAACAAGATAAGAGGTGATTATGTGTTTACATGAAATAATCATCTTCTTGATTAAACATGAACTTGAAAGTAAAAGGATTTTCTTGAAAAGTAATAAACAATGTGGGTTAATGATCTTGTAGATTCAAGACTTGTGAATGATTTTCCAAGAAAATCAAGTTTAAAAAGATGATTTTTAGGAGATCATGGTTTTTATTAAACCTACACTATTTTTAGTAACAAAATAAGTATAGAAATACTTTTAAAACAAGAAGATCCAATAAATACACATTTTTTCAAAATGAGTTTACAAGTTGTAAACACTTAAATTCTTTAAGAATGGGATTTCTAAGGAAATAAACACACTTTAGAGGATAACAAAGGCTACTAAATACTTTACCAAGTTACTACACACTTTTGTGAAAAACCAAGTTCATGTTACTTTGTAAAATGTATAGTTTTTGCACTTGGTAAGTGTAATATTGTTTAGTGGTTTGTTGTTGATTGTTTGAATGATTTTTAAAAAGAAAATGACATGCTAAATAGCATGGACACCTCCATTTACAAAGGAAACTATGGCGAAATTTTCTAAAAATTCCAACACTTAGAAAATATTTTCTAACAAGTGTTTACAAGTATGCTTTTAACTTTGTTTTTCAATATAAACTTTGCCATAGGTTTTGTTACAAAAATACAAAGTATCAGAGGTTGGTTTTTGTAAATAAAATGGGTAAATATATATTTAGAATATATATTTTATATTAAGACACTTATGTGAATACTTGTATGATTTATGGACTAGTTACATTATTTTAGGGTAAAATAATATAACTTAACAAATACCATGAAATTTACCACTCCAAAATAATACCAAAAATCACAAGGAATAAATATATAAGTTACACACTTGATATTGTGAAACCGAACGCAAAAACGTAACTTATGAAATATTCCGAAGAATACCATTACATGTTTTTGGTAGATATTATTTTGGAAACGGAAGAAGTGAAATATGATTTTTATACATATTACCAAATATATCATATTTTCGACAAAGAAGAAAATATATTATTTTTGGGAGATAAAAATATATATTTTCCTAGTATATTTAGAAGATATATAATTTTTGGTAAAAATATATATTTTCTTGGGAATACATTATTTTTGACAAATAAATTGTATATATTTTCTAAGTGGGACTTAAAAATATATTATTCTGAACTACAAGTATACATGTATAAAATACCCCCCATCCTTGGGAAGGAAATACGGAAATATATATTTGAGAAGTATTAATACAGAGATATTGCTTTTTTTTTTGAAGGAGACTTTCTCTGTACAAGACCGAATTGGTCTCCGGGGTCATGTCAAAGACATTCCCCCGTCAGCACCGTTCTTCCGGACGCGATGTTCGATCGGGCCCCGGCCGTTGCGCAAGCTGACTTCCGCCCGGAAACCATACTGCCCCCACACGAGAGACTCGCTGGGGTAACAGCTGGGTAAAACCGGGTTGCCCTCCAGCCCGAACCATGCCTCGGTAGGAAACGAGCCATCATTGGGACGTCCCCCCCTAATGCCACAAGTGGGAGTCGAACCGGTGACCTCCAAGGAGGAGCCGGCCCAACTTAACCCCATGGGAATACCCACTGGGCCACGAGGAGGGATATTGCTTAACAACTATTCCAAAAATAAATATAATTTAAAGTTAAAATAATTATTATTTTAACAAATAATTATAACTTGGAATAATATTCGGAGACATAAGAAACGCAACTCAAAAACATTAAACTCTAAGCCAAGGCACGGCCCGTTCGTCTAATAGACGTTAGTACACTGTAGGTAGTCGTGATTAGCTGCGGAGATTTGAGTTGATGATACTGAAGACGCACTACGGTGAGTTCATGTCCCCCTTTTCCTTAAACTGTTTTGTTTACTTACTTCGGGGGTGAAATACATGTTACAAAGGATTACTTACAATACTATTGGTATTATTAGCATAGGAAAGAACCATAGATCATGTGATAGGGTAGGCGGATACTTGGGACCATTAATCCTCGTATCAGGACCGAGGGGCATGAGTGATAGATCTATTTGGTTGTAGCGAGCCCACACCCATGAGGCCGGGGTGGCCCATAGTGGTGACTTTGTCTTCCAGCCGGGAGCCCGGTACAACTTTGCTAGGTTTGAGTCTTCCTACACCGTCACACATATCAGTGGCCTTGCAAACCATTGGTGATCTTTTCCTTGTTTACAATCATACCGGGACATACACACATTCACTGTTTACAAAGGTTTATACATACTCACATACACATGAACTCGCTCAACTTTTGTTGATTTTTCAAACTACATGTATTTCAGGGAACTAGTGGATCTGGCGGGGTATGCATGTGTCGTCAAGCTACGTTTGAATAAAGGATGTTATCCATGGTTATCGAGTTTAGGGGGTGTATCCTAATCCTGGACGGGATACATGTCTCTAAGCTCAGGTTTTATTTAAGTACTTTTGTGGAGTCTTTGTGAACTCATTTAAACACGTCATGGTCTGTAACTTAATTTGGTATTGATGTTTTCAGACAATGGTATTGTGGTATTTTCTAAACTTAATTAATGGATGAACATCTCATGTTTTTATCATATAGCATTGTTATGATTGATTGCTATGGTATTAAGAAGTCACACCAAATAAACCACGCTTCCGCAAAAGCCAGGGTGTGACAGCTTGGTATCAGAGCCTCGATCATAGCGAACTAGGATTCCTTCTCGAGTCTAGACTATGATCATCAGGGCTCTCACAAAAATGTTTTCAAACATTTTTACATTGCATACACTAAACGTCCAGATCCAGGGAACAAACATTTTACAAACAAAAGGCACAAATACACATTTCAAAAGGCTATGTTTATAATTCAGTCTTAGAGACTGAGGGAGTCCAGTATTACAGACTGGGGGAGTACAGTCTTAGAGACTGGGGAGATTTAGTCTTAGAGACTGGGAAAGTTTGGTCTTAGAGACCAGGGAGTTAGTCTTAGAGACTGGGAAGTTTGGTCTTAGAGACCAGGGCGTTAGTCTGAGAGACTGGGTAGTTCAGTTTGGAAAACTGGGAGGTTTTAGCCTGAGAGGCTGGGTGGTTCGATTTGGGAAACTGGGAGGTCTAGTCTAAGAGACTAAGTAGTTCAGTCTGAGAGGCTGGGTGGGATAGTCTTGGGAAGACTAGGATGATTACATGCTTACGTTGTTATTACTTACGTGCTTATTTGATGTTCATTGATATATGTGCATATGTGTGATTGTTTTGTCACAGACACCATGTCATCTTCCTCCGAGAGTGGAGTATCAGACATGATAGACCCTATAGCTATAGTATCGGATGACGAGATCATCCCAGAGGACGAGGTTTTCACTTCAGATACTACGAGTAGTGATGACGATGACTTTCAGCCCTTCTCCTTACCGGATTTTGGAGATGACATACCTATAGCTGATGGTTTTCTTGGCGGGGATCTACCCCTTGCTCAGATCCCTGCATCTATTCCTCTTGCTGCTTTTCCTGTTGAGGATCTGCCTCTCGACGATGTGTCGGACGATGACGTCGATCTCTTCATCGAGGGTCCCCCTAAGGATGACCAGGATGGCGGGGCTCCGGTTGATGATGATGTTGCTATTCCTATTGATGAGATTCCTGTTGTCGATGCTATTGTTTTGCCACCTGTCGAGGTTCCTGTTGTGGAGGTCTTATCTGACCAGTCTGGTCCCGATTCGTTTGAGTCCGTGTCATCTTCTACTCTTCATGCACTGGGATTACAACGGTATCCCTCTGACACTAATTTTGACACTGCTATGTCAGCAGCGCCTGGTTCGCCACTCGGTTTTAAGTTTGATCCTGAGTTTGACGACAAGAAGGATCCTGTATTTCCACACGATTTTGACCCTGATCACGAGATCGAGTTTGTCCCTGAGGAGCAGCCTTTTGAGGCACCTGTTGATCCTGATTTCGATCATGAGCAGGAGATTGATTTTATTCCTGCTGAGCAGCCCATTGATGTACCTGTTTTTCCTGATGATCAGCTCCTTGACATACCCGCTGATGATGAGCTCACTCCAGCTAACCCAGAGCCTGAGATTGTACCAGAGCCCGTTCTTGCTCACGACCCTTTACCGGTGCATGACCCTATCCCTGCTGATGTCCCAGCTTTTGCACCTCTGCCTGACCCGATACCTGTGCTTATTGATCATGCACCTTTTGCTACACACGTTGACCCTAGATATGCTCACACCTGCAATGGGTGGATTGAGGATGACGACGACTATCCTCCTTTTGTTCGACCAGTTACTCCCCCTTTTGAACCTATTCAGGCACCCGTTGATGTCACACAGTTTCACCCACACTTGTTAGATGCGTACCGCATAGATCTACCAGTTACATTTCTTCAGGACATTCCTCCTCCCCGTCTAGGGGAAGGACCTTTGAGTCAGCAGCACACTCACATACCTTTTGTGTCAGCAGACGATAAGTTCATGTCACAGTTTCCACACACGGCTTCTTCTTCTGCACCCACGGGCGAGCCATTTATGTGGTTTCCGCCCAACGTCATGCCTATATCTGATCCATACCATCCCTTCCATATTGGATATTCGAGGGATGATCTGCTTTTATCCCTGTAGCTCCAGCAGGATATCTTGAGTCGTAGAGTCACTGAGCTGGAGAGGATCCCGCATCCTCCACCTTTTGCTTATCCATCACAGTCTGCTTTTCCACCTGCTCCACTGTTTCCTTACCCGGATTTTGGTATCCGTTTTCTCACCATGGAGCAGCAGATTGGTTGTTTGTTGCAGCTTGTTCATACGCTCGAGGAGGAGTTAGCACGTATGCGCCGTTTGCTTTTCATTCCTCCACCTCCTCCTCCTCCCCCATCAGCTTAGAGGTTTTTGGTTTGATGCAGATAGCATATTTTGATGAGAGTGCAGCTATTGAGCCTGATTGCACATCATTTTGAAGACCACATGATGACTTATGACTTTTGACATTTGACTTTTGGTTGTTGTAGATTATTAGACGATTCAGACAAGGGTGATGTGACCCTTAGTCTCTTTTGATGTATGATACAATTGTGAAACTTGTAAACTGTACTTGTGGTCTTGATATATGATAGCTCAATCGTAGCATTCTCATTACATGCATTGTTGGATTACTTATTTGTGTTATGACATGGGATGTTATGTGTTACATGTGTTGATGAATGTTATTACATACGCGTACTATATACTTATATGCATAAGACCTGACCTATACAATCTTCTTATAGAAGATGCCACCATGAAAGGAAAATCGTTTACCCACTACTGAGGCAGAATTCCAAGAAAGGATCTCCCGAGCTATAGCTGATTACGAGGCCTCACGTGCCGAAACTAGCGGGAATACCTCAAGGAGCAACCCACCACGTGGTAATGTTTAAGTCGCTTGAGACATATTACGTTACAATTGGATATTCCTTGCACATCCGCTAATGCTTTCTGTAAATGTTATTGCCTGTACGGGCTGTACCTACAAACAATTTCTGGATTGTAAGCCCTTAAATTACGACGGCACTGGGGGTGTTGTTGCTTTCGTCAGATGGACGGAAAAGATGGATTCTTTTAAGGATGAGCAAGTGTGTTCCTGATGTGACAACTGGCACCAAACCGGTAATCTTCGTACACTTTAATTATTATTTAATGACTGCAATTATGTGCTTAAATGTCAGTATTTACTGATTACATGCTAAACAAGTGAATTCATGCACGTTGTATACTACAAAATATTGCTTTATGCATAAACGAGAGCGTTGCGTCAGTTATACTAGTAAACTCACCGGTAAGACACTTCGTGTCAACAAAACTGCAGAAAGCAGTCAGACAATAAAATTGGAGCCTAGGTGTAGGTCCAACGATAAGAATACGTTAAAACCCAAGAGTACATACTAGGGTTTAATATATAGACATTGCGAAAGCAAAAATAAGCACTAAAAAGCACCTGAAACGCACTTTAAGTGCAGAATTTTATATAATTCAGCTCTAAACAGCTTTTAACAACATGAATATTGTGCAGAAATTACGTTTTATAATCCAGAATACTTCCCCAAGTGTTGGGAATTGAAAGGGTACAAGAAAGATACTTAAAAGACACTAAAAAGTGTAATTTAGCACTTTAACGAACCGGTATATAACCGAACAACCGGATATTACCCGGAACACCAAAATAATGCTAGAAGCATTGTTTTTATTTTTTCAAAGCTAGTTAGGGTCCCCGAATACCCTAACGCTCTTTATATTACACTACACCATAAACCACTAATTTAGCACTTGAATTGTAACTAAAAGGTGTAACATGAAATTGAAACCAAACTAGATGCACCCCCCCCCCCCCCCACTTAAGGTTAGGAGACAAGGGTGACCCACCCTTTGATCTTTTTGATTATTTTATTCAAATGATGTTGGTTAAAGAAACATAATGTATAGTGGTTAATGTGAACTTTGGATTATAAATAAACACATTGGTCTTGATCATTCCATTTCACAAAACACCAAACAAGCTTTCTTCTCTCCCTCCTTCCTTGCTTACGGCCAAACCCACACCACCACCATATCACCATCATCAACTTCCTTGCTAGCCATTTTTCATACACTCAAGGGTGCAAGAGGTCATACAAACAAGCTAGGTGCACTCGGAAGCTCAAGGACCTCTCTAGATTTCTTTTATCCACCTCGTTTACGTCTTGTTTCTTCCCTAGCCTTGAGCTAGTAGTAAGTGCCTCTAAACATCATCTTGTTCTTGTTTAGAGTGGTTAATAGGAGATTTAATGGTTAAAAATCAAGAACACACAAGATCATAACTTAAAGTCTTGAAAGTAAGATGAAAATGTTGGATAAAAAGAAACTAGTTGTGTAAATCATGAAAATCTTAGTTAGTTGTGATTATTTTATGTTGTTTGTTGCTAGAAGTAGGATGGATCATCATCTAACCATACTAGATCATGTTCAAGAACATGAACTAGTAGTATGTTAGTGCTAGAGATGTGAAAGATGATGAACCCTTCCACCCATGAAACATGAACTTGAGTAAAAGTAATTTTTCTTGTAAAATAAGACTCTAAACTTGTAGATCTAAAGATCTACAAGTGGTTTTTCGAAAGAACCAAGTGAAAGATGCAAGTCTTGTTAAAACCCGGATATTTTATGAACTAGAAGTATTTTTGGCAAATAAACAAGTGTGTAAACACTTGTGTCACAAGAAAAATTTAACAAGAAATATGTTTGGTAAATCATGACTAGAAGTTGTGAAACTTCAAGATCTTTAAAAATAAAGTTTTCAAGAAATTAAACTTATTTTTAAAGATAACAAGACTTACTAAATGTGCTAGTAAGTTACTACACATTTTCGTAAATATTCAAGTTCATGAAATGGAGAAATTAGTGATTATTGTTGATGATTATTGTTGATAATTGTTGTTGATGATTGTTGACGATTTAAAAGAAAATAAACACATGTTTTGAAAACATGGGAAACCTCCATTTTTAGGGGAAACTCTGTCAAAATTTTTATAAATTTTGACACTTAGAAAAAAATATAAGTTTTTGAGAAACTTATTCCCTAAAAATGTATCTAAAAATATTACCAAGGTTTCCCTAATTTTTGGTGATAAGAAATGAGGATTTCTTCAAGAATAAAAATGGATATTAAGTATGTATATATTTTGAGAAAAATATATATATTATTTGATCACCAACTTTTGTGCTAAGTGTATATAGTATGTGTTATACGTGCTAGTGTATTAAGACTTAAAAATACACTAAATACTCATGAGAAGTATAAACACAAAAATACACATGCAACATACGAGATACATAATTCGGGTGCAAAGTGCAAAACACGAGATACTTATATTAATTTATGAGAAAATAATATAAGTAAGATACTTAGTTAAAAATATAAAATATTTTTAACACAACAATACAAATACAAAAGATAGTGACTCGTGCTTTACGAAGCAAGTCTAGTGACTGACGTTAAGAAAACACGTTTAGGTCACGACGCTCTATAAGCAAAATCCAGTGAAGTTTACGACGCAAGGAACGCAAAGTTGTGAGTTCATGCTCCCCCTTTTCTTTAACTGTTTTCAGTTTTATAACTTCGGGGGTGAAATACATGTACATATATTACTATGTTTACAAATGGTATGATAATAAGAAACACACTTGGTGAGGACGAGTACCAAGTGTGATGAGATATAAGAATACGAGAAGCGCACTTGGTGAGGACGAGTACCAAGTAGGATGCGTTATGAGAAATCGTGTCACGAATAGGGTACCATAAGCACCATTAATCAACTATATACCTAGACCGCAGAACAAAAGGTTAGATCTAACGGGTGCCGGGCAGCCACACTCTCGGTGAGGGCGAGTATCGAGTAGTGCTTTTGTGTCTCAGAATATGCCAACTAGAAAAATGCCTAAGCTTTGGTGACTTCCTATGTCGTGTCACATGTTAATGGCTTTGCAACCCATTAACAATCCTGATACTTACAATAATACTTTATTTACATAAAATTCATACCATACTAAAACTTGATTTATACTTGAAGTACGTGTGGTACTCGAGAAAACTTGAATGATACTTTAGTACGTGGGGTACTCAAGAAAACAGGAATTATACTTGAGTACATGGGGTACTCAAGAAAAACATGAATTATACATGAGTACGTGGGGTACACATGAATACTTGATTTATATATGAAAACTCGATTTATACATGACACAAACTATGTTTTCATACAAAGTATACAAACGTGAAATACAAAAACTGCATGAATTCACACCAACATTATGTTGACGTTTTTCCAAAAACTCACATGTATTTCAGGTAACTAGGATGGATGTGCGCGTGGTCATACTCATGCTCGTGGATGTCGTTATGTTTATCGATAAATAAAGTTGTAACTTTTAAGACAATATGCTATCTCGTGTTGTAAACACTGACTTATGTTTTCAGTAATGTAATGTTTTGAAGTTACTTTTGAGCATGTAGTATGTTTACTCTTCGTATGCAATGAGAACCTTTCACCGCCGTAGAAAGGGGTGTGAAAGATTGGTATCAGAGCTGCGATTGTAGTGAACCAGGATTCCTTCTTGAGTCTAGTCTACAATCTCTAGGATCCTTTCACGAAAATAATTTTTTCAAAGAGTTTTCATTGCATAAAACGTCCCGCGACATCCACTACCTGAAACTATCTACACGAGTCCAGAAAAGACACTACGAGACTTAGGGTGCACCGAAGTAGCACTTGTCTTTAACTGAGAAATTACTTGCTATTATGTGTGATAATTAGCATATACTAGAAGTAGAATGTCACAAGTATACGTGACTTTACCTGAAAGCAATGGCCTATCTGAAGGAAGAAATACGCGGATGAAACGAACTGTGCGGACTGGGCAAGGAGTTACGTAATTATGGATGCATACATAATTATGGAATTCAGTGCACATAAACCACAGCAAGTCTTGTCACGTATAGATTTCCTCAGTACAAGCCTACTAAGTACTCTGCTGGAGTAATAACTGTTTGATGTCACTTATGTGGTATATATACCTGTGAATATATATGATACTACTGTCTAGTGTGACGATATCAAACAAATGTCTAACCCTGTTGTGTTATGTTCTGTCAGAACATGGCACCCAGGAAAGCTGTGAATGCTCGCAATGATGACCAACCTCCTCCTCCCCCACTGCCAAGAACTGCTGAAAAGCTGAACGCTCTACTGGAAGAAAGGATCTCCGCTGCTATCGTCCAGTACGAGGCGAACCGTACTCATGACAGTGGAGGACCAAGCAATGCTAGACGTAAAGGGCATGGAGATTCATCTGGAGGAAACGCAACTCAAGGCTGCATTTTCAAGCAGTTCCTTGACTGCAAGCCGATGAACTATGACGGCACAGGAGGTGCAGTAGCATTTGTACGCTGGACGGAGAAGACTGAAGCTAATATCCGAATGAGCAAGTGTACCGCGGATCAGTAAGTCAGCTTTGCTACTGGGTTGTTTGTCGATGAAGCGCTGACTTGGTGGAACTTGCAGGCCCAGACTTTGGGCGATGATGCCGCTTATGGCCTAACTTAGGATGAACTGAAAGAAAGAATGAGAGAGAAGTACTGCTCTCGTGCCGAACTCCAAAGACTGGAAACGGAGTTCTGGCACTTGACCATGGAAGGTGCTGACATTAATGGCTACACTCGAAGGTTCCATGATCTGTCTAGAGTGCTTCCCTACATGGTGACTCCGGAATTCAAGCGCGTTGAACGCTACATTTGGGGACTGGCCCCAGAGTTTCGTGGCATGGTGACGTCGGCCAAACCACAAACAATCACCGAGGCTGTAACTCTGGCTGTCAGCCTTACTGAAGATTGTGTTCGTATGAAGAAGTTATCGTTGAACCCAACAGAAAAGATCGAGACGCATGCTGAATCGTCTGGCGACAAGAAAAGGAAGCATGTGAATCTGAACCAAGCCACCCGCAGCAACAACAAGGGTTCCAACAAGAAGCGCGACACTAACCCGCCTCAGGAGACGAAAACCCTTGCAACCAAAGGATACCAAGGCACCATGCCTAAATGCCAAAAATGTAAGTTTCATCATGAAGGAGCTTGTCGCATTCCAAGGTGCGACAAATGTGGTAAGTTGGGTCATCAAGCAGAAGACTGTTGGGGAAAAGGAAAGAACCGGAATGGAAATGGTGCTTGTAACAGGAATGGTAACGGGAAAGGGCGGAACCAAGGATGCTTCATTTGTGGAAGCAGTGATCATTTCATGAAGGACTGCCCAAAGGGAAACAATGCTCAGGCTCGAGCATTTGTGATTGGAGCAAAGGACGCATGCGAGGACCCTAATGTGGTCACCGGTACGTTTCTCATTAACAATCACTTTGCATCCATATTATTTGACACTGGCGCCGATTATAGTTTCATGTCTGTGGAATTTAAACGCATGCTTGGAATAGAATCTAGTAGATTAGAAATTCCTTATTCCATAGAACTAGCCAATGGTAAACTCGTTGAATCGGGCGAAGTTGTTAGAGGCTGCACATTAGAACTTGGTGAACGAAGATTTAGCATCGACCTCTTACCTATTCAATTGGGTAGCTTCGATGTAGTAGTCGGAATGGACTGGTTGTCCAAGAATAAAGCTGAGGTTATTTGTCATGAGAAAATCATTCGCATCCCTTTGGCAAATGATGAAACTCTCATCGTACATGGAGAAAGACGAAACACGCCTGTATGAATCATCAGTTGTATGAAGGCACAGAAGTGCTTAAGGAAAGGATGTGTTGCCTTCCTAGCACACGTTATAGACACGAAGGCTGAGGAGCCTAAACTTGAAGACATTCCTGTGGTGAAGGAATTTCCTGATGTTTTTCCCGAAGATCTGCCAGGACTACCTCTGCAACGACAAGTCGAATTCCGTATAGACTTGGTTCCAGGAGCTGCTCCTGTAGCCAAGGCTCCCTTTCGACTTGCGCCATTCGAAATGCAAGAATTGTCTACACAACTTCAGGAGTTGTTGGATAAAGGATTCATAAGGCCAAGCTTCTCACCCTGGGGAGCTCCAGTATTATTCGTGAAGAAGAAGGATGGAACACTGCGGATGTGTATCGATTACAGAGAACTAAACAAGCTCACGATCAAGAATCGGTATCCACTACCGAGGATTGATGACTTATTTGATCAATTGCAAGGATCAAGCTACTATTCCAAGATCGACCTTCGATCTGGATACCATCAGTTAAGAATCCAAGAAGAAAGCATACCGAAGACCGCATTCCGAACGTGTTATGGACACTACGAGTTCCTTGTGATGCCATTTGGGCTGACGAATGCACCAGCGGTCTTTATGGATCTGATGAACCGTGTATGCAAACCATATCTCGATAAATTCGTGATTGTATTCATCGATGATATCCTGATTTACTCGCGAACGAAAGAAGAGCACGAGCAACATCTCAGAACCATCTTGGAACTACTGAAGAAAGAGAAACTTTATGCGAAGTTCTCAAAGTGCGAATTTTGGATTCGCGAAGTACAATTTCTGGGTCACGTCGTGAACAAGAAGGGCATTCAAGTAGACCCGTCCAAGATAGAGGCAATAAAGAATTGGGAAGCTCCCAAGACCCCAACTGAAGTTCATCAATTTTTGGGCTTAGCGGGCTACTATCGGAGATTCATCGAGAATTTCTCAAAAATAGCCCAACCGCTAACGACCCTTACTCAAAAAGATAAGAAATATGAATGGGGTTACAAACAAGAAGAAGCCTTCCAGTTACTTAAAAACAAGCTATGCGATGCACCGATACTATCATTACCCGAAGGCACTGAAGACTTCGTGGTATACTGCGAAGCCTCACGACAAGGCTTGGGTTGCGTGCTCATGCAACGCCAAAAAGTCATCGCTTACGCTTCAAGACAATTGAAGGTACATGAAAGAAACTACACCACTCACGAACTAGAGCTGGGAGCAGTGGTATTCGCCTTGAAGATCTGGTGACACTATCTATATGGTACTCGATGTACAATCTTCACAGATCACAAAAGCTTACAACACATATTTGATCAGAAGGAATTGAATATGCGCCAGCGGCGATGGGTCGATCTGCTAAATGATTACGACTGTGAGATCAAGTACCATCCTGGAAAGGCAAACATTGTAGCAGACACGCTAAGCCGAAAAGAAAGGGTTAAGACCCTAAGGGTTCGGGCATTGGAAATGACCATATGAACGAACCTCACTGCACGTATACGTGACGCACAACAAGAAGCTCTTAAAGGAGAAAACCGTAAAGCTGAATACCTTCGGGGTATGTTGAAATATATGGTGCCAAACGAAGAGGGAGCCTTATACTTTAAGAAGCGTATTTGGGTTCCACTCTATGGCGGTATTCGAGAAGTCATCCTTGATGAAGCACATAAATCGAGATACTCGATCCATCCAGGATCAGACAAGATGTATCAAGACTTGAAAGAATACTACTGGTGGCCGAGACTTAAAAGCGATGTTGCTGTGTATGTTGGAAAATGCCTAACCTGTGCCAAGGTTAAGGCAGAATATCAGAAACCGTCCGGCCTACTACAACAACCAGAGATACCCATGTGGAAGTGGGAGCAAATCTCGATGGACTTCATCACGAAATTACCCAGGACCCCAAGAGGGCACGATATGATAGGGGTAATAGTTGATCGATTAGCGAAATCTGCGCATTTCCTACCGATCTGAGAGAAGGACAGCACTGGAAAGCTTGCAGAGATATACTTAAGAGAAATTGTGGCACGTCATGGAGTGCCAATCTCAATCATTTCAGACAGAGATGGACGCTTTGTCTCAAGAATCTAGCAATCATTTCAGGAAGCCTTTGGATCTCAGTTAGATCTAAGCACGGCATTCCATCCACAAACAGATGGCCAGAGCGAACGGACTATACAAACGTTAGAAGATATGCTTCGCGCATGTGTCATGGACCCTGGCGGCAGCTGGGATACTCATCTACCTTTAGTTGAGTTTTCCTACAATAACAGTTATCATACGAGCATAAAAGCCGCACCGTTCGAAGCTCTGTATGGCCGCAAGTTCCGATCGCCCTTATGTTGGGCAGATGCTGGAGATAAACGTATGGTTGGTCCTGAACTTGTGCAAGAGAAACCGACAAGATTGCGCAGATCCGAGAGCGCATTAAGGCAGCTCGAGATCGACAAAAGAGCTACGCTGATCTGAAGAGAAAACCAGTAGAATTTGAGGTGGGAGACAAAGTGTTGTTAAAAGTCTCACCTTGGAAGGGCGTAGTCAGATTTGGAAAGCGTGGAAAGCTGAATCCACGATACATCGGACCATTCAAGATTCTAGAAAGAATTGGTACCGTGGCATACAGGTTGGAATTACCGGAAGAACTTTATGGAGTACATGATACGTTTCATGTATCCAATCTCAAAAAGAGTCCAACACAAGAAAACGTGATCATCCCGGTGGATGAAGTGCATATTGATGATGCCCTCCGATTTACAGAACAACCCGTTGAGGTTACAGACTGGAAAGTCAACATGACCAGGAGGAGCAGTGTAAAACTTGTCAAAGTACGTTGGAACTCTAAGCACGGACCCGAGTACACATGGGAATGTGAAGACCAGTTCAAAGAGAAGTATCCCCACCTATTCAAGAAGACTCCTGCGAGAGTTAGCTCAGCCTGAATTTCGGGACGAAATTCTTTTAACGGGGGGAGACTGTGACAACTGGCACCAAACCGGTAATCTCCGTACACTTTAATTATTATTTAATGACTGCAATTATGTGCTTAAATGTCAGTATTGACTGATTACATGCTAAACAAGTGAATTCATGCACGTTGTATACTACAAAATAATGCTTTATGCATAAACGAGAGCGTTGCGTCAGTTATACTAGTAAACTCACCGGTAAGACACTTCGTGTCAACAAAACTGCAGAAAGCAGTCAGACAATAAAATTGGAGCCTAGGTGTAGGTCCAATGATAAGAATACGTTAAAACCCAAGAGTACATACGAGGGTTTAATATATAGACATTGCGAAAGCAAAAATAAGCACTAAAAAACACCCGAAACGGAATACCCCCCCCCCCTAAAAAAAACCCGAAACGCACTTTAAGGGCAGAATTTTATATAATTCAGCTCTAAACAGCTTTTAACAACATGAATATTGTGCAGAAATTACGTTTTATAATCCAGAATACTTCCCCAAGTGTTGGGAATTGAAAGGGTACAAGAAAGACACTTAAAAGACACTAAAAAGTGTAATTTAGCACTTTAGCGAACCGGTATATAACCGAACAACCGGATATTACCCGGAACACCAAAATAATGCTACAAGCATTGTTTTTATTTTTTCTGAGCTAGTTAGGGTCCCCGAATACCCTAACGCCCTTTATATTACACTACACCATAAACCACTAATTTAGCACTTGAATTGTAACTAAAAGGTGTAACATGAAATTGAAACCAAACTAGATGCACCCCCCCCCCCCCCCACTTACTGTTAGGAGACAAGGGTGACCCACCCTTTGATCTTTTTGATTATTTTATTCAAATGATGTTGGTTAATGAAACATAATGTATAGTGGTTAATGTGAACTTTGGATTATAAATAAACACTTTGGTCTTGATCATTCCATTTCACAAAACACCAAACAAGCTTTCTTCTCTCCCTCCTTCCTTGCTTGCGGCTAAACCCACAACACCACCATATCACCGTCATCAACTTCCTTGCTAGCCATTTTTCATACACTCAAGGGTGCAAGAGGTCATACAAACAAGCTAGGTGCACTCGGAAGCTCAAGGACCTCTCTAGATTTCTTTTATCCACCTCGTTTAGGTCTTGTTTCTTCCCTAGCCTTGAGCTAGTAGTAAGTGCCTCTAAACATCATCTTGTTCTTGTTTAGAGTGGTTAATAGGAGATTTAATGGTTAAAAATCAAGAACACACAAGATCATAACTTAAAGTCTTGAAAGTAAGATGAAAATGTTGGATAAAAAGAAACTAGTTGTGTAAATCATGAAAATCTTGGTTAGTTGTGATTATTTTATGTTGTTTGTTGCTAGAAGTAGGATGGATCATCATCTAACCATACTAGATCATGTTCAAGGACATGAACTAGTAGTATGTTAGTGCTAGAGATGTGAAAGATGATGAACCCTTCCACCCATGAAACATGAACTTGAGTAAAAGTAATTTTTCTTGTAAAATAAGACTCTAAACATGTAGATCTAAAGATCTACAAGTGGTTTTTCGAAAGAACCAAGTGAAATATGCAAGTCTTGTTAAAACCTGGATATTTTATGAACTAGAAGTATTTTTGGCAAATAAACAAGTGTGTAGACACTTGTGTCACAAGAAAAATTTAACAAGAAATATGTTTGGTAAATCATGACTAGAAGTTGTGAAACTTCAAGATCTTTAAAAATAAAGTTTTCAAGAAATTAAACTTATTTTTAAAGATAACAAGACTTACTAAATGTGCTAGTAAGTTACTACACATTTTTGTAAATATTCAAGTTCATGAAATGGAGAAATTAGTGATTATTGTTGATGATTATTGTTGATAATTGTTGTTGATGATTGTTGACGATTTAAAAGAAAATAAGCACATGTTTTGAAAACATGGGAAACCTCCATTTTTAGGGGAAACTCTGTCAAAATTTTTATAAATTTTGACACTTAGAAAAAAATATAAGTTTTTGAGAAACTTATTCCCTAAAAATGTATCTAATAATATTACCAAGGTTTCCCTAATTTTTGGTGATAAGAAATGAGGATTTCTTCAAGAATAAAAATGGATATTAAGTATGTATATATTTTGAGAAAAATATATATATTATTTGATCACCAACTTTTGTGCTAAGTGTATATAGTATGTGTTATACGTGCTAGTGTATTAAGACTTAAAAATACACTAAATACTCATGAGAAGTATAAACACAAAAATACACATGCAACATACGAGATACATAATTCGGGTGCAAAGTGCAAAACACGAGATACTTATATTAATTTATGAGAAAATAATATAAGTAAGATACTTAGTTAAAAATATAAAATATTTTTAACACAACAATACAAATACAAAAGATAGTGACTCGTACTTTACGAAACAAGTCTAGTGACTGACGTTAAGAAAACACGTTTAGGTCACGACGCTCTATAAGCAAAATCCGGTGAAGTTTACGACGCAAGGAACGCAAAGTTGTGAGTTCATGCTCCCCCTTTTCTTTAACTGTTTTCAGTTTTATAACTTCGGGGGTGAAATACATGTACATATATTACTATGTTTACAAATGGTATGATAATAAGAAACACACTTGGTGAGGACGAGTACCAAGTGTGATGAGATATAAGAATACGAGAAGCGCACTTGGTGAGGACGAGTACCAAGTAGGATGCGTTATGAGAAATGATACGAGAAATCGTGTCACGAATAGGGTACCATAAGCACCATTAATAAACTATATACCTAGACCGCAGAACAAAAGGTTAGATCTAACGGGTGCCGGGCAGCCACACTCTCGGTGAGGGCGAGTATCGAGTAGTGCTTTTGTGTCTCAGAATATGCCAACTAGAAAAATGCCTAAGCTTTGGTGACTTCCTATGTCGTGTCACATGTTAATGGCTTTGCAACCCATTAACAATCCTGATACTTACAGTAATACTTTATTTACATAAAATTCATACCATACTAAAACTTGATTTATACTTGAAGTATGTGGGGTACTCGAGAAAACTTGAATGATACTTGAGTACGTGGGGTACTCAAGAAAACAGGAATTATACTTGAGTACGTGGGGTACTCAAGAAAAACATGAATTATACATGAGTACGTGGGGTACACACGAATACTTGATTTATATATGAAAACTCGATTTATACATGACACAAACTATGTTTTCATACAAAGTATACAAACGTGAAATACAAAAACTACATGAATTCACACCAACATTATGTTGACGTTTTTTCCAAAAACTCACATGTATTTCAGGTAACTAGGATGGATGTGCGCGTGGTCATACTCATGCTCGTGGATGTCGTTATGTTTATTGATAAATAAAGTTGTAACTTTTAAGGCAATATGTTATCTCGTGTTGTAAACACTGACTTATGTTTTCAGTAATGTAATGTTTTGAAGTTACTTTTGAGCATGTAGTATGTTTACTCTTCGTATGCAATGAGAACCTTTCATGATCACACCTCGTGCTTCCGCCGCAGAAAGGGGTGTGACACCGGAATACCAAGTTACTTACATCTCAGGGCTTTTTCTTGATGGTGCTTTATCCTGGTGGAATCTTCAAGTCCAGACCCTGGGGGAGGCAGCGGCATATGCATTGACATAGACTGAACTGAAGGAGCTCATGAGGAAGAAATACTGTTCACGGGCCGAAATTCTGGAACCTCAAAATGGACGGCCCAAAAATTGTTGAATATGTGCAAAGATTCCACGACTTGCCACGCGTTGTGCCATATATGGTGGATCCTGAGTATCGTAACAATGTCAAAGCCTGCCACAATTACTGAGGCTATCGATCTGAGCGTGTCACTTACAGAAGAAGCCATCAGATTAAACAAATTCTCAATTTCTGATCAAAAGAAAAAGGAGACTCACGTTGAGTCCTCGGGAGAGAACAAAAGGAAGTTCTCCAACTTTAAGAAAGGTACCAGCAGTTTGAACAAGAAGGATGAGACAAGTGCACCGGCCAAGGCCAAAGGAAAGGGGTATATGGGCACCTTGCCCAAGTGTAACGCGTGTCAGTTGCATCATGAAGGACGATGCCGATCTGGAAAATGTGAATCTTGTGGAAGAGTTGGTCATTCGAAAGAAACATGTTGGGTTGGTACTGGGCGTGGTAACAATGGTCAGAGAGGTTATGGAAACAATAACCGAGGAGGGAATGGATATGGGAACCGCCCGCAAGGAAATAATGGAGGTAACGGAAATCGTGGAAATTTCACGAATCAAGCTGGGAGTGGAAACCGCAACCAAAACAACGCTCAAGGTGGTAATGGGAATGGTAATGGTCGAGGACCAGGTTGTTTCAATTGTGGAGATGTGGGGCATTTCAAGAGGGAGTGCCCAAAGCTGAATCAAGCACAAGGAAGAGTTTTCAATATCGGAGCGAGGGAAGCTCGCCAAGATCCAAATTTCGTCACTGGTACGTTCCCTATTAATCAACGCTTTGCATCTGTACTATTTGACACTGGTGCCGACTATAGTTTTGTATCGCTAGAATTTAAGAAAATGCTTGGGTTAACTGCTAGTAAGTTAGACATTCCGTACTCAATTGAACTGGCTAATGGAAAGCTAGTTGAAACAAATGAAGTCATCAGAAGATGCGTAATAGAGCTGGGAGAACACGAGTTTACATTGGATCTACTGCCAGTCGAGTTGGGAAGCTTCGACGTGGTAGTAGGGATGGATTGGTTGTCCAGCAACCGGGCCAAAATTGTATGTCATGATAAAACCATTCGCATTCCAATGGAGAATGGAGAAGCGATCGTGGTACACGGAGAGAAGCGCGATACGCCCTTAAGGATCATTAGCTTTTTGAAAGCTAGAAAATGTTTGAAGAAGGGATGTGTTGCCTTCCTGGCACACATTGTGGATAAAGAAGCGCTGAGCCGAAACTAGAAGACATTCCGGTCGTGAAGGAATATCCTGAAGTCTTTCCAGAAGACTTGCCAGGATTGCCGCCACAAAGACAAGTTGAGTTTCATATTGACTTAGTTCCAGGCGTCGCGCCTGTAGCTAAGGCACCCTATCGACTTGCACCTTCTGAGATAAAAGAGCTGTCAACACAACTGCAAGAGCTACTGGATAAGGGATTTATCAGACCAAGCTTCTCGCCGTGGGGAGCTCTAGTGCTGTTTGTTAAGAAGAAAGATGGTAGTTTCCGCATGTGTATCGACTACTGCGAGCTGAACAAGTTGACAATCAAGAATAGATATCCTTTGCCAAGGATTGATGACCTGTTTGATCAACTGCAAGGTTCAAGTTTTTACTCAAAGATCGATCTACCATCAGGTTATCACCAGTTGAGGATTCAAGAGGAAAGTATCCCAAAGACTGCTTTCAGAACTCGATATGGTCATTACGAGTTCCTGGTTATGCCGTTTGGTCTGACGAACGCACCAGCCGTGTTCATGGATTTGATGAACAGAGTCTGCAAGCCGTACGTCGATAAATTCGTAATCGTGTTCATTGATGACATTTTGATCTACTCAAAGTCAAAGGAAGAACATGAGCAACATCTAAGGGCTATTCTAGAGCTGCTTAAGAAAGAAAAGTTGTACGCGAAATTCTCGAAGTGCGAGTTCTGGTTACGAGAAGTTCAGTTTCTTGGTTATGTGGTTAATGGAAATGGAATTCATGTGGATCCCACAAAGATCGAGGCGATCAAGAATTGGGAGACTCCAAAGACGCCAACTGAGATTCGACAATTCTTAGGTTTGGCAGGATATTATCGCAGATTTATTGAGGATTTCTCGAGAATCGCTCAACCATTGACCTCCCTCACACAGAAAGACAAGAAGTATAATTGGGGAGACAAGCAAGAAGAGGCATTTCAGTTGTTGAAAAACAAACTTTGTGACGCACCAATCTTATCTCTACCCAAAGGCACTAATGACTTCGTGGTATATTGCGACGCCTCGCGTCAAGGTTTAGGTTGCGTGTTGATGCAGCGTCAGAAGGTTATAGCATATGCTTCTCGTCAGTTGAAGGTCCACGAGAAAAATTACACCACGCACGACTTGGAGTTAGGCGCGGTGGTGTTTGCATTGAAGATCTGGCGACATTACCTATATGGCACGCGATGTACAATCTTCACTGATCACAAGAGCCTGCAACATATATTCAATCAGAAAGAGCTTAACATGAGACAGAGACGTTGGGTTGAACTATTGAATGATTACGATTGTGAGATTACGTATCACCCAGGGAAGGCGAATGTGGTCGCCGATGCCCTGAGTCAGAAAGAAAGGATTAAGCCCATAAGGGTTAGGGCTTTGGAAATGATTGTACAGACAGACCTCGCATTACGCATTCGTGCCACGCAGAGAGAGTCTCTTAAAGAAAGGAATCTTACGAATGAATATCTCCGTGGGATGGAGAAGCAGTTGGTACCAAACGAGTAAGGAACGTTGTGCTTCATGAAACGAATTTGGGTTCCCTTGTTTGGTGGTTTGAGAAATGTTATTTTTGATGAAGCTCACAAGTCACGGTACTCAATCCATCCAGGATCGGATAAAATGTACCAAGATCTAAAAGATTTCTATTGGTGGCCGAGAATGAAAGGCGAAGTTGCGATATATGTTGGCAAATGTTTAACTTGTGCCAAGGTAAATGCCGAATACCAGAAGCCTTCAGGTATCTTGCAACAGCCTGAAATACCCCAGTGGAAATGGGAACAGATTTCGATGGACTTTATAACGAAATTACCAAGGACGCCCAAGGGCCATGATACGATTTGGGTAATTGTAGACCGTTTAACGAAATCTGCACACTTTTTGGCAATCAAGGAGAAAGACAACACGAGTAAGCTTGCTGAGCTGTACCTGAGAGAGATTTTTGCACGACATGGAGTGCCCCTCTCAATTATCTCTGATAGAGATGGAAGATTCGTGTCAAGGATTTGGCAATCCTTCCAAGAAGCTTTTGGTTCTCAGCTAAATCTGAGTACTGCATTTCATCTGCAGACAGACGGACAGAGCGAATGAACGATTCAAACATTGGAAGACATGTTGCGAGCTTGCGTAATGGATTTGGGTGGTAGTTGGGACACTCACCTACCATTGGTTAAATTTTCATACAACAACAGTTACCATGCAAGCATACAAGCCGCACCGTTCGAAGCTCTCTATGGACGTAAGTGTCGATCACCGCTATGCTGGGCAGACGCGGGTGATAGACAGCTTGTTGGACCGGAATTGGTTCAAGAGACGACAGACAAGATTACACAGATCCGAGAGCATATCAAAGCGGCTCGTGATCGTCAAAAGAGTTATACGGATCGCAGAAGGAAACCTCTGGAGTTTGAGGTAGGAGATATGGTTTTGTTGAAGGTTTCACCCTGGAAGGGTGTGGCACGCTTTGGGAAGCGTGGGAAGTTGAATCTGCGGTACATTGGACCATTTAAAATCCTGGAAAGGATTGGTCTTGTAGCATACAAGTTGGATCTACCTGCAGAGCTGAATGGCGTTCATGATACATTTCATGTATCAAATCTGAAAAAGAGTCCAACTCAAGAAACAGTGGTAATTCCTGCCGACGAAGTTCATATTGACGACACACTCCACTTCACTGAAGAACCGGTTGAGGTCACTGATTGGAAGGTTAACAAAACACGCAGGAGTAGTGTCAAACTCATCAAGGTTCGATGGAATGCACGACATGGCCCAGAATTCACGTGGGAGCGTGAAGATCGCATGAAAGTAAAATACCCACATTTATTCCCCAAGACCCCTGCATCTTGTAGCAGAACTAAAATTTCGGGACGAAATTTTCTTAACAGGGGGAGAATGTGACAACCCTCATAATTACAGGTATCCGTACAATTAATTAATATTAAATTTGTGCATAATGACTGTGCTATAGGATCGTCGTGCGACCTTAATGAGTCGTTCAGAAGAGTTTTTCCTCAATACGAGAGGCGGAAACAAACGTATCGAGTTAATTTAGCTTGCAATTCACTTTAAACTGTCTTTTAATTGATATAACAACATTTTACAGCGAGTAGACACTTCGGCAGTAGTTCGGTACTGAAACCGGAAAGTTACAAATGAGATCCAAGGCATCAGTATTTATAGGCCTGCCTATTTCATACGAAACCAACTCACATGAAATCAGCTACACACGAAATAGCTATTTCGTGCGAAATACCCAGTTGATTTCGTGCGTAATGACCAATATGTCATTTCGTGCGAAATAGCCCTAAACACAGATTTCTCGTATTTCGTGCCCTGATCTATCTAGACTAATACAAGACTCGATACAAGACGAAGTCGACAGACATATGCACCAACAGACTCCCCCTTGGATGTTGACGAAGTCTTCAGTGTCGAGTCTTCAATCTTCAGTCTTTATTAGTCTTCTTGTTCTCTCCCGAAGTATCTGATAATGTAAAACATCCTCAATTCTCTCTCTTCTCTTTATCAACTAATCTTCCCCTTGAATGTTGATCTATCATCTTCATAGACTCAGAATCATAACCTGGCTCTTTGAACTTTATAATTCTCTTGATCAGGTCTCTTGATTCCTTAATCTTTTAACAAGTTCAGGAACGTCTCCTGGCTCTTTGTAGCAACAGGATCTGAAACCTAACTATCCTGCAAACATCTCTACCTCACAATAAATTTCACAAATTTAAAATTTGACAAATTTATATATCACTTGCAGGTATTAATCAATAAAAAAATGATTTTACAATGTTAATCTCTAATGAACCACTTGTAAAAATAACCATTTTTCTTTTCAAACAACTTATCATCTCAAACAAACTCTCCCAAACTTTTTGTCGTCATGATTAGCACTTGGAATTTTGAAAATCAGCTCTTCAACATCAGTTGTCGAAAATCTTTTTGTATTTTTCAAAATTTTATGCTAAAACACACTTAAAATCTTTTTAGATTTTTTTTAAACTTGAAAAAAATGCAGTAAAGTAATATATACAAACAATATTTTTGTGAGTTTGTGTAAGAGGATCATATCAGCTTTTGAGACAAATCACCAACACCGTTAAGCTTTAAACATTTTAAGATCTAAACGATCACTTAGATTGTCAGTATACTGATCCACTTAAATTTTCACACAAAGTTCAACTGTTTCGAGATATGAGATTAATGTTTTAAGCACTTGAACTTATTCGCGTGTCCCACCTCAGAATATACTCCCGTATCCAGATCCCAATATTCAGTCTTACAGGTGAGTATACCTAGATGATATCTGTAAAGGGTTAAAATGCGAGGGCCATGAGAGCTCAGGCTATTGCTTCCGCAAAATCAGAGAGATGATGGCTTCGACTTTAGGTGTGTTCCCTTTAGAGAATCTTTTCTTCAACAGCACATGATTAGCATTTTTCAATGTTTCATCATTTTTTATTGTTGGTCCCTTTGCACAGGATCTAATCGTAAGGAACAAGATGAATCGACTTTGTCTAATGTGCGGAATCCATTATGACAAATCTTAGATAATCAACACAGAATTCAACAATTAAACACGGTCTGTTCTTTCTATTAAACGTTCTGAAAGTACAAAGTTCCGGTAGAAGACAGACACTGGTCAGGTACTTGCTCGAGTCAAAAGTCTCAAAAGTAATACCCGGACGAGGTATTTATAGGCAACTCAGGAATAGGTGAGTGTTGTCCGAACGGATGGTAATCTGATCGGATGACATCCTGTCCGAACGGATAACATGCTATCCAATCGGATGACTGCTATCCGATCGGATGACTATCCGATCGGATGACCTTAGTCAACAAAAGTCAACACTTACAGTTAAGCCCCGTTTCCTGAGTTGTCGATCTATCTACACATATACATTACATAATTGTTTACAAAGACATACATACACAAAACATGACTACATGTTGACGGAAGCTACAGACGTTATGTACTAACATTTATGCTGATGGTGGTGCTATATTACAAGCAAGCGAAAAGTATTATACGGGGACTAGGCCATTGCTTTCGCAAAATCAGAAGTCCCGGGATAATACCCCAGATATCACTAAGCATAAAGACCTAGTATCTCAGAAAGAGGGACCTATCAAACAAGATTTCGGGGGTTACCCATATATCCGAGAGATGTTCCCCACGATATAAGTAAGTTTGAAATTTAGGTTTATATCTCGACACAATCTACTAAATGTGCAAAAACCTACTAGCACATCATCAGTGAGACCGTTTATCACTTTTTTAACTTTCCAATTCTTTAGCATACTGTGATAGTCTACTGATGTACTATCATTTCCTCTTTTTCACAACAAAACTCGTTTTTCATTTTATCATGTTTTTGGCTTTTCAAATTTTCTAATGTTTTTGGATTTTCTGAAATTTCTTACTCCCCCTAAAATTCAAAATTATTTAAAAGAAATTTGAAAACAAACTGTATAAAACAAATTGACAAACTGATGTGAATCGCTTCAAATCATCATCCACTTGGCATAAACAATCAGAACTCCCCCTGACAACAAACTATTTTCCCATTAAGATTTCAAAACACTTAAGTTTGTTTTAATCAAATGGTTTTTCCGGAAAAATAGTTTTGTTGATTTTACCACTTGTAGGTTAGGGATTTCATCACATTGTTTTATCAAAATTCCACTTGTAAGAAATCAAGTACAACTTAATGTCCCTGATTCACCACTTGTAGGAACAAATCAATAACCACTTGTAAGTTTTTTCACAAACAAACCTCTTGTAGATCGAAATATCACAAATGTGAATTTCTCAAGAAAGATGCCGATACCTGCTCCACACTTACCAACCTGGGAACTCCGGCAAGTCAGGTTTTTCAGTTAAAGAGGTTTTCCCAAGCCTGACAGACCTTGGGAGATTCCGAGTTAACAACACTCGGTTTCTTTCCTTTCATTTTCTTCTCATAGAATTCCTTCACCCCTTTAACCTTCCCGTCAATCATTTTTCCAAAAATATTTTGAACTTTGGGATTAAAAGCTTTTTCAATATCAAATTCTTTCTTTTCAACAAAAAATTGATTTGAAATCTCAATTTTTCCAACTTTTTGCTTAAAATTTTCAGCCCTCAATGGTGGAAAATTTGCATCATCCATTGGAAGTACTGATTTTCAACTTTTGATTCAACTTGTGGCTCCTCTGACTTTGTGGAATCAGATTCATCGCCAAAAAATAGCTCCTCTGATTTTGATGAATCAGAATCATTGCTAGAACTATCAACGGATTTCTTAACAACCCACTTTTGGTTGTCAAGATTTGCTTTTCTTCTGTAAAAACCTTTTGAACATTCACCAACCTCAAGCTTTGAATTTTTGAAAACTTTAAATTGTTTTATTGGTAGTTCATTCTCAACCATCTTTTCTTTGAGTTTATCAGAAACTCCCTGTTTTGTTTGGATTGCCTTTGGACAATTCCTGGCAATGTGACCAACTATTTTGCATTGAAAACATGTTCTTGTCTCTTTTTTCTGAACAATTTCCTTCTTCATTTCCTCTTGCTTCTTTGCAAGGAATTCTTTGTTTGTCTGCTTTCTGAACAATTTCTTCTTTTCTTCTTCAGATGATGTTCCTGAAACAAATATAGTTTTTGGTTTATAAGTTTTCTCATTTTTATGATTTTTCGGTGGAATAAATCCAAGACCTTTCCTTTTAAAATTACCGTTATGGTTTGGTTTCTTTTGAAAACCAGAACCAGAACTGTAAATTTTTTTCGTGTTTTCTCTTTGTTGTACTCTTAAGGTGTACTTTTTAGGTTTTACAGAAAGATTTACATCTTTTATTTCTGAAATATTAATTTCTGTTAGTTTGAAAACCTTTTTGATCATTTCAGTTTTGACACCTCTTATTGGAAATTCATCATCAGAATATAATTTGTCAAAATCATTCAAAGTATATGCAACTTTGAATATTTCATCATCCAAATTAGATTTTGATAACATAAATTCTTTATTGTAAACCCGTTTGTCCTTTTTAACTGTTGGACTTGACGTTTCAGACGTTGACTCTGAATTTGACTTCGACTTTGACTCCTCTGTATCATCTTTATCCAACACCTGATCGACCACTTTCTTTATTAACTCTGACTCATGATCAGTGTCAGACGATGTAAAAGTGACATCAATGTTGTCTGGCAAATTTTCTGAAGACTCAGACTCCCACTGTAAATTGGTTGCCTTTTTGACACTTTCCGAATTTGGATTTCGTGGAGAATATCCATTCTCAAGCGGAGGCGGACACTTTGTATAACTGGCACTATATTTCTTACCAGAATTCTTTTCTTCAGTATCCTCTTCTTCAAATGCCTTCATGCCTTCAACAGTTGGATAAATCCTGTCAATAACATAAGAAGTACATTAGTAACTTTTTAACAACCTGTTTACTCTTTCTGTTTTAATCCTCTTGGTTTCCAGTTTCTGTTCAAGAACATCACACTTCTCAATGTAATTGTTGACGATTTTCTGTTTTATCATGAAAGCTCCTTGAAGTGTCTTCATTGCTGTTGCTTGTTCACTGCTTGATTGATTGTACTGATTCATGGCTTTGTTTAGAACATCATAAGATTCTTTCAATCTATTCATGTTGTGAATCAAAGTACTGTTTTGCTTTTTCATTGCTTCACAGTTTTCACATTTCGCAAAAATCTTTTGTGCATCAATTTCTGCTTCAACTTTGAAAGCTGGAACTTCTTTTATCTTTTTCTTTATCACAGG
This sequence comes from Helianthus tuberosus, assembly GCA_030545235.1. NCBI lineage: Eukaryota > Viridiplantae > Streptophyta > Magnoliopsida > Asterales > Asteraceae > Helianthus > Helianthus tuberosus. The sequence goes on from CM060450.1 coordinate 73,464,937, forward strand.
AACTTCTTCATCATCACTACTAACTTGTTTTTTAACTTTCTTTTTTTTCTTTCGAATTTTTCCATCATCACTATCACTCTCTTCCATCATTCTTAAGTGCTCTTTCATTCTGTTTGCATAATAATCATTATCATTATCACTGTCTTCAGCAACTCTAGCAACAAATGCTTTAGCCAAGAATTCTTTATCTGGACAGTAATTGTCCCAGCTAAAACCTTCTGGTAATCTTTCATCATCTTGATCTATCAATTTGCTCATCAAATAAGCTTTCTTTGATTCTTCAATCTCTTTCTTAGCATGAGCAGTTTGTGGTTGTTGTTGATGTGGTTGTTGAGCAACTTGATGATAAATCGCTTTCCGATAGTAATCATTGTTATTGAACGGATTTTGAGCTCCACTTGCTTCGCGATTTGTGCATTCATGCTTGAAATGCCCTTTTTTCCTGCAACGAAAACAAGTAACTTTAGATTTATCAAATCCTAAAGTAGAAACATTTGCATCACGGAAGTCATCTCTTCCTGTGATCTGTTTGAATTTCTCAGCCCTTCTTAACACACTCACCATACACCACTTTATGTCCATTAATTCCATTTCTTCAGCATCAATCTGATCGTAATCCTCTTCTGTCAACATTGGATTTCCGATCCTTCCTGCTACTAAACTCCCATACGATTCTAACACAGTCACTAACAAAGACATGTGACTTTTTGCAACTTCTTCCGAGTAGTTTTGATCATTTTTAAGATTTAGTGCAATGTTGCATTGTAGAACTTTGCCATTCTTTGTTGTTGAAAATTTGGATCAAATGATGGATATGAAGAAAAACTCATTTTGCTGTTTGATCCTTTAGAAGACCCTCCAGAAGAACTTTTAGTATTGAATGCAGTTTCGATCTTTGATGACATGTTGGTCTTATCACTGATACCTCCTTTGTAATAAAGCCCAATATCTTGTTCACCATCAAAATCCTTCAAGTTTTTCAATGAACTTTCCCAGTGTTAGATTCCCAAAATCTTTTTTATTTCTTAACATCATAAGGTATGTGCCCCAAGTTTCATGTGGCAACGCATCAGCTAGCATTTCAATCAATTCTTCATTATCTTTTGTGATGCTCACCCTCTTCATGTTAACTAACAGATTGCAATATCTTTCGATAATCTACTTAGTACTTTCAGTTCTCAAACCACGAAATAAATCAAACTCTTTTTTCAAAAGTGATTTTTTGTTCTTGATCATTTCTTTACTTCCAACAAACTTCGATTTTAATGCTTTCCAAATTGAATATGCACTCCCATTGTGTTGCAATAAAACCAAGATATCTTCCTTAACAGCTTGATGTAAAAGACTCGTCATCATCTTTTCATCTTTGTATTTCTTTTTATCTTCAGCACTAAGATCTTTAATTGCAATAACCTCTTCATCATCATTCACCGGTCTAACATATTTTGTTTCAACACATTCCCAAGCATCTAAATAATTTGCTTGAACCCAATTTTCGAATCTCTCCTCCCATCCTTTATACTCCTCGATATTCATGAGCTTTGGCGGTTTTTGCATTGTGCCCGTTTCATTTTCTAACATTGTGTTCTGTGCAATGGTAATCGGAGTAGCAAAGGCATTGTAAAATTCTTCTTCCATGATTCGGTTTCAAAATCTCACAAACTTTATCTTTTCAAACGAAATAACCTCTTCAAGCGAAATGAACTGTTCACACGAAATCAATTTTTGGTGCGAAATCAATTTTGAAGCGAAATAACTGGTTTCGTGCGAAATAGATGATTTCGTACGAAATAGCTGAACTTTCGTACGAAATGAAGTACTTTTCAAACGAAACACTTATTTCGTGCGAAATGAGTGTGGTATTTCCTGCGAAATAGATGAAACAGATTCTATTTCGTGCGAAATGTTGCTGATGTCATCAATTCGGCCATGTTTTGTTAAATTGAACAGGTTTAAGTCCGATTTTAGATCTAATTCTTTCAAGGCTTTGTTAAAATACAGTTTCGCATATAATGTGAGAAAATCAATCAATTTTATCCGTGAAAACTTGTTAACTTTTGAAAAAGAAGGTGTAGAAATCAGATTTTTGAGCTGAATCAGTAAGAACTCTTCCTCCTGAGCTCTGATACCACTTATAGGATCGTCGTGCGACCTTAATGAGTCGTTCAGAAGAGTTTTTCCTCAATACGAGAGGCGGAAACAAACGTATCGAGTTAATTCAGCTTGCAATTCACTTTAAACTGTCTTTTAATTGATATAACAACGTTTTACAGCGAGTAGACACTTCGGCAGGAGTTCGGTACTGAAACCGGAAAGTTACAAATGAGATCCAAGGCATCAGTATTTATAGGCCTGCCTATTTCGTACGAAACCAACTCACATGAAATCAGCTTCACACGAAATGACTATTTCGTGCGAAATACCCAATTGATTTCGTGCGGAATGACCAATATGTCATTTCGTGTGAAATAGCCCTAAACACAGATTTCTCGTATTTCGTGCCCTGATCTATCTAGACTAATACAAGACTCGATACAAGACGAAGTCGATAGACATATGCACCAACATGTGCTTAATTACAACTGATGATATAAACTGCTTTATGATTTATGTATCATACATACATGTGCATCACATTTCATACTGTCACACCATTTATTACATACAAACTTTAGTGACAAAAATGATGCACAAAGCACAGTTAGAACAGTGAGCGGATAACTCTGAAACATGCTGACAATGTCAGTACATAGACAGACAATATTTTGAGACCCCGTAAGGGCTTGAGACAAGGTACTACACTAGTATGGAGTGTAGGGAAGTAAGGACCATAAGACTGCATCACTAGGTGATAGTTTAAGTGCCGGAAAGTGCCTAAAAACCACTTAAAGTGCAGAATTCTGCATTAACCATCAAAAATCAGCATTTTAACATGCTAGTAATGGGCAAAAACATGGCAAAATGGTCCTGTATGCTTTCCTAAGTGTCGGGAATTAAAAGTGTCACAAAAAGTTACATAAAGGACACTATACAGAATAACTTAGCACTTTAACGAACCGGTATCTAACCGAACAACCGGACATTACCCGGAACACTAAAATATTGCTAAAAGCATTGTTTTTATTTTTCTGAGCTAGTTATGGTTCCCGAACACTTAAACATACTACATAATGCATAATACACTAGACTTACACTTAACACCTCCACTAATTAACATCATGTGCCATCAAAATTATAATTAACCCCCCCCCCCCCATGTATTATTTACGGCTCATAGCATGGCCTCACACCCAAGATTTGTAAATCTTCCTAAATCTCTAGTAATCTTTTATTGGAGTTGATGAAGATATGGCTTGTACTATGAGGAACACAATGACCTTTGGGTATTAGAGATTGTGTTTATAAGAACCATCATCTTCTTCAACACTTATCACAACTCACCACACTCTCTCCCTCTCCCACTCAAAGCTACGGCCGACCACCCTTACCCACACACCACCATTTTCGGTTCAATCCAATCCAATCCAAGGTTATCACAAGGTGCTCAAAGGTGTTTTAGGAGGCTTGGTGTTCACGGATCTTGAAGGACCTCTCTTGTGTGCTATTATCTACTTCTTTTTCTCCATTGTTCTTCCCTAGCTTTAAGCTAGTTGTAAGATCCTTTTAAACCCTTGTTTACTTCATATTTTTAGTGGTTAAAAGATATAGTTTGTTGATTTATACAAGAACACTAAAGAACATAAACTTAAAGCTTGAACATAAAGTTTACATAATGATGAGATATGATGAAATATTTTTAGAATGATGTTGTTTTGAATATGTTGATGATTGCTTGTTGATTTCTTGGTAATATGATGTTGATCATCATGTGAAACTTGTTAGATTATGATTAAAAACATGATCTAACAAGATAAGAGGTGATTATGTGTTTACATGAAATAATCATCTTCTAGATTAAACATGAACTTGAAAGTAAAAGGATTTTCTTGAAAAGTAATAAACAATGTGTCACACCCCCAAAATCCACATGCGGAGTACCACCGCTTGGATGCGTGACTGACCAGGATCCAGCCACCAATTATACTTAGCATTGGTCAATAGTAAAAATGTTCACCAACCACAATAGTTAGTAAACATTTTAGTTCGAAGTTTTAAAGGTTTAAGTTCAAATAACAGTTTAAGTAAACAGCGGAAGCATAAACCAAACAGTTTCAAAACAAAGTTCATAGTTCAAGATTATTTAAAACCCAACACATGGGCTAGACGACCACTACACATTCCCAAGCTGCAAGCTCCTGAGTCACTGGGTACCTGCAAAGCATGCAGTAGGGTATCAACAAAAATGTTGGCGAGTTCACGAGTTGTCCAGTTTTTAATTACCAAAAACTTGTTTCACCAGTTAATTTATCCGTTTATACATGCGATGGGGAGCCACCCCATAAGTAAGCGACTAAACTGTTTTTCCAATACCAAATACTTACTTAACCATACGTTTCCGCAGTGCCCCGTTTGTCAATGTTCTATCATCATTGACGGTTTGCCAGAGTACATTAGTTCACTCCCGTTCCCAGTAACAAGGGTCGGTGTGAGGCTGGTTACACCTAAATAGCGCTATTAACTAATAACCCGTTCACCAGGCCCCGGCGACTAATCGGTATTAAATGGTAGGGACTTAAGTGATAGAGTTTCGTTTAGTGTTGCTTGTTGCATTTCCGTATAAACAATAATTAACTAAGAGTCCTATTTAAGGGGAAGAAAGTAGGTTTGTATCCCTTACGCGGGGATAGCGTTGCTTAAGTTTCCGTTTCCCAAAACCACCGGGAATGCATGCTTTAATAGTTGTGAACTCACCTTGGGTTGCTCGGTAGTTTAGTTTACTTGGTTATGTATGCTGGTCACCAAGTCCTAATATGGTTACCAGTATAGGTCAGGCTCGGATACAAGTAATCACGTATATCTTACACGTATTTAACACATAGCATGCTTATCACGCAGCATACACATCGATAATTTATACACTAAGTTAATGGGCCTGTTCTAACAGTTATCCATAATAGCACAAAGCAACAGTAACACAGATTAAGCAGTAACGGGCATGATCAGTCCATACACTTTGGCCCAATACGGAGATAACCAGCCCAGTCGAGATCAGGGGGTCTCGACTCGAGAACACTCGATCTCGAGTCGCAACCAGGAGATCTCGAGTCATGAATGTCTGGTCTCGAGTGATGCTGGCATGTGTTGCAACCTCAGAGGTCTCGAGTCCAATCTCGAGCCGAGATTGTGAGATCTCGAGTCGAGACTTCGCTGGTCTTGAGTCCTTGATGTCTACTGTCTTGATCTCGAGTTGTTGTCTCGAGTCGAGATCATAATATCTCGAGTCGCAACTACTACGGTCTCGGGTCATCACTCGATGGTCTCGAGTCGTAACCGAGGGTCTCGACTCGTTTGTCTGGTGATTCTAGAACATCTGTCAAGGTTTGTACTATCTAATAGAATTCCGATTTCATGTAACTGTGTACTATCCAACCGAAATACACCAACATGTTTTCTTGTCTAAAACCTTAATCAAATGGATCAAACAAAGCATCTTTCAAATGTTCATAGCATATTCAAATATTCATATTAACATTCAAACTTGTTCATCATTAGGGTTTTCATCCTTCACCATCATGTTCATCCTACATAATCATGCATTCTATGGACAAAAATCATAACACATAAACTAGGTATCAAGATCATCTTGTAAACCATCATCAAGCAAAACATTTGTTCTATAACCTCTAACATAAATCGGATGATCATAAACAATCCTAACTATCATTCTTTTATCATTCAAGCTTATCTTAGCGAGACATTATCATACAACATTCATACTTTTCACAAAAGAGGGTATTCTTCATCTTAGGCATTTGGAACCAAGCATGTATCATTAACAAACAAGAACCCATTAAATCGAACAAGCACTTTCGTCATAATAAATAATAGCAACAATGCACATTATCACCAAATCAACACTTTTGTCATGCATTTGCAAAGAAGCACTAACCGGCTAGGGATTTTGAGTGTAGAAGATGTGAAGGATTGATGAAAGAGCTTCCGAGTGTTGGTCTCAAACAAATCCGAGAATCCTTTGGTTGCCGGTTTGTGTTGTTAGGGTCTTAGTGAGGGGGAGAGTAGGAGAGTGTGTGTAGGGGAGTGTGGGAGTGAATGATGATTGAAAAGTGGCAAGGTTGGCCACCAACATCGGTTATATACAAGCCCAAGTCGGTGCACCCTAATGGGTTTCCGAGTGGGCTCAAGGATGGCGGCCCAACCGATGTGGGTTTCTCGAGGCCGGGTGGTCTCGGGTCGGGTCTTGGTGGTCTCGGCTCACCAATACTCTTATTCATATATATATATATATACATAACTTATACATTATACGTACACATTATCGACACATAGCACATCAAGATAAATCACAACTTTCATTTAATATTATGTATACGCAATTTCAATACAAGATGGTTGCTCGGGAAAACCCAGAGTGTCACACAATGTGGGTTAATGATCTTGTAGATTCAAGACTTGTGAATGATTTTCCAAGAAAATCAAGTTTAAAAAGATGATTTTTAGAAGATCATGGTTTTTATTAAACCTACACTATTTTTAGTAACAAAATAAGTATATAAATACTTTTAAAACAAGAAGATCCAATAAATACACATTTTTGCAAAATGAGTTTACAAGTTGTAAACACTTAAATTCTTTAAGAATGAGATTTTTAAGGAAATAAACACAGTTTAGAGGATAACAAAGGCTACTAAATACTTTACGAAGTTACTACACACTTTTGTGAAAAACCAAGTTCATGTTACTTAGTAAAATGTTTAGTTTTTGCACTTGGTAAGTGTAATATTGTTTAGTGGTTTGTTGTTGATTGTTTGAATGATTTTTGAAAAGAAAATGATATGCTAAATAGCATGGACACCTCTATTTACAAAGGAAACTATGGCGAAATTTTCTAAAAATTCCAACACTTAGAAAATATTTTCTAACAAGTGTTTACAAGTATGCTTTTAACTTTGTTTTTCAATATAAACTTTGCCATAGGTTTTGTTACAAAAATACAAAGTACCGGAAGTTGGTTTTTGTAAATAAAATGGGTAAATATATATTTAGAATATATATTTTATATTAAGACACTTATGTGAATACTTGTATGATTTGTGGACTAGTTATATTATTTTAGGGTAAAATAATATAACTTAACAAATACCATGAAATTTACCACCCCAAAATAATACCAAAAATCACAAGGAATAAATATATAAGTTACACACTTGATATTGTGAAACCGAACGCAAAAACGTAACTTATGAAATATTTCGAAGAATACCATTACATGTTTTTGGTAGATATTATTTTGGAAACGGAAGAAGTGAAATATGATTTTTATACACATTACCAAATATATCATATTTTCGACAAAGAAGAAAATTTATTATTTTTGGGAGATAAAAATATATATTTTCCTAGTATATTTAGAAGATATATAATTTTTGAGAAAATATATATTTTCTTGGGAATACATTATTTTTGACAAATAAGTTGTATATATTTTCTAAGTGGGTCTTAAAAATATATTATTCAAAACTAAAAGTATACATGTATAAAATACCCCCCCATCCTTGGGAAGGACATATGGAAATATATACTTGAGAAGTATTAATACAGAGATATTGCTTAACAACTATTCAAAAAATAAATATAATTTAAAGTTAAAATAATTATTATTTTAACAAATAATTATAACTTGGAATAATATTCAGAGACATAAGAAACGCAACTCAAAAACATTAAACTCTAAGCCAAGGCACGACCCGTTCGTCTAATAGACGTCAGTACACTGTAGGTAGTCGTGATTAGCTGCGGAGATTTGAGTTGACGATACTGAAGACGCACTACGGTGAGTTCATGTCCCCCTTTTCCTTAAACTGTTTTGTTTACTTACTTCGGGGTGAAATACATGTTACAAAGGATTACTTACAATACTATTGGTATGATTAGCCTAGGAAAGAACCAAAGATCATGTGATAGGGTAGGCGGATACTTGGGACCATTAATCCTCGTATCAGGACCGAGGGGCATGAGTGATAGATCTATTTTGGTGTAGCGAGCCCACACCCATGAGGCCGGGGCGACCCGTAGTGGTGACTATGTCTTCCAGCCGGGAGCCCGGTACAACTTTGCTAGGTTTGAGTCTTCCTACACCGTCACACATATAAGTGGCCTTGCAAACCATTAGTGATCTTTTCCTTGTTTGCAATCATACCGGGACATACATACATTCACTGTTTACAAAGGTTTATACATACTCACATACACATGAACTCGCTCAACTTTTGTTGATTTTTCAAACTACATGTATTTCAGGGAAATAGTGGATCTGGCAGGGTATGCATGTGTCGTCAAGCTGCGTTTGAATAAAGGATGTTATCCATGGTTGTCGAGTTTAGGGGGTGTATCCTAATCCTGGACGGGATACATGTCTCTAAGCTCAGGTTTTATTTAAGTACTTTTATGGAGTCTTTGTGAACTCGTTTAAACACGTCATGGTATGTAACTTAATTTGGTATTGATGTTTTCAGACAATGGTATTGTGGTATTTTCTAAACTTAATTAATGGATGAACATCTCATGTTTTTATCATATAGCATTGTTATGATTGATTGCTATGGTATTAAGAAGTCACACCAAATAAACCACGCTTCCGCAAAAGCCAGGGTGTAACAACTAAGTTGGCAAAGAAAGATGTTAAGAACTTGTAAATGTGGGTTAAAATTCACGATGTGCCTATTGCAGCGTATACGGAAGACGGATTAAGTTTGATTGTAACTGCCATTGGTGATGTCACACCCCGACCACGTAAAAACAACAAAACGTGGTGGAATCGTCGGGGAGTGTTGTAACAGAATCATTGTTTCATAACACATGGAAAATTGAAATTTCGTTTTATTGATTACGAGAGTTACAATGTCTTAACAGACAAGAAACGTAACATTATTAACTAGTCTTGCATCTTTTATTGTTGCTAAAGTCCAAGTCTGCCTAGGTGTATCTTGATGAATCCTACGCATCATATCCTGAAACACATGTGAAAATAGGTACGTCAGCATAAAAATGCCTATGAGATACATAGGTTTTATGAAAATAGGATGCATGACTTGAGTTTAAAGAATTGTTTAATAAAGTTAGTCATGAACCTTGTAAATTGTTAAAAGTCCCAATGTAGTCAAGTAATATGTAACAATTGTTATGTATAGTAAGTAAAGTGTAGTCACATAAACCAAATGTAAAAATGTACAAAACAAGGTATTTTGAATATATCAAAAAGTTATGTTTTCCAAAGTAAATGCATGTTTTATTGGTACAAACATTTATGTGGTAAGTTAACGCATACATTCAAGCCTTGTGACTGTCGGATAACCCTTTTAGTCAAGGTTATCAATTTGTTTTCGGATTCAGTCATTCCATCCATACAAACAAACCTAGGATTTTAGGAACGGGATTTGTTAATTCCTATGGTACCATTACTTACTACCGAGCGGCGTAGCTAATGTTAATGAACGTATATATGTTCCGTTTGTACAAACCAAATGTTATACCGATTGTAAACGTGTTAAATGTAAACAATGTACTAAGTGTGCTAAGTCAACATACATAGCAGAAATGTAATGTAAATCATGTACTATATGTGTACTAATAAACATAGCAAGTATATGATGTGAAAAAAAAAACAGGAAAGCATGAAAGTAACAAATAGGCACATGTGTTTCACCCCAAAACAGTTTGAAAACAGTAAAAGAGGGGTACTATGTACTCACCTTAATTTCGGGTAAGTCCAAACAAGTATGCAAAGTGTGAGAGTTTTGGCGGGAACAAGGTTTTTCCACTTTACTCTAATGGTGTGAACATGCACAAAATATTGCAAATTTGTATCAACAATTATTGTTAATTGTAAACTGGAAACTAAGTCCATGGTGTTTGGTATGATTTGACATAAACGGTAACTATGGGTTTGAACAACTTAATTTGGGGAAGCGAGGGATAAGTATGCATGGATTATTTAAGAACAGTGTATTTTGTATAAATAACTAAGTTATACAATTACTGGATATAGAATTAATATGTGTATAGTTAAAACAGAAAATAAATATGTATTTAACTCAAATCTGTAATTCTATAATTAGTTATCTAAATAATTAATTTAAATCAGAAAAATTGAAAATAACATTTTAATTATCAACATGTAATATTACTGATTTACAGTAATTATTAGGGTTCTGGAATAGTCTTATATAAATAAATGGAATTAAAATAGTTAAAATATCAGTATTTGAGTTTATCAGTTTAATTACTAAAATTAATCTGAAAATAAACAAATTAGTTTCTGAATTTTTATAAACTCAGAAAAATAGGTACTTTGTTATAAAAATATTTCTGAGCAGAATTTGTATAATTATATAAATAAAACAGTTTAGGTTTAAATAAATAATTTAACTGATTTAATTATGTAAAATAAACTGTAAATAGCCGAACAGTAACTTAATTTATATTAACTCAGAATAAAGTGTGTAATATCATAAAAATAATTTTGGACACAAATTAAATAGTTATCTAATTTGAATAAATAAGATTAATCTATATTTTTAAAGTGTAAACACTGTTTTAATTACAAAATATCAAAATTATGTGAATTATTAATAACAACATTATTTCTGTAAAGTCTAACATGTAAAATAATTACTATAAAAATTTCAATAATTAACTCCTTAAAATCAATTTGTTATAAATTTTGAAAATTAATACTGTTTTAATTTATAAAAACAGTTTTATAAATAAGTTTGCATGTTTCATATTTTTAATAAATGCATCAGTATGTAATGTACTTATGCTAAAAATCTCAGAATTTAACTAATTAGTATCGATTTAATATGAATTAAGGAAAAATCTGTTAAATAAAATAATGAAAATAAATAATCCTATTTATTATCTTCCCCAAAATAGTCAAACCCGAAAGTCAAAGACCCTGATTCAAGATCAAAACCGATTTGTTTTCAAATTAACTGAACAGAAACAAAGATTGAACGAAAGTATACCGAATGGATGTTTGAAAACCGGTCCGGTATCGGTTGGTTTGTCGTGCCGACTAAGTCCGGCGACTGGTATTTCCGGCGGTAAACACAGAGGTTGAAACAGATTGATTTACGAAGTGTTTGTGAATTTTGAAAGGTCTGTGAGATTCGTAGAGGTTGTAGGTATGTTATAACAAGTTCAATTGATCCTCAAACAACCGAAAACAGACAATTCGATCCCACTTAAAATTTTAAAAGAATTTCTGGTTCCCGTAGGCAAGTTTGCATGTTTAGGTGAAATTGGAGACTTTGGACGGATCATGATGTCGAGGAGAACAAGCAGAAATGTTCGTTGATCAGTGAGCTTTGTCTGTTTGCGATTTGGATGATTTCCGGCGATGTAAACGGTGTAAAACCGTTTGAATTTGAAGTTTTAATAACGGTCCCTGAAGTTTCTGTATTAAACTGAACAGGTCCCTCAATTATAACCAGAGAGTCTAACTAGGTTAGTGTTTAAAACAGGATTTCTTAATAACAAGTCTAACTGAGTTATTAAATCCGGTTAAATAAATTTTTAAAATGTCACGAACAGTCCCTGGACTTGTTAATTGAAAATGTTAACTGAGTTAGTTTTTAAAATTGAATTCCTTTTATAAATTTCTAACCCGGTTAGGTTTTTAACTGAGAATTAGTTTTAAAAATGGCAAGAATGATCCCTAGACTTTGAGTTTGATAAAATGACCCATTGGTCCTTGAACTTTAAAGTTTAAAATATATGTATTTTATTTTGTAAAAATATAAGTTTCAAAAATTGCATTTTAGACCCTAAACTTTTAAAAGTTTTTAAAAACTTATATTTTATTTATAAAACAAGTTTCAAAAATGAAAATTTAGTCCCCGGACCTATGTTTTGTAAAATAGCACCGGTTTTAAAATACGGATTAAATATCAAACATTTTAAACAAGTTTCAGGAAATGACAAAAGGAGTCCTTTAACTTATACTTCCACAAAATGACATGCTAGGCCCTTGTATTTAATATTGTCTTGTTTATGAGTATGAAACTAGAACAAATTGAAATTATTCACGCGTTTGGGTCGGCAAAACATGTAGCAACAATAGAACTAAACATGTATCAAACAAATTGCATCTCAAAATATGATATGTGTATCAAACAAGTACATGTTTGAAAATCAAGGTTGTTACAGTCTCCCCTACTTTAGAAAATTTCGTCCCGAAATTTATTCGAAAGAGACTGTAGAATGTAATTGCAATGACAATCAAGTCATTGTTTGGTGCTGCAAATTCCGAGGAATTTACGAGGATCATTGTATAGAAATTGTTTTGCATGGCACTATGCTCTGCTGGGTTTGTAATGTAAATATTATACAAACAAATGTGTGTACAAATAAGCAAATAATGGATGATCACATATCCACATAATGTTTTTATCTGCCACCTTACTTAACAAGGCTTACTATGATTCTCATGTGTCAAACCTCGTAATTAAGTGTGCACCCAAAATTACGCGTTTCGTCACATGCTCCACATAGCACTTCTAGTTAAGTGAGGAAAACAAATAAGATTGAGGTATTGTTTAAATCGAACAAGCATCAATATAACACAACATCAATTGAATCAAAACGTATAGCATTGTTTGTTTGACAGCCTATTATGATGTGAACAATTACATTCGAAATATGTCATGTAATGGGTCAATTTCAGGCTCAAAATTATCAGGTAGTGGAGGTAGTGGATCCAGTTGCATACGAGCAGCTAGCATGTTTTCCAACCATTTATTTCTTTCAGTCAGCTCTTGTATTTGTTGAGACAAATCTCGGACCTGATTGTTTAACCTAGTTATTTCAACTACCATTGGATCTGGAGGTAGATCCATTCGAGGCATCATACTTGGGCCTGCTATAACGATTGGTGGCAGTTGTTCTACTTCGTTTAATAGCGATAGGAAAGACTGTGGTTGAAATGACTCCGATGCTAACTGTTCTTGGAGCATCAAGTCTTCATAAGTTTCTTGCATCGTTGGATCCTCCTCGAAAACTATCGGTTAGAGGCCTTGTGAGACGTTTGGTGCTAATGGTTGAGGTATGTTAGTGGTAATATGCTCTTGTATGTATGGCAGCGGTGGTTGCATATCAAACTGCAAAAATGATTGTTGCAAATTTTGTGGGGAGGTACTTTCTAAGATATCTGGAGCTCCCTTTGACTGGGATGATTGAATTAGTGTATCAATATGAACAGGGGTTAGTCTCATGGTGTAAGGATTTATAATCCCAGGTGCCTTTGGTGACGATAATCCTTGGATAATCTGATCACTTAAGACACCTAATGATTTTGCTATTTTTGTAATGTAAGACCCTCCCATAAGACTTTTCAGAGGATGTGATTTTTGACTAGAAAAATATTCAGCAAGTTCGTGGGCAATATTACAAGGAACTTGCTCAAAAATACTATACAGATAGAAAAGTTCGATTTTTTTAACCCTTTGTGGATTATGCTTGCGCCCCGTGATAGTGTTGGCTAACACACGGTGCATATATTGATAACAAGGGTCTGTGAAGTTCGTAGCACTATTGTGGCCACACCATTCTTTTAATGAATGACATTGCCAGTAACCTACCATATCAGTGGAGGAATAAGGGGTTGATGCCTCCGTAAAAATGGGTTGTTTAACTTCTTCATCTGTATATATGCCTAGACGAACTGCGAATTCTGTTAATGACATAGTATGATGTTGCCCACAAAGTTGAAAATGAATGGATTTATCGGTAAGATTTTTATTATATTTATAATCGAAAGTGGACGAGAACTCATATACCAGTTCATCGTATGATAGTTCTAGGATGTCGAAGAAACGACGCTAGGGCGTATTAGGTAGTAGTAATCTTGCCAGTAAACCACTGAAATCAATTGTTCCCATTCGTTGCCAATCAATACTGCTAATAGTAAGAACTTCATGATGCTTGAGTTTTTGATACCTCTCTTGATAGTGTAATTTAGTAAACTGAAGGAAGGGATGAATTTTTTGCTGCATTTGAAAATTCAGCATAGGCTGCTGGGAGATTTGCCATTGGGATATGGGGTTTTGTTGAACTAAGCAAAGTTTGGGTATGTGTTGAGTTATGTCAGAAGTCGTAGTTCTTGTGTAGATTAGCTCGAGTAGTGATTCCCTTAAATAGATAAGGAAATTCTGGATTACACCATAGGATCGGTTAGAGCTCCCATGCTACGTTCTGCAGCTAGTTTGAAAATTTGAATCTAAATTGTATGGTCTCGAGAAAACTTTGAAATTTTGAAAAAAAAAGAAATCCGTATCGTATAAAATTGATAATAGTACAATGTAGGTCGATTAAAACTTGGGTTGTTCTGAAATGGAGAAAAGGAAAAAAAATCCTTTCGAATTAGGGTAACATGCCTTGTGCCTATAGGTATTCTGTACATTCATCAGTAGTTCCCAGGTAGGCAAACGTGGGTCTTGTCGTAGAGGCATCTTCCAAAAGAAAGATCAGAAGCCGGAAAGAAAATTGGTGATGTTAAGTTTTGAAAAAGGAGACGGTGATTGCTGTCAAGTTTAGGCGAAAAGTTTTAAAAGATTTAACGAATTAAAACTATAAAAAGGATAGGTTGTCTCCATATAGCTTATATAAAGAAAACTTATAGATGGTCATTCGGGTGGTAGTGTGTTTCAGAAATGTTTCAAACTTTTGAAGTTTTCATTGTTTATATGTTTTAAAAATAGTTTATCGTGGCCGATTTGAAATTTTGAATTTAAACAGGTATGATCCGAAAATAATTTAAATTTGAAAGGAGTTTTGGTAAAATGATTTATATTATTTATAAAACCTTGTAATTATGCGATAAAAGTTGGTTAGGTTTCTGCTTGATAGAGAATATCTTTAGTAAAATGATGTAGTGTGATCGTGTTTTAATGGCTATTTTTAAATAGGAAGATCATGGGCAAGAGAGTCATTGGACCAGCTAAGTGTCTGGCAGTAGGGAAAACATAAGGTCATAGGAATCGGAATGAAATGTTTTTGGTGGAATAGTTTCATAAAATTAATGAAGACGAGAGAAAATACACAACAAGATGGACATCGTTTATTTGGCGAATAAACAACATCAGTGACTAATCAAAGTAGTTGGGTTCTTATAACTTAATGAAGTCATGCTTTAGCCTATAAGTGGACACTCATCCCGAAAATTCCCAGGTAAGCACAACTGGTCTCGCGTCTGATGAGATTTATACGAAGTGCTTGCCTAGACAGAAAACTCAGAATACAGGCACCCACCCTTCCAGATTGCACGAGTTCGTTATTAGAGCCCAAGACTTTGACGAGAGTAAAAATCAGGGGAGGTTTTGAAAATAATCACCTAAGGATAGGTGATAGTATTGTTTTAAGATCTAAACACAAGGTAACTTGTGTTAGGGTCCTAGGAAGGTTATAGTCTAGGTCAAGATTTTACTAATAACCTAATTCCCTATAACCATGAGCTCTGATACCAACTTTTCTGTCACACCCCGACCACGTAAAAACAACAAAACGTGGCGGAATCATCGGGGAGTGTTGTAACAGAATCATTGTTTCATAACACATGGAAAATTGAAATTTCGTTTTATTGATTACGAGAGTTACAATGTCTTAACAGACAAGAAACGTAACATTATTAACTAGTCTTGCATCTTTTATTGTTGCTAAAGTCCAAGTCTGCCTAGGTGTATCTTGATGAATCCTACGCATCATATCCTGAAACACATGTGAAAATAGGTACGTCAGCATAAAAATGCCTGTGAGATACATAGGTTTTATGAAAATAGGATGCATGACTTGAGTTTAAAGAATTGTTTAATAAAGTTAGTCATGAACCTTGTAAATTGTTAAAAGTCCCAATGTAGTCAAGTAATATGTAACAATTGTTATGTATAGTAAGTAAAGTGTAGTCACATAAACCAAATGTAAAAATGTACAAAACAAGGTATTTTGAATATATCAAAAAGTTATGTTTTGCAAAGTAAATGCATGTTTGGTACAAACATTTATGTGGTAAGTTAACGCATACATTCAAGCCTTGTGACTGTCGGATAACCCTTTTTGTCAAGGTTATCAAATTGTTTTCGGATTCAGTCATTCCATCCATCCAAACAAACCTAGGATTTTAGGAACGGGATTTGTCAAGTCCTATGGTACCATTACTTACTACCGAGCGGCGTAGCTAATGTTAATGAACGTATATATGTTCCGTTTGTACAAACCAAATGTTATACCGATTGTAAACGTGTTAAATGTAAACAATGTACTAAGTGTGCTAAGTCAACATACATAGCAGAAATGTAATGTAAATCATGTACTATATGTGTACTAATAAACATAGCAAGTATATGATGTGAAAAAAACAGGAAAGCATGAAAGTAACAAATAGGCACATGTGTTTCACCCCAAAACAGTTTGAAAACAGTAAAAGAGGGGTACTATGTACTCACCTTAATTTCGGGTAAGTCCAAACAAGTATGCAAAGTGTGAGAGTTTTGGCGGGAACAAGGTTTTTCCACTTTACTCTAATGGTGTGAACATGCACAAAATATTGCAAATTTGTATCAACAATTATTGTTAATTGTAAACTGGAAACTAAGTCCATGGTGTTTGGTATGATTTGACATAAACGGTAACTATGGGTTTGAACAACTTAATTTGGGGAAGCGGGGGATAAGTATGCATGGATTATTTAAGAACAGTGTATTTGTATAAATAACTAAGTTATACAATTACTGGATATAGAATTAATATGTGTATAGTTAAAACAGAAAATAAATATGTATTTAACTCAAATCTATAATTCTATAATTAGTTATCTAAATAATTAATTTAAATCAGAAAAATTGAAAATAACATTTTAATTATCAACATGTAATATTACGGATTTACAGTAATTATTAGGGTTCTGGAATAGTCTTATATAAATAAATGGAATTAAAATAGTTAAAACATCAGTATTTGAGTTTATCTGTTTAATTACTAAAAATAATCTGAAAATAAACAAATTAGTTTCTGAATTTTTATAAACTCAGAAAAATAGGTACTTTGTTATAAAAATATTTCTGAGCAGAATTTGTATAATTATATAAACAAAACAGTTTAGGTTTAAATAAATAATTTAACTGATTTAATTATGTAAAATAAACTGTAAATGGCCGAACGGTAACTTAATTTATATTAACTCAGAATAAAGTGTGTAATATCATAAAAATAATTTTGGACACAAATTAAATAGTTATCTAATTTGAATAAATAAGATTAATCTATATTTTTAAAGTGTAAACACTGTTTTAATTACAAAATATCAAAATTATGTGAATTATTAATAACAACATTATTTCTGTAAAGTCTAACATGTAAAATAATTACTATAAAAATTTCAATAATTAACTCCTTAAAATCAATTTGTTATAAATTTTGAAAGATTAATATTGTTTTAATTTATAAAAACAGTTTTATAAATAAGTTTGCATGTTTCATATTTTTAATAAATGCATCAGTATGTAATGTACTTATGCTAAAAATCTCAGAATTTAACTAATTAGTATCGATTTAATATGAATTAAGGAAAAATCTGTTAAATAAAATAATGAAAATAAATAATCCTATTTATTATCTTCCCCAAAATAGTCAAACCCGAAAGTCAAAGACCCTGATTCAAGATCAAAACCGATTTGTTTTCAAATTAACTAAACAGAAACAAAGATTGAACGAAAGTATACCGAATGGATGTTTGAAAACCGGTCCGGTATCGGTTGGTTTGTCGTGCCGACTAAGTCCGGCGACTGGTATTTCCGGCGGTAAACACAGAGGTTGAAACAGATTGATTTACGAAGTGTTTGTGAATTTTGAAAGGTCTGTGAGATTCGTAGAGGTTGTAGGTATGTGATAACAAGTTCCATTGATCCTCAAACAACCGAAAACAGACAATTCGATTCCCACTTAAAATTTTAAAAGAATTTCTGGTTCCCGTAGGCAAGTTTGCATGTTTAGGTGAAATTGGAGACTTTGGACGGATCATGATGTCGAGGAGAACAAGCAGAAATGTTCGTTGATCAGTGAGCTTTGTCTGTTTGCGATTTGGATGATTTCCGGCGATGTAAACGGTGTAAAACCGTTTGAATTTGAGTTTTAATAACGGTCCCTGAAGTTTCTGTATTAAACTGAACAGGTCCCTCAATTATAACCAGAGAGTCTAACTAGGTTAGTGTTTAAAACAGGATTTCTTAATAACAAGTCTAACTGAGTTATTAAATCCGGTTAAATAAAATTTTAAAATTTCACGAACAGTCCCTGGACTTGTTAATTGAAAATGTTAAATGAGTTGGTTTTTAAAACTGAATTCCTTATATAAATTTCTAACCCGGTTAGGTTTTTAACTGAGAATTAGTTTTAAAAATGGCAAGAATGATCCCTAGACTTTGAGTTTGATAAAATGACCCATTGGTCCTTGAACTTTAAAGTTTAAAATATATGTATTTTATTTTGTAAAAATATAGGTTTCAAAAATTGCATTTTAGACCCTAAACTTTTAAAAGTTTTTAAAAACTTATATTTTATTTATAAAACAAGTTTCAAAAATGAAAATTTAGTCCCCGGACCTATGTTTTGTAAAATAGCACCGGTTTTAAAATACGGATTAAATATCAAACATTTTAAACAAGTTTCAGGAAATGACAAAAGGAGTCCTTTAACTTATACTTCCATAAAATGACATGCTAGGCCCTTGTATTTAATATTGTCTTGTTTATGAGTATGAAACTAGAACAAATTGAAATTATTCACGCGTTTGGGTCGGCAAAACATGTAGCAACAATAGAACTAAACATGTATCAAACAAATTGCATCTCAAAATATGATATGTGTATCAAACAAGTACATGTTTGAAAATCAAGGTTGTTACAGGCGAACCGAAGGCTTTGGATAATTTTACCACATCCATGTGCATGGATGCTTGGGGGAGAAGTAGTTATGCTCGGGCTCTTATAGAAATTTCCACTGATAATGATTTCAAGGATGAATTAATAGTGGCTGTTCCTGAACTCGAGAGAGAGGGGTATATAAAGGAGAAAGTATTTGTCGAGTATGAATGGACCCCATATATATGCTCTCATTGTCGGGTGTTTGGTCATTCTGATGGGACGTGTATGATAAAGCCTATGAAGAAACCTGTGAGAGGAGATCAGAAGCAACCGGTTCAAAAACAGGGCCATGGTCCGGCTAAAGCTAGCCCTGTGGTTGATGCCGATGGGTTCATGGATGTAAATAGTAAGAAAGTAGCAAAGAGGACTGGTTTCCAGTGAACAAGCCTAAACAAAAATTTGAGTATACGCCGATCAATACGTCCAGCAAAGGGGGAGGTCATTCAGGGCCGTCAACATCCAAGACTCCAACTAGTAACTCTTTTGATGTGTTTAAAGATGATGTGGGTGATACGGGTCAAAGTAGCAACATATTTGGGATGGATCAGGTGAACTCTGATGAGGAGGAAGTCATTGAGGTTTATAATGAAACTGATGAGTTTATGATGGAGGGTTCTCGGGCAACAAATGATAAAAAAGGGCAAGCACTCCTTATCCTGTTGGGATTGAACCCTACAAAGGAACAGTTGATAAAGCCAAAACTGGCTCAGATCAGTGGATTCATCATAAGCAGTTGTTTGTAACAGATCTTTCCCCTTGACAGTGGCCCTAACATCTGATGACTTCATGTGTTGACCACTACAATTGCTGCTGATCTAAAAGACTGTTGAAGATAAAGCACTGATGCTCAATCTACTGATATGACTCAAGTACTGCTGAAGACCCAAAGCATTGCTGGAGCTATAACAGTGGAATGAAGAATCAGTAGTTTACTTTATTCTTTGTATTATACTTGTAATCAGTTGTTTAAGTTATCAGTGGTTGTAGGTTGTTAGGAGGTTAGATGTCACTTTCATGGTAACGTCAGCCAAAGATGCTCAGTGGTTGTTCCGTACTATAAATAGAACAGTACAGGATGGTGACATCAGCCAAAGATGCTCAGTGGTTGTTCTGTACTATAAATAGAACAGTACCCTGTACTGTTCTATTAGCTCTCTTCATCACCAAGTCATTCTGTACGAACATTCAAGTGAGCTCAGGATGAGGGGGGGATTTGTGCATGCATGAATTGTAATTGAGTATAGTGATAAATACAATCATTCGATTTCATGACAAACATGTTTGCTTAAACTTATTCTCTCATTGATTGTGTGTTAAAAGTTTATTTCACATTTCCGCTACAATTTATCTCTGTTTCAACTTCATTACTATTAAATAAAACACAATCTAAGAAACTCAAATCCTTACAATTGGTATCAGAGCTAGGACAGTCAAATTTGATCTAACAATCATTTTGACGTAAAAGTTCAGCTCAATTTTGTTGATACTTTAGATTGTTCGTATTTAGTTGTAAAATAGAGTAAGGTATAATCACGTACAAAGTTGATTATTCAGTGCCTGAAAAACAACTAGAATGACATCACAATCATAGGATAACACTAATAACGTTGGTTCACTCTTTAAGCCACCTATGTTGGTCAGATCTGGATACAACATCTGGGAGCGAAGGATGAGTCACATCCTAGCTCAACAAAATACCGGATGTTGGAAGTCGGTTGTCTTTGGACCACATGTTCCAATGGTGTCGAGTGCTGAGGATCTAAAAGTCATGGTTCCTAAGAAAATTAAGAACTATTCTGACCAGGATTTTCAAAAAAATTGAACTGGATGCCAAGGCATTTAGCATCGTTGCATCTGCACTACCAAATGAAATTTATGCTGGGCTGTTACACTGTAACAGTGCCAAGGAATTGTGGGATACACTTAAGGAATAGTTTGGAGGAACTGAAGAAGTAATTGAAAATAATAGGGAAGTTTTAAATGAACAGTATGAAACCTTTTGTCACATTAAGGGTGAATCATTAACACAACAGTTTGAACATTTTAGCTGTCTCATAAGTGAACTAAAACTTGTTAAAACTGAATTTGCTAAATCAACTCTAAACAGTAGGTTGTTAAGGTTACTTCCTGAAAAATGGGACACACTTGCTTTTGTAACCAGAAACTCAGTTGGGTTCAAAGAGTTAACACTGACTCAACTTCATGATAGACTCCTTACTTATGAAAGGGAGTTGAACCAGAAAAAGAAGTTACAAGAGTCAGGGAAGGTTGCTGATGACTATACATTTGGTAGCACAACATTTCTGGGTCAAGAGGAATCTGGTAGTAGCAAGGATCAGAGTTATGATCATTACATTGACATAACTGCTGGTGGAGCTTTTAATAACTCTGATTCTTACTCAAACAACTATGCTTTCACAGCTAGTAGTGAAAACCAGATTTCTGATAATCTCTCTTTTGAACTCAATGATCTTCAGCATTTTGATCCAACTGATTTAGAGGAAATGTACATATTACACCAACTTGCACTACTGAGTGTTAGAACCAGTAAGTTTTACAAAAGGACAGGGAGAAAATTTCCAGGGTTACATGGGAATCTGAAAGTAGGGTTGGATAAATCAAAGATAAAATGCTACAAGTGTAATAGGTTAGGTCATTTTGCTAGAGAGTGTAGGAGTCAAACTAGTGGACCAATCATCACATATCCTAGCTCTAACCCTAGACCACAAAATAACCAAACCACTGTGCATTATTCCCAATATGCCCCTGCTGCTCATGTAAACACTGCTCAATATGCACACCCTGCAACCCCTGTTCCTGTTCACTATGTCCAAACCACTGTTTCTCAGATACAGTATGTCTAGGCCCCAGCTCCACAGGTTCAGGTGCAACAAGTTGCACCTCAACAAGCTACACCAGCAGTTGTTCAACCAGATCAGCAAAGCTTTTTCACCCAAGGCTTTGTTGACTGGAGTAGCTTACCTGATGACCTAGGTGATGAAAATTTTGCACTCTATGCTAAAAATGATGCTTCTAGTGATGATTTCTGTTTTGTAGCATTAGAGTCTATACAAGAAGGGCTGGAAACTGAAGAAGGACAATCAAATGAAGAAACAGTGGATACAATTGCTGAAGCAGTGGTTACTACTGTTGTTGGTAAACTACTGTTGGGAGAAAATTCAGAACCCCTGTTGGAACCACTGTCCGACTGGTCTGTTGAAGAAGAGGAGAAGAAACAAGGTGAAAAAGAAGAGAAAAAGCCAGAAGAAAGTGAACATGTCTGTGATTGTGTCATGATGGCTGCAACTAAGGTATCACCATAGGTTCTTAAAAACCTTTGTTCAGACAAATGCATCATAGCATTTGCAAACATCAAGGAGGTGAATGAAAACCTTAGAGATAGATTGTTTATGATGAAGTACAATTTGAAAAATCTTTAAAACAATTGAAAATCAAATTGTCAGAAAAAGAAAATGAGATTTGCAGCCTCAAACATGAGCATAGCATAACCAAGGACCAACTTCAGGCAATGATAGAAAAATATCAGGCCTGTAAAAAGGAGTTGGAATCCACCCAAATCACATGTGAAAAATGGGTGGAATCCTGCAAAGGTTATGAAGTTATGCTTGAAAAACATATCAAAAGCAATGTAAAATTTGGTGTAGGGTTCAGAAAACATGACCAAGTTGAAAACACTGTTGTAAATGAATATGTTTAAACCACTGTTAAAATCATACCCACCAACAAGGATGGCCAAGAAGTTAAAATAACTGACAAAAGTGGCAACAACATCACTCTGGAAAGATCTATGGGGTCCTCAACTTTTGAGGAAGTTGAGAAATACCAATTCAAACCCACATGGTCTGATGAGTGTGACATCCTTGAAAACTTTAAACCCATGGATTTCACCACTGTGGATGGTGTCAAAGCTCCAAAGGCCAAGGTCATTCCTCTTAAGGACATCCCAACAGTGGTTCAAAACTCTATTGCAAAGGAGTCTGAAAAGAAGAAAAGAAAAGAAAAGATCAAAAACTTGTTTTCTGAATTTTGTAAAAAGAAAAATCATTTGACCAAAGATTGTTTTCATTTAAAAGCTTATGACATTAACAAAACAAGTATCATTATGCCTTCAAAGAGCTGCACCATCTGTGGTAAATAAAACCATCTCACTCAGGAGTGTGTGTATCTTAAAACCTATGATGTAAAAAGGAATTAGTACACTTCAAAAATACCCATGAGTTCATCAAGTTCACAAGTCAAGAAACAACCATCCTTTGTGCCTGTCCAAACAGCTATTACAAAACAGCTGAACCAAACCTCTGTTAAAAGAGAAGTTCAAGTGACAGATGCATCCCCTGCTAACCAATACCAAAGAGGTAAATGTCAACCTCCATACCAAAGGGTCCCACATGTTTATGAGGTTGATAAAAAGTCTACGAAACCAAAAGTGAACATGCATCCCTTTGGTTACCAACAGCTGATAGGAAATGGTCCCAAGCAGTGGTTAGAGAGAAATGTTCCAAAAACTGACCAAACCCCTGAGCTAACCACTGTCTATCTTCCTGAACTTAGCATAGACACTGTTGAGACCCCATCCAAAGCCTTATTGGCTTTGGAGACCCTCCTGAACTAATTATTTACTTGATGTGCAGGGAGCTTCTGCATGCTTAGATAGTCTTTGGTATGTAGATAGTGGAAGCTCCATGCACATGACTGGATGTTGAGCCATACTCAAAGAATTCAAAACTCATGGAGGGGGTGATATATCTTTTGGTAATAATAGTAAAGGGAAGGTGATGGGTTCTGGTACAGTACAGTCTGGAAATGTTAAGTTTGAAAATGTCAATCTGATAGACAATCTTAAATTCAACCTCCTTAGTGTCTCTTAAATGAGTAACAAAGGCTATGGATCATTTTTTTTACTAAGGAGTGTTGTAGGATTGTTGGACCAGAAATGGTTAAAAAGATTGAAGAAATAATAAAAAATGGAAAAACCCAACTTGTTGCTCAAAGGAGTGGCAATGTTTATGTAGTTGATTTGTCAAAAGAGAGCCCCAGGACTGATGCCTGTCTATTCTCAACTGCCTCTAACAAAGAGACAGAACTATGGCACAGAAGATTGGGTCACACAAAACTCAAGACAATCACTGCTTTGTCAAAGCAGGGTATTGTAAGAGGTCTTCCACAAAAAGTGTTCACCTGTCCTGAGCAGTGTGTTTCCTGCTTAAAAGGAAAACACCATAAAAGCTCATTTAAGTCCATTGAAGAGTCCAAAACAACCAAGTGCTTGCAAATGCTCCACATGGATCTGTTTGGCCCAGTAAAAGTCATGAGTCTTAAAAAGAAAAGATATTGTTTGGTAATTGTAGATGACTTTTATAGGTTTACAGGGACTTATTTCTTACATTCCAAAGATGAGACTACAGGCATTCTACAAGACTTTGTCAAACAGGTTGAAAAGCAGTTTGACTTGCCAGTAAAAGTCTTCAGTAGTGACAATGGCACATAATTCAGAAATAGGGAGTGGGATGAGTTTTGTGTATCAAAAGGAATTGAAAGGCAGTACAGCATTCCAAGGACACCAGAACAAATTGGAGTTGTTGAGAGAAAGAACAGAACATTGATTGAGGCTGCTAGGACCATGCTTGCTGATTCAGGTTTGCCATTAACTTTCTGGGCAGACACTGTAAACACTGCATGCTATGTCCAGAACAGAGTTTTAATAAACCCCAGGCATCAAAAGACTACCTACGAAATTCTGTATAAAATCAAACCACTGATCTCATACTTCAAAGTTTTTGGCTGCCCACGCTTCATTTTAAATTTAAAAGATTCCATTTCAAAGTTTGCAGCCAAAATTGATTATGGTTATCATTTGGGATACTCAACCACTACTAAGGCTTAAAAAGTGGTTAACACTAGGACTAAGACTGTGGAAGAGACTTTGAATGCGAAGTTCAATGAACTTTCTTCAATGAAAATCCCTGCAAATCCTGATGAGTTATTTGATCTTGATAAATTTACTTTTGAAAATGTTTCTGTCATGACTAACAGTGCAGGTCCATCTCAAAATCCTCCATCAGACAATGGATATGAAATCATCATTCCACAACAGAAGTTTACATCCATTGCTAGAGCAGCAGATGTTCAAAACAGTTGTCAAAGCTCAACCACTGCTACCTCAACAGTTGTTGACCAAGGTAGCCTGTTAACCCCTGCTTCCACATCCTCAATCACTGTTGATAAAAATCCTCAAATAGTGGATAAAAATCAACATGTTTCCACACCACTTCCTCCTATTCCTCCACCTCCATCTCAAGACCCTGTTGGATCATCAAAGTCACCAACAGTGGTTAACTCAGATGATTCACATCTGTAACCCTCACCCTTAAATGCTATTATTCCATACAAAGAAGATTTAATCTTCTTGAAGTCTTATCCACCTAATCAAATCATTGGCAACATCAATGAAGGGGTGCTTACTAGAAGTTAATCCTAAAACATCTGTCTTTTTGCTGGTTTTCTATAACTTCATCAACCTGTCAAGTACCAAGAGGCACTAAAAGACAACAGTTGGGTGGAAGCATGCAAGAGGAGCTCCAACAGTTTAAGAGACAACAAGTATGGGAGCTTGTACCACTGCTAGAGGGTGTGAGTCCTATTGGCACAAAGTGGGTCTTTAAAAATAAAACTGATGAAAGGGGCATTGTTTTAAAGAATAAAGCAAGGCTAGTGGTTCAAGGGTTCAGACAGGAAGAGGGCATTGACTATGATGAAACTTTTTCCCCTGTAGCAAGATTGGAAGCTATCAGATTATTCCTGGCCTTTGCTATCAACCACAACATAAAAGTGTTTCAAAGGGATATTAAATGTGCATTCCTCTATGGTAAGATTCAAGAAGAGGTATATGTTTGTCAACCTCCTGGTTTTGAGGATCCATTTAATCCAAATCATGTCTACAAGCTAAATAAAGCTTTGTATGGCCCGAAACAAGCACCTAGAGCCTGGTATGAAACTCTTTCCACCTTCCTTCTCACTATTGGGTTCACAAGGGGCAAAATCGAGAAAACATTGTTTTTAAAATGGAGATGGAAAGACTTGATGATTGTCCAGATTTATGTGGATGACATCATTTTTGGAAGCACATGTTCCAAAATGTGTGAAGATTTCAGAAAACTCATGACAGCTGAGTTTGAGATGAGTGCAATGGGTGAACTACAGTGCTTTCTTGGTCTCCAGGTAAAGCAACTGCAAAATTCATCAAGGCAAATATACCAAAGAACTTTTAAACAAATTTGAGATGAATGATTGCAAACCATGTAGTACACCCATAGCAACCACAAAGATAGTCATGTTTGATGAAAAGGATGATTTGGTTGATCAAACTCTTTATAGAAGCATGATTGGGTCTTTATTGTACCTAACTGCATCTAGGCCAGACATCATGTTTGCAACATGTGTTTGTGCAAGATCCTAATCAGCCCCTAGAAAGTCAATATTATTGCTGTAAAAAGGATATTCAGATACTTAAAAGGTGCTCCCACACTTGGTATCTGGTATCTAGCTGATGGAAACATCAAGCTTTTAGGTTTCTCAAACAGTGACTTTGCTGGATGCAATACAACAAGGAAGTCCACTTCAGGAGGGTGCCAATTCCTAGGCAGTTGCTTAGTGTCTTGGCAAAGCAAAAAGCAAGCAGTTGTTTCAACATCCACCGCTGAGGCAGAGTATATAGCTGCTGCAAGCTGTACAACCCAACTATTATGGCTTCAAAATCAACTGCTGGATTTTGGTATCACTACCTTAAAGACACCTCTCATGTTGGACAGTCAGGCAGCAGAAAATATCATCAAAAATCCAGTTTCACATTCAACCACCAAGCACATTGATATCAGACATCATTTTGTGAGGGATTGCTATGAAAAAGGTTTGATTTCTCTGCACCATGTTCCAACTAAAGATCAGCTGGCAGATGCGCTAACAAAGACTTTAAATACATCCACCTTTGAAAGCTTGATCTCTAGAATTGGCATGCTTAACATGGACTAACAGGCAAAATCCTGTTTGTTTGTGGATAAAAAGCATTAAAATGTTTTCAGAAAATCAAAAATCCATCCTTAAAAATGAAAATTTTCATTAATCCTTAAAAGTCTGCCATAACCACTGTTTTGGTTCAAACATCTGTTCTGTTGATTTCTTCCACTGCTGAAAGACAACCTCTGTTTCTTCATGTTCCTTGTTAATCACTGTTTGATCAAACATCAGTGTTTTAACCCACTGAAGGTTATCCACTGATAGTTAAAAGTCAGCCACTGTTTTCATTTCCACCACTGTAAACCACTGATATTGCTCATCAGTGGTTTCCTAAACAACTGTCTTCCATTATTCATCAGAGGTTGTCACGTGGACCGTACTTAGCCGTTAGATCTTTGTAACCGCTGCCACATCAGCATTCACTTTTTCACTTTATAAAACCCTGATCAAAACCCCAAACAGGGTTTTCACTGCCGAATTGAATTCAAAATTCCTTTCAAAAGCAGTTTCTATCAAAAACCTTCAAATCACTTATCTTCTTCTTCGTCTCGCAAAAACCTTCAAATCACCATGGCTCTCGCACTAAAAACACCTCATAACTACCGATGTACACTTGAGAAAACAAGTCAAAACACAACCTTTCACTCCATTATTGACACTCTCTCGTCTTCAAAGTACAAAACTTTGTTGACTTGTAACACACCAATTTACCTTGATACCCTACGTGATTTCTGGAAACATGCACATGTTGAAGTTCAGGACAAAAAGCCCTGGGCTATCACTTCAACCGTAGGAGGAATTCAGATTGCTGTCACACCACAAACCATTTCTGAGGTTTTTGAAATCAATGATCATACAGGTAAAAGTTCTTTCCCAAAGGAAGAATATCAAACTGATTTGATTGAGAGGGGGTATGAAGAACAAATGAAAAAAGATACTTTGCAAAAAGGGAGTTTTCCACCTCCCATGAGATTTTTATTCCATACCCTCCTCCTGTGTGTGTCAAATAAAACAACAGCTTTCACTGAGATACCATTGAAAATCCAATACCTGGGTTATGCTATAATGGCTGAGGTTGATTTTAACTACTCCCAGGAGATTTTCAATGACATGGTCAAAAATGTTAATAATATCAAAGAAAAGAAAAAACCATTTTTATTGTTTCCAAGGTTTTTAAGTTTTTATTAACAAAAGAAAACTCCAAAGGATAGTGCACATGTGCTCATCCAAGGAAATCCTTTTCAAATAAACAACCTATCTTCTGAAACTTTCACAAGGCTGTCAAAACCTTCCAAAACACAAACAGAGGAACCTGAGCAGAATTTAGCTGAGATAACCTCTACGCATCAGGCTCCTGCTGTTGAGCCCACTGCTCCTGGTGATCACAGCAGCACAACCACTGCTGTGAAACCCACACCAAAAATCACTAAAAGGACCATCAAGAAAAAATCCACAAAGCCCCTCAAACCCTCCAAAAAGGACCTTCTGGAAGATGAGATCCCAGAAGTAACTCCTGTGACAACACAAATGTCACCAATAACCACTGCTGCTACTTCCTCACAGCAGATGGAAGAATGATCTCAACCTGAGCCTAAAACTCCTCATGCATCCTCTCAAAAGGATCAGGTTGTATCCATAGGGACACCACATTATGAAGCTCTGGATTCACTTGAATCCATCATCCACAGCCATGCTCCCGGGGCAAATTCTCTTTCAACCCCCATCCTCACTGCATAACTCCCACCATCAATTATACCTCTATTGGATGCACTTGATATGGATCAGACACAAATCAGTTCTTCTCAACCACCTATCACTGAGAATATACATCAAAAAGTGACTGAGTCTGGTTCCTCTATCTTTGCTAACCCACCAACAGCTAAGGAGGTTACACTGTAGGAGTTACATGTAATTCCTGTCAGTAGTTCAAGTGGAGCAGCTGCTACAAGTGTTGAATCCACCGATTTGCACCTGGCCAGTAGTTTCATTAGTAAGAATCCCTTGAAGGCAATTTCATCTTTGGGAACCAAGGTAACCACTAGTGTGTTTCCATTACCCACGGGTGTGTTTACTAAGGTAACCACTACTGAGGAAAGAAGTCCCCAGTACCAAGAACAAGGGGCATCAGTGGATGATTTTTGGGAAACTTTTCCTAAGTCAACTACTGATACAACCACTGCGAGTGGGAAATCAGATGATCCCATTCATTTAGGTGATGGTTTAAAATACAAAGAATTGACGGAGAGGGTTTATAAAACTGAAACATTTGTTGAAGATATCAAAAATATGCTGCAACAGTTGTTACAATCTCAAAAGGCTACATCCACTGCTGCAACATCTGCTCCATTCCCCACTGAGCTATGGCACATGTTTCAACCTTTGCTTCACAAACAGAGATAGTATGCTGATCAACAACATGAGGTTCAGCTTCAAATGTTCAGAAATGTGATGGAAGCTAGGTACAAAGATACACAAGCTGATATAAAGGCAACCAAGGCCCATTTTCTTCAAACCACTGGCACTTCTCCTCCTACCATCATTTATGTTGAAAACCCTGATGATGCCAAAAAGGGGGGAAAAAGGTAAAAAGGGAAAAGAAGGTCTATATCTGCCACCAGATCCAATGTCTAAACTTGTGGTAGAAATTCCAAAGCCAGATGGATCAAAGAAGGTTGATGTGACTCTAAATGCTTTTGCTGAAGAAAAAGCAAAGTTAAAAGAGAAAATGGAAACAAAGGGAGATAAAAGATTTGAAGAGGAAACGAAAGTTTTTATGGCTAAGGAGCAGAGGGTACTTCAAACAGAAGAAAGACTACCAGAAAGGTTAGCCAACCCAAAACCACATCTCCCAAAACCACTAAACCACCTCCTAAAATCCCCAAAAGTTCCTCACATCAAACCTCCAAACCAACAGATGTTAAGACACCTGTTGTATCAACAGTTGTTGGTACTTCAGTGGTTTCAACAGATGTTATTTCAACCATTGCCCTCACCACTTCATCAACCAACACTCAATCCACTGCCATACCAAAAACAACATCACCATCACAAAAACCACCTGCCAAAAAGCAGAAGACAACAGTTGATACATCAACAGTTGTAGTGATAACAGTGGTTGAAACACCAGTTGTTTCAATAGATATTAGTCAATCAGCCATCACTTCAAACACTCCTTCTCAAGCCATAATTCTTTCTGTTCCTAAAACTCAAACAAAAACACCTTCTCCCAAAAAGGTGTATACTAGAAAAAGAAAGTTTCAGGTGAATGATGATGATATACCAGCACCTGTTCCCATTTCATCTGCACCCTACAATGTAACCAAACCTCGACCATTCATTCCTCCCACCTTAGCTAATCCAATCAAAGATCCAAAGGTAATTGAAGGACATGATCCTGCTGATGTTCTACCAATAGCAGCCAGTTATCTACTAGAATTGCATGCAGTAAAGAATGAAATGAAGCAGTTCTACCTAGTGGATGACCCTTCAAAAAGAAAGTTCCCTTCTCTTACTGGTTTTAGAGATCTAAACAACATGGAAGAGTACTTGAAACTCAAAGCCAGGCAAGCTGAATTAAGAGCCAAATATGAGTGCAAAGGGAAGGGTGATAATGCTTTCTCAAATCGAATGCAATTTCTGCTCACAAGAGTTAAACAACTAGAAGATTATGCAAGAGATTTGAGCAAAGAAATGTCCAACCTACCACCGGAGGCTGATTTACAAAAAAAGATCTGAGAGAAGATCTTCTGGAACAGATCATGAGTGAAAAATTCTACCCTGCCAAAGTTGAACAATTCTAAGTGTTAGTTCATATGTCTGTAGCTTCCGTCACCGTTGAGTCTTATTTTGTACTGTGTATGTCTTTTGTGGATATGTATGTAATTGTATGTATATTTGTATAACGACAACTCAGGGAACGGTGCGATAATGTAAAAGTGTATCCGACAGATGTCAGATGTCATCCGATCGGATGGCCATCCGATCGGATGACCATCCGATCGGGTGACACTTCCCCTCCCTGAGTTTGTCTATAAATAGCAAGCTAGGACTTGTCATTTAGAACTTTTTGCTGAACTTGTAAGGAACCTCTGCCAGTCTGAGATTCTACCGGTGCTACTGTACTTTCACAATCATTCTAATAGAAAATCAGACGAGATTAAACATTAAATCTGTTGTTGTTGATTCTGTGACACGATCAAGGGATTCCGCACCTTGATCTTGATCGATCCAACCACGTTCCAGATGAATAGATCCTGATCTACAACGGCCTAACAAGTGGTATCTGAGCCACAGGAGGTTAAATCAGAGACGATAATTGCAAATTCACCGGAATTTCAGCACTTTTCTGTCAAAATTCACCAGAATTTTTGACAAATCTCTCATCTTCTACATCATCTCTTGCTGTTCTTGCTTTTTCACATCTAAAAACAGAGAAAACTCAAAATTGAACCTGAATTCATGGATAAAATTGGCTAAAAATCATATCAAATGATTCGGAATTGAACAAAGATCAATCCTTCAAATTTTCATAGCAAAATTCCAACTAAAACTGAATCAAATCAAGCTAAAACCATGTTGAAAGTTTCGTTCTTGCTGACCTCATCCACCCGATCGGATAGCTATCCGATCGGATTGGCTTAGACTGTTCTTGGTAATTGCTTGCTGACGTCATCATTGTCACTCGATCGGATCACCATCCGATCGATGTAGCTTTGTTGTTCAAAGGTTTAGTTGCTGACGTCATCATTGTCACTCGATCTGATCACCATCCGATCCGTAAAGTGTTGAAGGTTTAAAGTTTTCAAAGCTCTTGTCACTCAATCGAACGACCACTAGATCGGATCACCATCCGATCGAGCCGTCATCCGATTCTTGAGCTTATCTTATTCGTTGATTGTACTTGGTTGTGCTGTCCGATCGGATCACCACCCGATGGGATCACCATCCGATCCAAGTGCATCAGTTTGAAAATTTTTAAACTTGTGAAAATTTTTCTAAGTGTTTGAAACTTTTTCAGGTACTCAACAATGGGAGACGAATTCCTTAACCCGTTCAGCAAAATGTGTTTACATACAACATCGGGGACGCATCAAAAAATACTTCCAACACTAATCCAAATCCGAAGAAGGCGATTACTGATTCGCTCAGTGTAGACAACGCTTACGGTACTTACAACAAACCGCCGAAGCTTATGGCAATAGAAGACTACAACAGATGGGCGAGCAGATTCGAGGATTGGTTGAAAGCGTTTGCGTATCAAAGTTGGAAATGTATGAGAAACTGTTTTGATATTGGAAGGCATGATTATGAAAATCTAAGTGATACTGAACAAGAAACATTTGTGGCCGAACAAAAATGTATAGCATTGTTGCATCAATCTATTAGAGATGATATTATTTCGTTGATTAGTTACAAAAATGCAAAAGATTTGTGGGCCAAGTTGGAGAAAAAGTGTATTGGAGGAGCTGATATCGTTAAAAACAATAAACGTCTGCTGAAGAAAGAGTTTGATCTGTTTGCATGCATGAAGAATGAGAATGTGTTGAAGATGGTTGAGCGGTTCTGTCACCTGAAGATAGAACTTGTAAGATACGGTATCGAAGTGACTGAAGAAGAATTGGTCGAGAAACTGCTTGAATCTTTACCTGAAGAAAAGGATTGGCTGTACTATGGGTTGGTTCTGAAGAACACCATGAAGTTGTCGGACATGACTGTTGATTGGCTGATTGAAAGGATTGAGATCCATGAGCTAGAAATTATAAAGATGAACAAAGTCAACAACACCCCGTATCAACAAAACGTTGATCTTTACTACAGGGGTAGCATGATTCCGAAAATTACTTCACCAAAAAATGCATTTTCAGCTGAAAGCTCGAACACAGTCACTCAAGAAAGACAAAACAACAGTTCAACACCGAGTAGTGGTTATCACGGGGGTTCTTCCTTATCTACTCCAAGCCAGCAACAACAATCTGTTCCTAAAAATGTGTTTCAATGTAACATTGCAGTGAACTTGAACAATGCTCAGAATTTCAATGAAGAAATTGCAAAACAACAGATGGTGTTTCACGCCTCAATCTTGGAATCATATGAAAGCCTGGTCGCTGGGAAAATCAGGAATACGAATCTGACAAAGGAAGACTATGATCAGATTGACCCCGGAGAGATGGAATTAATTGACTTACGCTGGTGCATGGCTAGCGTAATCAGGAGGTCGCAAAGGTTCATGGAAATAACAGGAAGAAATTCTATCGGAGGACCTTCAACAAAGTTGGGTTTCGATAAGTCAAAGGTTACCTGTTTTAAGTGCAAACAGAAAGGGCACTTCAAGAGGGAATGCAGGAATGCAGCATCAGACGAAACAGTAAATCCGTTTCATGACGACTACTATAAGAAGGCTGTTTACCACAAGAATCGTAAGGAGCCGCCGAGAATGAAACAAATAGAAGAAACTCCTAAGGAAAAGTCAAGAGCCTTAGCAGTAATTCATGATGACGAAGGCTTCGACTGGAGTGAGTTTTTACCAGAAGATGATATTGTAGGTTTTGCTCTCATGGAAAAAGTGGAACCATACAAAGATACACGAACCAAAGAGCAAAAATACACTTATCAAAAGTTGATAGCTCAAACCATGAAAGATAGACACTATCGAGCCTGGAAAGAAGCCAAGAAGGCAAACAGATAGGATCCTGTTAGTGAGTGTTATTTGGACCCAAAAGGAAACATACTTGTTGAGCCGTCAACACTCTTATTTGAGACTCTCATTGAATCCTTGAAGCAAGAAGATGAACAGAGAGAGAGAGAGAGAGAGAGAGAGAGAGAGAGAGAGATCTGGAAAAGAAAGCTTAAGAGAAAGAGTTAAAGTCAAGAAAAGTTGACGATGGGAAAATCGACACAACAAAAGAAATGACCGCTGAGAACTTGACCAAGATGGTAGACAAAGTGCTTATGGCAAAGGAACTAGAGGTAGATTCCAAATCTGCGTCTAAGTCAACAAACAAGATCAGTTGTAGTGGTACAACAAATGAATCAGGTAAGACTGATGGAGTTAAAATTGAAAGTGATTGCAAAAGTTGCACGACAATGCAAAGTTTGAATCACAAATGCATATCTCACAAAGAAAAAGACCGAAGAACTGGTTGAGAAAGTCAAAATGGTTGAAGATCAAGTTTTAAGTCGAGATAAACTGATAAGAGCTTCAAATGAGAGAATAAAAGAATTAACTGAGAAGATTGAAAAAGATAAAACTGACGTAGAACGATTTAAGAGAGAAAATGAAAAGTTAATTCATGAAAACAGAAACATTTCTGAAAATTTTGAAAAGCTTAAAAGAACAGTGAAAGATTCTGACGAGCGAAATGGTAAAACATTGAAAGAAAATCTTCAATTGTCTTGAGTTCTTCAGGCAAAAGAAAGACAAATCAACCAGCAGTTGGATGATATTGCAAATCTTAAGCTTCAGTTTAAGGAAGCTAAGATTGAAAATGAAAGAATTACTTTGAAATTGAACAGTTACAGCTCCGCGAGCTTTGTTCTTCAACACATAGTTCCCAAACCCATTGGGAAGAACAAAGCTGGTGAAGATGTATACTCGGACGGAACAGGGGTTGGGCATCATCAAGTTCCACCGCCTGTGTTAAACAATTTTTCAAAGAAACAGTCTGAGTTGGATAAGATTTCTGAAACAAATGAAAAATCAGATGTTGAGAAACTCCCAGAAACAATCGATGTCACTTTCACTTCATCATCAGATGAAGATAGTATTCAGTCCGAAGTCATAAAAAATGTGGTTGAAAACGTTTTAAAATCTGATAGTGATTCGACTGAAGACGAAGAGTGTTTTCTGAATAACTACATTCCGAAATCAAAATCCAAAAACAACTCAAATGATGGACCTACTCTTGTGATGTACAAGATGTCTGGTTCTGATAAATTGTATTCGGATCTTGAATTTCCACTTGAGAATGTGAATGTTGACAAGTTGAAGAATGTTTTCAAATTGGTAGAAATCGATGTTTCTGAAATTGAGGGTTTAAAGAGTTCTAAAAGGCTTTCGAACTTTGAAAAAGACAAATCTTACTACAAGAAACCTGCTACATCACCTCGTTTTAATAACAACAGCCAAAACAGATGGTCGGGTGGTTATCAGGGTGGTAAGTACAACCAAAAGAGGAATTCTCAAAACAAAAGATTTGTAGAAAAGAAAGTGTTTGTGAAAAGCTCGAGTTCACATTCCGAGCAAGAATCTGAAATTTTTTCAAAATCAAATGAAAAATTCTTTGAGAAAAAGGCCTCACAGCCTCAGACTGAAAGCACAAGTCGGGAAGTTGACACCCGCACATGCTTCAAATGCAATGAAGTTGGACACATTGCACGAAAGTGCACCAACTTGAAGCCTAAGTCTGTGGTTGTGGAGAGTCCAAGGAAGAAGAACGATGTCAAAGGCAAAGCTCCAATGTTTGTTGAGAAAAAGATTTTGAAGAAGGAAAACATCAAAGTTAAGATTGAATCTGTAAAAGAATCGGTAAAGAAAACTGATAAATTTTACAAAAGAGTCGCTTCTTCACAACAAACTTGGAAGCCAAAATCTGAAGAAAATACATCTAGTGTTCCAAAACCAAGGGTTTCTAATTCTGAAAAACAATCATCTTCAACCAAATCAGTTAAGATGGATGTACCTTTGGATTATTTTGAGAAGTTGGAGAAACAAACTTCGACCCCTCCAGGGAAGAAGTATGTTCCAAAGAAGGACCAACCATCTGGTCAACCTCAGAAAGATGAATTTTTCTTATACAAAGAGGTTGAGTTTGGGTCTGAAGAAAGCTTGAAAATGAATGACAAGAATTTCCCACCATTGTACACCAAAACCACATGCCTAAACGTCAAGCTACCTGAGTCGATGGAGGCTTGGGTTGCTTCAAAATATTACTAAATGTCTATGATATGTGCAGGAGCTCCCGAGATCTATCTCACGTTGGATTATGGATAGTGGAGCATCCAGGCACATGACGGGGAGAAAAACCCTGTTGTACGATGTTAGAGGGTTTAACGGTGGTTACGTTGGTAATCAAGGAGGACGTATCATTGGTGAAGGAACTTTATCCAATGGTGTTATCACGTTTGAAAGAGTCAATTACATTGTCGAGCTAGAGAATAATCTTCTTAGCATTTCTCAAATTTGTGATAGAATGTATTCGACACATTTCACTGATAAGGAATGTCTGATCTTGAAGCCGAGGTTTGTCATCCCCGAGGAGTGGATCATCATGAGAGCACCACGAGTTAATGATCTGTACGTGTTGGATATGGCGTCGCTATGACTACCACGGGTCAAACTCATTGCTTCATGTCAAGAGCCACTGAAAAGGAGTCGCAATTGTGGCACCGAAAAATGGGCCACATTCACATATGAAAGATGAACCACCTGGTGCATAACGATTTGGTAAAAGGTGTTCATTTGAAGAGTTTTCATCTTGAGGGGGAGTGTATTAGTTGCATCAAAGGAAAACAATGAAAGAAATCTCATCCTGGTAAAAAGATGAACTCAGTATCGAGGCCGCTGGAGAGACTTCACATGGATCTCTTTGGTCCAGTGAATGTCAAGAGCATAACGGGAGATCTTTATTGCTTAGTTGTAACTGACGACTATTCGAGATTCTCATGGGTGACATTCCTGAAATCGAAAGATGAAACATTTGAGAGTTTGCTGAGACTATTCAGAAAGATAGAGAATTTGTACTGAACACGAATTCGCAGATCAAGAAGCGACAATGGTACGGATTTCAAGAATAACAAGATGGAAGAATTTTGTGATAGAAGAGGTGTACTGCAAGAGTTCAGCGCACCGTATAGTCTGCAACAGAATGCAGTCGCAGAAAGAAAGAATAGAACGCTGATTGAAACGGCGAGAACAATGCTTGCTGATTCCAAGTTACCGATAAATTTTTGGGCAGAAGCAGTATCAGCCGCTTGCTATACACTCAATAGGGTTCTTACTGTGAAGAAGCATAACAAGACATGTTTCGATTTGATCAACAATCGCAAGCCTAATCTCGAGTATTTAGAGCCGTTCGGGTCACCCTGCACTGTTCTAGATCCTGATGGCAAATTTGGTTCAAAGAGCTTTGAAGGTATCTTCGCGGGATATGCAAGTCCACTCAGAAGAGTCTTTGTTCCAAGTATGAAGAGGATCATCGAAGCACATCACGTTGAATTTCAAGGTTATACAATGCCTCCACAGAAGCTCGTAGACTCATGGCGATTCAACTATGATACCTTATTGGATTCATTCGAGTTAGAAGAAGAGCTAGAGTTCTTTGATGATTTGGATATTTTACGAGAATATGAAGCATCGTAGGTAAGGTTTCCAGAAAGGTCTTCTACATGTCAACGACAAACTTCCAATGATGATGAAGCTGGTCCAAGTCACTCTGGAGATTTTGATGAAGTTCAGCAAACTCCGACTACTTCGAAACATGAACCTGCTCCTGAAAATCAGACGGTGGTCAATGATGATAATCCAGATTCTAATGATAGGCCAACATTTGATCGTGGTGATTCAGAGTCCGAGGGGGAGCAAATCCAATCATCAGATCAGACAATTCTTGACAATGAACAAGTTGCGGATCAAAATATCACTAACCTGGAAGGCGAGGTGGATGTTCCTGGCGAGGTTATGCTGAGGACTCTTTCATATCATCCAGAGGAGTTGATAATAGGAGAGCTGCAGTCAGGCGTTCGCACCAGAAGTCAAATTGACCATGGCCTTACTTGCTTTTATACTAAAGTTGCTCCTTTACAAACTGAATTTTCACTCAGTTGTTTCATTTCTCAGATTGAGCCGAGAACTTATAAGGAAGCACTGACAGAAGATTCATGGGTCAACGCAATGCAGGAGGAGCTGAGTCAGTTTGAAAAGCTTGGTGTATGGAAGCTTGTGGACCTACCTGACGGACATAGGAAAATAAACACGAAATGGGTGTTTAAGTGTAAAAGAGACGACTGAGGGGTTATTGTTCGAAACAAAGCTCGACTCGTGGTCCAAGGTTTCAGTCAGCAGGAGGGGATAAACTTTACCAAGGTCTATGCTCCGGTTGCTCGTCTTGAAGCTATCAGAATTTTCCTGGCTTTCGCTTCATGGAAGGGATTCAAAGTGTACCAGTTGGATGTCAAATCGGCATTTCTCTACGGCAAGGTGAAAGAGGAAGTATATGTTGGTCAGCCACCGGGCTTCACCGGCCCAATCCACAAAGACAAGGTCTACCTGCTAGACAAAGTGTTGTATGGTTTGCATCAGGCCCCGAGAGCCTGGTACGAGACGCTCTCTCAACATTTGCTTGCCAACAGCTTTATCCGAGGAAAAGTGGATTCTACCCTCTTCACAAAAGAAGTCGATGGGCACTTACTGATTGTACAGATTTATGTTGATGATATAATCTTTGGGGTCAACAAATGATGAACTCTGCAAAGACTTTGAGAAGGTGATGAAGCAGAAGTTCTAAATGGCGTCAATGGGTGAGATGAAGTTCTTCTTAGGGCTCCAGGTCGATCAATTGCCCTAGGGAACTTTCATTCATAAAACGAAGTATGTTTATGATGTTCTGGAGAAATTCGGGATGTCTGAGACTATTCCAATGTCCACCCCATTAGCAACCAATCCTGGCATCAACCCTGATCGCACCGGAGAGAAGGTGGACGAGACACTTTACCGCTCAATGATAGGTTCGCTGATGTATTTGATAGCGTCCAGACCTGATATCATGTACCCAACTTGCCTCGCGGCCCGATATCAGTCGAGTCTCAGAGCTTCACACATGTCTATCGTCAAGAGGATTCTACGCTACCTGAAAGGAACTCCTACACTGGGGTTGTGGTATCCCAAAGACGATGACTTCACGCTTGAAGGATACTCTGATTCTGACTTCGGTTGCTGCAAAGTCAATGCAAAATCAACAACTGCAGGATGCCAATTTTTCGGACCCCGATGGGTCACATGGCAATGTAAGAAGCAAACCTCTGTTGCTTTATCAACATGTGAAGCAGAGTACGTATCTGCCAGCAGCTGCTGCTCTCAGATCCTGTGGATTCAGCAACAGATGCGCGACTATGGTTTGAAATTTCTTACTTCACCTATTTTTGTTGATAATGAGGAAGCTATTAACATAACAAAGAATCTGGTACATCACGCTAAAACCAAACATATAGAAATTCGTCATCACTTCATACGCGATTGTTATGAAAAGAAGTTGATACGAATTGACAAAATCCACACTGACGAACAAAAGGAAGATTTACATACCAAAGCTTTCGATAAAGTTCGTTTTCAATATCTTTTAAAACTAAATGGTATGAAATTGTTTTCGGATGCAGAGAAAATTATTGGCGTTGATGAAGAAACCGAGGCAGATGATGTTGAGAAGCAGACTGCTTTGGTTTGTCGTACTTTTAGTTGTTTTGGTATTTAGGGGGAGATAGATAATATTTTCAGAAAATACAAAAACAATAAAAAATGCAAAAATCCAAAAACATAAGATATTTTCAAAAATCCAAAAACAATAGAAAACCAAAAAGAGTTTATGTAAAAAGGGGAAATGATAGTACATTAGCTAGACAGTTACGGTATGCTAAAGATATGTAAGGTTTTAAAAGCATTAAGCAGTCTCGCTGACGATATGCCAGTAGGTTTTTGCACACTTAGAAGATTTTTCAGGATATAAACCTAAATCACAACTTGCTTATTCCGTGGGGAACATCTCCAGGATATATAAGTAACCCCTGAAATCTTGCTTGAAGGGCTTTCTATTTCTGACACACTAGGTCTTTGTGCATGATGATATCTGGGGTATTATACCAGGACTTCTGATTTTGCGGAAGCAATAGCCTAGTCCTCGTATAATACTCTGCACTGCTTTAATCTTAAAGCCTACCCTCAGCATAAAAATGATGAAACATTGAAAAATGCTAATCATGTGCTGTTGAAGAAAAGATCCCCAAACGGGACACACCAAAAGTCGAGCCATCATCTCTCTGTCTGAATGGAAGTTCTAACCTGAGCTCTCATGGCCTCGCATTACCCGTTATAGATATCATTAGTGTACATTCACCTGTAAGACTGAATATAGGAGTCTGGAGACGAGAGTATATTCTGAGGTGGGACACGCGTATAAGTTAAGATCTTAAAACACTAAATCATATCCTGATTAGTTGAAATTTGTGTGAAAATTTAAAATGGATCAGTATATTGGCAATCTAAGCGAATTGTTTAATTCTTAGTGTGTAATCAGCTCAACGGTACTTGTAGCTTGTCGGTAGCTGATATGATCCCCTAACACACTCACCATAAATATGTTTGTAAATAGTTACATTTACTGCATTTACTTTTTACTGCATTTCATTTCATTCATGTTTAGTTCTCAAAATTCCAAAAAGATTTCATAGTTTTCTAGTTTAAACTTTCTTTAAAATCCCAAAAAGATTTTACATTTCTGCTTTAGTTTTGCGACAAAATGAGGTGGAAAGCAGATCTTCAGATTCTGAGAAGTGAAGCGGAGCAGGAAGTTTCTGAACTGGATAACTGGGTTGGGAGCTAATCTAGAAAAATCTTGAGATATTCAAAAGTCAAATCAAGTTCATTAATTTGATACTTGAACATTTTTCATAAAAATGAGTTTGAAAAGTTTGAACAAAATGTTAGTTTGGTTCGTTTCGGATCAACCAAGGTCATTAACTTGGACTTGGTAGACAAATTAAGTACCTAGGGTCATTAACTTGGACCTAGATACCTAAGTGGATTTCTAAAACTGGACAAAATCTGATAAAATGCCAAAAATTCAAAAGATCAATGCACTAATGTCAAAATGAGAAGTGTTTGGATCGAGTGGCCATTCGATACTTGGTCACCCTATAAATAGATGGTCAATGGCTTCAGTCAAACTTTTACTCGATCGGGCGACCATCCGATACTCTCTCAAACACACTCACTTTTCTGATCTTGATTATTCAATCTTTCCTTCCACACTTCATTGGATTGTTGGCATACTCAACCTTCACAATGGGCAAGGTAAGATCTCTGAATTTTTAACTGTCAAATTGATGTTTTCGATGAGTTTTTGAATGCGGCGACTGTTCGGACCTTTAATCTTAGATCTAGGCAATTTTAGGATGTTTTGATAGAATCCAAGCATAAGGTTTTGTTCACGGGCCTTAGATCTATAGGTTTACCATCTCAATTTGTGCTTTAACATGTTAAAATCCATTAGAATCGTTGATTAAGGGTGTCGGCTGTTGGACCTGTTATTGCCAAATTAATCCCAATTGGCTGAGAATTAGAATAAAATGAACACAAGGTTTTGATCGCATAAGAATTCTCTACATGGATCTATGTTCAATTTGATGTTTAATCTTAGAAAAATTTTGATGTTCTTGGCACATTCAAACTGTTCTTTAGATGTTCAGGGATCGAGTGGCAACTCGACCGGGTGGCAATCCGATCGAGT
The DNA here is from genome assembly GCA_030545235.1 of Helianthus tuberosus. Lineage (NCBI taxonomy): Eukaryota > Viridiplantae > Streptophyta > Magnoliopsida > Asterales > Asteraceae > Helianthus > Helianthus tuberosus. Next base: position 73,506,557 of record CM060450.1, read on the forward strand.
GAGCATCCGATCCAATGCATGTTAGATGTTGAATATTTTTCTAAGTGTTTGCCTCAATACTTGTGCCTTTATCTGTTAAACATGTTGATTTGGAAAGTATGGCAACTCGATCGGGTGGCAATCCGATCCAAAGCACTCACATTCTTCATTCATTAAATGTCAAGTTGATCGAGTGGCAACTCGATCGGGTGGCAATCCGATCGAGTGGTCATCCGATCCTTATCATTTCATATCATGTGTTCACTCTTATGTTTTCATGCCAATGATCGAGTGGCAACTCGATCGGGTAGCAATCCGATTGGGGGGCCATCCGATCCTCATTACTATGTTTGAAAATGATAACTGTACAACCTTGTCATAAATCGAGTGGCAACTCGATCGGGTGGCAATCCGATCGGGTGGCCATCCGATCCCTATCACAAAACGACAAAATTCAAACTGTTTAAAAATTTGTCAAGGATCGAGTGACAACTCGATCGCGTGGAAATCCAATCGGGTGGTCATCTGATCCATGGCATTCACTCTCAAAGGTTGACTTGTCAAAGGTGCTATTGCTTGTCACATGGATCGAGTGTCAACTAGATCGGATGGCATTCCGATTGTGTGGGCATCCGATCCAAATGCACATGACTTGACTATTTGTTCTTTTATGTAGATGGTTCACTCGATCGGATGGCAATCCGATCTGATGACCATCCGATCCTCAGTGCTATATAGAGTGTGTCTTCCAGAGTTAGAAAAGTTTTGATATTTTCAAATTTTTGATATTTGTGTCATTATGTCTTAAACTTTGTGCAAATTATAACGTCGTTTACTCTTGCAGGGAAGAGCATCAGATTGGGATAAATCTCATAATATTTACTGTCTGTTGGATGCACACTATACAGACAATACTCTGTTTGAAGTCATAGCAAAGTTTCTGAGAGAGAGCAAGATTCATAAGGCTTTAACCGATAATACTATTGTATATGAATCACATGTGAGAAGGTTTTGGAGTTTAGTAAGGTACGAGGAGAATGAAAAGTTGATTTGTTCTGCTGTTAGAAAGAAGGACGAGAATGGTCAGGAAGTGGACTTAGAGATTAAGTTTAATGTTGGTGATTTAAGCAGAGTTTTGGATTTAGGAGACAGTGATGATCATCCTACCATTATTCCTGAACGATTGTGCAAGGGTTTATGGTGTAGAATGGGCTTTACATGACACTTGAATGGGAAAATGATTAAAACCATGTTCAGTAAACATTATAAGTTCATGATTCACTGTGTAGTGCATGCCTTATCTCATAGGAAGGGAGCCTATGATGAAACTTCTGATTATATCATGAACATTATTACTTGCTTTGTATTGAATTGACCTTACAATGTATCGCAAGTAATATTTGACCACTTGGTAGATAATGTAAGAGCTGGAAGTGGAAAGTACATCATGTATCCTAGGTTTATCCAGATGATGATAGATGATCAATTCAAAGACATTCCAAAGGATGCTGATGATATTCTAGGTCTGCGAAACATGACTGCTGATACTATAAGCAGACTGGCTAAAGGACCTGAACCAAGAACAAGGAGAATGATCTGCAGGATTAACAATCCAGCTTATGTTGCTCCTGAGAATGACGCATGGAGACATGACAATAGTAACTCTGAGAATGAAGATGACAAGATGATTGAAATGGTTGAGAAGAAACTTTGATATTGGTTTGTGAAGGACGGGAAAAGAAAGAGAACACCGAAGACATCCCCAACTATGCCTATGCTAGTTGTATCTGCACCTAAGATTGTTGTTAAGGGTATAGTGAAAGGGGGAGTCATAAGAGATATTAGATCTTTGAATGTTATATGTTTCTAATGATTGTGTTGATTCTTGTTTTGCAGGGCCTTCTGTAGAACCACAACAAAAGTTGGTAGATGAACCAGTGGTAGATCCATCAAGCATTTCTCAAGCAGGAATTGATTTAACAAAGGTGACATTTGAACAATACATTCAGCACACTGAAGCTGCAATTGCAAAGGATCAAAGTTCTAGTGCTCAAGTTGAAAGTGTGAAAGAGAAGTAACCTAAAAGTGTTAAACAAAAAGAGCCAGAGGGTGTTCCTCACACTAATTCTAGTGAAGATGCTGATGATGAGTACAATGAGACAGAGCCATAGATTGATATGTCACAGGTTGGTTTCGTGGAAAAGTTCAGCTGAAGAAGAAGCCTCAGAAGAAGAAATCTAAAAATTCTGATGAAGAGGATTCTACTTACTTGCCATCTGATGATGAGAAAATGAAACAAAGAAAGAAACGAAAAGTTGTTCAGACTAGAGTACTTCCCAGAAGTGTCAGAGCAAGGAAAGGGTCTGCACCAGCTCACAAAGATCAAAGTGGAAAGAGTGAGAAGCACATGGAGACTTCTAAGAGTCCTGAAACTGCCAAAGACAAACATATTGAAGTTCCTAAAGAGCCAGAGGTGCAAAGCGTTGATAAGCCTGAAGCTGAGGTTCAAAAGAAAGTTAGAAATGATGATTACGTTGAAGTGAGTGTTCCTCCACCGCCACCACCACCAGAAAATCCTGAAGTTCCTGAATCTTCAATGCCAAAAGACACTATTCTTCCTGATATGTTTGAAGGATTTCCAAATGTTCGTGGAGAATTTAAAGATGACTTTATTATTAGTGAAGAATTCGATATGTTTCATGATACGTCTGTGAAAGAGATGAAGAAGAAAATGAGCTTTTTGGAGAAAGAAAAGGAGAAAGCTGAAGCAAAACGTGATGCGTTAAAGAAACAAGTTGAGGAGTTAACGAAAGTTAATGAAGAGATAAAGAGCGTCATGATCAAACAAGCAAAGAAGTTAAAGAAAATGGAAGGTGATGTTGATGATAATGCAAAGCTTTTTGATCTACTTACCGTGGAGATTGATGAGTTACAAGGGAAGATAAAGAAGCTGAATGAAATAAATCAGACACTGAATAATTTGTTAAGTGAACTTCATGAAGCGTCATCAAATAAAATGAAAGCGATGAAGCTTGAGATGGAAGAAATGAAATCAGATAAAGCAATGAAGGATGAACAACTTACAATGTTATATACAGTGATGGAAAGTCATTTGGGCTTCGATGTTCATTCTGTCTACAACAACATCAAGATCAAAAAGGCCGAAGAGCGAAGGATTGAAATAGAAAGAAGGTTAGCTGAAGAAGCAATACAAAGAAAGAAAGAAGCTATCATAGAGACTCAAGAGGCTGGAGGTTCTTTGAGTCAAGCTGATGTTGAGATGGTTGATGTTGAATCTGACCAAGATCAAAGCTTCATTCTTGTTGGTGATTCTACTCCTCTCTCTTACAACTTTGATGATATTGTTCGTATGGTGAGAGTAGAACAATGAAAAAGAAAGTTAAAAGAGCCTGAAATGTTATTCCTAAGATGGAAGGAATAGGAGAAGGTAGTAGTAGATGAAGAAGAGAAAGAAGATGAAGAATTGGACGACATCCTTGATGCTGTTGAAAAATATGATCCTTCATGGGATAAGTTCATAGACAAAGATGATGATGAAGACCAAGGCTCGTCTGGTTTATTGATTGTGAATCCCTCAGTTCAACAGAAGATTGATGATTTCATGAATGATGAAATTAACGAACAGGAGGAGGATCAACATCAAGAGTCTTCTTCGTCAGGAAAACAACTTGCTGACCAGGTATTCCTCACGCAACCAACTGTTATATACTTACATGCTCGTTTTGAGGGGGAGTTAGAGGTGCCTAGGTCAAGGGACTGAGATGCTAGAGGAATTGGGGTTAGACGATGGGAAATTTAAGTTTAATATAGAAGATAAGATACCTTCGTCGCCTGAGAAAGAGTATGAGTTTAAGTATGCTCAGGAAGCCTATAAGTATAATGATGTGATTGTTGAAGAAGCATCTGACACGTCTGATGAAGAAACGGATTTTCATTATGCTGGTGTTGATGAAACGTTTCCTTCACTTGCTGAAATGTTTAAAGATCAGAATGAAGACGAAGTCAGAAGGAAGATTGCGGAGAAGATAACAGCTGAAGGTGTACCAAGAACCATTCCGAGAGAGAATCTGGTTGAAGAGAGGAAGAAGTGGTATAAAGTAATGCCTAAGGAGCGTAAGTTTATAAGGCCTTTACAGTACTTCACGCATGATGCCAATATTTCTTGGGGAGACATCTTGTCTTGGGGCTATCTGGAAGATCTACAAGTGTATTCTATCAGACGAGAGCAAGGGGTTCAGTATTTCGAGTTCTTGTCAGATATTAAAACCCTCCCATGGTGGGATATTGAAGAGTTGGTCCAGACGAAGAATATCAAGCAGTTTTATTATGGTCTGGATGTAAAGCAACACGATCAACACTTATGGGATTACATAAAGCAGTAAGTAAAGGCAAAATTTCCAGATTGGAAGCCTCAGTATCCAAAGCAGATTGTTACTATCTTGGAAAATGGAGAGAAAGATATTACTTTGGATATCAAGCCGCCGAGGTGTTTAAAGAATATGCCTCTACGTGCGATGGAACAAGATTTTTATGAAGACTTTCAAGGGTGGTTATATAATGAAAGCATAGCGGAAGCAGTAATCTCTCTGTTTAACAAGTCCACTGGAATGTCAAGAAGGATCAGCGTGTTGGATCCTATGTGGCTTGTTAACTATTCGAAGAAGGATATCGATTGCTTGTTCTACAACAAGATTGTCTATGAGAAGCGTGATAAAGTTCAAGCTATGCAGTATCAGAAGATAGTGGATGTGTGCTTTGCTAAAGACATTAACTCCGGCAGGTATTGGAAGTCTAAATGGAGAGATATGGAGATTGATGAATTCTTGAAGAAGCACAAGAGCGAACAGAGATTCAAGGCTATTGCTGAAAAAGCTGGAAGGCTCGGAAGGTACAAACTAATGAGACCACCGCCAACGGACCAGACACCAATAGAGAAAGAGGAAAACAAGATCCCACACTGGGATAGGAAGCGTGACGGTGATCCAGAATACATAAAGTACTGGAATGAAGTTGGTAGGCCACTCAGAAGAAAGATGCAGGAAGAAAAGGCAGAAAAGAGGAGGCAGAGGGCTAAAGAACGAAGATGCAACAAGAAGAATTGAAGAGTATGCTGGAAGGATCTACAGCTACATCCAAGGGGAGTCTGTTAGTTCATATGTCTGTAGCTTCCGTCAGCATTGAGTCTTATTTTGTACTGTGTATGTCTTTTGTGGATATGTATGTAATTGTATGTATATTTGTATAACGACAACTCAGGGAACGGTGCGATAATGTAAAAGTGTATCCAACGGTTGACTGATGTCATTCGATCGGATGGCCATCCGATTAAATGACCATCCGATCAGATCACCATCCGATCCGGTGACACTTCCCCTCCCTGGGTTTGTCTATAAATAGCAAGCTAGGACTTGTCATTTAGAACTTTTATCTGAACTTGTAAGGAACCTCTGCCAGTCTGAGATTCTACCAGTGCTACTGTACTTTCACAATCATTCTAATAGAAAATCAGACGAGATTAAACGTTGAATTTGTTGTTGTTGATTCTATGACACGATCAAGGGATTCTGCACCTTGATCTTGATCGATCCAACCACGTTCCAGACGAACAGATCCTGATCTACAACGGCCTAACACCAAGACTGGCCACTCATTGCTCTCAAGACAGAACTTAATAGAATTGAAAGAATAAAAAAGGATCTAGGTATGAAAAGATCAACACCAAACTGGAAGAAGTACAATAAGAAAATTTATTATACATGTTTTTTATACCCCGAAATACTTCTGTTTTAAGCGTTTTTTGACCGAAAACATGATGTTTAGGTACCAAATTCAGTACTTTTGTATTTTTCAGGTCTTAAATAGAGCACAAAAGAAAAATCTGATGAAAACGAACAAATTCTGATGCATTTCTGATGAAAAGGACAAAAATCAGATGACTGCCAGGTACGGCACGACCGTGCCATCCATCGGCACTATCGTGCCGATCCTTCGATCTCGGAAGCACAGCAAGTGCAACAGCCAGTGCCGATGTTTTCCCGCGCTGCACTACCGTGCGACCCGCCGCATGACCGTGCCAAGGCTTGACCAAGACTTCTGATCTAGTTTCTGATGACATCGCACTACCGTGCGACCAGCGGCACTACCGTGCCGATCTGATGACCCAGGCAACTTGTCCACTAGTCCACTTGGCTGACTTGGGATCGGAGAAACTGACATCACCCAACAACACCAGTCGCACGACCATGCGACCCAGTGGCACGACCGTGCCGATCACAAAATCACCTATAAATAGAGCCATTCGCTGCTGGTTCAAAGGTTGGGTTTTTCTCCATGTTTCTGCGCGATTTCTGGGTTCCGAAGCAGTCCTGATCAGACCCATTTGAGGCTTAAAGATCGAGTGGAAGCATAAACCGATCCAACCCATCAATTCCTTGCTTGTTTATGGTTCTATTCCTTGTTCTTGAACATGTATTTTGATCATTTTGCAAGTTATGAGCTGATGTTAGTTTATGTTTAATGTAGTATTATGTAATAGTAGTAATGAACTTGTTTCTTGAATAATATTTATGTTGTAATCTTGTTTGTATGAAACTTTAGTACTTTTTCATGTTTGAATCTTCATGATTATATAATGAACGTTTCATTGATGTTGAGTTCCTGATTATGTTTGATTATCTTGGATAATGAATCTGTGGTTAGTGGGATGGTAACTATTTCTTGATTAATCACTTGTCTGTAAACTTGTTTACACCATGAGACTCGAGAGGGGTATTGGTTTTATCTAAGATATATCTTATTTTGATTAGGAATACTTTCTTGCACGTAAGGGTTCTAACAAATTATATGGTGTTGATTACATGTTCTTGCATACGGTTTATGATCCTTGCTTAGTAGTTTTGGTCTGAAATTGCTGACATGGTAGATTTGTGTTCAAGACTTGTAAATGTGAAATATGTTGTTATATGATCTACTTAAATGCTTATCCTCGTGGCTGTATTGTGACCATCGGTATCGCTTTCTTTGATAAGTGAGGTTTGAAAACTCCTAGCGGATGACTAATCTATCTTTAAAGGTTCATATGAATGAATATCAATAGCTCGCTAATGAATGAGTTTAGGTGGCAAACGTGTGTTTATCGCGTTAACTTTCTGAAGAATCATCATGTTAGAAAACTCCTAGCGGATGACTAACTGTCTTGAAATTGGAAAATTGATTAAGTGCTTTTGTGACATATCTGATAGATAACATGTTTAGGTTGTTTGTGAAACAAGATAATAGTATATTTATGTTTTAGATATAATTTAGATAACTTAGTTAAGCAACCATTCACTTATCCTTTTATCTGGTAAAATAATAACAAAGATTTAGTACTTAATAAACGCCCATGTTTCATGGATCGATATCTGGCTCTTACCATTACTTTGCTACATATATGACGGGATACACTTGTCCTTTGTTGTGTGTGTTTTAATGTAAAGGTATAAACAATTTTTATAAATATAAACACATTTCGTTGCGTGTGAAAATACTGTAAATAAATGTACACAAACACGTACGATACCAAGTTTTTGGCGCCGTTGCCAGGGACGCGGCGAAATTAATGGAACAATCCGAGTCATTATTTTACCGGTGTACAAACTGTGAATACTTGTATTTATTTTGTTTTCTTATTTACTAACCTGTTAATATTTAACTGTTTGACTAACTTTTCTTTTTCTGTTTTACTAACCAATTAACTAATTAACTCTACTAACCGCTAACTTTACTAACATGCTAATTTCTTATTTTATTATCCGACTAACATTTATTTCACTTTATTTAATTCAGTAATGTGTTCGGAATCGAACCATTTTCTTTTATTCTTTCATTTTAGTTATTTGAATTCAGTCATTTCATTTGTGTACTTCCTTTATTTTCAGTATTTCTAATTCAGTATTTCATTCATTTTAATTCAGTTATTTTATTTCTGTTTATTTTTATATACTTATATCCGTGTTCGTACGTCGAACCGCTTTTATTTATTTATTTATTTATTTCAGTTATTCACTTATTCATTTCTGTCCATTTATTTATTTAAATTAATCGCTTATTCATTTAATTATTATACCCATTTGTTTAGTTATTTACTTCATAAAAATAAAATATAACATTCTGATAAGATCAACAGATTTTCTGATGAATTCCAATGAATTTATCAGATTTTCTGATGGATTCTGATAAACCCATTAGATATTCTAAAAACAACAATTTTCATTTCTGATGCATTTACCAGATTTTCTGGTAATTCTGATGGATTTATCAGAAATTCTGATGAAACCGAAATTTTCATCAGATTTTTATCAGATCTTATCAGATATAAAAATAAAACATCTAAAAGTTTCCTCAGATTTCTGATAATGTCATCAGAATTTCTGGTGAACAAACAAAAACAGTTTTCGGATGTAAATAAGTAAATAATCCAGTAAATATTTATATAGATTTGTTTAATGACTTGTATATATATATGTATATTATATATATTAGTATTGTTATTTATACTTATTTCGTACATTATTATTATGTTCTTTTTTCTGTATAATGCCTTCCTTTTTATGTTACAGGCTAATGTCAATGACCCCTGCACCCGCTAACGCTGAGCTAGCCAACGAACCAGAAAATAACCTAAGAAGAAGTAGGCGTCTTCGCGAAAGATCGCTTGTTGTTGCACAAAGGATTGCGGCCGCAATCGACGAACCAGTGATACTTTCTGACAGGAGTTCAGAGGACGACACATGAAGCATTATGGTAGAGGACGACCGGCCTTTAAATGAGACCGGCCATCCAGGAGGAGAGGGCTTGCTACCAAGCATCGCCCGACCTACGATAGCAGCACCAAGTTTTGAAATTAAATCTAGTATTATTAACATGTTACAAAATTCTGTGCAGTTTGATGGGAAGGATCACGAAGATCCAGGTCGGCACATCGCATCATTTCTCGAGGTGTGCTCGACTTTCAAAATTAGAGACGTTTCTGAAGACGCCATTCGGTTGCGACTCTTTCCATTTTCTTTGCGAGACAAAGCCCGATCTTGGCTTTTGTCACTTCCAGCAGGGTCCATCATGACTTAGAATGAGATGGCAGATCTTTTTATGCAGAAATAGTTTCCGCCAGAAAAGACAGCTAAGCTTAAAAACCGTCTTATGACGTTCAAACAGGACGAAGGAGAATCTCTACATACAGCTTGGGAGAGGTTCAAAGATCTTTTGATCGATGCGCCACATCATGGGTTGTCCAAAAGACAACTTGTGTTGAACTTCTACCAAGGACTTAACAGTGACTCACAAGAACATTTAGATGTATATGCAGGAGGCGATCTTGGAACAAAAACACCCAATGAAGCCTACGCAATTATAGATAAAGCTACCTTGAAGTCGAGTTCGCGTCACGGTGGAGTGCGAAATAAAGCATCATCTATTCCAGGAGTTCATCAAGTGGATACGTATACGACTCTTGGAGCACAGATTGGAGCTTTGGCGGTAAGATTTGATCAAGCTCATAATATTTCAAAGGTACAATCATCATGTGAGCTGTGTGGAATGTCACACGAGCCAGGTACATGTGAGCAGGGTGTTATGTTTACAGGCCACGAAGAGGTGGACTATTTGGGCAATCAAATTAGGCCCCAAAATAACCCCTACAGAAACACGTACAATCCGGGTTGGAGAAATCACCCAAAATTTGGGTGGAAAGCTAATTCCAATAATCAAAACCCACTCGGATATGCTCAACGCGCTCCCGCACCACAACAACCTCAGGGGTAATCCTTTCAGCCCCAGGGACAATCTTTTCAGCCATCAGGACAAACCTTTCAGCCACGTTACAATAATTTGGGTTCAGGAAGCACTTCCCAGCCTCAAACCTCTCAAACCAACTCAAAATTAGAGGAGATGATGGCGCGGTTGTTAAATAACTCCAACAATGCCAACCAAATATCTGAGAAACGATACCAGCAGCATGAGGAGCGTTTCATGGCACAAGAAGGGGAAATGCGGAGCCAGAAGGCTTCAATACCAACCATTGAGAATCAAGCTGGCCAATTGGCCAAGATGTTGTCTGAAAGACCCCAAGGTGGTCTTCTAGGTAACACATTGTCACACCCGCTCGTAGCGGAAACGCAAGGTGTGATCTGTATGGTTTTCATTGCATAAATATCGATGTACATGAACAAACTATATGAATAAAACATACTCCATTGCCATTGCCATTACATATGTGTTTCCCAAAAGAATGCAACATAAGTTGAATGTATTGGTTACAAACCATCAAATGAAAATAAGTTGTCATCGTTTTATACATCAAAATGTAAGTCTTAAAATGTCAAGACTTTGACCACTATATCACCGCAAAGAGGCGGTATATAACAGGCAAACCCTTCAATAGTTGGCATGGAGTATTGATACTTGTTTTCCTTGACTGAAATGTCTGCCAGGTCCACTAATTTCCTGAAATACATGTTAAGTTTGAAAACATCAACAAAAGTTGAGCGAGTTCATGCAGTTTAGCTGTATGAGATGTATCTGTAAAATGTGAGTTGTATAAACTGTATCTGTAAAATGTGAGTTGTATAAACTGTATCCATAAAATGTGAGTTGTATAAACTGTATCTGTAAAATGTGAGTTGTATAAACTGTATCTGTATGAATGATGTATAAACCGTATCCACAACATGTGAATTGTATAAAATGTATCTGTATGTATAATGTATAAACTGTATCCACAACATGTGAATTGTATAAAATGTATCTGTATGTATGATGTATAAACTGTATCCACAACATGTGAATTGTATAAAATGTATCTGTATGTATGATGTAGTATGTAAAGCGTCAATGAAATCGTTGATCATTAATGTTTCGCGAGGACATTAATATGTGTGATGAAATAGGAAGCAATCCAACCCTAGACGATTTTATGTCGATTCCTATCGACTGGGACACAAACGCACTCTTCTGTATGGGTCCACGACCAAGAGTGGGGCTCGCCAAAACCCATTAGATCTAAGCCTTTGTTCCTTGGTCCAAACTGGATTAATGGTGCTTATAGTATGGCCCTAATTCGCACATGATCTATGGTGTTTCATTACCTAACTTTAACATACTATTGAACATGTATCTTCCCCGATAGTTGTAAAGTTGTAAAACATTTAAATGAATAGGGGACATGAACTCACTGAATTGCGTCCGTGAATAGAAGTAAATAAGATCTCACGTGCGGTCGTCCTGAATAGCGTTGCGACCTACAAATGTTCTTATTTTTGTTAGACACTTCGGTCTTTGAAAAGAACTTGAGTACAAGTCTTGTGTCTTCAATATGTGTAAGACTTGTATGTCTTTACTGTTCGTTAACTGTGTATTCGATGAATGAGTTGTTCAAATGTTATATATATATTTTTCACCAAATATATATATATAAATGTTATCTTGTATCTTGTGAGTTGTATAGTCGGATCTAGTCCGCTGAATTTCGTGTCTTATATGTATCCGTTGTATAGTTGTGTTCACAAAAATGGTATCATTGGGCCAAGCCCATGTTTTCAAGTTATTGGGCTTAAATAGTGCTGGGCCTCAAATAGTGTTGGGCCTCAAATAATGTTGGGCCTCAATAGTGTTGGGCCTCAAATAGTGTTGGGCTTGAATAGTGTTGGGCTTGAATAGTGTTGGGCTTGAATAGTGTTGGGCTTGAATAGTGTTGGGCTTGAATAGTGTTGGGCTTGAATAGTGTTGGGCTTTGGCCCATATGTTTGGTGTTTGGGCTTAGCCCACTAATTTATGTTAAGCCCATTATGAAAAATAAGCCCATTTGTAAAACAATAGCCCATTACTTAAACTAGTCCATTTGTTATAAAAATAGCCCATTTGTTATAAAAATAGCCCATTAAGTATAATAAGCCCATTTGTAGAAAAATAGCCCACTAGTACATGTAAGCCTTTCATTTTTATAAAAACCCTTTTTATAAAAATTTACTAAGTATAGATGTTAGTAAATAAAAACATACTAGTTTTTATAAGTTTCTAAACATCCGAAATTTGTTATCGATGACATATTTATATTTCGTGTCGAAAGATCGTCCAACGTCGTAGTAACTCCTCGGATTGGTGACTCGTTTAAGGATTCGTCCGTTGTCCGTTTTGACCATAATTGGTGTCCGATTATTAGAATCGTCCGTAACTCGTTTTAAGGCGTAATTTTGTGAAGTCTCGTAGGACTTTTGTTATAACGTGTTTTGAGTTTAAAGGTGACATGAGATTCAAGTTCCTACAATGATATATATAACTAATACACCAAGTAATATATCACACAAAAATTGTTAAAGTAACCAAATATATATTTTCAAAAAAAATATATATTTTTCTTGTCTTTTATTTTATAAACCCTTCTTTAATAACCTTTTTAAATCTTATAGAGATTTACCCAAAAATGTTGTTATTTTATAAAATAAAGTTTTTATAAAAATTGGCCATATAACCTTTGTATTTTTATCTTAACCATGTTTCATTAAACATATCATTTTCTTTATCAAATCACCACCAATTTACTTAACATCTTAACTAAACATATGAAACTTTTATAACATGAAATTATCAAGATGATATCCAAATCATGTAGGGTTTTAACCATGTTTCTTTCATATGTTAACTAGTTCAAAAACCAAGTTTAATTCTAGTTTTAACCACTTTCATAAAAACCTCTTAGTTGTATGTTACAATTTATAATCTTGTGAAAGTATTGTTTTTACATAACAACCCTACATACTTTCACAAGATTAATGGTTATGATCATCTATATAACCCTTTATGTTAAAAACCATTTAACATAACATGTATGATTATTAGATCATATTTTTAAAACACCTTCTAACAATTTATTTGTATTCTAATCATCATAACAACATCAAATATGCATATCACAAGTCTTAAATCACAATATAAACAAACATAATTATATCATGATTTTTATCTTTGCTTCTTTGTATTTTTCTTGTTCATTATGTATGATTATCTATGGTTATTATTAATTATAATAACAATCATAACATAATATGTATAAAAAAAATAGAAGCTTACTTCTAGCACTAGGCTAGGGATGATCTTTAGAGATTATTAAGAACAATGAAGATGATGATATTGATGTTAGAACACTTTGGTATGGATGAAAAACCCTTCCTTATGCTTCCAAAAGCCTTAGATCACCCTATGTTCCAAAGAAATCCATGTTGATAATGAAGAGGATGATAAAAATAATTGGGTTTTTGGTGGGTGTTCTTGAGAAAAAGATGAAGATGATAAGAGTTTTCTTATGTGTGTGTAAGACATGGTGTAAATGTGTAGTAACTTAGTGAAGAAGTCTTGTAATAATCATCCATTCATCCACTAGTAATTAGGTAAATAATATCTAGATATTTACAAAATTAAACAAGGGGGTGGGGCCCCTTTGTTCACGGTTATGAGAGGGGGGGGGGGGGTCTTATGTGGTAAAATAACTTAGTAAATTTTTAAGGTTTCAAATGATGTAAAAGTTGTAAGCATTTAGGTGTTTAGGTTTTGAAATTTTTCCGAGATGTTTCAAGACTTGTAATAACCATAAACTAGTCTTACAACACTAAAAATAATGTTCACTAGTTCGCTACTTGTGCCAAAACATAATTCGGCTAGATGTTTAGCGCTCGTTTCGCTAGTAAATAGTCGAAAGGTACGCTTATGGAAATTGTAGGAAAAATTCCAGTTATGTGTGAAGTCGATATTCCATAATTATTTTTATATGAAATTGGTGCCTAAACATCAAATTTTGCATCTTGTATTAAAATACAATTGCTGAATTTTGCGGAAAAAAAAATGAAATGGTCATTTTTAGCGTATTTCGGACAGTTTTTAGTGCTACCGGGCATTGGTAAGATATTAACCAAACCCTTGTATTCCCACATAGGGTTTAATATATCATGATGTTGGACTCTCATCCGAGTCCTAAAGATGTCTTTTTAGATGTTTTCTGCGGATCCGGAGTTTTCGTCAGCACTCTAGTTCACTAGGCACTACTCTAGTTGTTTCGATGAATTGTTTGCACTATTTCAAATGTACCCAATAAAATGAATCATGTGTAATAACCAATGAATATTCCATGAGTTTTCTAAGATGTATACCATGTAATCATGCAGTCAGAATATTCAAAACACATGCTTGTATAATGTAAATCACTGTTTTAAATGTAAGTAAATTACCCGAAAGTGGCAGTTGTCACATTCTCCCCCTGTTATTGAGAATTTCGTCCCGAAATTCAAGTTGAGTCATCCTATACAGGAGACTACTCGAACAGGTGAGAGTATTTGGCTTTGATTTAATGTTCACGTTCCCAAGTATACTCGGGTTCGTGTCGAGAGTTCCAACGTACTTTTAATAATTTGATACGACTCCTCCATGATTTCTAGACTTTACAGTCCATGACATCAACAGGTTCTTTAGTGAATTGGAGTTTGTCGTCAATGTGAATAGAATGATAACGGTTGCTTGTGTTGGACTCTTTTTAAGATTCGACACATGAAACGTGTCGTGCATACTGTTAAGTTCATCTGGTAACTTCAACTTGTAGGCAACAGTGCCAATCTTTTCTAAGATTTCAAATGGTCCAACATAGCGTGGGTTAAGCTTTCCACGTTTACCAAACCTTGATACGCCCTTCCAAGGCGAGACTTTCACCAAGACTTTGTCTCCAACCTCGAAAGATAATGGTTTTCGTCTTTTATCTGCGTAGCACTTTTGTCGATCGCGAGCCGTCTTGATACGGTCTCGGGTCTGAAAAATTTTATCCGTAGTCTCTTGGACTAGTTTCGGACCAATTAATTAACTATCGCCTGTTTCCGCCCAACATAGCGGAGAACGACACTTTCGACCATAAAGAGCTTCAAACGGTGCAGCTTGTATAGTAGTATTGTAGCTGTTATTGTAGGAAAACTCAACTAAAGGTAGATGAGTATCCCAATTGCCGCCTAAATCTATAACACATGCACGAAGCATATCTTCGAGTGTCTAGATTGTCCGTTCGCTCTGGCCGTCAGTTTGTGGATGAAAGACCGTACTTAGATTCAAATGAGATCCAAAGGCCTGTTGAAATGATTTCCAAATTCTAGAAATAAAACGACCGTCTCGGTCTGAAATGATTGAAATAGGTACTCCATGACGAGCCACTATTTCTTTGAGATAGAGTTCCGCTAGTTTCTCAGTATTATTCTTCTACCAAATCGGTAAGAAGTGCGTGGACTTTGTTAGTCTATCGATGATTACACATATCATGTAGTGACCTCTTGAGGTCCTGAGTAACTTCGTAATGAAGTACATCGATATTTGTTCCCATTACCAAACGGGAATCTCGGGTTGTTGTAACAAGTCCGAGGGATTTTACTACTCGACTTCGACTTTCGCGCAAGTCATGCATTCTCCGATATAAGTCGCGATATCACTTTTGAGGTTAGGCCACCAGTAGTATTCTTTCGCTACTTAGGCCTATGTGCTTCCTCAAAATATCATCTCGAAGGCCGCCAAAGAATAGAACCCAATTTTGACTCATAATGTATAAAGTTCCATCATCTTTACACTACTTGTTCCTTCATGCCTCGAAGTGTTTCTGCTTGAATATGCTCTTCCTTGAGCGCTTGTGAATCATCTTCTCTAATGCTTGAGTTCTCAATGTTCTAACTCGCTCCTTGCGGCTCATAGCGTCAGCTACAACGTTCGCCTTGCCCGGATGGTACTTTATTTCACAATCATAGTCGTTCAACAATTCAACAAACATCGTTGATGTATATTTAATTCTTTTCGGTTGAATATGTGTTGAAGACTCTTATGATCCGTGAAAATAATGCATTGAGTACCATATAAATAATGTCGCCATAAATTTTAAAGCGAATACCACCGCGCCTAACTCAAGGTCGAGAGCGGTATAGTTCTTCTCATGAACTTTTTAATTGGCGTGACGTGTACACGATAACTTTTTCACGTTGCACGAGTACGCAACCCAAATCCTTGATGCGAAGCATCATAGTTTACAACAAAGTCATCGGTATCGTCGGATAATGATAAGATGGTAAAATGCTATGCACCAATCTTAAGAATAAGTTGTAAGGCTATATCTTGTTTTTCGATTTGGGGCGAATTTATTGTCTTTAACAACTCTAAATGGTTCTCAAATGTTGCTCATGTTCATCAGTCGATCGAGAGTATATCAATATGTCGTCAATAAACACTATGACGAATTTGTCGAGATACGGCTTGCACACACGATTCATTAAATCCATGAAGATCGCTGGTGCATTTGTTAAACCAAAGGCATAACGAGAAACTCGTAATGACCGTAACGAGTCTTAAAAGCCGTTTTCGGTATGCTCTCCTCTTGAATTCGTAACTGATGATACTCCGATCGTAAGTCTATCTTAGAGTAGAAGCTAGAACCTTTCATAAACCATTTGAGTTAGTTGGAAATTTATTTGTAACATGGTTTAGAAATATGAATTTTTCATTCATCGAAATGTTGTGCAGTTTTGCGAAACTTGTATGTATTTCCACCCCCAAAACCTTTATAAAGATGTATAATGGTAAAGAGTGGGGGTTATGAACTCACAACATCCTTATTCGGTCAACTACAAGGTTCAGAAGGTGCTAATCGACATGGAGATTTGGCTATGGGTGCGGCTCCAGGTACCAAGTCGATGTGAAACTCGACTTGTTGATATGGTGGTAGTCCTGACAAGTCTTCAGGAAAGACTTCAGGGAATTCTTTTACCACAGGAATATCTGTCATCTGAGGCCCATCGGCCTTCTTGTCGACAACAAGCGCTAGAAAGGCAATACAACCTTTCCGTAAGCACTTTTGTGGCTTCATGCAATTTATGGTCCGCAATGATGTGTTGCACTTCTCTCCATGGATAACAAGTGTCTCTTCGTTCAGTAGTGGTAAGCGAATGATCTTCTCATGACAGAAGACTTCGGCTCGATTATTGGATAGCCAATCCATGCCAACCACTACGTCTAAAATACCCAACTCAATTGGTACGAGATCGATATGAAATTTCTGCTCCTGACTCGGCTAGTTTACCGTTTGCCAATTCTATAGAATGAGGAGACGTCTAGCTTGCTTGACTCTAGGCCAAGTATATTTTGAATTTTATGTAGTGAAAAATTCACTGTATAATTTTAGATGTAGAACAATCCAGTTCCAATGTTTAGATGTAGGATAACCCGATCCATATGTTTATTTGTTGGATAACCCAATCCCTAATTGTAGCTAGGACAATCCCGTCCCTAGCCATGAAACTCATGTATGTGAAATGTTGAGATGAAGCTAAAATTTCCAATTGTATAAAATAACATGGATGTGAAATGTTGACGAATAGGATACATACCGGTGGCCCTTAATGATTTGATATGTCTCAGCTAATTACCCATTAGCTAACTTGATATAGTAATGTGTGTCCAACATGACTCTAATTCTAGTATATGCTTAACATTTAAAAGCAATAGCTAAGCTCAGTGTTGGTATTAAAAGAATTGATACATGATAATCGTAGAGTGTACGTACTCATGACTTCATTTCTCTCATGGCGAGAGTTATTGTTTGAGTGATCGAGGTAGGTAGGGATGATGCGGTTATGCTTCGGATCTCCGAGGCTAAACCTAAAATATATCACTCAGTGTGTTTGAATTCGGGTGTTACCCATTATGGAACAACCCTTGAGATATCGTGAAAGCATCAAGTGTAACCAACAATATTAGCTCCAGTTATGATCGAGTTCTTTTATAAAATCATATGAAAATAGATATGAAAATCAGATGATATAAAAGAATGATGTATGGTTAAATAAATAACCAATAAAAATGTAGTGTATAAATATATCATGTCTTGAAATAGAATATTATGTC
Source organism: Helianthus tuberosus (assembly GCA_030545235.1). NCBI lineage: Eukaryota > Viridiplantae > Streptophyta > Magnoliopsida > Asterales > Asteraceae > Helianthus > Helianthus tuberosus. The sequence goes on from CM060450.1 coordinate 73,524,503, forward strand.
TTGTGTAGAGGATGTCGCGTCTTGTGCAAAAATGTCATGTCTTGTCTTTGTCGAAGAGATTTGAATAACACCACGATATGCAATATAATATAAGCACTTATATATAGGAAGTACCAGCGGCGTATCCACCATGCTTTTATCATATTACACACGTCTCATCACTTACAAATAACCACTAAAAATGTCTTGTGTAAACCAACATCAAATGATATGAATAACAATGTCTTGCGTAACAATGTCATGTATAAACCATGTCTTGTGTAAAAGCAATAGTTTTCAACACATATCTTTTATCTTAAACAATTGATTCTTTTGGCGCCATGATCTTTTTAATACACACAATTAAAAGAATCTAGACATTTATTTGAATAAATAAAGTCTATCATGTGCCCAAGAATGAAGAATGCAATCAATCGGTCATGGAAACCTCAAGACCATATTGTGCATATATGTTTGAATAAATGATAATGTGGATAACCAAAACCAAAAGGTGTAATGCCTCTTGCATGTATTGGTCATACGTCTATATGGAAAGAGAAATAATTCGTTGAGGAGGGGAAACCAACCAGTGGTCTTCGTCCATATAATATGTATTCCCTACTCTATGGACCTCGATCGTCCTAAATAGAGAAAATCCTTTGTCTTACTTGTCCATGTGACAATTATGGTAATAGTGCTTGAGTTTCACGAGCTCTAGCAAGATTATTAGAATCTCCAAAAATGTAGAATAGAATGTAATGAGGGAGTTGCAGCATGGCGCATGCCATACCATCCCTTGGAAAAAGACAAATGTCAAACAACGGAATTTATTGTATCACTTCCAATAAATATGATAAGGTGGAATATGATAAAGTAAGGTAAGGTAAAGTAGGATAAAGTGTCATAGACACCATGGAACTAACTCATGTTCAATAATTTCGAGAATGTTGGGGAAAATCCTCCAGGAGTAGCTAACACGTTTTATTCGTTTAAATGACTAGTCTCAACTGAAACGTGATATAGATCGAATGTTAGGTGTGAACAAATACTTGTCGTCTTCCTGTATTGTATTGTATTGTATGGTATGGTATTGTATTGTATTGTATTGTATTGTATTGTATTGTATTGTATTGTATTGTATTGTATTGTATTGTATTGTATTGTATTGTATTGTATTGTATTGTATTGTATTGTATTGTATTGTATTGTATTGTATTGTATTGTATTGTATTGTATTGTATTGTATTGTAGGGTGTTATACTAACCACCACAGTTCGTGTTCTAATAGATAAGGAAACATTGAATCTCGAATAATAATTTAAGAATTTGAACGAATAGTGATCATTAGCTTGGCCCGCAGAGTCCACCAGAATTCCCATGCACTACAAGTTGTTATTACGTTGGCCTCCGTAATAATAAATTGCCTTGCATGGTCACCCTAGCGTTCTCTCGTACAAAACAACTGATCAGTCAGAGGGGAAACACTATTGTCTATATACCTTCAACATAGGAGGGACCTTCGTGATAGATCACGTGTCAACGTCCGTTGTTGTTACTCGCAGGACGGTACGACGTTAGATGAAATAGGAATGGAAAGAATCTGTAACAATAACAATTGAAGAGGCACCTTCAAGATGAGTACTTCATCTTCCTTGTAAGGACAAGAGTATATCCACCTTGATTAGTATGAGTCACATGGATCTCGTCCCACTAATGGAGTTGTTGTCCAAGGTTACCACCTTCACCTCGTCGTCATTATCATGGTCAGGCATCTCAGCATTCACGAGAAAGCAACCATATTTTACGGAATTTAGTTTAAGATTTCACTTAGGAATCATGTTCGCCATAAGCTCCGCAATAGACATGAGGTCGATATTTTCACCGTGTGAGTAAAGAATAATAATAGAGTTTGAAGTCGAAGGTATTTTGTTCTTGGCAAAATATTTCATGCAACATATATATGAACCACCTATATATATAATCATGTAAATCCTATCAATCAAGGATTTCTATCTTGTATAAGCTGAACCAGTAAACTGTTTATAATGCATAAACTGATAATGTATTGTATTGTATTGTAGGCACACAGTCTATTAATGTATTGTGTCTGTTTCTCATAGACTTCACCCATGGAAATGTCCTCGCTTGATTTATGTGAAATGAATTTTTGCTGTAGTGGACCTTGAAAAAATGTTTATGCAATGAAAACCTTTTGACTTGTCCAATTTTATTTATTATCTGTTCAACATGAACAAGAGGTTTTCGTGAGAGATCCCTAGTGATTGTAGACTTAGACTCGAGAAAGAATCCTGGTTCACTACAATCGATGCTCTGATACCAATCTGTCACACCCGCTCGTAGCGGAAACGCAAGGTGTGATCTGTATGGTTTTCATTGCATAAATATCGATGTACATGAACAAACTATATGAATAAAACATACTCCATTGCCATTGCCATTACATATGTGTTTCCCAAAAGAATGCAACATAAGTTGAATGTATTGGTTACAAACCATCAAATGAAAATAAGTTGTCATCGTTTTATACATCAAAATGTAAGTCTTAAAATGTCAAGACTTTGACCACTATATCACCGCAAAGAGGCGGTATATAACAGGCAAACCCTTCAATAGTTGGCATGGAGTATTGATACTTGTTTTCCTTGACTGAAATGTCTGCCAGGTCCACTAATTTCCTGAAATACATGTTAAGTTTGAAAACATCAACAAAAGTTGAGCGAGTTCATGCAGTTTAGCTGTATGAGATGTATCTGTAAAATGTGAGTTGTATAAACTGTATCTGTAAAATGTGAGTTGTATAAACTGTATCCATAAAATGTGAGTTGTATAAACTGTATCTGTAAAATGTGAGTTGTATAAACTGTATCTGTATGAATGATGTATAAACCGTATCCACAACATGTGAATTGTATAAAATGTATCTGTATGTATAATGTATAAACTGTATCCACAACATGTGAATTGTATAAAATGTATCTGTATGTATGATGTATAAACTGTATCCACAACATGTGAATTGTATAAAATGTATCTGTATGTATGATGTAGTATGTAAAGCGTCAATGAAATCGTTGATCATTAATGTTTCGCGAGGACATTAATATGTGTGATGAAATAGGAAGCAATCCAACCCTAGACGATTTTATGTCGATTCCTATCGACTGGGACACAAACGCACTCTTCTGTATGGGTCCACGACCAAGAGTGGGGCTCGCCAAAACCCATTAGATCTAAGCCTTTGTTCCTTGGTCCAAACTGGATTAATGGTGCTTATAGTATGGCCCTAATTCGCACATGATCTATGGTGTTTCATTACCTAACTTTAACATACTATTGAACATGTATCTTCCCCGATAGTTGTAAAGTTGTAAAACATTTAAATGAATAGGGGACATGAACTCACTGAATTGCGTCCGTGAATAGAAGTAAATAAGATCTCACGTGCGGTCGTCCTGAATAGCGTTGCGACCTACAAATGTTCTTATTTTTGTTAGACTCTTCGGTCTTTGAAAAGAACTTGAGTACAAGTCTTGTGTCTTCAATATGTGTAAGACTTGTATGTCTTTACTGTTCGTTAACTGTGTATTCGATGAATGAGTTGTTCAAATGATATATATATATTTTTCACCAAATATATATATATAAATGTTATCTTGTATCTTGTGAGTTGTATAGTCGGATCTATTCCGCTGAATTTCGTGTCTTATATGTATCCGTTGTATAGTTGTGTTCACAAAAATGGTATCATTGGGCCAAGCCCATGTTTTCAAGTTATTGGGCTTAAATAGTGCTGGGCCTCAAATAGTGTTGGGCCTCAAATAATGTTGGGCCTCAATAGTGTTGGGCCTCAAATAGTGTTGGGCCTCAAATAGTGTTGGGCTTGAATAGTGTTGGGCTTGAATAGTGTTGGGCTTAAATAATGTTGGGCTTGAATAGTGTTGGGCTTGAATAGTGTTGGGCTTTGGCCCATATGTTTGGTGTTTGGGCTTAGCCCACTAATTTATGTTAAGCCCATTATGAAAAATAAGCCCATTTGTAAAACAATAGCCCATTACTTAAACTAGTCCATTTGTTATAAAAATAGCCCATTTGTTATAAAAATAGCCCATTAAGTATAATAAGCCCATTTGTAGAAAAATAGCCCACTAGTACATGTAAGCCTTTCATTTTTATAAAAACCCTTTTTATAAAAATTTACTAAGTATAGATGTTAGTAAATAAAAACATACTAGTTTTTATAAGTTTCTAAACATCCGAAATTTGTTATCGATGACATATTTATATTTCGTGTCGAAAGATCGTCCAACGTCGTAGTAACTCCTCGGATTGGTGACTCGTTTAAGGATTCGTCCGTTGTCCGTTTTGACCATAATTGGTGTCCGATTATTAGAATCGTCCGTAACTCGTTTTAAGGCGTAATTTTGTGAAGTCTCGTAGGACTTTTGTTATAACGTGTTTTGAGTTTAAAGGTGACATGAGATTCAAGTTCCTACAATGATATATATAACTAATACACCAAGTAATATATCACACAAAAATTGTTAAAGTAACCAAATATATATTTTCAAAAAAAATATATATTTTTCTTGTCTTTTATTTTATAAACCCTTCTTTAATAACCTTTTTAAATCTTATAGAGATTTACCCAAAAATGTTGTTATTTTATAAAATAAAGTTTTTATAAAAATTGGCCATATAACCTTTGTATTTTTATCTTAACCATGTTTCATTAAACATATCATTTTCTTTATCAAATCACCACCAATTTACTTAACATCTTAACTAAACATATGAAACTTTTATAACATGAAATTATCAAGATGATATCCAAATCATGTAGGGTTTTAACCATGTTTCTTTCATATGTTAACTAGTTCAAAAACCAAGTTTAATTCTAGTTTTAACCACTTTCATAAAAACCTCTTAGTTGTATGTTACAATTTATAATCTTGTGAAAGTATTGTTTTTACATAACAACCCTACATACTTTCACAAGATTAATGGTTATGATCATCTATATAACCCTTTATGTTAAAAACCATTTAACATAACATGTATGATTATTAGATCATATTTTTAAAACACCTTCTAACAATTTATTTGTATTCTAATCATCATAACAACATCAAATATGCATATCACAAGTCTTAAATCACAATATAAACAAACATAATTATATCATGATTTTTATCTTTGCTTCTTTGTATTTTTCTTGTTCATTATGTATGATTATCTATGGTTATTATTAATTATAATAACAATCATAACATAATATGTATAAAAAAAAAATAGAAGCTTACTTCTAGCACTAGGCTAGGGATGATCTTTAGAGATTATTAAGAACAATGAAGATGATGATATTGATGTTAGAACACTTTGGTATGGATGAAAAACCCTTCCTTATGCTTCCAAAAGCCTTAGATCACCCTATGTTCCAAAGAAATCCATGTTGATAATGAAGAGGATGATAAAAATAATTGGGTTTTTGGTGGGTGTTCTTGAGAAAAAGATGAAGATGATAAGAGTTTTCTTATGTGTGTGTAAGACATGGTGTAAATGTGTAGTAACTTAGTGAAGAAGTCTTGTAATAATCATCCATTCATCCACTAGTAATTAGGTAAATAATATCTAGATATTTACAAAATTAAACAAGGGGGTGGGGCCCCTTTGTTCACGGTTATGAGAGGGGGGGGGGGGGGTCTTATGTGGTAAAATAACTTAGTAAATTTTTAAGGTTTCAAATGATGTAAAAGTTGTAAGCATTTAGGTGTTTAGGTTTTGAAATTTTTCCGAGATGTTTCAAGACTTGTAATAACCATAAACTAGTCTTACAACACTAAAAATAATGTTCACTAGTTCGCTACTTGTGCCAAAACATAATTCGGCTAGATGTTTAGCGCTCGTTTTGCTAGTAAATAGTCGAAAGGTACGCTTATGGAAATTGTAGGAAAAATTCCAGTTATGTGTGAAGTCGATATTCCATAATTATTTTTATATGAAATTGGTGCCTAAACATCAAATTTTGCATCTTGTATTAAAATACAATTGCTGAATTTTGCGGAAAAAAAAATGAAATGGTCATTTTTAGCGTATTTCGGACAGTTTTTAGTGCTACCGGGCATTGGTAAGATATTAACCAAACCCTTGTATTCCCACATAGGGTTTAATATATCATGATGTTGGACTCTCATCCGAGTCCTAAAGATGTCTTTTTAGATGTTTTCTGCGGATCCGGAGTTTTCGTCAGCACTCTAGTTCACTAGGCACTACTCTAGTTGTTTCGATGAATTGTTTGCACTATTTCAAATGTACCCAATAAAATGAATCATGTGTAATAACCAATGAATATTCCATGAGTTTTCTAAGATGTATACCATGTAATCATGCAGTCAGAATATTCAAAACACATGCTTGTATAATGTAAATCACTGTTTTAAATGTAAGTAAATTACCCGAAAGTGGCAGTTGTCACACACATGACCAAACCCGAGAGGGCATGTTAATGCAGTAATGACGAGGAGTGGTAAAACCACGGGACCTGACAAATCAGACTCACCACCGATCACTGAGACGGCCCAAACTTATGCTTCGGACAAGGTGCATGCTAGGCGAGTCCCAGCAAGTACAGCACAGTTCTAGGAGCCAGTTAAAGATTTCATTCCTCCTATCCCATATCCGAGTAGACTGAAGAAGCAGAAGAATGATGAACAACATGGTAAGTTTTTAGATATGTTTAAACAATTACAAATAAACATACAATTTGTTGAGGTGTTGCCTCAAATGCCTAAATACGCCAGATTCTTAAAAGACATACTCACAAACAAGCAGAAACTTGAAAGCTTGTCTTGTGTGTTGATGAATGAAAACTTTTCACCCCTTCTCCAAAACCGTCTACCTGAAAAGATGGGAAATCCGGGCAGTTTTACTCTTCCCTGTCTCATTGGTAGCATATCTGTCAGTCACGCATTAGCCGATTTAGAAGCTAGCATAAACCTTATGCCATATAAGGTCTTTGCTAAATTAGATCTGGGTGAACCGTCACCCACTAGAATGAGCATTCGACTTGCAGATCATTCAATCAAGTATCCGCGTGGATTCGTTGAAAACATGGTTGTTAAAATCGACAAATTTTTTTCCCGTGGATTTTGTTATTCTTGACATGGATGAAGACTCAAAAGTACCATTAATACTTGGACGCCCATTCCTCAATACTGCGAGGACGATTGTTGATATGGCAGCTGGCCAAATCACGCTCCGAGTAAATGACGAGCACGTGACTTTTGATATTAAAAGATCAATGCAACATCCGCAAAGTCATGATGACATGATTTACTATGTCGACATTGTCGATTCTTGTGTAAACTCTCATTTCCAAGGCACTATTGAAGACATTGGTACGGACACACATCTTTTGTGTGAGCACCAAAATGGCATTTCGTAGGAGGGCCACGAAGTTGAGCAACCGGTTTGCCAAATCGGTGAAGATGGTTCCCAAAGTCCAGATCAATTTGTGGAGATTGACAGTGAAGTTGAAGAAAAGTCAAAACCTTTGGTTCAAGATCCACCATCTTTGGAGTTAAAAGAACTCCCACCGCATCTCGAATATGCATTTCTAGACGAGGAGTGTCCATTAAGTTTGAATGGGGACCAAAACAAGAAGAAGCCTTTAGAATTCTTAAGCAAAGATTAACCCATGCACCCATACTAGCATTACCAGAAGGAACTGAAGATTTTGTAATCTATTGTGACGCTTCTAAATTAGGTTATGGATGTGTATTAATGCAACGTAAAAAATTTATAGCTTACGCCTCTAGACAACTTAAGAATCATGAAGAGAATTATTCAACCCATGATCTAGAATTAGGAGCTATAATTTTTGCCCTTAAAATTTGGAGACATTACCTATAAGGTAGTAAGTTTACCATATTCACCGACCATAAGAGTTTAAGGTATGTTTTTGGGCAAAAGGAATTGAATATGAGACAAAGACATTAGATGAAGATACTTAGTGATTTTGATTGTGATATCTAGTATCATGCAGGAAAAGCAAATGTAGTTGCTGATGCTTTAAGTCGAAAATATCATGAAAAGTCAAAAAGAGTACGTTCTCTTAAATTAAATCTGCAAGTAGATTTAAATGATCAGATTAGAAAAGCACAAGAATCAGTAATCAAGGATGATACTGAAAAGTTAAAATGAATGATTAAGGAATTAGAACAAGGAACAGATGGAATTTGGAGATTCCATAAGAAAAGAATGTGGATACATAAATTAGAAAACCTACGTCACCGTATATTAGAAGAAGCCCATAAGTCTAAGTATACGATGCATCCTAGAAGTGATAAGATGTATCAGGACTTACGGAAAAATTTCTGTTGGATAGGAATGAAAAAGGATATAGCAGCATATGTCGCAAAGTGTTTAACTTGTTCACAGTCAAAGCTGAACATCAGAAACCTTCAGGTTTATTGCAGCAATTAGAAATGCCTGTATGGAAATGGGAATTAATAACAATGGATTTTGTTACTAAATACCCAAAACAAGGAAAGGTAATGATACAATCTGGGTGATTATAGACAGGCTAACCAAGTCAGCTCATTTCCTACCAATGAAAGAAACTTTCAGTATGGAACAATTAGCTAAATTATATGTAAATGAAATAGTTTCATTACATGGAATTCCTCTATCAATTGTTTCTGACAGAGATAATCGTTTTACCTCGCATTTTTGGACAAGTTTCCAAAAAGCCATGGGAACCAAGTTAAATCTAAGCACCGCTTATCATCCAAAAACGGACGGACAAAGCGAAAGGACAATTCAGACAATGGAGGATATGCTTAGAGCTTGTTTAATTGATTTCGGAGGTAATTAGGACGATCATTTACCATTGATAGAATTTTCTTATAATAACAGTTATCACACAAGTATCAATGCTGCATCATTCGAAGCACTTTATGGACGAAAGTGCCAAACACCAGTCTGTTGGGCAGAAATTGGAGAAAAGCAACTATCTGGACCAGAGATAGTACAAGAAACAACACACAAGATCATTCAAGTCAAGGAAAGACTGAAAGCAGCACGTGATAGACAAAAGAGTTATGCTAATAACAGACGAAAGCCATTAGAATTTCAAGTAGGAGATAAGGTGTTATTGAAAGTCTCTCCCTGGAAAGGAGTGGTAAGATTCATCAAAAGGGGAAAGATACGCCCCAGGTATGTTGGAACTTTTGAGATTATTAGAAGAATAGGACCTGTAGCCTATCAGCTACAACTGCCAAAGAAAATGGTAGGAATACATGATGTGTTTCATGTATCTAATCTCAAGAAATGCTTAGCTGATGAATCACTAGTAGTGCCTCTTAAGAATATAGAGGTAAATGAACAGTTAAAATTAGTAGAAAGACCTCTACAAATTGAAGACACGAAAGTTAAGAATCTCAAGCACAAGAGACTAGTTATAGTCAAAGTGAAGTGGGACTCCAAAAGAGGACCAGAATACACATAGGAACTTGAATCAGAAATGCAAAGGAAATACCCACACCTGTTCCAGTAGTCCTCGAGGACGAGCTCTAAAACAAGGTGGGGAGGATATAACAACCCTCCTGAATATTTTTTGACACCCTAATATATTTTAAAATACCCCTATATGTCTCTAAATACTCCCCGTATGTGAAAACCGAGCCCAAAATACGAAATAACATTAAAAATAAAATAAAAACAAACTTAATAGGTTGCTCGCGAGCCGCGTAGATCTCTTAAAGATCTTACGCGGGGCGCGACAGCTCCAAACTCAGGCGATACCGGTGCTGCCACGTGTCAACATTGTGTCGCAGCTAGTTGTGATGACCAGTCAACCCTAGCCCCTATTACTCTACTACGCGGGCCGTGTAAACCCCCGCCTCAGCTTATGTGGGGTGCGAGAGACCCCAAATGCAGCCCTATAAATTTCACGCATCGGGCCTTCAGTCAGTTCGCTCATTTCTTTTCTTTCTTAACGAATTTCTGAGAAGTAGGCATAATACTCGGGTATTATATCCCCCTAATTAACGAAGTTTTGCCCCATTGTAAGTATTATAACCCTGGTTACATATTAGATACGCTGCTCGATTGATCCAGGGTTCCATAACGATTGTCGTGGTTCTGCCCGACGTAGTCGTTGGAATGCCGTCTCGGGGAGGGTATCGTTAATATAAATAAAGGGTAATTATACTAACATATGTACATTTGTGTAAATTATAGATTATCACCAGGAAACCCTTACAGAAAACCTAAGACAACAATGTGAGTAATCTCCTTTTTGTAAATTGTTTTACAAAACCTTAAATGTTTTATAATGTGATTAAGCAGTGATTGAGTCTTTGTAGTTCTTCAATTACTGCCGGTATGTTGGGGTTTTGTATACAAAATGTGGAACACGTTACCATTGGACAATGAGTTAGCCAATGTGTAATATGACCCACCAGTCAGGATTGACAATACTGAATGAGTAATTGTGTAGAAATAAACAATGTGATTGCTCTCAATATTGTTAAGAATAAAATGTTTCTTGATTAAACTGGGATTCACTCTCCAGTATTTCCCACTGACAAATGTTTTTAAAACGTGTTTCAGGTAACAAAATGTAAAAGCCAAATAGAAGAAAGCTAGCTGGAGAGCACTGACGGCTTGGAAAAATGTGGCTATAAAAGTTACCTAAAAAAAACGATGTTTTAAATTCAATAAAATAGGGTTCATCCCTATAAACATGTTGTAATAAGAAACTTGGGTTTTACCCATGTGTTTAATAATATAAAATATGGTGGTTTTACTCTGATAAACATTTCCTAACTACGGTCCTGATGAAATTTCTGCTGCCAAAATAATAATAATGAGAGCCAAAAAATGATACCACCACAACTGGTCTCGCGGCCGCCCGTTCCCCGGACAGATAAGGGGCGGGGGTTGCGACAGAAGGTGGTATCAGAGCCAAGCCACTGATTCAGCCACAGAAGTGTTCTGCTGACATCGAAATATTATTCATAATTGTTAGGAAATTAATTATGGAAATACGTGCATATCGGTATTTTACTGTGGTATGTTATTTGACTATTTGTTAGTTTTCAGTATGAGTGATCAAGGACCCTCAGACGTGTGTCGTCAATTATCCGATTCACCTAGGAGTGAAGGTACCTCTTCACAGCCTGCCCTCTCTGGGTATGCTGCTGATAATGTAGAAGGAATGTTTATCTTTAAGGCTCAGTCTGAAGAGCCATTCCCTCAGAAAAAGAGAGGATGGTTCAGTAAGGGAGCGTTCGAGCGTAGGAAAAGAATGCGAAAGTTGCAACAGCAAAGAGTCCTAGTAGCCGCTAAGCGAGAGTCAAATGCCCATACACAGGATATGCTTAATAGAAGCCTAGCTAATTTCCATATCCTAGCAACAACTGCTGCCGACCCAAACCTGGAGCAACTAGTAACCCCACAACCCTTACCTTTATTCCCTACTCAGCCGATGGAGATAGAAGATAACCCTGAAAATCAAGTAGAAATGCATGATTTTAACCCTGAGGAGATACCTAGGATACCAGCCCCTAATCCCTTAGACCCGGATTATGATCCATGGTTCGATGATCATAGGGATTATGTGCCGCGCTACCACCTAAACGACGAACCCATGCCGAACTTAGCAGCCTATCCAGGTCTGGACCCTCTAGATCCCTACTACGACAACGATGAATACATTAGGGAGATTTTAGAGAATCCTTACCCTCAGGAGAATCCCATGCCGCAGTACCCGGACCCAGTACCAGCACCTGCACCCCCAATGAGTGCAGATAATGTGCATGAACTCCGAACTTTCGGAGAAGAAATCTTGGAGAGTAGTGATAGAATGAGGCAGGTAGGAGAGCGACTCGTCTGGAAGTACGACGAGCGCAATATGGATTACTGGATGAATCCAGACCAGTAATGTGATGGTAGAGTTGGTAATGATAATAATAATAATATAATAATATATAATATGTGTGTATGAACATATATATATATATATATATATATAATAATAACATATATTGTAGTATAGACCACCTCGTGGTTAGCGATGCATAGTAGTATTGTAATTTAAATTCCAATCTTAGTGTGTATTTGACGCATACTATAATAGAAAGAGTACAGTCGCAATGCTCGACGCTTTTGGTTAATATGTGTGTTGTGTGGTTGTTGCCTAAATTATTAACTATTTTGTGATATTAATAATTGGTAAATGTTTAAAATTCAGATGGACGACGAGGTAAACCAGGAAAACCAGAATAACGATAACCAGAGTAACATTAACCTGGATAATGAGAACCCGAACAACAACAATAATGGAAGCTAAGTGGATCACAGTGCCATGCAACATATAGTGGCACAAGGGATAATAGATGCGATGCCATATATTATCAAAACAGTTAGGGAAGCCGAAAATAAAAGTAAACATGATAGTAAGCGACCCTCTGAACCTGAAAACAGCATGAACAATGGACCCGAACTTCAAGTGCCCATTCCCAAAAGAAGAAGGACCGTGTCTTACGGTTGTTCTTATAAAGAATTCTGGTCTTCTAAACCAATGGAATTCTCGGGCAATGAAGGGTCCGTTGCATCTCTACGCTGGATAGAAAAGACCGAGGCAGTCTTAAGAATAAGTAAATGTGCGGAAGAGGATAAAATAATGTTTGCTTCCAATCTATTTAAGAATTTAGCACTAGAATGGTGGAACACTATCCTCCAGTCAAGGGGAAGTGATAGAACTTATAATATGGGATGGGAGGAGTTTAAAAACATGGTAGAAAGGAAATTCTTCCCTCCTAATGAAAAAGAACAGATAGCAAACAAATTCCTAAACCTTAGGATGATTGGGGTAGATAGTAAGGGTTATACTACATTATTCTTTGAATATGCCAGAATAGTACCAACCCTTGCTTCACCTGAACCAGTTTTAATCTCTCGTTATATCTGGGGATTAATTGTAGAGATTAGACATGTAGTCAAGGCAGCTAGACCTCAAACCATAGAAGAAGCGGTAGAACTAGCCAACACCTTGAAAGATGAATTAGTCCGTACACGAGAAGAGGATCAAAGGAGGAACCTAACCCAGAAACTTACTCAAGAATTTCGTTTTGGAAATTCTAACCGTGGGAAAAATGCATGTTCTACCTCTGCACCCTACTGTAGGTATTTCAAAAGGAAGCACTCAGGAAGATGCTCCATATACTGTAACTTTTGCAAAATATCTGGACACAAGCAGGAAGACTGCAGGAAAAAGCCTAACAACAGAATATGCTACAACTGCGGAGAACAAGGTCATATCAAGCCTAACTGTCCAAAGATAACTCCAACTACAAACCCCAAGAATACTAAAAATGCTAGAGCATTTGTTCTGACTGCAGAAGAACAAAGATGATCCCGGATGTGATCACGGGTACGTTTTTAGTTAATGATGTTTTTGCTAAAGTATTATTTGACTCTGGTGCGAACCAAAGTTTTATTAATACTTCATTTTGCAAACTTCTTAATCAATCATTAACTAAACTTCCACAAGAATGTCTAGTAGAGACAGCAAATGGTGAAACCATTAAGATTTCTGAAATCTTGCAGGGAGCAAGAATAGAAATTTTAAATCAGAAATTTATTGCAAATCTTTACCCAATGAATCTGGCAGGATTTGATGTTGTATTAGGAATGGATTGGTTAATAGCCAATAAAGCCAGTATTTTATGTGATCAAAAGTCAATTCAAGTAAATTCACCAAGAGGTGAAAAGATCACAATTAAAGGAAATAAGTTTTCTAAATCCACAAAATTCATATCTGTTATGAAAGCAGCAAGTTATATAAGGAAAGGATCATTAGTGTATTTGATTTCTATAATCACTAACACTAAAAGAAAAGAATTAAAGGATATTCCAGTAGTATCCCAGTTTTCAGATGTATTTCCAGAAGAGCTACCAGGACAACCTCCAGACAGAGAAGTTGAATTCAGAATTCATTTGATACCGGGAACCGCACCAATTACCAAAGCACCTTACCGTTTGGCACCCGCAGAAATGCAGGAATTAAAGAAACAGTTAAATGAATTATTGGAGAAATGATTCATACAACCAAGTTCATCACCCTGGGGAGCACCGATTTTATTCGTTAAGAAAAGGACGGATCAATGCGTATGTGCATTGACTACCGTGAATTGAACAAAGTCACGATTAAGAATCGGTATCCATTACCAAGAATAGATGATCTGTTTGATCAATTGCAAGGAGCACGATTTTTCTCTAAAATTGATTTAAGGTCAGGATATCATCAATTAAAGGTACAGGAAGAGGACATTCCTAAGACCGCTTTCAGAACAAGGTATGGCCATTATGAATTTACTGTCAAGCCATTTGGATTAACCAATTCCCCAGCTGCATTCATGGACATGATGAACCGAATATGTAAGCCATATTTGGATAAATTCATAATTGTCTTTATAGATGATATTCTTATTTATTCTAAAAACAAAGAAGATCATGCAGCGCATCTGCACGCAGTTCTAAGTTTATTGAGAAAAGAAAAGCTTTATGCTAAGTTTTCGAAGTGTGAATTTTGGTTAGAGCAGGTACAATTTCTTGAACATTTAGTCAATCATGAAGGAATTCATGTAGATCCCACCAAGATCGAAGCGATAACCAAGTGGAAAACCCCTGAGTCACCAACTGAGGTTAGAAGTTTCTTAGGAATGGCCTATTATAATAGAAGATTTATTCAAGATTTTTCTAGAATAGCAATTCCCTTAACTAAGTTAACCTATAAATCCATTAAGTTTGAATGGAAACCAAAACAAGAAGAAGCCTTTAGAATTCTTAAGCAAAGATTAACCCATGCACCCATACTAGCATTACCAGAAGGAACTGAAGATTTTGTAATCTATTGTGACGCTTCTAAATTAGGTTATGGATGTGTATTAATGCAACATCAAAAAGTTATAGCTTACGCCTCTAGACAACTTAAGAATCATGAAGAGAATTATTCAACCCATGATCTAGAATTAGGAGCTATAATTTTTGCCCTTAAAATTTGGAGACATTGCCTATACGGTAGTAAGTTTACCATATTCACCGACCATAAGAGTTTAAGGTATGTTTTTGGGCAAAAGGAATTGAATATGAGACAAAGACGTTGGATGGAGATACTTAGTGATTTTGATTGTGATATCCAGTATCATGCAGGAAAAGCAAATGTAGTTGCAGATGCTTTAAGTCGAAAATATCAAGAAAAGTCAAAAAGAGTACGTTCTCTTAAATTAAATCTGCAAGTAGATTTAAATGATCAGATTAGAAAAGCACAAGAATCAGTAATCAAGGATGATACTGAAAAGTTAAAAGGAATGATTAAGGAATTAGAACAAGGAACATATGGAATTTGGAGATTCCATAAGAAAAGAATGTGGATACCTAAATTAGAAAACCTACGTCACCGTACATTAGAAGAAGCCCATAAGTCTAAGTATACGATGCATCCTGGAAGTGATAAGATGTATCAGGACTTACGGAAAAATTTCTGGTGGATAGGAATGAAAAAGGATATAGCAGCATATGTCGCAAAGTGTTTAACTTGTTCACAAGTCAAAGCTGAACATCAAAAACCTTCAGGTTTATTGCAACAATTAGAAATGCATGTATGGAAATGGGAATTAATAACAATGGATTTTATTACTAAATGACCCAAAACAAGGAAAGGTAATGATACAATCTGGGTGATTGTAGATAGGCTAACCAAGTCAGCTCATTTCCTACCAATGAAAGAAACTTTCAGTATGGAACAATTAGCTAAATTATATGTAAATGAAATAGTTTCATTACATGGAATTCCTTTATCAATTGTTTCTGACAGAGATAGTCGTTTTACCTCGCATTTTTTGACAAGTTTCCAAAAAGCCACGGGAACCAAGTTAAATCTAAGCACCGTTTATCATCCACAAATGGACGGACAAAGCGAAAGGACAATTCAGACAATGGAGGATATGCTTAGAGCTTGTGTAATTGATTTCGGAGGTAATTGGGACGATCATTTACCATTGATAGAATTTTCTTATAATAACAGTTATCACACAAGTATCAATGCTACACCATTCGAAGCACTTTATGGACGAAAGTGCCGAACACCAGTCTGTTGGGCAGAAATTAGAGAAAAGCAACTATCTGGACCAGAGATAGTACAATAAACAACAGACAAGATCATTCAAGTCAAGGAAAGACTGAAAGCAGTATGTGATAGACAAAAGAGTTATGCTAATAACAGACGAAAGCCATTGGAATATCAAGTAGGAGATAAGGTGTTGTTGAAAGTCTCTTCGTGGAAAGGAGTGGTAAGATTCATCAAAACGGGAAAGATAAGCCCCAGGTATGTTGGACCTTTTGAGATTATTAGAAGAATAGGACCTGTAGCCTATCAGCTACAACTGCTAGAGGAAATGGCAGGAATACATGATGTGTTTCATGTATCTAATCTCAAGAAATGCTTAGCTGATGAATCACTAGTAGTGCCTCTTAAGGATATAGAGGTAAATGAACAGTTAAAATTTGTAGAAAAACCTCTACATATTGAAGACAGGAAAGTTAAGAATCTCAAGCACAAGAGACTAGTTCTAGTCACAGTGAAGTGGGACTTCAAAAGAGGACCAGAATACACATAGGAACTTTAATCAGAAATGCAAAGGAAATACCCACACCTGTTCCAGTAGACCTCGAGGACGAGCTCTAAAACAAGGTGGGGAGGATATAAAAACCCTCCTGAATATTTTTCGACACCCTAATATATTTTAAAATACCCCTATATGTCTCTAAATACACCCCGTATGTGAAAACCGAGCCTAAAATACGAAATAACATTAAAAGTAAAATAAAAACAAAGTTTATAGGTCGCTCGCGGGCCGCGTAGATCTCTTAAAGATCTTACGCGGGGCGCGACAGCTCCAAACTCAGACGATACCCGGTGCTGCCACGTGTCAACATTGTGTCGCAGCTAGTTGTGATGACCAGTCAACCCTAGCCCCTATTACTCTACTACGCGGGCCGCGTAAGCCCCCGCCTCAGCTTACGCGGGGCGCGAGAGACCCCAAATGCAGCCCTATAAATTGCACGCATCTGGCCT
This sequence comes from Helianthus tuberosus, assembly GCA_030545235.1. NCBI lineage: Eukaryota > Viridiplantae > Streptophyta > Magnoliopsida > Asterales > Asteraceae > Helianthus > Helianthus tuberosus. The sequence goes on from CM060450.1 coordinate 73,541,643, forward strand.
TCAGTCAGTTCGCTCATTTCTTTTCTTTCTTAACGAATTTCTGAGAAGTAGGCATAATACTCGGGTATTATATCCCCCTAATTAATGAAGTTCTGCCCCATTGTAAGTATTATAACCCCGGTTACATATTAGATACGCTGCCCGATTGATCCAGGGTTTCGTAACGACTGTCGTGGTTCTGCCCGACATAGTCGTTGGAATGCCGTCTCGGGGAGGGTATCGTTAATATAAATAAAGGGTTATTATACTAACATATGTACATTTGTGTAAATTATAGATTATCACCAGGAAACCCTTACAGAAAACCTAAGACAGCAATGTGAGCAATCTCCTTTTTGTAAATTGTTTTCCAAAACCTTAAATGCTTTATAATGTGATTAAGCAGTGATTGAGTCTTTGTAGTTCTTCAATTACTGCCGGTATGTTGGGGTTTTATATACAAAATGTGGAACACGTTACCATTGGACAACGAGTTAGCCAATGTGTAATATGACCCACCAGTCAGGATTGACAATACTGAATGAGTAATTGTGTAGAAATAAACAATGTGATTGCTCTCAATACTGTTAAGAATAAAATGTTTCTTGATTAAACTGGGATTCACTCACCAGTATTTCTCACTGACAAATGTTTTTAAAACGCGTTTCAGGTAACAAAATGTAAAAGCCAATTAGAAGAAAGCCAACTGGAGAGCACTGATGGCTTGGAAAAATGTGGCTATAAAAGTTACCTAAAAAAACGATGTTTTAAATTCAATAAAATAGGGTTCATCCCTTTTAACATGTTGTAATAAGAAACTTGGGTTTTACCCATGTGTTTATTAATATAAAATATGGTGGTTTTACTCTGATAAACATTTCCTAACTACGGTCCTGATGAAATTTCCGCTGCCAAAATAATAATAATGATAGACAAAAAATGATACCACCACAACTGGTCTCGCGGCCGCCCGTTCCCGGGACAGATAAGGGGTGGGGGTTGCGACACATAAGATTCTAATGGAAGACGATTACAAGCCTAGTGCACAACATCAAAGGCATTTGAATCCTAATATGCAAAACATGGTGAAGAAAGAAGTAATTAAATTGTTAGATGCAGGGCTAATTTATCCTATTTCTGATTCTGTTTGGGTAAGTCCAGTGCAAGTAGTACCCAAGAAAGGTGGTATTACTGTAGTTCCAAATTATAGGAATGAACTTATTCCTACCCGTACCGTCACCGGATGGCGAGTTTGCTTCGATTATCGCAAACTCAACGATGCCACCCGTAAGGAGCACTTCCCGCTTCCATTCATTGACCAAATGTTGGAACATCTGTTGGGGAAGTCATTTTTCTGCTTTCTGGATGGGTTCTCTGGATATTTTCAAATTCCTATCGCTTCTGAAGACCAGGAGAAGACTACCTTTACATGTCCTTTCAGCACATTCGCCTACCGGCGTATGCCTTTTGGGCTGTGTAATGCACCAGCCACATTTCAGCGTTGCATGGTAGCTATTTTCCATGACATGATTGAAGACTCCATAGAAGTATTCATGGATGATTTTTCTATGTTCGGGAGTTCTTTCAATCAATGTCTTGGAAATCTGAAAAGAATGTTAATGAGATGTGAGGAAACTAATCTCGTGCTTAACTGGGAGAAATGCCGCTTCATGGTGAAAGAAGGGGTAGTTCTCGGGCACAAAATCTATGAAGCCGGATTGGAAGTTGATCCAGCAAAAGTGGATATCATTTCTAAACTTCCTCCCCCTAACTCGGTCAGAGCGATTAGAAGTTTCCTGGGTCATCCAGGGTTCTATAGGCGATTCATAAAAGACTTTTCAAAAATCGCAAGACCTATGACCCGTTTGTTAGAAAAAGATGCTCCATTTGTGTTTTCAGACGAATGCATGAAGGCTTTCAAGCAGCTGAATCAAAGACTTATCGAAGCCCCTATTTTAGTTGCACCAAACTGGGCGTTGCCATTTGAGATAATGTGCGATGCCAGTGATTACGCAATAGGAGCAGTCTTAGGACAACGAAGGGAGAAGCATTTTCATCCTATACACTATGCCAGCAAAACTCTACATGATGCTCAGGAGAATTACACGACTACAGAGAAAGAGCTTTTGGCAGTAGTATATGCTTTTGATAAATTCAGGTCGTACCTTGTGTTGTCCAAAACAATTATGTATACGGATCATGCAGCAATCAAATACCTTTATAGCAAACAAGACGCAAAACCGTGTCTTATCAGATGGATCTTGTTACTGCAAGAATTTGACATTGAGATCCAAGACAAAAAGGGAGCCTTAATTGTTGCAGCCAACCATTTCTCGAGACTTGAGCATGCTAATTCTGAAAATTCGTTGGAGGAACCAATAAACGACAATTTCCCCCACGAATTCCTCTTAAGCATCGAGATGAATGACGAGTCACCTTGGTTCGCCGACTTTGCAAACTACCTCGCATGTGGAATCCTTATCAAAGGATTGTCATATCAGCAAAAGAGGAAGTTCTTTGCAGATCTGAAGTACTACATTTGGGACGAACCATACTTGTTTAGAATCGGAGCCGATCAGGTGATCCGAAGATGTGTATTTGGAGAAGAGGCAGCTAGCATTCTGCGCCACCGTCACGAAGGGCCAACCGGAGGTCATCATGGAGCAAATTACACTGCAAAGAAAGTGTTAGACTCTGGGTTTTACTAGCCCACAATCTTTCGCGATGCACATGAATGGGTTAGAGCGTGTGATGCTTGCCAAAGGGCAACAAATATCATCGCACGTAAAGAAATGCCTCAACATCCAATGCAAGTCTGTGAAGTCTTTGATATATGGGGTATCGACTTCATGGGACCATTTCCAGCCTCACGAGGTAACAAATACATCCTAGTTGTTGTAGACTACGTCTCAAAATGGGCCGAAGCTCAAGCTTTTCCCACAAATGATGCTAGGGTGGTTGTGAGGCTCTTAAAAAGTTTATTTGCCCGATTTGGTGCTCCAAAAGCACTTATCAGTGACCGTGGAAAACATTTTTGTAATGCGCAGTTAGAACGAGCCTTGTCCCGATATGGTGTTCATCATAGATTGGCTACACCATACCACCCTCAATTGAGCGGGCAAGTGGAGGTTACGAATCGGGGTTTGTAAAGAATCCTTGAGCGGTCCATTAATAATAACCGCAAGGATTGGTCAGACAAGCTAGATGACGCTCTGTGGGCTTTTAGAACAGCATTCAAGACGCCTATCGGGACCACTCCCTTCACGTTGGTTTACGAGAAAGATTATCATCTACCTGTCGAGTTAGAACACAGGGCATTTTGGGCCTTAAAAACGGCAAATATGGATTTAAAAAGCGGAGGTGAAGCACGTTTTCTGCAAATCCATGAGCTCGAAGAACTAAGAAACCATGCCTATGAAAGTTCTAGGAGATACAAAGAACGAGTCAAGAGGTTTCATGACAAACGATTGAGAGAACATAAAGATTTTCGCTTTGGGGATCTTGTTTTATTGTACTCCTCACGACTGCATTTATTCCCTTGGAAGTTAAGATCTTGATGGACGGGTACATACACGGTCAAAGAAGTATTTCCATACGGAGCCATCATCATCGAAAATTTAAGCGAGGAAACATTCAAAGTCAACGGTCATAGACTCAAAAGTTACATCAACGGACCAGTTGACCCGGTGGAGGAAATTCTCGAACTCCATGTCCCGCACACTTAAAACAAGTGTGGGGAGAATGAGTCTAGCTATCGACTCGCTGACAAATTTAGCGAGCGTGTTTTCACACGCTAAGGGTAATTTTGTATATATTAGTTTTTAATATTTAATTACTAGTTCGTTATTTTTTCAGTTTTAAACGTAGGTACATACGAGCTTGATCCATAACTTTTGGAAATTTGAACTTGATTGATTGTTGAAATATATGAAATAGTGCAAAAATGGAAAAATTGGGTGAAATTACGGAGTTAAAGGCTTACTGTTAAAAATAACACAAAAAGGCCCAGGTATTGCATGGTCGTGCCAAAATCGGCACTGTCGTGCACTTCGTAATCAGACCAACTCATAACTCGTGCACCGGACGGTCATCGGATCGCACTACCGTGTGACCAGTCGAACCAGGAATGCGATCCAGGATGGCACGACCGTGCAACCAGTCGCACGACCGTGTGAGTCAAAATCTGAACAGTAAAAAAAGCGGGGTATTTAAGCAATTTTGCAGTCTAAACCTAGCAGCCGCACGGGGTATTTTTTCGAAACCCTAGCAGCCGCACGGGAGTTCCAGGTCGCCTACACCTAAAAATCAACTGATTTTTGCCTAGATTTTACTTCAATCATCTTCCAAGGTATGTTTCCTACTTGTTTTGCAGATTAAACTTAGTTTCTGATGTAGATCTGATGTTTGAATCAAGAAATTTTGGGGTTTTCTTCATAAAAATCAAATAAACCCTTGTTCTTGAGTGTTTGGTGCTAAATCGGTAGTTCTGATCCTTGATTTAAAGTTTATTCACCGATTACAAGTTAAAATTTGAATTATAAAGGTCTAAATCTGTGGATAAAACTATTTTCTGATGAAATTAGCGGTCGCACGGTCATGCCGTTGAAACGGAATGGCAGTGCCGGTCAGAAATCAAGGTCAAATCACCGATTCAGAACTGCGGTGCCGAGTTGCACGGCAGTGCCAAATCGGCTCAGCAGTGCAACATGATTTGCTGGAGACAAGCCACTGACCGAGCAAGGATTGGCACGGTAGTGCCACTTGTCACACGACCGTGCGACTACTGAAACGGTGACAGAACGTTATAAACAGCCTGTTCCAGTGGCGGCGATGAAATTTTTATATTCTACTCTTATTTTGTTGTATTCCAGTATGCAGATGAACCACAGGTTTCTCCAGTTCAGTAAAAACAAAACGAAGGAACGTCCCTATATTGCCAGATTAGATGCATTGTGGAATCGAAGGGGACAAATCGGTGAACCGAGAAGAATCAACTGGGACACTTTAACAGCCCTATACCAAGAAGAGAGGCTATCCAATATGATTTCGTATCCGATGTCAAGGTTGTTGAACATTGCACGACTGGTATATCTCGAGCTTACATTGGAATTTTTCGCTTCATACACTTATAATAAACCAAGAAGCGAAAATCTAGACTTTAAGAACAGGGAGACGATACAGTTCAGGTTGGGTAGAAAGTGGCATAAGTGGTCAGTTTCTAGACTTGGGAGAAGACTGGGAATATACTCGGCTGAAGACATCGATTCAGAACTTTTCACCAACATCTACAAGTTTGATAATGAGCAGCAACGGGCTAACTTTTGGGCACAAGTGGCAATTGAGCCACCTACGAGGCTAGCAAGGCTAAAGCATCACCGCTACGAGACCCGCTTCTTTGGGTCATTCATCAGGTCATGAGTCATACCATTTATGGACGCATGGACAGTGCAGGAAACTGTCCCACTCCAGATCTTCTTTTCTTATATTCCATAGTGAATGGAGTGCACGCCAACCTCGCAGCCAGAACTACAAGCAGTGAAATCCATGGTGGTGAATATGTGACTCAGTTGGCATACAATTTGGGTATTATGACGGATGATGTAGTCAGTGGTCTCACGATGGTTCACGCAGGAGGAGACGTAGATATGAAGTCTTTGAGAGCGATGGGTCTGGTAGTAGATACAGATAATGGCCCAAGATTGAGGGGTTTAAATGGAGAGATATGGGATCCGCTACCACCACAGGACGAAGACGTCAACATGGAGGAGCATCAGGTATTAGAGCCACCACCACACAACCAGCCGCCACACGATCAGCCACAGCATGAAGAGTGTCAGTACCAGTATCAGTATCCTCCAGGTATACCTTCCTACCCTGAGTTGTACCAGTAGTTCCAGCATATGTAGGTTTCTCAAGAAACTATGAGAGCCAACCAAGAGGCTATGCGAGCAACTCAAGACGCTTTGAGAGCCGATCAGGAGACTATGCAGGCGACTCAAAACATAATGAGGGAGGAAATGTATGCAGGTTTTTCATACATCTTCGGAGGGCTACAAAGCGTTTATCTAAGCCACTTGGCAACCCTCCACAGTTTCCATTTGGAAACACAGGTAACTATGGGGCGGGTTCATCTGGAACACGCCACCATGATGATGATGAGGAGTAGGAGGAGGTAGGGCGGAACAGTTCAGAAACAGATGTTTTATCTTATTTCTATTTAGTACTTTATTTGGGATTTTTAAAACTTTATGGTTGTTTTTAAATGTTTTAAGTAGTGTGTTTGCTTTGTTTGAATAATGGATATGGTTTGGTTATCTAACATTTTGATCAATGGTAATATTGACTACTTTAGCAAGTAACATACTTGGCAGATTCGTAAAGAAATGCACACAGAGTTGAGACGACTTCAATCAAAGTCTACTCAAACAAGTCAACTCCAACTCTGAGGGAGTACCTCTTTCCCTTTTCACATTATTAGCTTAGCTCTTCATAATTGCTTAACTAATATGTATTTCACATTGGGGACAATGTGAAGTTCAAGTGTGGGGAGGGGTTTTAAAAGGTTTTAAACTTTGTTTGTCCTTAATTGTTCTCATTTTTGTATATGTTTTCGAAAAATAAAACAAAAATGGTCAATTTGTGTTCTTTAGAAAGCATCAAATTTGATAAAAATCGACAAGCCAAATTGATTTTTGAAAAAGATAACTAAAAAGCGTGATAAAACAAAACGAAAAACTTGCATGGTTATCTTTATATTTATACCCATTCCTTCCGTTTACGTGAGCATATTTTTGAGCCTTTACAGCTTTCTTGTCAAATGCTTCTTTGTTTTTGCGGAAAAATGAGTGAGCCGGATGTTTTATGTAATTTAGAACTTGTCATTTGTATACTTTTCAAAACAATGAATATGTGAAATTACATAGAAATGATAGAGGCATTTAGGATACCCCTTTGTCAGCTTTTTCTTTGTTTATATCCCGCACCCAACACTATCCATTAGTTCGCCATGTTGAGCCTATTTTCCGTATTTTTCATAACTTTACCCAAATATTAAAGCACACTTAACCAAAATATAACCTTTTTTATATTTACCCTTTTTTGTTAAAATTCGGCCATAGCTATCTAGATTGATATAATCATAAAAAAAACCCCGTTTTGTCAAAACTCTCTAAAGGAATTATGGAAAACTATCAAGAAAGAAAATAGAGAGCAGAAGTGTGAGAAAGAATAAACTCTGAATACCTACACAATAGCTTAGCAACGTGTTCAGAATCCTAGAAAATAAATCGCCAAGTTTTAACTTTTCTTGCCACTTTCAAATATCCATTACATACCCTTAACCTTAGCGTAACGTTACAACCCATCAAAGACCTCTTGATTTATGCTTTTCACATATTAATTGGTGGAGATTAGATCTTTTGACAAGCTTATGATCTTGCATGATTCATTGACTAGACATCGAGTGTTTTGCATACACATTATATGTATGATTCAGAAATTTAACCGAGTGTGTGTGAACATTGTGAGAAAGATAAAGATTTGCATGCTAAGTCAATCGAACGTAGAATCATTGCTTTATGGTTATCCTTTCATACATCTAACAAAGCTTGTTTGTTTAAATCTTTTATGATAACTTTTTGAAAACCAGTTTGACCACCAAACAAATTAGTAGCTTTGTAAATATTCAGATTCGATTCCGTGTTTTATTTTAAGTTTGCTTGAGGACAAGAAAAGTTCAAGTGTGGGGATGTTTGATATACGTTAAATTATACATGTTTTTATTCCCCGAAACACCTCTGTTTTAAGCGTTTTTTACCGAAAACACGACGTTTAGGTACCAAATTCGGTACTTTGTATTTACAGGTCTTAAACAGAGCACAAAAGAAAAATCTGATGAAAACGAACAAATTCTGATGCATTTCTGATAAAAAGGACAAAAAGCTTATGACTGCCAGGTATGGCACGACCGTGCCATCCATCGGCACTACCGTGCCGATCCTTCGATCTTGGAAGCACTGCCAGTGCAACAACAAGTGCCGATGTTTTCCCGGGCCACACTACCATGCGACCCACCGCATGACCGTGCCAAGGCTTGACGAAGACTTCTGATCTAGTTTCTGATGACATCGCACTACCATGCGACCAGCGGCACTATCGTGCTAATCTGATGACCCAGGCAACTTGTCCACTAGTCCACTTGGCTGACTTGGGATCGAAGAAAATGACGTCACCCGACAACACCGGTCGCACGACCGTGCGACCCAGTGGCACAACCGTGCCGATCACAAAATCACATATAAATAGAGCCATTCGCTACTGGTTCAAAGGTTGGGTTTTTCTCCATGTTTCTGGGCGATTTCTGGGTTCCGAAGCAGTCCTGATCAGACCCATTTGAGGCTTAAAGATCGAGTGGAAGCATAAACCGATCCAACCCATCAATTCCTTGCTTGTCTATGGTTCGATTCCTTGTTCTTGAACATGTATTCTGATCATTTTGCAAGTTATGAGCTGATGTTAGTTTATGTTTAATGTAGTATTATGTAATAGTAGTAATGAACTTGTTTCTTGAATAATCTTTATGTTGTAATCTTGTTTGTATTAAACTTTAGTACTTTTTCATGTTTGAATCTTCATGATTATATTAACGTTTCATTGATGTTGAGTTCCTGATTATGTTTGATTATCTTGGATAATGAATCTGTGGTTAGTGGGATGGTAAATATTTCTTGATTAATCACTTGTTTATAAACTTGTTTACACCATGAGACTCGAGAGGGGTATTGGCTTTATCTAAGATATATCTTATTTTGACTAGGAATACTTTCTTGCACGTATGTAACACCTCGAAAATTTACGTCCAATAATGTATTGACACGTGTCATAAGCTTAAAACGTGTAAAGGATTTAGTTTGGAAAGAAGATATTGGAACATTAATTTAGAAGAGATGATGGAAGCAGGAGTTCATTTTGGCCATGGTACTAGGAAATGGAATCCTAAAATGGCACCTTATATCTCTGCAAAACGTAAAGGTATTCATATTACAAATCTTACTAGAACTGCTCGTTTTTTATCAGAAGCTTGTGATTTGGTTTTTGATGCAGCAAGTAGGGGAAAACAATTCTTACTTGTTGGCACTAAAAATAAAGAAGCTGATTCAGTAGCATGGGCTGCAATAAGGGCTCGGTGTCATTATGTTAATAAAAAATGGCTCGGTGGTATGTTAACGAATTGGTCCACTACAGAAACGAGACTTCATAAGTTTAGAGACTTGAGAACTGAACAAAAAACAGGGGGCTCAGCCGTCTTCCGAAAAGAGATGCGGCTATGTTGAAAAGACAATTATCTCATTTGCAAACATATCTGGGCGGGATTAAATATATGACAGGGTTACCCGATATTGTAATCATCGTTGATCAGCACGAAGAATATACGGCCCTTCAAGAATGTATCACATTGGGAATTCCAACAATTTGTTTAATCGATACAAATTGTGACCCCGATCTCGCAGATATTTCGATTCCAGCGAATGATGACGCTATATCTTCAATCCGATTAATTCTTAACAAATTAGTATTTGCAATTTGTGAGGGCCGTTCTGGCTATATAAGAAATCCGTGATTAATAATAAGATAAATAACTTATTTCATTTCGGAACCTTCATAGATTTATCGAATCGGTTACTATTTCTGAATCTCAAAAAAGAGAGAAAAATAACAAGGAATAGAATTTGATTAGTTGGTATTCAAAATATACGATTCAAGTAGTCAAGTCGAGAAAGAGATGGTTGAATCAAAATCATTTTGTTTAAAGTTCTATTTTTGTCAGAGGGCAATATGAATGTTCTATCATGTTCCATCAACACACTAAATGGGTTATACGATCTATCCGGTGTGGAAGTAGGCCAACATTTTTATTGGAAAATCGGGGGTTTCCAAGTCCACGGCCAAGTACTTATTACTTCTTGGGTTGTAATTGCTATCTTATTAGGTTCAGCCGCTCTAGCCGTTCGGAACCCACAAACCATTCCGACCGGCGGTCAGAATTTCTTCGAATATGTCCTTGAATTTATTCGAGATGTGAGTAAAACTCAAATTGGAGAAGAATATGGTCCTTGGGTTCCTTTTAATAGAACTATGTTTCTATTTATTTTTGTTTCTAATTGGTCAGGCGCCCTTTTACCTTGGAAAATCATACAATTACCTCATGGGGAATTAGCCGCACCCACGAATGATATAAATACTACTGTTGCTTTGGCTTTACTCACGTCAGTGGCATATTTCTATGCAGGTCTTACCAAAAAAGGATTGAGTTATTTCGGGAAATATATTCAACCAACTCCAATTCTTTTACCTATTAATATCTTAGAAGATTTCACAAAGCCCCTATCACTTAGTTTTCGACTTTTCGGAAATATATTAGCCGATGAATTAGTAGTTGTTGTTCTTGTTTCTTTAGTACCTTCAGTGGTTCCTATCCCCGTCATGTTCCTTGGATTATTTACAAGTGGTATTCAAGCTCTTATTTTTGCAACTTTAGCCGCGGCTTATATAGGTGAATCCATGGAGGGCCACCATTGACTAGTTTTCTAAATAGTCTTTTTTTTTAGTTTAACCTAAGGCAATGGTGCGTGGCTAAACAAAAAATGAAATTCGGAAATGAAAATATACAACTACACTATATACGATCTAGAGTAATAGAAAAAAAAGATTACAATAAAGAATAGTGTTCGGTTCGAGGCTTGATCGCAAATCCGGTAAGTACAAGTATGTTAATAGCTTAGCATGCTAAAGTGTTGTAAACAACACATAGGGCTATCGTGTGATACACGTTACCCCAATTAAAATGATTGATATAGTTGACGAAAATACGCGCGTTGACGCGTATAGTAGAAAAAAAAAGAGCCTTGTATTATAATACGGGCTATTATTGAAGTTGACGTTACTAACTTTATGAATGTTTAATTGAAGGACACTCGCGTTTGAAGACGACGAGAGTCAAACGAATTGTGGATATGATGATGGAACGGTCCGAAGTATGACGAGAGGAGCATGCTCACCGGGGACTAAATCGCGTAACGACCGCGAACAAGGTTAAATGGCAAGGAACGCCCGTTGGGGCAAACATTACCAGGTGCACATTTTAAATAATCGCACAAATAGTAATATGCAACAAATAAGTAGAAATTGAAAGTTGCATATGTAGATTAAAAACTTGGAAAAACCCGAATAGAAAATGTATTCGGGATATTGTTTCCAAGAGAAACAAATAGAGGCGTTACTTACATAGGGCGTGATGTGAAAACTATAAAAAGGTCATGTGTGTCATGTGTTAATCGCTTACTCTGGCCAAGTAAGTAGTGGCATATGATACCACGAACTTCTTATGGCGGACACGTTTACATCCGATGTAGTAAGGACGGTGTGAATGGGGGCTAACTTAAAAGTACCCAAATGAATCAAATAAGCAAAATGTTTGATAAGAATGTAAACGCACAACCGAGTGACGGAAGCGTATTACAACAGGATAATGAGCCCGAATGAAGGGACAAAGAAGCATGTAAAATGATTTAGACAAGTATTGGGAGGGAGTGTACTTACACTCGAACCCATAAAACGCAAGCATGAAAAATGATTTAGACAAGTATTGGGAGGGAGTGCACTTACACTCGAACCCATAAAACGCAAGCATGAAAAATGATTTAGACAAGTATTGGGAGGGAGTGCACTTACACTCGAACCCAGAAAACGCAAGCATGTAAAATGATTTAGACAAGTATTGGGAGGGAGTGTACTTACACTCGAACCCAGAAAACGCAAACGTGAAAAATGATTTAGACAAGCATTGGGAGGGAGTGTACTTACACTCGAACCCGGAAAATGCGAATATGTCCCTAAACGAGTCGTTTTTGTAAAACGTCAAACTTAAAGAAAAAGTCGGGATATAAAAATGAAGCGAGGTCTTAATGCACACCGGGAGGGTCGCAATAATAATGATCCCGGTAAAACACCCAGTTGATGGGTAAGAATTAAGCACATGCGTAAACCAAGAGACGTGAACGCGGGTTGAAAAAAAAAATCAAAGTAACTTGGATTACGAGTTATGACTATAAAATCTCGTATATAGAAATTGTGAGCAAATATGTTCAACTATTCGAAGTCGAATGGGTTGAATAAAGAATAAAGTTGATTGTTTATAAGTGATAGATTTCACATTAATAGGTCAAACATGTTGAATACAGTATAATGCTGAATGGCACAAATGAGCGCTAGTCAGATAAAAGTAGCGTTAAATGCAAGAGAATAATGAGCCCGGTAATGGGATATAACCAAATAAGAATAAAATATGGACTGTCAATATCCTGGTATGGATAATTGACAAAAGTTAAAGAGAAGATCCTAAAAACTAAAACTTCGGTTTTAGTAAGAAATAATGTTTTTACAAACATAAATTCTGATAGGAATTTAAAAAGTAAGCATGAAAGATGCAAGTCTTGACACTGATAGGCGCAAGACGATATATTCGAAAAGTGATATTTTCGAAAATGAAATTTTGATATAAATTAAACATGATGTAACATAATCACGGTCAGGAAAGTTATGTGAAATAAAATCACATAGTAGCCCGAGAGATGGGTATAAAGTAACTGGACTAATAAGACTAGTCAGTTAGGCCGGTTAAGGTCAATATTTAAATTAAGAAAGTGTTCAACACGCTATCTATATTAAGATTAGCGTGAAATAAACATAGTTGATAAGAGTCTATGACCAAGTGGCCAATTGGCTACCCAGTCAAGCCAAACCATAAAGGTAAGTGAGTACAAAACGATAGTGATGGTCCATGAGGTCATAATAACAAAAAGTATTGATCGCCTATACCGAGCGATCACAAGACAACACAAGGAAAGTATTGGGAAGTTAGCTCGAGTAAAAGCATGATAAAAAGGATAAGCCGAAAGGTATGTGGTAATACGCCTTGTAGAATTTCGTTAATAGCACATCTAGATAGTGCTAAATACATAAGATAAAATCAGGAAATTCATTTTGCGGCGAGTTCTGTATGAATGAACCAAATGAATAAGTACTTAAAGGAAAGGGTCTGTTTATAAAAGTGAAAGATCTCACTAGAAACATCCAAATGGGTGAAAATAATGGATTCACAAAGAATCCGAAAGTATAAGGCGATGGAATTCGCTAAGTTAACCAAACAAGTCGAAATAACAAGAAGGTGTTATCTTGAATTGCGTTAATTCGCATAAAAGACATATATGTTGTGTAATTAAAAGATGTACCATATTTGTCTGGTAACACTAACAAATGGACAAAGTGAGTAATGCTTAGAAGGTTACTCAGTTTATGTACATAGGGTTTGAAACTAAATAAACTATTTAAGAAAAGGTTTCGAGGACGAAACCTCTTTAAGGGGGGTAGACTTGTAACACCCCGAAAATGGGTTTGGTAATTAACCCACGTTAATACTAAAAGACGGGTAAAGTACTGTTAGTGGTAAAAATAGCCCGGTGAATATTAGGATTTTAAATAAATAAACCTAATATTAAATAAAAGTAGTACACAGGCTTTTGGAGGAAATAAAGTTTATAGAAGGCCCGACCTAACGGGACCTAAAATAAACTTAGTCATAAATATTCCCGAACCTGCTAAGTTAACTAGGAATATTTAACCTAGTTAATAAGTGGGAAAATTGTTAAAAGAAATAAGTAGGTTGTGGCCTACTTAATAACGAACCAAACACGAGGGGTTAAAGCGGGATAACTAGAAAAGTTATTTAATTAAAACAAACACAAACACACACACAGTGTGTGTTCTGGATCGAGCTCAGGGGCGACCAAGAAGGGTCAAACCCTAATCAACACAATTTCATCAAATTGAAGGGGCAAATCAAGTCCAAATCAAAATCCGAGTATGAATTAGTGATCTCCATTGAAAAAGGAGTCACGAGGTATGTAAATTTCTTGAGAAATCTCTAGTTGAAATTCTGAGCAAACCTAGAGAACTCGAATCTGAGCTTGCATGTTTGTTGTTTGGATGAAATTAATGATGAAACTATGTCTAGGAGTAAACCCTAGTCATGTACTTATTGAATTGATGTTCATGGTTGTGAATTCATGATCATACACTCATGTGTCAAGTGGGTTTTGATTATGTAGTAAAGATGATGATGTACACATGTTTAAAATCATCATAGTTGCTAGTAGGAACAAGATACTTGAACAATTTGCAAGTTTGAGTAATTGATCATAAGTGATAGTGGTGAATTTTGATGTTAATCTTGGTAAAAAAATAATAATAATAATAATAACTAGTTAGGAACTAGTTAGTAAATATGTAAAATTATGCACATTAGGTGTTTGTTAAAATGCCTAAATGAGAACTAAGTGTTGATAATGTGCCTAATTGAGTCTTGTGAACTTGATAGTGCAATCATATGTGTTAATTGGTGATTTGACTTTTAAATAGTCAAACCGACCATTAATAAGATCGAATGGTAATTGTGATAGAAAATATGTAAAGATGGAATAGTCATAATTAATGATGACTAATATAACCGTCTTATGAATTATGATGATAGTTTGACGCTTGACAAGCTAGGTGGAGGCTTGGAAAGGAAGCGGGTCAAACGAAGCAAGTATGAAGGAAAAGCGTAATTCGGATGCAAGGTAAGTATAGCTTACACTAGTCTTAAATTGTGGAATATTTTCTTATCATATAAGTTATGAATGAGATATCTAAACAATTGAAATATGATGTTCCGTCGTGTAGTCGAACGGAACAAGAACGTCAAAGATGAAAGAAACCATAATAATGGTTAAAAAGAAGTAAATCAATAATTTGGTCATATTATGTCGAAAGTAATAAACGGTTTATAAGTAAAATGACCGTACGATGTTAAACGGAACGGGTCATGTAGACGAGACGATAATAAATATCATCTCGCATAGATAAACGACCATTTCGGCCAAACGGGTCAAAAGGTGTAGACATCACCTTTTGACAATATCGACTAATGATTCTTTTGTCGAGTTATATGCTTACAGGAATATATATCCAATGGATATTCGTATCGTTCTAAATTAGCGAATATAAATCAAGGTATTAAAACCGGGTTAATAAGTTGACCCGGGCCAGGTATGTATAATAGATCAACTCCTCTTTTAGAACTTGGAGATCTATGAGATTTAGGCAAAGTAAAAAGAAACATTCGGTTACCTTAAAAGGTAAACCGAAGGATTTAAATAATAAGAACGGGTGTTACAAGTTGGTATCAGGTCCCAGGATCGAAACCTGGCTCTGATACCAACTTGTAACACCCGTTCTTATTATTCAAGGTTTAACGTAAATTTTACGTAAAACAATCATGTAATTAAGATTACATAAACATTTGGAAATACGGGTTTATTAAAACTTTTACAAATCATAAGTTATTCTACATAACGAGGTTGAATTCGTTGTTTAAAATTTACTATGTGTGAAAGTGCGGAAGCGTGTGTCTTTATCGTGTTCGGTTCTTCGTTGAGCTTGATTGTCTTCCGGCATCCAAGGTGTACCTACATTTCATAAACATGAAATGCTTTAGTCATACAGGGCTTAAATCGTGTCTAAACGAATCCGAGAAACAATTGATAACAAAAACAAAATTTTCAACCTGGCCTCCACCGTAACTTACGGTGACCTCTGATTTAATATGTTTCTACCGTAAATCAGCAGGTTACCACCGTAACCATATCAGCTCCACCGTAAATTACGGTGGCACCGTAATTTACGGTGGACCCTGCATCCAGTTTTCCATTTTGCCGTAATTTGACACGAAATCTTTCGTATCTTTCAAACCGCTTATCCGTTTGACCTTCCGTTTCTTCCTACATGTTTGTAATTTGATTTTCCATCAAATGGATTTAAAATCTGACTTCCGGATTAACAAATTTTTAGAGTTTTAAGCTTTTGGCTTAAACTAGAATTTACCCATTTTAACCCGTTCATGTATTTATCAAACAAACTTGTTTGTTCGATTCCAAATTCTCGTAAACCTTCTAAGTTCTATATCGTCTATCATATTTGGCTCAAACCATAGGTTTTCTACGCATTTTAAACCCGCTTATACTCAAGTGCTTATTTTGACCCGTTAAGGACATTTAAGCAACTTTTACGCATAACTCACACCCATTTCTTTCTAGCATTTTATTTCCACATTAATTATCAAGTGACCTTCCATCACATCTATATTTGTGATGGTTTTAATGTGACGATCTAATTAATCCGAGTTTACCCTTCGGATTATCAATTTACGGCAAAGACTCATATAGAGTCTTTTGACCAAGGATTTACATCTTACGCTATTAGACTTATTCTAAGTATTAACTTGATTATAAAACTTGTTTTCAAGCGACTTCTAAGGGTTGTTTGCTTAATTTTGTTTACAAGGGCGTTTTGGTCATTTTTAACCCCTCTTTTACAACGAAGGGTTTGCTTAGCCATATACGCCCAAAATCTCGTTTTTAACCAAATCTTATTTTCAAAACACTCTGTCTATAATTTAAATCCTTCGGTTTACCTTTTAAGGTAACCGAATGTTTCTTTTTACTTTGCCTAAATCTCATAGATCTCCAAGTTCTAAAAGAGGAGTTGATCTATTATACATACCTGGCCCGGGTCAACTTATTAACCCGGTTTTAATACCTTGATTTATATTCGCTAATTTAGAACGATACGAATATCCATTGGATATCTATTCCTGTAAGCATATAACTCGACAAAAGAATCATTAGTCGATATTGTCAAAAGGTGATGTCTACACCTTTTGACCCGTTTGGCCGAAATGGTCGTTTATCTATGCGAGATGATATTTATTATCGTCTCGTCTACATGACCCGTTCCGTTTAACATCGTACGGTCATTTTACTTATAAACCGTTTATTACTTTCGACATAATATGACCAAATTATTGATTTACTTCTTTTTAACCATTATTATGGTTTCTTTCATCTTTGACGTTCTTGTTCCGTTCGACTACACGACGGAACATCATATTTCAATTGTTTAGATATCTCATTCATAACTTATATGATAAGAAAATATTCCACAATTTAAGACTAGTGTAAGCTATACTTACCTTGCATCCGAATTACGCTTTTCCTTCATACTTGCTTCGTTTGACCCGCTTCCTTTCCAAGCCTCCACCTAGCTTGTCAAGCGTCAAACTATCATCATAATTCATAAGACGGTTATATTAGTCATCATTAATTATGACTATTCCATCTTTACATATTTTCTATCACAATTACCATTCGATCTTATTAATGGTCGGTTTGACTATTTAAAAGTCAAATCACCAATTAACACATATGATTGCACTATCAAGTTCACAAGACTCAATTAGGCACATTATCAACACTTAGTTCTCATTTAGGCATTTTAACAAACACCTAATGTGCATAATTTTACATATTTACTAACTAGTTCCTAACTAGTTATTATTATTATTATTATTATTTTACCAAGATTAACATCAAAATTCACCACTATCACTTATGATCAATTACTCAAACTTGCAAATTGTTCAAGTATCTTGTTCCTACTAGCAACTATGATGATTTTAAACATGTGTACATCATCATCTTTACTACATAATCAAAACCCACTTGACACATGAGTGTATGATCATGAATTCACAACCATGAACATCAATTCAATAAGTACATGACTAGGGTTTACTCCTAGACATAGTTTCATCATTAATTTCATCCAAACAACAAACATGCAAGCTCAGATTCGAGTTCTCTAGGTTTGCTCAGAATTTCAACTAGAGATTTCTCAAGAAATTTACATACCTCGTGACTCCTTTTTCAATGGAGATCACTAATTCATACTCGGATTTTGATTTGGACTTGATTTGCCCCTTCAATTTGATGAAATTGTGTTGATTAGAGTTTGACCCTTCTTGGTCGCCCCTGAGCTCGATCCAGAACACACACTGTGTGTGTGTTTGTGTTTGTTTTAATTAAATAACTTTTCTAGTTATCCCGCTTTAACCCCTCGTGTTTGGTTCGTTATTAAGTAGGCCACAACCTACTTATTTCTTTTAACAATTTTCCCACTTATTAACTAGGTTAAATATTCCTAGTTAACTTAGCGGGTTCGGGAATATTTATGACTAAGTTTATTTTAGGTCCCGTTAGATCGGGCCTTCTATAAACTTTATTTCCTCCAAAAGCCTGTGTACTACTTTTATTTAATATTAGGTTTATTTATTTAAAATCCTAATATTCACCGGGCTATTTTTACCACTAACAGTACTTTACCCGTCTTTTAGTATTAACGTGGGTTAATTACCAAACCCGTTTTCGGGGTGTTACAAGTCTACCCCCCTTAAAGAGGTTTCGTCCTCGAAACCTTTTCTTACATAGTTTATTTAGTTTCAAACCCTATGTACATAAACTGAGTAACCTTCTAAGCATTACTCACTTTGTCCATTTGTTAGTGTTACCAGACAAATATGGTACATCTTTTAATTACACAACATATATGTCTTTTATGCGAATTAACGCAATTCAAGATAACACCTTCTTGTTATTTCGACTTGTTTGGTTAACTTAGCGAATTCCATCGCCTTATACTTTTGGATTCTTTGTGAATCCATTATTTTCACCCATTTAGATGTTTCTAGTGAGATCTTTCACTTTTACAAACAGACCCTTTCCTTTAAGTACTTATTCATTTGGTTCATTCATACAGAACTCGCCGCAAAATGAATTTCCTGATTTTATCTTATGTATTTAGCACTATCTAGATGTGCTATTAACGAAATTCTACAAGGCGTATTACCACATACCTTTCGGCTTATCCTTTTTATCATGCTTTTACTCGAGCTAACTTCCCAATACTTTACTTGTGTTGTCTTGTGATCGCTCGGTATAGGCGATCAATACTTTTTGTTATTATGACCTCATGGACCATCACTATCGTTTTGTACTCACTTACCTTTATGGTTTGGCTTGACTGGGTAGCCAATTGGCCACTTGGTCATAGACTCTTATCAACTATGTTTATTTCACACTAATCTTAATATAGATAGCGTGTTGAACACTTTCTTAATTTAAATATTGACCTTAACCGGCCTAACTGACTAGTCTTATTAGTCCAGTTACTTTATACCCATCTCTCGGGCTACTATGTGATTTTATTTCACATAACTTTCCTGACCGTGATTATGTTACATCATGTTTAATTTATATCAAAATTTCATTTTCGAAAATATCACTTTTCGAATATATCGTCTTGCGCCTATCAGTGTCAAGACTTGCATCTTTCATGCTTACTTTTTAAATTCCTATCAGAATTTATGTTTGTAAAAACATTATTTCTTACTAAAACCGAAGTTTTAGTTTTTAGGATCTTCTCTTTAACTTTTGTCAATTATCCATACCAGGATATTGACAGTCCATAATTTATTCTTATTTGGTTATATCCCATTACCGGGCTCATTATTCTCTTGCATTTAACGCTACTTTTATCTGACTAGCGCTCATTTGTGCCATTCAGCGTTATACTGTATTCAACATGTTTGACCTATTAATGTGAAATCTATCACTTATAAACAATCAACTTTATTCTTTATTCAACCCATTCGACTTCGAATAGTTGAACATATTTGCTCACAATTTCTATATACGAGATTTTATAGTCATAACTCGTAATCCAAGTTACTTTGATTTTTTTTTTCAACCCGCGTTCACGTCTCTTGGTTTACGCATGTGCTTAATTCTTACCCATCAACTGGGTGTTTTACCGGGATCATTATTATTGCGACCCTCCCGGTGTGCATTAAGACCTCGCTTCATTTTTATATCCCGACTTTTTCTTTAAGTTTGACGTTTTACAAAAACGACTCGTTTAGGGACATATTCGCATTTTCCGGGTTCGAGTGTAAGTACACTCCCTCCCAATGCTTGTCTAAATCATTTTTCACGTTTGCGTTTTCTGGGTTCGAGTGTAAGTACACTCCCTCCCAATACTTGTCTAAATCATTTTACATGCTTGCGTTTTCTGGGTTCGAGTGTAAGTGCACTCCCTCCCAATACTTGTCTAAATCATTTTTCATGCTTGCGTTTTATGGGTTCGAGTGTAAGTGCACTCCCTCCCAATACTTGTCTAAATCATTTTTCATGCTTGCGTTTTATGGGTTCGAGTGTAAGTACACTCCCTCCCAATACTTGTCTAAATCATTTTACATGCTTCTTTGTCCCTTCATTCGGGCTCATTATCCTGTTGTAATACGCTTCCGTCACTCGGTTGTGCGTTTACATTATTATCAAACATTTTGCTTATTTGATTCATTTGGGTACTTTTAAGTTAGCCCCCATTCACACCGTCCTTACTACATCGGATGTAAACGTGTCCGCCATAAGAAGTTCGTGGTATCATATGCCACTACTTACTTGGCCAGAGTAAGCGATTAACACATGACACACATGACCTTTTTATAGTTTTCACATCACGCCCTATGTAAGTAACGCCTCTATTTGTTTCTCTTGGAAACAATATCCCGAATACATTTTCTATTCGGGTTTTTCCAAGTTTTTAATCTACATATGCAACTTTCAATTTCTACTTATTTGTTGCATATTACTATTTGTGCGATTATTTAAAATGTGCACCTGGTAATGTTTGCCCCAACGGGCGTTCCTTGCCATTTAACCTTGTTCGCGGTCGTTACGCGATTTAGTCCCCGGTGAGCATGCTCCTCTCGTCATACTTCGGACCGTTCCATCATCATATCCACAATTCGTTTGACTCTCGTCGTCTTCAAACGCGAGTGTCCTTCAATTAAACATTCATAAAGTTAGTAACGTCAACTTCAATAATAGCCCGTATTATAATACAAGGCTCTTTTTTTTTCTACTATACGCGTCAACGCGCGTATTTTCGTCAACTATATCAATCATTTTAATTGGGGTAACGTGTATCACACGATAGCCCTATGTGTTGTTTACAACACTTTAGCATGCTAAGCTATTAACATACTTGTACTTACCGGATTTGCGATCAAGCCTCGAACCGAACACTATTCTTTATTGTAATCTTTTTTTTCTATTACTCTAGATCGTATATAGTGTAGTTGTATATTTTCATTTCCGAATTTCATTTTTTGTTTAGCCACGCACCATTGCCTTAGGTTAAACTAAAAAAAAAGACTATTTAGAAAACTAGTCAATGGTGGCCCTCCATGGATTCACCTATATAAGCCGCGGCTAAAGTTGCAAAAATAAGAGCTTGAATACCACTTGTAAACAATTTTTAGCTTAGGCTCGGTTCGGAACCGAAAGTCGCATAGTTTGACTTATGCTTTGACTCCCAGTTCTGACCCGTTTAAGCATAGTTTAGAAATGCTTTAGAGCTTTATTAGGACCAAGTTACCTATAAGTATAACCCTCTGTGATTATACAACTTGGTTCATTAGTTATCCGATTCATATGCATGATTCCGTTAAATGCTTAAATGTTGACTATTATGCCCTTTTGACCTTAAAACGTGATTTTTGAAAAAGTAAAAGTGTAGAAACCTTAGTTACTTATTTATAAACTTGCACCTAAAATTTGACATCAGTTTGAGGTCTAGATTAGGAGTTATGCTCATTAGCGTAATTTGAAAGCTTTATGTTAATTAAACGGCGTAATTAGCGTATAGCCTATTTAAACCCACTTTTTGATATCAAACTTTTTACCCACTGTTATAAAATAATATTTTAGGATTTTTGGAGATTTTTATTTATTTTTAGGCTGAGCATAACTTAGAGTTCTAAGCTTAATTCGGTAATTGCCGGTTTTGCCCTTTTGGGCTATAAAATGAGTTTTATAAATCCTTTTGACCCCAAACCATTTTCTACTAATTTAATATGATAAATAAAGTAATTTGATCCTTCTGGAATTATAAAAATATCAGCCTTCCTTTGAAAGCCCGGAAATGGTTTCAAATCGCCTTTTTAGGCATTTTTGACGCATAGTATGTATTAAGATTATGTTGAGCACATAAGGTTTGATACCTACTGATATTTTAAGTAAATTATTATATTTTTACAGTAAGCTAAAGTCTTACACTCAGGTTTCCAGTTTTGACCTTTTAAGCCTATGTGAAATTACCAAAATACCCCTAAGGTGCATAGTTTGGTTTTAAATGAGAAATTCCACATATAGGTCATACCCTACTGACATAACTTAGTAAATTTAGTATATTTACTAGATACATCAGACCTGTAACTCAGATTACAAATTAAACTCTTTTATAACCTTTTAAATGACCAAAATACCCCTACGGGGCGTAATTTGTGTTTAAATCCGTTTTGGGCATAATAGAAGATATCTTACTGATGTCACAACATATTTAAAGAATTTTAACTTAGGAAACTTGCATATGACTCTTTTGGTTACTCGTTACGCACTCTTCGTGTTCGAATCAGCGTATGTAACTAGTTTGCATATATTAGCCGAAACAGGTCAAACCATATCGTTTTTGTCTCAAAATCCAGAATGTGTTTAGTTTACCCTTGTTACACAAGTATACAAGCTTGTCAGGTCTAAACCACATTCTAATCCGGTTCTCGCTTAATCATGCGTTTTGAACCGTATCCTCCTTTAAAACTAACCGGTCTAAGCTTAGGCTTAATTAAAGACCCGTTAGGAATCTAATAGGTTATTAAAAACCTTCATTCCAGATTTAGGAGCCCAGTAAAAGCTATCTGTACTTGCTGATTTGATATACGGTTGGGATTGAATTTATATTTAGCTCAGGTAAATATTTTTAACTTATTTTCCCTATACAGGCTTGGGGTACGGTATATAAAATACCGTTTGGTCCGGCATTGAATCTTTAATCGAATAGAGGTTAAATCATTGATATGCTACGTTTTGAATGTGTTTTGTTTGCTTAAAGCCTTTGGGGGGTTAATGACCATGTCCTGGATATCCTTGGCATCATCTTACGAGATGGCCACGACCTTAGCACGGGGTGTAGGCGTACACCCGTCAGTGCCTAACCAAATAATGTGGTGTGTCTATTAATCTTTAACCCGGTCTACGGATCAGGCTACTGAACGCATAAGTAACATGTAATTCCCTTACAAGATTATATTCATATAATTATCCCAAGTTATAAAATGTTTTGTGCCACGTGCATTCAAATCAATTTTCAAACCTTTTCAAAATGAGTCAGTTAAATTGTATTTACCAGTGTAAACTGGCGTATTTTTCCAAAAAGGTTAAGTGCAGGTACTAATCGGAATAGGCTGGCTACTCCTAGCATCAATAAAGAGTCTCGCAGGCTTAGATGCCTAAAGTCTGTTGAACAAATGTTTCATTTTATTTTCGATCCGCCTGTGGATCCTTTACATTCCGTTTGTAATACTTGATATTACTTTATATCGGTTTGTAATATATTTATCTTTTGCTTCCGCTGTGCATTTAAATATTGTGTTGTTTGACTATGATGATATCAACTACGTCACTATACTCCCCACCGGGCCCACCAGTGACACGTGGAAAATAGGGGTGTGACAGGTTGGTATCAGAGCCAACATTGAGTGAATTAAACACTAGCTTTTTGTGTTTAATCTCAATGACACGATA
The DNA here is from genome assembly GCA_030545235.1 of Helianthus tuberosus. Lineage (NCBI taxonomy): Eukaryota > Viridiplantae > Streptophyta > Magnoliopsida > Asterales > Asteraceae > Helianthus > Helianthus tuberosus. The sequence goes on from CM060450.1 coordinate 73,565,255, forward strand.
GCACATTCTTTGACCTTCCGAGTCTAGACTTAACATAGGAATACTCTCGTCCCTATTCGGAGGATTATTACCTTCAATTATATTTTAATATGTCGCCAAGCAAGAAGCTGTAATGGAAATTCTCCCCATTTGAAGCCTAGGAAAGGCCGAGCTTCGTATTGCGACTAGGATTAATGTACAACCAAGGAGAAGACATTCAGAACTAAAATAAAGAAGAAACTCCTTTTGCTGAAGTTCGTTTCCTTAGTAAGTCCTTATAAGGGCATTTTTATCTTTCAGTCCCTTTGAGGACAACAACATTTCTTTTAAGTCCCTTTTAGGGCAATTCTGTACCTCTTTTTAAAATCGTTGGAATGTTTTATCAAAATTTCATTTATTCAATATATATGAATATAATATATGAAATAAATTAAAATAACATTCCTTTTATAAGATCTGCCATTTTAATAAAATGGCAAAATCTAAAAAGGACAAGACCTAGCCTCGTGTCATTATTAAGACCCGGCCAAGATGGCAGTTCCTCAATTTTGGTTCAGATCCTTATTAACATCCCAAGTTAGGATTGTTCTGCGTTAATTATTAAAAAAGAATCTTAAAAGGGTATAACCTAGCTTGAATGTCATTAAAGACCTGGCTACGATGGTGAGACCTGTTAAAAGAGATTCAGATCCTTGTTAAACACTTGAAAACGTGTTAACACCCCCGATAACAGTGATGCGATAAAATCACGCTTGTCATCTTTATATTAGGAACTTCCAAACCCCTTATTTAGCCTAAATAATCAATAGGAATCATAGCTAACAAACGTCGAACATGATGTACACATCTAAACATCCACCTGGGATGTATACCTACTGGCAAAGATGTATACATGAAAAAGATAGTTTTATTTCATAACTTCTTGTCAAGACAACGAACTATGAAATTTTCTGATCCAAAGGAATCATCGATTATGTTTTAAAGTTTCCCCTAGTGACAAGGCATGTGTGCCATCAAAAAGTCCTTTGGAACTGTGACAACCGTCACTTTTCCGTACATTCCGTACACGAAATGAACAGTAATTTGCGCTTAAATGACTGTGCATGATCTGGTTTACCAGACAAATAAATTTCTGAATTCCATGCAAGTGAATTCATGTACATTTTGTGCTACAAAATATAGCTCTATGCATAAACGAGAGCGTTGCGTCAGAAATATTAGTAAACTCACCGGTAAGACACATCGTGTCAACAGAACTGCAGAAAGCAGTCAGACATTAGAATTGAGGCCTAGGTGTAGGTCCGACGACAAAAGTACACTAAAACCCAAGAGTACATGTAAGGGTTTAATTTATAGACATTGCGAAAGCAAAAATAAGCACTAAAAAGCACCCGAAACGCACTTTAAGTGCATAATTATGTATAATTCAGCTCAATTCAGCATTTAAACATACGAATATTATGCAGAAATTTCGTTTTATCATCCAGAATATTTCCCTAAGTGTTGGGAATTGAAAGGGTACATGAAGGGTACTTAAAAGACACTAAAAAGTGCGATTTAGCGCTTTAACGGATCAGTGTCTAACCGAACAACCGGACTTTACCCGGAACACCAAAATAATGCTAGAAGTCAATCAATCAATCAATCAATCAATCATACCCAGTAAATCCCACAAATAGCAAAGCTACTTATAGGGTCTGGGGAGGGTGGATGTAGACAGACCTTTCCTCTATCCCTAGGGATAGAGAGGCTGCTTCCAGAGAGACCCCCGGCTCCAAAACGAACAACATACCAAAACATCAAGTCAAAGAATATAGAAAAAGAAGCCACCTATATCAAGAAAGTGATCAGAGTGGCACAGTATAATGTAAATCATGTATAATGGCATACAACAACATTTGGGCATAAACACAAGAGGTCACTCACTGTTAAAGTCCCTTAAAGAATAAGAAAAACCTACGTCCCTAAAATACACCTAAGACCTTACTGCAATAACCTCTAGAAGTCCTTAACCCTAATCCTACGCCTCCACGAAGTCCTATCTTGGACCATGTCCTTAGACAGATGCAACTCTAGTAAATCATGCCTAATCTGCTCATCCCATGTCAGCTTGGGTCTGCCTCTTCCTCTCCTCCCCTCCACAGTAAGAGTTTCCACTACTCTAATTGGTGCCGTCGTTTGCCTCCGCTTTACGTGCCCAAACCATCTCAATCTCCCCTCCCTAATCTTATCCGATATACTAGCCACTCCTAATCTTTCCCTAAAAACCTCATTTCTTATCCGATCTAACCTCGTGTGTCCACACATCCACCTCAGCATCCTCATCTCTGCTACTTCCATCTTGCGCGCTTGTGTCTTCTTGATAGCCCAACAGTCTGTTCCATATAGCATAGCGGGCCTAACTGCTACCCTGTAAAATTTCCCCTTTAGTTTAGTTGGGAACCTCCTATCGCACAATACCCCGCTGGCTGCCTTCCATCTACACCAGCCAGCCTGTATGCGATGGGTTACATCACTATCTATGGCTGCCTTCCAAAATAATGCTAGAAGCATTGTTTTTATTTTTCTGAGCTAGTTAGGGCCCCCGTACACCCTAACACACTATATATTTCATAACACACTTAACCCTAAACCTAACAATTAACATTTAGCTAGATTATGAAACTAGAAGTTGAAATCGAACTAGACACCCCCCCCCCCCCACTAGCTTGAAATCAGCCTCATGGCCTATTTAGTGGATCTTGTTGATTAATTTATTAGATATTGCCTTGTACTAAGAAGACATATAATCCAATGGTTACACACTTGTTGGAAGAACATTCTATTTAACCATAAGACCATTCCTAATTCATTTCATCTTCCCCAACTCACCAAAAATCCTCCATCATTCTACCATACCTATGGCCCAAACCATACACACACCCACATCCATTGCAAGCTCCATATCAAGCAATCTAAGGTGAATCTAAGGTGTAAGAAGCTAAGTTAGGAGGTGTGGAAGCAACGGAACTTGAAGGACCTTCTTCATTTGCTTTTATCCACTTCATTTGTCCTCTTGAACTTCCCTAGCCTTGTGCTAGTAGTAAGTGCTTCAAATCTTCATCTTGTTCTTGTTTATGATGGTTAATAGATGATTTAATGGCTAAAAATGATGAAACACTAAAGAACATACATTAAAGTCTTGAACATAAGGTGTATAGGGTGGATAAAGAGAAGTTATGTGTGTAAATCTTGTGAAACTTGTCTAGTTATGATTATTTGATGTTGTTGTTGGTAAAAGCAAGATGGATCATCATCTAGACATACTAGTCCATGTTAGAAAGCATGAACTAGTAGGATGTAAAAGTTAGAAAGTTAAAAGATGATGGATCCATCCATTCATAAGACATGAACTTGAGTAAAAGTAATTTTCTTGTGAAATAAGACTCTAAACATGTAGATCTAAAGATCTACAAGTGGTTTTTCGGAAGAACCAAGTAAAATATATACAAGTCTCATTTTAAGTCGGGTCTTTCATGAACTAGAGATGTTTTTATGAACAAACAAGTGTATGGACACTTGTGTAACAAAAACTTTAACAAAGAAATAATTTTCGTAAAAACCGACTAGAAGTTGTGAAACTTCATATTCTTTAAAAATAAAGTTTTTAAGAAATTAAACTTATTTTTAAAGATAACAAGACTTACTAAATGTGCTAGTAAGTTACTACACATTTTTGTAAATATTCAAGTTCATGAAATGGAGAAATTAGTGATTATTGTTGATAATTGTTGTTGATAATTGTTGTTGATGATTGTTGACGATCTAAAAGAAAATAAACACATGTTTTGAAAACATGGGAAACCTCCATTTTTAGGGGAAACTCTGTCAAAATTTCTATAAATTTTGACACTTAGAAAAATATAAGTTTTTGAGAAACTTATTCCCTAAAAATGTATTTAAAGTATTACCAAGGTTTCCCTAATTTTTGGTGATAAGAAATGAGGATTTCTTCAAGAATAAAAATGGATATAAGTATGTATATTTTTGAGAGAAAAATATATATTATTTATTATTTTATCACCAACTTTTGTGCTAAGTGTATATAGTATGTGTTATACGTGCTAGTGTATTAAGACTTAAAAATACACTAAACACTCATGAGGAGTATAAACATAAAAATACACATACAACATACAAGATACATAATTCGGGTGCAAAGTGCAAAACACGAGATACTTATATTAATTTTAGAGAAAATAATATAAGTAAGATACGTAGTTAAAAATACAGAATATTTTTAACACAAGAATACGTACATAAGAGATAGTGATTGTACTTGTGCGACGCAAGTCTAGTGACTAACGTTAAGAAAACGCGTATAGGTTACGACGTTAATTAAGCAAATCCGGTGAAGTTTACGACGCAAGGAACGCAAAGTTGTGAGTTCATGCTCCCCCTTTTCTCTAATTGTTTTTGGTGTTATAACTCTCGGGGGTGAAATACATGTTACAAATATTATAATTTTTACAAAGGGTAAAAATACAAGAAGCACTCTTGGTGAGAACGAGAACCGAGTGCAATATGATTTGAGAATACGAGAAGCACTCGTGGTGAGTGCAATATGATGAGCTTTAAGAAAAGCCTAGAAAATACTAGATCATGTGAGCTTAAACTAAATATTGAGATGCCATTAATACTTAATTAGGGACGAGGGTTAGATCTAACGGGTACGGCCGAGCCCCACTCATGGTCCTTATGTGACCACTTGAGTGCTTCGGTGTCCCAGTCGAGGGAAATCGACGCAGTCGAGGTTAATCGACACAGTCGAGGGTAGTCGACACAGTCAAGGGAAATTGACACAGTCGAGGTTAATCGACACAGTCGAGGGAAATCGACATAGCTAGAGGGAGAATATACTAATGCTCCCAATGTCCTCACATGCCTTAAGGGAGAAAACACTAATGCTCCCTATGTCCTCACATGCCTTGAAGGAGAATATACTAATGCTCCTTATGTCCTCACGTGCCTTAATGTCCTTGTAGAAACAATCATTTAAAACGTGGGGTACACAAGAAAACTAAATGATACTTGAGTACGTGGGGTACTCAAGAAAACGGGAATTATACTTGAGTACGTGGGGTACTCAAGAAAAACTTGAATTATACATGACACATACTATGTTTTCATACAAAGTATAAAAACGTGAAATACAAAAATGCATGAACTCGCTCAACTTTATGTTGATGTTTTCCAAAATTACATGTATTTCAGGTGACAGGATAGATCTTGGGCGCAAGTGTCATAACTAGAAGTAGACTACAAGTTTAGATGTCATCCACTTTTGTTGAATTGTAACCTTGTCAAAGGTCGTGTTTTGAAAACTTAAATAACAAGTGTTTGTAATACTCAAATTTTCATGAATGGATGAACATCGTTTTGATCATGTAGTTGTTTATTACGATTGAATGCAATGATAACAAGCTAGTCACACATCATACGCTTCCGCAAAAGACAGGGTGTGACAGTTTGGTATCAGAGCTTCGATTGTAGTGAACTAGGATTCCTCCTCGAGTCTAGACTACAATCACTAGAGTTCTCTCACGAAAACATTTTACAAAAAGGTTTACATTGCATTCACGAAAGCGCCAAGATCCATAAGTCAGACACTTTTCAAAAAGTGACAAGGCAAGGACATTAGTGAGGAATGCCTTTAAAATAAGGTGCCAACCAAAGTATAGTCTACACGAGTTAGACTTGCCAAAAACAAAATGACCCCCCAAAAATGAGAGTTATACGTAATATAATGCATTAAATTGCTTGATTATGCTAAGTAGCATATATGTTATTGATATACATACATACAAATAAGTGTACGGAATGATTATTGACGTGAATAAGATACTTTCGACTCCGACTGCTATTACTGTACGTGACTCGCACGATGAAGCTACCGACCTCGCATCCTTTTGCAAAGCTCAAGACTGGGAGTGATTACCAAACAAGATGCTGAGCTTGCTTCCGTAGGAGATGGCTGCTCTTCCCTCTCGATCGTGAAGATGCCTAACTACGGTGATGATGACGAGGCAGAGGCGGCAACCTTGAACGAATTCTCAATCAACGGGACAAGATCCCTGCGGCTTATGTGAAGCAAGATTAACGACATACTTGACCAGAAAAGGAAGATGAAGTATTCATCTCGAAGGTGCCCCTCCAACTACTAGGAATTCTCTCTATTCCTATTCCATCTAATCATCGTGCCTATACGCGCGTAACGATAACGAATGTTAGCGCGTGGACCATCGCAAAGGTCCTTCCCATGAAAAGAGGTATAAGGACAGTAGTGTCCCCTCCTTGATTTATCATCTGCTTGGACAAAAGAAAATTGGGATAATTGTGCAAGACAATTTATTATTACGGGGGCCCACGTAATAACGACTTGTAGTGCACAGAAATCCTGGTGGACTCTGCGGGCCGAGCTAATGAAAACCATACAAAATTAATCTATAGGTGTCCTCACCTTCATCTGGTAGAACAACACATAGATCAGTGTTTTAGCACGTTAGAAAGTAGGAAGCCTGTCTTAGCCTACTTCGTGACTGACACTTCTACCTGCATACGAGACGTTTAAGAAAACGATATTTGAGCAAGAGAGGTGGGATGACATTCAGAAGGAGTCAGCGACGATACACTCCCTATCACCTCTACACAAACAACCCCATCAAAGGGGAAATATACGCACCAGTAAAGCTAAAGACCTAAGAAAATCAATGAAGCAGGAAATAACTGAAACTTGAATGACCAAGGCGATGTAGCCTCGAGTTCATTTCAAACAATAAGCCAAGTTGGCAAGCCTATGTGAAGGCTCAATAACTGTTTCCTCGCTTACACACTGATTTTATATACGTGTGAAATTGGGTGATTACATAATGGCTTATGGTGCTATGTATATCATAGACAATTGAAATGTTGTCTAACCTACTTCATACCATTTTGGCAGAAGAGAATGCCGCCCAGGCGAGACACAAACACCAGTACGCTGCCAAGAACAAAAGCCGAGCTGCAAGAATGCATCTCACAGGCGATTGCTCGACATGAAGCCCTCCGCTCTAAACACAGCGATGGCACTACTGAAAATAACCCTCCAACTGGCTGAACCTATAAACAATTCCTGGACTACAAGCCATTGAATTTTGATGGCACAGGAGGTGCCGTTGCATTTGTTCGTTGGGCAGAAAAGACTGACTCCATTCTAAGAGTGAGTAACTGTTCGCCCCAACAGAGTGTTACTTATATCTCAGGGTTATTCGTAGATGGCGCACTCTCCTGGTGGAACCTTCAGGTTCAAACCCTTGGTTCGGATGTTGCTTATGCACTAAGCTGGGACGAGCTCAAGGAAATGATGGAAAAGAAATACTGTTCTAGGGCTGAAATCCAGAAGATTGAGGTGGAGTTCTGGAACTTGAAAATGGATGGACCGAAGATTCCTGAATACGTCCAACGATTTCACGACTTGTCTAGGGTCGTCCCCTACTTAGTCAAACCGGAATTCAATAGGGTTGAACGATTCATTTGGGGACTTGCACCTCAGATCAGGAGCATGGTTACTACCTCAAAGCCCTCAACCATTGCAGAGGCTATCGATATGAGTGTCACTCTTACTGAAGAAGCTCTACGTGCGGGAAAATTTTCGGAACCTGAGGATAACAAGAAAGAGACTCATGTGGAGTCATCAGGCAATAAGAAAAGGAAGTCTTCGAACCTAAAGGTGGGCACACGAGTCAGCTATGGAAGCTCTAAAGCAAACAAAAGAAAGAAAGTGAATCCACCACATGACAGGGAAACTGATAGAGCCACTAATAAGGCTGGTGGTAAAATATACTCGGGGACTAAGCCGAGATGCGGGGAATGCACTTTTCACCATGAAGGTCGATGTCTAAGGCCTACATGCGGAAAGTGTGGAAAAGAAGGGCACAGCAAGGATGCCTGTTGGGCGAAGGACCCAGATGGGAGAAATAAGAGAATACCGGGTTGCTACAGATGTGGGGAAGCAGGGCACTTTAGGAAAGATTGCCCTAGGAAGAAACAAGCAAGGAAGAGTTTTCACGATCGAAACTAGTGAAACACGCCAGGATCCAGATGCGGTTACGGGTACGTTCCCTATTAACCAACCCTATGCATCTACTTTTAATTGATACTGGAGTCAACTGTAACCTTGCATGCTTAGAACTTAAGAAACTGCTTGGCCTAGTTTCAAGTAAAATAGACGACCCATATTCTTTCGAAATAGGCACCTAGAAGGCTAGTTTAAACAGTCGAAGCAATTAAGGACTGCATTTAGGGACTCAGAAGGTCGGAGCCTTCTGTTACCATGGACTTGCGAAGTCATGAGATGATAGTCAGCATGGATCAGAAATCCAAGAATAGAGCTGAAGTCGTTCAATATGAGAAAATCAGACGCATCCCTCTTGCGGATGCTGAAACCTAACTTTCCTGCAATAGGTGCAAGGATGCTAGACCCCACAAGGCGACAGGTCTACGACATCCCTCATTGGTCGAAGAGGCATAGAAACGCCTCCGAGTAGACTGCAGAGCCTGAGAACATCCCCGTAATGGAAGAAGTCCCAGTAGCCTTTTCAGAAGACTTGCCAGGAACGCCTCTCTGTAGCGACGAGAGGAGTTTGGGATAAATCGTGTGCCAGGAGCAGCACCAGTGACGAATGACGCCCTACCGACTAGCTACACCAGCGAAGCATGAACCTCTGATATAACTGCAAGAGCTGCTAGACAGAGGAAATTAAGGACGTAGCATCCTTAGTTAAGGAGACAAAGAGAAAGTTGGTAGTCTCCACTTTACATAAACTTCAGAAAATTGAGAATCAGAATCCTTTGCCAGGGACTGACGACACAAATGAGCCAATCATAAGGCTCCAATTACCACTCAAAGATCAACTTGAGGACAAGAGGTCCTCCACTGTGAATACAAGAGGATATATACCTAAAACGACCTCTAGGACTTGCTTCGAGCATTACGAGATCCTTGTCGTACCATCTGGCTTAACACATGCATCGACAGTATTCATGGACCTCATGAAACGAACGTGTAAGCCACACCTGAGTAGATCATGAATGTATTTATTGACTACATTCTTATTTGGCCAACGACCAAGGAAGGTCGTGAGCAAACGACTGCAATTTACCTTGCAACCCTTAGAGAAAGGACGATTATGTGCTAAGATGGCGAAAAGCAGATTTTGAATTCGCAAAATGAGAACTTTAAAATGCATGGTGCATAAGAACAAAATTCATGTCAACCCTGCAACCAAGAGCTAAGAGGCTAGAGTTGCAATTATGTGACGTCTCTCGACAAGTCTCGATTGTACGTCGATGCAACGAGACCACGACATTGCACACGCGGCACATTGATTAAGGAATCACGAGAAGAGATCTTGAGATAGATACAGTGATTGCGCGCCGCAACTGGACGTCATTACCTGAAAGAAAACGCTGCACGATCTTTACTGATCACAAGGGTCGCAGCACACCGATGATCGTAAGAACTCGTATATGAACTGAGCTGCTGAACAATGTAGACTGTATGAACACAATACGTTCTTGTGTGATAAACTTTGATGAAAAGTCGGAACACTCACTTGCCCTTAGTGGAGTTTTCCGACAACGGTATCTATCACACCGTCGTCTAAACCGCTTCGTGTAAAGCTTTAGACGGAACATAATGAGTAAATTCCCGTCATGTTGAACGGGGATGAGAAATAAACAATCAACTGGCCCGAGATGGCCCAGGAAAACTAGAGGCCAGATCCTTCAGATATGTAATCATATCAGGACAGCCCGTAGAATACAGAAAGATTACGCCGATGAGCGGCAGAAATCGTAAGAATTTGAGGCAAGAAGTATGACTTAAATGAGAGCCTTGCCTAGAGAAGGCGTAGTGTGAGTTGAAAAACGAAAAGGTAGAATCCCCGGTGTAGGGATCAGAACCATTGCTCACAAGATGAAGCTCCCAGAAAAAGATCAGTAGTGATCGCGACACATTCATGTGTCTAGTCTGTAGAGGAGTCTGACTTAAGGAACAGTCGTTGTTCCCACAAATAAGATTCACGTCAATGACAAACGACAAGAATTACAATAGAAACCTGTTAAGGTTTTGGACCAAGAGTCCGTGATAATATAGAAACCTGTTAAGGTTTTGGACCAAGAGTCCGTGATAATATAGAAACCTGTTGAGGTTTTGGACCAAGAGTCCGTGATAATATAGAAACCTGTTGAGGTTTTGGACCAAGAGTCCGTGATAATATAGAAACCTGTTGAGGTTTTGGACCAAGAGTCCGTGATAATATAGAAACCTGTTGAGGTATTTGACCAAGAGTCCGTGATAATATAGAAACCTGTTGAGGTTTTGGACCAAGAGTCCGTGATAATATAGAAACCTGTTAAGGTTTTGGACCAAGAGTCCGTGATACTATAGAAACCTGTTGAGGTTATGGACCAAGAGTCCACAAGATACAGAAAAGTCATGATCGGCTTACTGGAGTACGATAGAATTCATGACATGACCCAGAGATTTCATGGGAACATGAAGACAAATCGTGAATCTAAGTGACCATATTGGTTTCACAACTCCCCTGCGACCGATGGCATCGCTTGAATTTCGTGACGAAATTCTTTTAACGGGGGGAGACTGTGACAACCGTCACTTTTCTGTACATTCCGTACACGAAATGAACAGTAATTTGCGCTTAAATGACTGTGCATGATCTGGTTTACCAGACAAATAAATTTCTAAATTCCATGCAAGTGAATTCATGTACATTTTGTGCTACAAAATATAGCTCTATGCATAAACGAGAGCGTTGCGTCAGAAATATTAGTAAACTCACCGGTAAGACACATCGTGTCAACAGAACTGCAGAAAGCAGTCAGACATTAGAATTGAGGCCTAGGTGTAGGTCCGACGACAAAAGTACACTAAAACCCAAGAGTACATGTAAGGGTTTAATTTATAGACATTGCGAAAGCAAAAATAAGCACTAAAAAGCACCCGAAACGCACTTTAAGTGCATAATTATGTATAATTCAGCTCAATTCAGCATTTAAACATACGAATATTATGCAGAAATTTCGTTTTATCATCCAGAATATTTCCCTAAGTGTTGGGAATTGAAAGGGTACATGAAGGGTACTTAAAAGACACTAAAAAGTGCGATTTAGCGCTTTAACGGATCAGTGTCTAACCGAACAACCGGACTTTACCCGGAACACCAAAATAATGCTAGAAGCATTGTTTTTATTTTTCTGAGCTAGTTAGGGTCCCCGTACACCCTAACACACTATATATTTCATAACACACTTAACCCTAAACCTAACAATTAACATGTAACTAGATTATGAAACTAGAAGTTGAAATCGAACTAGACACCCCCCCCCCCCCACTAGCTTGAAATCGGCCTCATGGCCTATTTAGTGGATCTTGTTGATTAATTTATTAGATATTGCCTTGTACTAAGAAGACATATAATCCAATGGTTACACACTTGTTGGAAGAACATTCTATTTAACCATAAGACCATTCCTAATTCATTTCATCTTCCCCAACTCACCAAAAATCCTCCATCATTCTACCATACCTACGGCCCAAACCATACACACACCCACATCCATTGCAAGCTCCATATCAAGCAATCTAAGGTGACTCCAAGGTGTAAGAAGCTAAGTTAGGAGGTGTGGAAGCAACGGAACTTGAAGGACCTTCTTCATTTGCTTTTATCCACTTCATTTGTCCTCTTGAACTTCCCTAGCCTTGTGCTAGTAGTAAGTGCTTCAAATCTTCATCTTGTTCTTTTTTATGATGGTTAATAGATGATTTAATGGCTAAAAATGATGAAACACTAAAGAACATACATTAAAGTCTTGAACATAAGGTGTATAGGGTGGATAAAGAGAAGTTATGTGTGTAAATCTTGTGAAACTTGTCTAGTTATGATTATTTGATGTTGTTGTTGGTAAAAGCAAGATGGATCATCATCTAGACATACTAGTCCATGTTAGAAAGCATGAACTAGTAGGATGTAAAAGTTAGAAAGTTAAAAGATGATGGATCCATCCATTCATAAGACATGAACTTGAGTAAAAGTAATTTTCTTGTGAAATAAGACTCTAAACATGTAGATCTAAAGATCTACAAGTGGTTTTTCGGAAGAACCAAGTAAAATATATACAAGTCTCATTTTAAGTCGGGTCTTTCATGAACTAGAGATGTTTTTATGAACAAACAAGTGTATGGACACTTGTGTAACAAAAACTTTAACAAAGAAATTATTTTCGTAAAAACCGACTAGAAGTTGTGAAACTTCATATTCTTTCAAAATAAAGTTTTTAAGAAATTAAACTTATTTTTAAAGATAACAAGACTTACTAAATGTGCTAGTAAGTTACTACACATTTTTGTAAATATTCAAGTTCATGAAATGGAGAAATTAGTGATTATTGTTGATAATTATTGTTGATAATTGTTGTTGATGATTGTTGACGATCTAAAAGAAAATAAACACATGTTTTGAAAACATGGGAAACCTCCATTTTTAGGGGAAACTCTGTCAAAATTTCTATAAATTTTGACACTTAGAAAAATATAAGTTTTTGGGAAACTTATTCCCTAAAAATGTATTTAAAGTATTACCAAGGTTTCCCTAATTTTTGGTGATAAGAAATGAGGATTTCTTCAAGAATAAAAATGGATATAAGTATGTATATTTTTGAGAGAAAAATATATATTATTTATTATTTTATCACCAACTTTTGTGCTAAGTGTATATAGTATGTGTTATACGTGCTAGTGTATTAAGACTTAAAAATACACTAAACACTCATGAGGAGTATAAACATAAAAATACACATACAACATACAAGATACATAATTCGGGTGCAAAGTGCAAAACACGAGATACTTATATTAATTTTAGAGAAAATAATATAAGTAAGATACGTAGTTAAAAATATAGAATATTTTTAACACAAGAATACGTACATAAGAGATAGTGACTGTACTTGTGCGACGCAAGTCTAGTGACTAACGTTAAGAAAACGCGTATAGGTTACGACGTTAATTAAGCAAATCCGGTGAAGTTTACGACGCAAGGAACGCAAAGTTGTGAGTTCATGCTCCCCCTTTTCTCTAACTGTTTTTGGTGTTATAACTCTCGGGGGTGAAATACATGTTACAAATATTATAATTTTTACAAAGGGTAAAAATACAAGAAGCACTCTTGGTGAGAACGAGAACCGAGTGCAATATGATTTGAGAATACGAGAAGCACTCGTGGTGAGTGCAATATGATGAGCTTTAAGAAAAGCCTAGAAAATACTAGATCATGTGAGCTTAAACTAAATATTGAGATGCCATTAATACTTAATTAGGGACGAGGGTTAGATCTAACGGGTACGACCGAGCCCCACTCATGGTCCTTATGTGACCACTTGAGTGCTTCGGTGTCCCAGTCGAGGGAAATCGACGCAGTCGAGGTTAATCGACACAGTCGAGGGTAGTCGACACAGTCAAGGGAAATTGACACAGTCGAGGGAAATCGACATAGCTAGAGGGAGAATATACTAATTCTCCCAATGTCCTCACATGCCTTAAGGGAGAAAACACTAATGCTCCCTATGTCCTCACATGCCTTGAAGGAGAATATACTAATGCTCCTTATGTCCTCACGTGCCTTAATATCCTTGTAGAAACAATCATTTAAAACGTGGGGTACACAAGAAAACTAAATGATACTTGAGTACGTGGGGTACTCAAGAAAACGGGAATTATACTTGAGTACGTGGGGTACTCAAGAAAAACTTGAATTATACATGACACATACTATGTTTTCATACAAAGTATAAAAACGTGAAATACAAAAATGCATGAACTCGCTCAACTTTATGTTGATGTTTTCCAAAATTACATGTATTTCAGGTGACAGGATGGATCTTGGGCGCAAGTGTCATAACTAGAAGTAGACTACAAGTTTAGATGTCATCCACTTTTGTTGAATTGTAACCTTGTCAAAGGTCGTGTTTTGAAAACTTAAATAACAAGTGTTTGTAATACTCAAATTTTCATGAATGGATGAACATCGTTTTGATCATGTAGTTGTTTATTACGATTGAATGCAATGATAACAAGCTAGTCACACATCATACGCTTCCGCAAAAGACAGGGTGTGACAGGAACAAGCCCTTGTGCTATATAAGATGTCGATACGACATTGACAGTCGTGACTTGTGTCCCCTGTCTAATAAATATGAAGGATTATATTCCGTTTAAGCGCCAAGATGGATTACTTAAAAACCTAGGCAAAACATAATCAAATAAATTAAATACTATCTATTGGCCCATATGGTTTATTCGCACCATGGCTACTTAATTATCAAGTTCGACAATTCGCTATATAATTAAACCAATTTATTACTACTTGGTTTGTAGCCTTCAAAGCTTCACCATGGCTGACCCCTCTGAAGCTCACAATCGTCTAGTTGATCAGAATGATGATGCAAGACTGAACTTAACAAGCACCGAGTTACAGGCTATGATAGATACAGCCGTAAACAACGCTGTGGACCGTGTGTTGAAGGATCATAAACGAAAGCGCGATAATACCCTGAATAAGGGATCCAAGAAGGGTAAGACTGGTTCAAGCTATGACCAGCCCAAGCCAAAGGAGACAAAACCCGAATGTAAAATCTGCGGAAAGAAGCACTTCGGAAAATGTTTCTATGATCAAACAAGGGGATGTGTCATCTGTAAAAAGATGGATCATAAGACCCATGAATGCAAGGACTTGAAGGTCAACCAGCAGTCAGGTGAAAAGACCAGATGCAAAACCTATAGGAAATACCACCTCGGGAAATGTAGATATGAATCTCAGCCTCTACCCTGTGGAATCTGCAAGTCCAAGGAGCATAAGACCTTGGATTGCAAGAGATTGGGGGACGCAACCTGCTATGGTTGCAATGAAAAAGGGCACATTAAGACCAACTTCCCTAAATACGCTAAAAAGCTTGAGGAAGTTGAGAAGACCAAAGCTGGAAGCTCTCAGATGAATGCTCAAAAGGCTATTCAGGATGACAATGTCACAACAGGTACTTTCTCTATCAATAACGCTCATGCTAGAGTATTAATTGATTCAGGTTCAGATAAGTCTCTCGTAGACAATAGATTTTTGTAAATTATTAAATCTGCCTGTTAAAACTCTAAGCGTTAAGAATAAAGTAGAATTTGGCCGATAGTACCTTAGAGACTGGTTCAGCAATATTAGATGGATGTTTAATGTCCATTAGAAATTTTTCCTTTCCGTTGTCCTTGTTTCCGTTAAAATAAAGGAATTCGATATACTGAAAAGAATGAATTGGTCGTCTTGTAACCAAGTCCATGTTGTGTGTGATAAGAAGCAAGTAGTTATCAAGACTCCTTATGGGGAGCCTTTGACAATTCAAGGAGACACTGGGTATGAATTGCCTAGCACTTGCTGAATTTGGTATTTAATACCAAAGCTCCGAGTATGGAAAACTCAGAAGAGATAAACAACAGTCCCGATGTTAGAGATGCGAAAAATGTTAATGGTGCATCAAATATGAACCTCGATGTTAATGGAGTTAATCTCCAAAACAGTAATTAACACAGCTATTGGAAAGGCTATGAGAAAAGTTATGAAAAGGTTCAAGAAGCTGAATGTTGTTTGCTTAAAAACACATGTCACTACTCATGAGGAGAGCTATATTCATACTTCAAATGCGAAGACTAACCTAGCAAAATCATATATGGCAAGGAGCCATTCCTTTTACGATGTACTTAAAAGTACTTCGTCTCTTGGAAGTCAAGAGACTTCAATTGTAAAAAGGGGCCATCGATTGCAGGAAACCGTGGGTTGAAGTAGAAACTATTAGGTGTATCAGCAATTACGCTAGAAAGGACACGGTGAGGTATACATCACTGTCATTCAATGGCGATACCCTTAATTAGTAGGGACATTAATGAAGTCCACAAGAAAGATCCTCTTATAAATTATGGGATGGTACAAGTTTTAAGGACCTTATTAGAAAACCTATTATCCGCGTCACGAAATGGGAAAAGATGGAGTAATAATTTTCCGACTCCCCCATAAGATTTATAAACTATTGGCAGTGTGCTGCAAACCTTGGTTCATTGATGGAAATAGTGCCCTTATTCGGTTAACCTAGAATTTAAGCATAATGCACTATATATATATTATGATTTAGCATCAGCAATGAGAGGGCGCATTAGGATTTCAAAACCTGCTTATTTTAAATCCATTATGGATCTACCTCAGCTACTCACATTATATAGATTAAGAAACAGCCAGTCAAAGCTGAGACTGCCCTAAATTTGTCATAGATTCTGCAGCTAAGTTTAAAAGATTAAGAATGGAGGCGCTTAACCCTCCTAATGTATGATTAGAGGCAGTTCACACTAATAATGACACTTGATAAACCCCTTATTGTGATTTATTTGCTAAGAATTACATCTGGGTTCGGGTGCTGCTAAGTCTCTCATAAGATCTTAGGCTTAGCAAACTTTTAGAAATTTTCTCGTGAGAACCCTAGATAATAAGTGTAAGGTAAAATTTCAGACGAAATCGTAAGAACCATTTCTTTTGTTCCTATCAGAACCCTTCAGACGTATAGTTTTAGAAGTATCCTCTCTCTAGAGGAAGTGCACCAGCATACATAGTTGATATCTCTTTGATCTCTATCGATTGCGAATACCAGACGTTATGATAAAAGCGCCAGATGAGGATTGGTGTATCTTAATATGTTCCATAGATTGCTTCCATGCCTGATCAGTATGGAGGTTTAATTCCTGGGACCACAAAGATATCCCGATGGTCAGATGGTACTAAAGTCAACTAATGGTATTCAAAGAAGATATCCAGAATGGAATTGTCCAAGTAAATGTCCCCGATTAAGGAATTCGTGGACTTATAACATAAATGTGTCACTTATTTGACACAAGCAATAATGAATGAACTGGAGCCTGAGATTGGAAAAATCTCTGTAACCTCCTTGTATCTTGATTATCTTCTCCTAAGACTACCCTGTTTACCTCTCGAGAGACAAGTAGAGTTAAGATTTACATTCCGTTTTGGGTTGGAGTGTTGTAAGAACTCTGTGATGATCAGGGAATAATCGAAACCCTGATTAAGTAAACTTTAAGATAAGAGATTCATATAGTCTAACTCGATATTCCGAGAGTTTGATAAGAAAGACGGTTCATTTTGCTTATGCATTCATTACCGCAACCCTATTTTAACAACGATTAAGAATCGCCATCAGCTGCCCAGGATCGTCAATTAGTTCGACTAACGAGAAGGATTAGCTATTCCTTAAAATTAGTTTTAAGCAGTGGTTGGAATAACCATCTCACCTTAAAATAAGCTTTTCTATAATAGTTGTTATATAAGCATCAAGGCTACTTCTTTGGAGACCTTGTATAGATAAAATACCAAAACGTCCGTTTGATGAACGGAACTTGGGAAGTCCAGTTACCAGGATCTGAAAGTTGCCTTGGAAACAACGAATAAGATCATGCAAATCTATAATCATCTGTAAGTTGCCAATATTCGGCAGAAAATCAAGGATTAATGAAAGTAGCAACCCTCCTAAGTTCTTGTTAAGGAATAAGGTTCAACAAAAGATATCACCCTGGAAGGGTGTGCCAATTTATTAATTATCAGACTAGTTAAGCTCTGAATATATAAAATCATTCGCAGGAATCGAATGTATCAAGATCAGATAGCTTAAAGCTAAAACTTTTTTTTAGGAGTTGGATGGAGCTCGCAATACATTTCACACTAATGATTTAAGGATGTGTTTCACCAATAAGTCGAGAAGCATTATCACATAATGATATGCAGATTTATGATATAATGAGCAACCTACGTCGATTAAGGATCGACAGGTAAAGAAACTCCAAGAGGATACATGTACCCATTATAAAGGTCAATTTGGGAGCTTGGAAAAGCTCCAGATATGCTATTGAGGTTAAGCCCATTAGGCGACGAAAAGTACTTCCATAATTTTAGCAAATCTCGAGGTCTAGATTTATTTTAAGGGGGTGAGGATGTAACACCTCGAAAATTTACGTCCAATAATGTATTGACACGTGTCATAAGCTTAAAACGTGTAAAGGATTTAGTTTGGAGGACTAAAGTTGACAAATAAGGAAACTATGTGAATATAAGGGTCCAAGGTGTCAACAATGGATAAATATATTTTTAAAATAGCCCTACAAGATGTTTATACCTTTAAACGAATAAATAATGGATCATACGAAGCTAAATATGGAAGAAAGTGAGAGATTTCAAACTACAGGGGTTAAATGTGTCAACATGTTTAAAGTATACCTCTGAGTGACCTTTTAGCAAACCTGAAGCTTTGTAACGGTAAATTATGCTCACTAGAATGTGTGATAAAAATTCCATAAAGTTTCGTTATCGTATGAGAAAGATATGATCAAATTCGTATACGAGGGGTTAAAAGTGTCAACGTTGAAATTTATGGCTTTCCGGCTGATCGCAAGGTTAACCAAGGACTTAACGATGTTGGGTTATGTCTTAAGGCCCTTAAAAGTCAAGTTGGAGGACCCATAGTGCAAGAAATAAAGGTAAAAATCAAGTTTGGAAGTTCAGGGGCCAAAACTGTCAACATTGGAAAGTTCTGTTGTGCTGGAGCATGCTTGCGCACCTCAAGGCCCAGAGCCTTACGGTGCGCAAGGCCTGCAGCTGGGCAAAATTCTTGACAGCTGCCTGTTATTTCCGGTTACACCGACTTAAAAGCTGGTTTTTTCGATTCAAGGGGCTCTTGCAACTGGTTTTGGCATTATAGGGACACTTGGGATGATCTTGCAACACTTGTAGACCTCCATGGCATGATCCTAAGCAATCCAAACTCATATATAAGGAGCATCAAGGTTGCAACATTTTTGTTCTTCACTTCAAGTTGATCTCTGGAGATCTCTGGACAGCAACCAACTTCTCTTAGGATCCATAAGCATAATTAGGACCTTTGTAAGTGTCCTTAACCCTTCCTAATTCAGTTTTGCTTAGTTAATTAACGTAAAGTCAAACCGTCGTAATTAAGATTTGACTTCGTCATTAATCTTAATCCCTTCAGTCAAAATTCAAATTGAAAGTACCTATAAGTAGGTAATTATGTGGGTAATAAACCCTTAAAAGGGTATTCTCTGATACCCACTCTATCTAGGTCAATTGTCGAGTCAAACTTGATATCAAAAAGTCAACAGGAAGCTTAATTTAAAATTAATGCATAATTAGCAATGTAAAGACTATGCAACATGTTTTATCATTAATATAACTTGGTAATTAATATAAGAACATGTCTAAACATGTTCAACTCGACAATTTTTAACTTAGGCTCGGTTTGGAACCGAAAGTCGCATAGTTTGACTTATGCTTTGACTCCCAGTTCTGACCCGTTTATGCATAGTTTAGAAATGCCTTAGAGCTTTATTAGGACCAAGTTACCTATAAGTATAACCCTCTGTGATTATACAACTTGGTTCATTAGTTATCCGATTCATATGCATGATTCCGTTAAATGCTTAAATGTTGACTATTATGCCCTTTTGACCTTAAAACGTGATTTTTGAAAAAGTAAAAGAGTAGAAACCTTAGTTACTGATTTATAAACTTGCACCTAAAATTTGACATCAGTTTGAGGTCTTGATTAAGAGTTA
Organism: Helianthus tuberosus; assembly: GCA_030545235.1. NCBI lineage: Eukaryota > Viridiplantae > Streptophyta > Magnoliopsida > Asterales > Asteraceae > Helianthus > Helianthus tuberosus. The sequence continues at coordinate 73,584,996 of CM060450.1, forward strand.
TGCTCATTAGCGTAATTTGAAAGCTTTATGTTAATTAAACGGTGTAATTAGTGTATAGCCTATTTAAACCCACTTTTTGATATCAAACTTTTTACCCACTGTTATAAAATAATATTTTAGGATTTTTGGAGATTTTTATTTATTTTTAGGCTGAGCATAACTTAGAGTTCTAAGCTTAATTCGGTAATTGCCGGTTTTGCCCTTTTGGGCTATAAAATGAGTTTTATAAATCCTTTTGACCCCAAACCTTTTTCTACTAATCTAATATGATAAATAAAGTAATTTGAGCCTTCTGGAATTATAAAAATATCAGCCTTCCTTTGAAAACCCGGAAATGGCTCCAAATCGCCTTTTTAGGCATTTTTGACGCATAGTATGTATTAAGATTATGTTGAGCACATAAGGTTTGATACCTACTGATATTTTAAGTAAATTATTATATTTTTACAGTAAGCTAAAGTCTTACACTCAGGTTTCCAGTTTTGACCTTTTAAGCCTATGTGAAATTACCGAAATACCCCTAAGGTGCATAGTTTGGTTTTAAATGAGAAGTTCCACATATAGGTCATACCCTACTGACATAACTTAGTAAATTTAGTATATTTACTAGATACATCAGACCTGTAACTCAGATTACAAATTAAACTCTTTTATAACCTTTTAAATGACCAAAATACCCCTACGGGGCGTAATTTGTGTTTAAATCCGTTTTGGGCATAATAGAAGATATCTTACTGATGTCACAACATATTTAAAGCATTTTAACTTAGGAAACTTGCATATGACTCTTTTGGTTACTCGTTACGCACTCTTCGTGTTCGGATCAGCGTATGTAACTAGTTTGCATATATTAGCCGAAACGGGTCAAACCATATCGTTTTTGTCTCAAAATCCAGAATGTGTTTAGTTTACCCTTGTTACACAAGTATACAAGCTTGTCAGGTCTAAACCACATTCTAATCCGGTTCTCGCTTAATCATGCGTTTTGAACCGTATCCTCCTTTAAAACTAACCGGTCTAAGCTTAGGCTTAATTAAAGACCCGTTAGGAATCTAATAGGTTATTAAAAACCTTCATTCCAGATTTAGGAGCCCAGTAAAAGCTATCTCTACTTGCTAATTTGATATACGGCTGGGATTGAATTTATATTTAGCTCAGGTAAATACTTTTAACTTATTTTCCCTATACGGGCTTGGGGTACGGTATATAAAATACCGCTTGGTCCGGCATTGAATCTTTAATTGAATAGAGGTTAAATCATTGATATGCTACGTTTTGAATGTGTTTTGTTTGCTTAAAGCCTTTGGGGGGTTAATGACCATGTCCCGGATATCCTTGGCGTCATCTTACGAGATGGCCACGACCTTAGCACGGGGTGTAGGCGTACACCCGTCAGTGCCTAACCAAATAATGTGGTGTGTCTATTAATCTTTAACCCGGTCTACGGATCGGGCTACTGAACGCATAAGTAACATGTAATTCCCTTACAAGATTATATTCACATAATTATCCCAAGTTATAAAATGTTTTGTGCCACGTGCATTCAAATCAATTTTCAAACCTTTTCAAAATGAGTCAGTTAAATTGTATTTACCAGTGTAAACTGACGTATTTTTCCAAAAAGGTTAAGTGCAGGTACTAATCGGAATAGGCTGGCTACTCCTAGCATCAATAAAGAGTCTCGCAAGCTTAGATGCCTAAAGTCTGTTGAACAAATGTTTCATTTTATTTTCGATCCGCCTGTGGATCCTTTACATTCCGTTTGTAATACTTGATATTACTTTATATCGGTTTGTAATATATTTATCTTTTGCTTCCGCTGTGCATTTAAATATTGTTCTTGCATACGGTTTATGATCCTTGTTTAGTAGTTTTGGTCTGAAATTGCTGACATGGTAGATTTGTGTTCATGACTTGTAAAGGTGAAATATGTTGTTACATGATCTACTTAAATGCTTATCCTCATGGCTGTATTGTAACCATCAGTATTGTTTTCTTTGATAAGTGAGGTTAGAAAACTTCTAGCGGATGACTAATCTATCTTTAAAGGTTCATATGAATGAATATCAATAGCTCGCTAATGAATGAGTTTAGGTGGTTAACGTGTGTTTATCGCGTTAACTTTCCGAAGAATCATCATGTTAGAAAACTCCTAGCGGATGACTAACTGTCTTGAAATTGGAAAATTGATTAAGTGCTTTTGTGACATATCTGATAGATAACATGTTTAGTTTGTTTGTGAAACAAGATAATAGTATATTTATGTTTTAGATATAATTTAGATAACTTAGTTAAGCAACCATTCACTTATCCTTTTATCTGGTAAAATAATAACAAAGATTTAGTACTTAATAAACGCCCATGTTCCATGGATCGATATATGACTCTTACCAATACTTTGCTACATATATGAAGGGATACACTTGTCCTTTGTTGTGTGTGTTTTAATGTAAAGGTATAAACTATTTTTATAAATATAAAACACATTTCGTTGCGTGTGAAAATACTGTAAATAAATGTACACAAACACGTACGATACCAGGAAGATATCAAGATGGTCAAAGCAAGTTATTGATTAGACCTACAAAAGGCTGGAAGAGCTAAGGAAAAAGGACCCCACTGCTCCAAAGAAACCAGTTTACAAAACCACTGACAAGCCATAGTAGCAGGCCCTTTCTTCTGAACCACTATTCACATCATCTGACACCTCCATCATTGAGTTAAACCAAAGAAAGAGGCAAAAACTGACTGATGCTGAAGATGTTGCAGATGAAGCTATTTACATGAAAGAGGCCATGAAAAGAATGATAGAAGAGGATCCTAACTCAGCTAAGCTTCAAGACATTTCCAAAAGAGTTCTGAGCAGGCCTCGATCACCAAACTCATCTAAAATAAAAACTCTCCCAAGAAACCCACTGGACTCAAAGATACTAAAGTGGAAGTCTGATCAAAAGACCCACGTTTTGACTCTGCTCAAGTCTAGTGGTGAAGTGAAGCATATATCAAGGGAAAATGCACTTGGCCTGAGTGTAGAAGATTTACAAGATCTCCTTGAGCTTACACTGTGCAAGGATGAGGATGATGAGGATTCCATGAAATTTGAATTACAATTCAAAGGGCAAGTTAGGGAATTCTTGATGAGGCAATAAAAATCCAGAATAATGAAGTGTTTTGGCATCATCTGTTCCAGGGGGATTGTTGGGATTGAACCCGACAAAGGAACAGTTGATAAAGCCAAAACTGGTTCAGATCAGTGGATTCATCATAAGCAGTTGTTTGTAACAGATCTTTCCCCTTGACAGTGGCCCTAACATCTGATGACCTCAAGTGCTAACCACTACAACTGCTACTAATCTAAAATACTGTTGAAGATAAAGCACTGATGCTCAATCTACTTATATGACTCAAGTACTGCTGAAGACCCAAAGCACCGCTGGAGCTATAACAGTGGAATGAAGAATCAATAGTTTACTTTATTCGTTGTATTATACTTGTAATCAGTTGTTTAAGTTATCAGTGGTTGTAATAGTCAGTGGTTGTAGTTGTTAGGAGGTTAGATGTCACTTTCATGGTGACATCAGCCAAAGATGCTCAGTGGTTGTTCTGTACTATAAATAGAACAGTACCCTATACTGTTCTATTAGCTCTCTTCATCACCAAGTCATTCTTTATGAACATTCAAGTGAGCTCAGGCTGAGGGGGAGATTTGTGCATGCATGAATTGTAATCGAGTATTGTAATAAATACAATCATTCGATTTCATGACAAACATGTTTGCTTAAACTTTTTCTCTCATTGATTGTGTGTTAAAAGTTTATTTCATATTTCCATTGCAATTTATCTCTGTTTCATCTTCATTACTATTAAACAAAACACAATCTAAGAAACTCAGATCCTAACATCTCCAAAGGTTTCCAATGGTTGGTTTAGCCGTGTGGAATGTTAGAGGGTTGAACCGCCCTCTCAAACAAACAGAGGTTCGCCAGATAGTTAAAGATAATAGCTTGAGTTTTTGTGCAATTCTAGAATCTCATGTTGATGTTAATAGACTTGGTAGTTTTTGTAATACTGTTTTTCAAAATTGGGAGTGGACTTCGAATAGGGGCGTATGTGACAAGGGCACTCGTATAATTATTGGATGGAACCCCGAGATCTTTGACGTTATGGTCTTATCTCAGATTGCCCAGGTTATTCATGTTCAGATTTTCTTTAAGTCTGAAAAGAAGGTCTTGTTTTGTTCGATCGTTTATGTTGCTAATTATTATGTCTCTAGAAGGGAGTTGTGGCGTCATTTATCCATGCATAAATTGTTTGTTAGTAATAGACCCTGGGTGATTGTGGGTGATTTCAACTCTGCTCTTAACATGGAGGATAAATCTATGGGAGTGTCTTCCATCACCACAAGTATGCGGGATTTTCAGGAATGTGTTGCTGATATTGAGGTTTTTGATGTTAACAGAACGGGGCTCCATTTTACGTGGAATCAGAAACCAAAAAAGGGAGTTGGGTTACTTAAAAAGATTGATCGGGTGATGGGTAATACTCACTTTGTGGATGAGTTTTGGAATTCGTATGCTATTTTCAAACCATATAGAGTCTCGGACCACTGCCCAGGTGTTCTTACCATCCCCGTTGCTGGTAGAACAAAGCCAAAAGCTTTTAAATTTGCTAACTTCTTGGTTCATAAGCCGGAATTCCTTTAGATTTTCGAGAAGAACTGGGAGGAGTGTGTTAATGGGGTCCATCAATTTCGCTTGGTTAAAAAGCTTAGGATGCTGAAATCGCCTCTTCGTGCTCTTTTAACTAAGCAAGGGAATTTGCATAAAAAAATGGTTGATCTCCGACACCAACTAGATTCAGTCCAAACAAGCATTGATCAGAATCCTTCTGATCCAGATCCTCGGGCTAGAGAAGCTATTCTTGTTCGGGATTTTCAAGAGGCTAGCTTGGATGAGGAGAGTTTTTTAAAACAAAAATCAAAGGTGGAATGGTTAAGAGCTGGTGATTCCAATATGACTTATTTCCATAAGTCTTTGAAATGTAGGAATCATAGAAGCAGGATAGATGCCATTACGGATGCTATTGGGAAAACTTTTGAGGGATAGGATGTTCCAAAAGCTTTTATGCTCCATTATGAAATTTTTCTTAGATGTGCCGGTGATACTTCGCTTCGGCCAGCTCCTAATTTGTTTGTGCAACGGTTGAACCCTGAAGTGGCATCCAATATGGTTTCCCAGGTTACAGGGGATGAGATTAAGAGGGCGATGTTTGGTATTGGTAATGATAAAGCTCCTGGGCCTGATGGGTTTTCGGCTGCGTTTTTTAAACATGCTTGGCCGATTATTGGTGATGAAGTTATATATATTGTTTAAGATTTCTTCAATACTGGGAGAATGCTCCAAGAGATTAACCATACGTTGATCGTGCTAATTCCTAAGGTCTCTTCGCTGACAGTTGTTACGGATTACAGTCCTATAGCGTGTTGCAATGTTATTTATAAATGTATAAGCAAGATAGTAGCTAATCGTATGAAAAAAAACGCTTACAGGGGTTATGAGTGTAAACCAGTCTGCTTTTGTGCCAGGGAGGAAGATTTCAGATAATATCTTGTTGACACAAGAGCTAATGCATAACTATCATAGGAATTTCGGCCCGCCTCGATATGCATTTAAAGTGGATATTCAGAAAGCGTATGACACAGTGGATTGGAGTTTCTTAAAGGATGTGTTGCTTGGTTTCGGGTTTCATCACAGGATGGTGGACTGGATCAAGGTGTGTGTTTCGTCAACATCTTATTCAGTCTGTATTAATGGAATTTCGCATGGGTATTTCAAAGGAAATCATGGGTTAAGGCAAGGGGATCCGATATCTCCATACTTGTTTACTCTTGTTATGGAGGTGTTAACGTGTATTCTGCAGCAAGTGACCAGGCATGACTCGTGTTTCAGGTTTCATAATAAGTGTGAAAAGTAGAAGATTATCAATCTATGTTTTGCGGATGATTTGTTCTTGTTTTCTAGAGGTGACTTAGATTCGGCTAGATGCATTATGGAATCTTTGACAAAGTTTACTAAGATGTCAGGTTTAGTGTCGAGCACTTAAAAAATTACAGCTTTCTTATGTAATGTCCCTAGCCATGTTAAAAGTGCTATTCTGGATATGTTGACATTTGTGGAGGGCACGCTTCCTGTTAGATATCTCGGGGTTTCCCTTATATCTTCAAGACTCCTGTACAAGGATTGTAGTATTTCGATTGAAAGATTGGAGCAACGTATTTTGAACTGGACCACAAAACTATTATCTTTTGCTGGGAGATTACAACTCATCATATCGGTTCTTTCAGCGATGCATATCTATTGGTCCTCAGTCTTCATTTTTCCGGCTAGAGTTATTAATGATCTGGAGGTAAAAATGCGGAATTTTTTATGGTCCCAAGGGACTTCGTATCGGAAAGCAAAGGTGTCTTGGAAGAATGTTTGTGTTCCGAAGTATGAAGGTAGGTTAGGCATAAAATGGATACGTGAAGTTAATACGGCTTTGATGGCTTCCCATATCTAGAGTGTTATTGCTAACAGGGAATCCTTGTAGGTTGGTTGGATCCGTTCATACAGGCTAAAGGGTAGAAGTTTTTGGGAGTATAACATCCCTTCTAATTGTTGCTGGAGTTGGAGAAAGATTGTACAGGTTCGGCAGATTATTAGACTTCATGTCTGGTCAAGGATTGGCGATGGGAAGACCACTTCCGCTTGGTATGATAACTGGTGTGAGGCTGGTCCGTTATGTTCGTTTTTGTCAGCGAGAACTATCACCAATGCAGTGTCACACCCTGTCTTTTGCGAAAGCGTATGATGTGTGACTAGCTTGTTATCATTGCATTCAATCGTAATAAACAACTACATGATCAAAACGATGTTCATCCATTCATGAAAATTTGAGTATTACAAACAATTGTTATTTAAGTTTTCAAAACACGACCTTTGACAAGGTTACAATTCAACAAAAGTGGATGACATCTAAACTTGTAGTCTACTTCTAGTTATGACACTTGCGCCCAAGATCCATCCTGTCACCTGAAATACATGTAATTTTGGAAAACATCAACATAAAGTTGAGCGAGTTCATGCATTTTTGTATTTCACGTTTTTATACTTTGTATGAAAACATAGTATGTGTCATGTATAATTCAAGTTTTTCTTGAGTACCCCACGTACTCAAGTATAATTCCCGTTTTCTTGAGTACCCCACGTACTCAAGTATCATTTAGTTTTCTTGTGTACCCCACGTTTTAAATGATTGTTTCTACAAGGATATTAAGGCACGTGAGGACATAAGGAGCATTAGTATATTCTCCTTCAAGGCATGTGAGGACATAGGGAGCATTAGTGTTTTCTCCCTTAAGGCATGTGAGGACATTGGGAGCATTAGTATATTCTCCCTCTAGCTATGTCGATTTCCCTCGACTGTGTCAATTTCCCTTGACTGTGTCGACTACCCTCGACTGTGTCGATTAACCTCGACTGCGTCGATTTCCCTCGACTGGGACACCGAAGCACTCAAGTGGTCACATAAGGACCATGAGTGGGGCTCGGCCGTACCCGTTAGATCTAACCCTCGTCCCTAATTAAGTATTAATGGCATCTCAATATTTAGTTTAAGCTCACATGATCTAGTATTTTCTAGGCTTTTCTTAAAGCTCATCATATTGCACTCACCACGAGTGCTTCTCGTATTCTCAAATCATATTGCACTCGGTTCTCGTTCTCACCAAGAGTGCTTCTTGTATTTTTACCCTTTGTAAAAATTATAATATTTGTAACATGTATTTCACCCCCGAGAGTTATAACACCAAAAATAGTTAGAGAAAAGGGGGAGCATGAACTCACAACTTTGCGTTCCTTGCGTCGTAAACTTCACCGGATTTGCTTAATTAACGTCGTAACCTATACGCGTTTTCTTAACGTTAGTCACTAGACTTGCGTCGCACAAGTACAGTCACTATCTCTTATGTACGTATTCTTGTGTTAAAAATATTCTATATTTTTAACTACGTATCTTACTTATATTATTTTCTCTAAAATTAATATAAGTATCTCGTGTTTTGCACTTTGCACCCGAATTATGTATCTTGTATGTTGTATGTGTATTTTTATGTTTATACTCCTCATGAGTGTTTAGTGTATTTTTAAGTCTTAATACACTAGCACGTATAACACATACTATATACACTTAGCACAAAAGTTGGTGATAAAATAATAAATAATATATATTTTTCTCTCAAAAATATACATACTTATATCCATTTTTATTCTTGAAGAAATCCTCATTTCTTATCACCAAAAATTAGGGAAACCTTGGTAATACTTTAAATACATTTTTAGGGAAAAAGTTTCCCAAACACTTATATTTTTCTAAGTGTTAAAATTTATAGAAATTTTGACAGAGTTTCCCCTAAAAATGGAGGTTTCCCATGTTTTCAAAACATGTGTTTATTTTCTTTTAAATCGTCAACAATCATCAATAACAATTATCAACAATAATTATCAACAATAATTATCAACAATAATCACTAATTTCTCCATTTCATGAACTTGAATATTTACAAAAATGTGTAGTAACTTACTAGCACATTTAGTAAGTCTTGTTATCTTTAAAAATAAGTTTAATTTCTTAAAAACTTTATTTTTAAAGAATATGAAGTTTCACAACTTCTAGTCGGTTTTTGCGAAAATTATTTCTTTGTTAAAGTTTTTGTTACACAAGTGTCCATACACTTGTTTGTTCATAAAAACATCTCTAGTTCATGAAAGACCCGACTTAAAATGAGACTTGTATATATTTTACTTGGTTCTTCCGAAAAACCACTTGTAGATCTTTAGATCTACATGTTTAGAGTCTTATTTCACAAGAAAATTACTTTTACTCAAGTTCATGTCTTATGAATGGATGGATCCATCATCTTTTAACTTTCTAACTTTTACATCCTACTAGTTCATGCTTTCTAACATGGACTAGTATGTCTAGATGATGATCCATCTTGCTTTTACCAACAACAACATCAAATAATCATAACTAGACAAGTTTCACAAGATTTACACACATAACTTCTCTTTATCCACCCTATACACCTTATGTTCAAGACTTTAATGTATGTTCTTTAGTGTTTCATGATTTTTAGCCATTAAATCATCTATTAACCATCATAAACAAGAACAAGATGAAGATTTGAAGCACTTACTACTAGCACAAGGCTAGGGAAGTTCAAGAGGACAAATGAAGTGGATAAAAGCAAATGAAGAAGGTCCTTCAAGTTCCGTTGCTTCCACACCTCCTAACTTAGCTTCTTACACCTTGGAGTCACCTTAGATTGCTTGATATGGAGCTTGCAATGGATGTGGGTGTGTGTATGGTTTGGGCTGTAGGTATGGTAGAATGATGGAGGATTTTTGGTGAGTTGGGGAGGATGAAATGAATTAGGAATGGTCTTATGGTTAAATAGAATGTTCTTCCAACAAGTGTGTAACCATTGGATTATATGTCTTCTTAGTACAAGGCAATATCTAATAAATTAATCAACAAGATCCACTAAATAGGCCATGAGGCCGATTTCAAGCTAGTGGGGGGGGGGTGTCTAGTTCGATTTCAACTTCTAGTTTCATAATCTAGTTACATGTTAATTGTTAGGTTTAGGGTTAAGTGTGTTATGAAATATATAGTGTGTTAGGGTGTACGGGGACCCTAACTAGCTCAGAAAAATAAAAACAATGCTTCTAGCATTATTTTGGTGTTCCGGGTAAAGTCCGGTTGTTCAGTTAGACACTGATCCGTTAAAGCGCTAAATCGCACTTTTTAGTGTCTTTTAAGTACCCTTCATGTACCCTTTCAATTCCCAACACTTAGGGAAATATTCTGGATGATAAAACGAAATTTCTGCATAATATTCGTATGTTTAAATGCTGAATTGAGCTGAATTATACATAATTATGCACTTAAAGTGCGTTTCGGGTGCTTTTTAGTGCTTATTTTTGCTTTCGCAATGTCTATAAATTAAACCCTTACATGTACTCTTGGGTTTTAGTGTACTTTTGTCGTCGGACCTACACCTAGGCCTCAATTCTAATGTCTGACTGCTTTCTGCAGTTCTGTTGACACGATGTGTCTTACCGGTGAGTTTACTAATATTTCTGACGCAACGCTCTCGTTTATGCATAGAGCTATATTTTGTAGCACAAAATGTACATGAATTCACTTGCATGGAATTCAGAAATTTATTTGTCTGGTAAACCAGATCATGCACAGTCATTTAAGCGCAAATTACTGTTCATTTCGTGTACGGAATGTACGGAAAAGTGACGGTTGTCACAGTCTCCCCCCGTTAAAAGAATTTCGTCCCGAAATTCAAGCGATGCCATCGGTCGCAGGGGAGTTGTGAAACCAATATGGTCACTTAGATTCACGATTTGCCTTCATGTTCCCATGAAATCTCTGGGTCATGTCATGAATTCTATCGTACTCCAGTAAGCCGATCATGACTTTTCTGTATCTTGTGGACTCTTGGTCCATAACCTCAACAGGTTTCTATATTATTACGGACTCTTGGTCCAAAACCTTAACAGGTTTCTATATTATCACGGAATCTTGGTCCAAAACCTCAACAGGTTTCTATATTATCACGGACTCTTGGTCCAAAACCTCAACAGGTTTCTATATTATCACGGACTCTTGGTCCAAAACCTCAACAGGTTTCTATATTATCACGGACTCTTGGTCCAAAACCTCAACAGGTTTCTATATTATCACGGACTCTTGGTCCAAAACCTCAACAGGTTTCTATATTATCACGGACTCTTGGTCCAAAACCTTAACAGGTTTCTATATTATCACGGACTCTTGGTCCAAAACCTTAACAGGTTTCTATTGTAATTCTTGTCGTTTGTCATTGACGTGAATCTTATTTGTGGGAACAACGACTGTTCCTTAAGTCAGACTCCTCTACAGACTAGACACATGAATGTGTCGCGATCACTACTGATCTTTTTCTGGGAGCTTCATCTTGTGAGCAATGGTTCTGATCCCTACACCGGGGATTCTACCTTTTCGTTTTTCAACTCACACTACGCCTTCTCTAGGCGAGGCTCTCATTTAAGTCATACTTCTTGCCTCAAATTCTTACGATTTCTGCCGCTCATCGGCGTAATCTTTCTGTATTCTACGGGCTGTCCTGATATGATTACATATCTAAAGGATCTGGCCTCTAGTTTTCCTGGGCCATCTCGGGCCAGTTGATTGTTTATTTCTCGTCCCCGTTCAACATGACGGGAATTTACTCATTATGTTCCGTCTAAAGCTTTACACGAAGCGGTTTAGACGACTGTGTGATAGATACCTGTAACACCTGTGCCTCCACGGCCGTCAAACAAATGTCAAACCAATGAAATATTGTATTTCATACTTGGGATTTGTAAAAATATGTGTATCGTTTGCACATATCATTTCTTGTTTGATTTCAAGCTTTAAATCGCTTTCTGGAAGGTTATACGCGCACTGATGCGTAAATATAACCAGTTTAATGCAACAAACACTCCGGAATAGTGAAATAGGCTTAACATACCTTAAATAACCTTTACATAACTTAGAAATAAGTTTTGAAGGTTTTGGTATGGCAAAAAAAACAAGTTAATTTGCTTACAGGGACTAAACTTGACAAACTGCGAAAGTATGCCAATTTGAACTGTAACAGACATTCCGGAACATGACCATAAGTTAAACATACCATAAATATCCTTTATATAGCTTAGAAATAGGCTTTGAGGGGTTCGGTGTGCTAAAATAAACTTTTGGGTCATTCAGGGACTAAAAGTGTCAAAAAGTGCACAAGTTTGCATTTTCGCGCATAACTTACGTTCTGAATACATCCGGACATCCAAAAATTTATGTAAGCATGACTATATTATATTTTAGTGTTCGCCATAAGAAAAATCCATTCGTCACGTCATTTGGTTCGTTTTTCGCGCTTATGCGCATTCCGTCGTAATTAACCGAACATCGCGTTCGTACGGCCAAACAAACCGACATCCATAATATTTTTGAACATATTTTAAGTTCCCTATACTTTAACTTCATTTTTGAGCTTTGAAATGGGGTTAACGGGCCTTAAACGTGTCGAAAATGGCCTAAATACAGTTCAGGGACCAAAAGTGTAATTCTGCCGAAATAGTGCCTAGCGGTGCGCTACACTTTTAGTGTAGCGGTGCGCTAGGGGTCTGCAGAACAAGATCAGACTTAACAGTCAGCATTTTCCAGCTGTTGCAACCTCACCCACACCTTTCCCACTTGCCTAATCTGTTGATAAACATCATTTTAGCCACCACAACTTTCCGACAAGTGTACGGCCTTGATCGTTTCCCCTTTTCCAAGAAACGATCTCAACGGTTACCCGAATACTATAAATACCCCACCCCCATATGCTTTAAAACTTACAAGAATTCTGATTTGAGAGCTCTAAGTTGAAACCATTGTTTCATACCTGAGTTCTTAGATCGGGATTAGCATTCGGGGACCCTGGGTTAGTATTCTTTCGTTCTTTTCCTTATTTTACTGCTTTTCGAGTCAGAAAGTCAAACTTTGTTTGACTTTCAGCGTTGACTAGTAATGGTCAATGCGAAGTTCGTTTGAACTTCGCAACGTGAGTGTAATCACGTTGGTTATAGTCCCTTGGGACTATGCCTACTGATTACCACGTTGTCTAGAGTCGTAGGGTAGGCGATCTAATAAATCGCCTATACCTTCGAACTCGACCCATTTGGTCGATCATTAGGATCGGACCAAATACATTAGGTGACCATAGTAGGTAGGGAATAACCTTCCGAGGTTATACCCTATGGTCGCTTCGTTTAAGTAGTTGTATGATAGGTAGTTTATATGCCTTAGGTAAATTACCATAATACCCTTTTCATGTATAATTGGTAATTAAGCATATGTAACCTAAACCTTTGTCACATAACTGATTATGTAACATGTTTAGGCATATAACACTTGTCATAGGGCTAGTTAGGCGGTCCGAACGCGTTTCACGCGCACGACGCGTTAAAGTAGCATATGTTACCTTAATGGGTCGCGATGGGTCGAAAGCACTTAGGTTAAGTTTCATTTAGTATGTAGGCTTTGTTAAACCATATCATATGAGTTCCTACACTCATTTGGTTTACAAACCCTCCTGCTACCCAGTCTTCCGTTTTAAGTCCGGTTTATTTATATAGTTTTAGATTGCCGACTGATTCCGTGCTCCCTCTAGCTTTGTTTGGTTGTTGTTCAAGACCTCCAAGCATTATCAGGCGAGTACATTATTTCCCCTCTTTTACTGTTTTCAACTGTTTTGGGGTGACTCATATGTGCTAAATGTTTTAACAATGATTTCAAGAACGATAACAATGATTACAAGAACGATTACATGATTTCAAAAAGTGAACGAACTTGTTGGTTGTAGTTTACATGACCGATGACATTCATTAGCAATGATCAAGCCGACCAGTATTAGGTTATGGTACCATAGGATCTGACAAATCCCGTTATTTACTGCACCCATTGTTATGTGTGGGGGTTGTGGGTAGCGACTGAATCTGTAATTATTAACTTATCCTTTGGTAAGGGTTTGTTAAGAACGAGAGTGAGAACGAGTTGTATTAACTTACCCTTTGGTAAGGGTTTGTTAAGAACGAGATCGAGTCAAGAAGGTTTGAATGTTATTAGAGAATCGACCATAAAGTAGTTTCACAATTAAAATATTAACTTACCCTTTGGTAAGGGTTTGTTAAGAACGAGGACAAGGTTTAACGATTGGGTAAACATTCTAACATGATTGACATTTGATCATGCATTTCCCACAAAACATAACTTTGATTTAAACCAAGTTTTACTTCAATACTTTGTTTTTGTGCATATGGTTTAGTTGAGACATTTCACTTGCCATACATGACATTTTGACGTAGACATTTGACATGGATATTTGACATAGACATGGACATTTTGACATAGACATTTTACATTGTTTGGTTTGGTTTGGTTAAGTGATTAAGTAACGATGCATGTGTAATATGATACAAACATGGTGGATACGCCGCTGGTACTTCCTATATATAAGTGTTTGTATGGTATTACATATTGTAGCGTTATTTGAATCATTTCAGTTTGAGACATAGAACATTTTATACAAGTAGCATACTTTTCACAAGACATTTATTTACAAACAACTTATCTTATGCAAACTCATTTTACATGGTTATTCATTTAATCATGCATTATTCTCTTATTTATACTTATCATCCGAACTTATTATTTTTCAAATGATTTACAAAGACAAAGCAAATTACAAGGTTCATGACTAAACATTTTCTTAAAACAGAAGTCATGAATCTTATTTTCACAAAACCTATGTATCTCGCCAGCATTTCTTTGCTGACCTCGTTTTCACATATGTTTCAGGTATTGTTGGATGATATCGATTGATAAGATGCATGCTCACATAGGACTGGACAAGGCCTTAGTGACTCAATAACAATGATAGACTATGTTTAAATAGTGTAATTAGATTTCCAGACGATGTAATTACTCAATGTTTAATAAAACGAAACACTTTTGATATCCATGGTTATGAAACATTAATTCTGTTGCAACACGCCCCGATGTTTCCGCCGCGATTTGTTGTTTTACGCGGTCGGGGTGTGACAGAAAAGATGGTATCAGAGCCAATGGTTATAGGGAATTAGGTTATTAGTAATGCTTTGACCTAGTCTATAACTTTCTTAGGACCCTAACGCGAGTTTACTTGCGTTTAGTCATAAAACAATACCGTCACCTATCCTTAGGCGACGACCACAACAAGAACATAAATTTCAAAACCGCTTTGAAAACTAATCATCTGTTCAAGGATGATTGATTTCTAGGTTTTGAACCCTCTATTGTAAGGTTTTGAACCCTCTGTTATATGGTTTTGAACCCCTCTGAATTTTCAAAATCTCGTCAAGGTTTTGGGTTTTAAATAATGTGAACACGTGCAAACTGGAAGGGTGAATGCCTGTATTCTGGGTTTTCTGTCTAGGCAAGCACTTCGTATACATCTCATCAGACGCGAGACCAGTTGTGCTTACCTGGGAATTCTTGGGATGAGTGTTCACTTATAGGCGAGCATGTCTTCGCGATACATTATTTTTGACCTATTTACTTTGATCAGTCACTGTGTGTCGTTTGTTGCTTTGTAGTAACAAACAAATGACCACTATCCTTGCTTTCATCAGATTTGTTTCATCTCATTCTTTTCGTCTAATTCTCTCACTCGTTTCCTTTCATGTTTCCTCTTTTAGACAATGCCTCCTCGACGCGAAAACCAGATAGAGACTGCCGAGCTGGCAGAAATCATTGCGCAGCAAATGGCTGCTCAATTCCCAAATCTCTTTGCTCAATGGAATCAAGCCAACACCAACAACAATGTGCTATGCAAATACAAGGATTTTAACCAGGCTAAACCACTCAAGTTTAGTGGTTCTGAAGGAGCGACTGGGCTTCTTCAATGGTTTGAGAGCATTGAGAATACTTTCCGCCACGTGCAGTGTCCTAACAATCGCAAGGTCGAGTTTTCTTCGAGTGTGTTTCAGAAGAGGGCTCTCACATGGTGGAACGGGGTTATGAGGGATCGTGGTGCAGAAGTTGCTCTGGCACAGACATGGGCTGAACTTAGGGCCCTGATGATGAGGGAATTCTGTCCTCGTCATGAGCAGCGAGCTTTGGAGAAGGAATTTGATGAATTGAAGCAAGATAGTGGTGAGCACAGGGCGTATACTGATAGGTTTGAGGAGTTGAGTCTGCTTTGCCCGACAATGGTTACCCCACTTGACATAGCTATCGAAAGGTACATCGATGGCCTACCAGACTCGGTACAAGACATCCTTACTGGTAGTAACCCTGCCACACTCCGTCAGGCGATCGAGTTATCAGCGACATTGACCGAGTCACAGATTCGAAAGAACAAGTTACACAGGAAGGGTGACAAGGGCAAGAAACAGTCAGCTGACAAGAGGGATAGCAAGAAAGGTCAAAACAAGAAAGGTGAGGAAGGTGAGACGTCAAAGAAATCAAGAAAGCGAAAGGGTGGTCAGAACTTTGCTGTTACAGCACAGACTGCTCAGAACCCGCGAAACTTACCAGCTCAGCCACCTGCAAAGAAAGCATATGCCGGTACCGCACCTTATTGTGCACGCTGCAACGGCCATCACGCAGTACAACAAGCTTGCTGGCAATGCACGACGTGTGGTAAACTTGGGCATTTGGCCAAGATTTGTCGTTTGGGACAAAATCAGGCTGCTCAGGTTCAAGCTCCGGTTCAAGGGAATGCTATGAGATTTCCACTGGGTTCATGTTTCAACTGCGGAGAGATTGGTCATTTCCGTCACAACTGCCCGAGACTGGTGAATGCAAATGCTAATGCAAACCCGAATGCGAACGTCAATGTGAATCCAGCACGCGGTCGAGTGTTTAACATCAATGAGGCAATCGATGATGAAGGAGTGAACTTTTAGTATTTTGTATTTCCTCTGGTTGTTATCTTGTACATTTAAAGACAATGCGGTTGTTATATAAATAAAAATTTGTGATTTTTATTTTGTAACTAATGCAATTGTATGAATGTTTGACGCAACCTTAAGATGTCAACACAAAGACAAAACTACTCGTGTGGTTCTGTCATTTTTATGATCACTTGTGATCTCCCTAAGAACCTCAAACACTTGTTTCTTTTGAATCTAAAGTATCTTATCATCTTGCACCGTTCGAGATGCAAGAATTATCAAAACAGCTTCAAGAGTTGTCTGATAAAGGATTCATCCGTCCGAACTTTTCACCTTGGGGAAACTCTTGTTTTTCCTTGTGAAAAGAAAAATGGATCTTTTCAAATGTATATCGATTAACGTAAGCCTAAGTAAGCTTACCATCAAGAATCGATATCCCCTACCTTAAATCAATGATCTCTCTGATCATTTGCAGGGTACTTCATACTTTTCCAAGATCGATTTGCGTTCTGGGTATCATCAACTTCGTATTCTCGAAGAAGATGTTCCCAAAACGGTTTTCTGCACGAAGTATGGCCATTACGAGTATACAGTCATGCCTTTTGGATTGACAAATGCTCCAGCCATCTACATGGACTTAATAAATAGAGTCTGCAAGTCTTATTTGGATCAGTTTGTCATTGTTATTATTGATGACATCTTGATCTATTCATATCCCGAGCCGATCACGATCAACACTTTCGTTGACATCGGAGCCCTGATTGAATTCCTTGTACACCTTAAAATGTACAATACAACTCAATTAGGACAAACCGAATTCCTTTTAAGATCTTCCTATCTTCATAGTTAGATTCTTGAAAATATTTAAAGTGCCATAGGAAATCCATGGATTGGATTCCCGGTATGCTTTAAATACCCGTGTCCAAAGATAACAAATTGAACGATTATGCAATTGAACGATTATGCGATTGAACGAGTGTACGATTATGCAATTATGTGATATGTGTTTATGTGTTCTCCTCTATGTTTTTGTGTGATTCGATTTTCAAATCCTCATAGAATTTTTCATATCTATATATGAAGGATTCATAGTAGGATATTCAAAAGGTACTACCTTAAATCCTTATGGGCTTCTACGTGTTAGTTAAGACCCTTGGGTTATATAGTACCATTCCATAATTCATGAGAGACCCTTTAGTGGTCTAATAAAAAAGATTGATTCACAATTTGGTTAAAGAACGAAATCTAATGATGTAGCTGGACAGACTCCTTGATAGTCTATTTAGATCATTTATTGATTTAAGTAAAAGGACTCTATGGCGGTCTAGTCACGCTCATCACAGGATTGTTCATTTGGTTTTCCCCTACACATTATAAAATAGACTGTGTGAACTGTGCAAGGAATTCTCTAATTATGGATGCGCACATAATTATGAAATTTAGTGCACAGAAATCCAGTAAGATTTATTATGTGAAAGAACCGATAGTGACAACAATAACAAAATGAGAACGATGTAATGGAGGCATGGTGGACGCACCAATGACGCTTCATATACTTGTATATAAGTGTCCCTCTTACATTGCAAACATAATGTTATTAAGGTTACTAGAAGTTCAAGAACCCTAACCAATGTTGTTCGATCTTTTCAACTTCATGTTTTAAACTCTCACAAGTTTCCTCTAAATTTCGGGACGAAATTTCCTAAAGTAGGGGAGACTGTAACACCTGTGCCTCCACGGCCTTCAAACAAATGTCAAACCAATGAAATATTGTATTTCATACTTGGGATTTGTAAAAATATGTGTATCGTTTGCACATATCATTTCTTGTTTGATTTCAAGCTTTAAATCGCTTTCTGAAAGGTTATACGCGCACTGATGCGTAAATATAACCAGTTTAATGCAACAAACACTCCGGAATAGTGAAATAGGCTTAACATACCTTAAATAACCTTTACATAACTTAGAAATAAGTTTTGAAGGTTTTGGTATGGCAAAAAAAACAAGTTAATTTGCTTACAGGGACTAAACTTGACAAACTGCGAAAGTATGCCAATTTGAACTGTAACAGACATTCCGGAACATGACCATAAGTTAAACATACCATAAATATCCTTTATATAGCTTAGAAATAGGCTTTGAGGGGTTCGGTGTGCTAAAATAAACTTTTGGGTCATTCAGGGACTAAAAGTGTCAAAAAGTGCACAAGTTTGCATTTTCGCGCATAACTTACGTTCTGAATACATCCGGACATCCAAAAATTTATGTAAGCATGACTATATTATATTTTAGTGTTCTCCATAAGAAAAATCCATTCGTCACGTCATTTGGTTCGTTTTTCGCGCTTATGCGCATTCCGTCGTAATTAACCGAACATCGCGTTCGTACGGCCAAACAAACCGACATCCATAATATTTTTGAACATATTTTAAGTTCCCTATACTTTAACTTCATTTTTGAGCTTTGAAATGGGGTTAACGGGCCTTAAACGTGTCGAAAATGGCCTAAATACAGTTCAGGGACCAAAAGTGTAATTCTGCCGAAATAGTGCCTAGCGGTGCGCTACACTTTTAGTGTAGCGGTGCGCTAGGGGTCTGCAGAACAAGATCAGACTTAACAGTCAGCATTTTCCAGCTGTTGCAACCTCACCCACACCTTTCCCACTTGCCTAATCTGTTGATAAACATCATTTTAGCCACCACAACTTTCCGACAAGTGTACGGCCTTGATCGTTTCCCCTTTTCCAAGAAACGATCTCAACGGTTACCCGAATACTATAAATACCCCACCCCCATATGCTTTAAAACTTACAAGAATTCTGATTTGAGAGCTCTAAGTTGAAACCATTGTTTCATACCTGAGTTCTTAGATCGGGATTAGCATTCGGGGACCCTGGGTTAGTATTCTTTCGTTCTTTTCCTTATTTTACTGCTTTTCGAGTCAGAAAGTCAAACTTTGTTTGACTTTCAGCGTTGACCAGTAATGGTCAATGCGAAGTTCGTTTGAACTTCGCAACGTGAGTGTAATCACGTTGGTTATAGTCCCTTGGGACTATGCCTACTGATTACCACGTTGTCTAGAGTCGTAGGGTAGGCGATCTAATAAATCGCCTATACCTTCGAACTCGACCCATTTGGTCGATCATTAGGATCGGACCAAATACATTAGGTGACCATAGTAGGTAGGGAATAACCTTCCGAGGTTATACCCTATGGTCGCTTCGTTTAAGTAGTTGTATGATAGGTAGTTTATATGCCTTAGGTAAATTACCATAATACCCTTTTCATGTATAATTGGTAATTAAGCATATGTAACCTAAACCTTTGTCACATAACTGATTATGTAACATGTTTAGGCATATAACACTTGTCATAGGGCTAGTTAGGCGGTCCGAACGCGTTTCACGCGCACGACGCGTTAAAGTAGCATATGTTACCTTAATGGGTCGCGATGGGTCGAAAGCACTTAGGTTAAGTTTCATTTAGTATGTAGGCTTTGTTAAACCATATCATATGAGTTCCTACACTCATTTGGTTTACAAACCCTCCTGCTACCCAGTCTTCCGTTTTAAGTCCGGTTTATTTATATAGTTTTAGATTGCCGACTGATTCCGTGCTCCCTCTAGCTTTGTTTGGTTGTTGTTCAAGACCTCCAAGCATTATCAGGCGAGTACATTATTTCCCCTCTTTTACTGTTTTCAACTGTTTTGGGGTGACTCATATGTGCTAAATGTTTTAACAATGATTTCAAGAACGATAACAATGATTACAAGAACGATTACATGATTTCAAAAAGTGAACGAACTTGTTGGTTGTAGTTTACATGACCGATGACATTCATTAGCAATGATCAAGCCGACCAGTATTAGGTTATGGTACCATAGGATCTGACAAATCCCGTTATTTACTGCACCCATTGTTATGTGTGGGGGTTGTGGGTAGCGACTGAATCTGTAATTATTAACTTATCCTTTGGTAAGGGTTTGTTAAGAACGAGAGCGAGAACGAGTTGTATTAACTTACCCTTTGGTAAGGGTTTGTTAAGAACGAGATCGAGTCAAGAAGGTTTGAATGTTATTAGAGAATCGACCATAAAGTAGTTTCACAATTAAAATATTAACTTACCCTTTGGTAAGGGTTTGTTAAGAACGAGGACAAGGTTTAACGATTGGGTAAACATTCTAACATGATTGACATTTGATCATGCATTTCCCACAAAACATAACTTTGATTTAAACCAAGTTTTACTTCAATACTTTGTTTTTGTGCATATGGTTTAGTTGAGACATTTCACTTGCCATACATGACATTTTGACGTAGACATTTGACATGGATATTTGACATAGACATGGACATTTTGACATAGACATTTTACATTGTTTGGTTTGGTTTGGTTAAGTGATTAAGTAACGATGCATGTGTAATATGATACAAACATGGTGGATACGCCGCTGGTACTTCCTATATATAAGTGTTTGTATGGTATTACATATTGTAGCGTTATTTGAATCATTTCAGTTTGAGACATAGAACATTTTATACAAGTAGCATACTTTTCACAAGACATTTATTTACAAACAACTTATCTTATGCAAACTCATTTTACATGGTTATTCATTTAATCATGCATTATTCTCTTATTTATACTTATCATCCGAACTTATTATTTTTCAAATGATTTACAAAGACAAAGCAAATTACAAGGTTCATGACTAAACATTTTCTTAAAACAGAAGTCATGAATCTTATTTTCACAAAACCTATGTATCTCGCCAGCATTTCTTTGCTGACCTCGTTTTCACATATGTTTCAGGTATTGTTGGATGATATCGATTGATAAGATGCATGCTCACATAGGACTGGACAAGGCCTTAGTGACTCAATAACAATGATAGACTATGTTTAAATAGTGTAATTAGATTTCCAGACGATGTAATTACTCAATGTTTAATAAAACGAAACACTTTTGATATCCATGGTTATGAAACATTAATTCTGTTGCAACACGCCCCGATGTTTCCGCCGCGATTTGTTGTTTTACGCGGTCGGGGTGTGACAATACCGTTGTCGGAAAACTCCACTAAGGGCAAGTGAGTGTTCCGACTTTTCATCAAAGTTTATCACACAAGAACGTATTGTGTTCATACAGTCTGCATTGTTCAGCAGCTCAGTTCATATACGAGTTCTTACGATCATCGGTGTGCTGCGACCCTTGTGATCAGTAAAGATCGTGCAGCGTTTTCTTTCAGGTAATGACGTCCAGTTGCGGCGCGCAATCACTGTATCTATCTCAAGATCTCTTCTCGTGATTCCTTAATCAATGTGCCGCGTGTGCAATGTCGTGGTCTCGTTGCATCGACGTACAATCGAGACTTGTCGAGAGACGTCACATAATTGCAACTCTAGCCTCTTAGCTCTTGGTTGCAGGGTTGACATGAATTTTGTTCTTATGCACCATGCATTTTAAAGTTCTCATTTTGCGAATTCAAAATCCGCTTTTCGCCATCTTAGCACATAATCGTCCTTTCTCTAAGGGTTGCAAGGTAAATTGCAGCCGTTTGCTCACGACCTTCGTTGGTCGTTGGCCAAATAAGAATGTAGTCAATAAATACATTCATGATCTACTTAGGTGTGGCTTACACGTTCGTTTCATGAGGTCCATGAATACTGTCGATGCATGTGTTAAGCCAGATGGTACGACAAGGATCTCGTAATGCTCGAAGCAAGTCCTAGAGGTCGTTTTAGGTATATATCCTCTTGTATTCACAGTGGAGGACCTCTTGTCCTCAAGTTGTTCTTTGAGTGGTAATTGGAGCCTTATGATTGGCTCATTTGTGTCGTCAGTCCCTGGCAAAGGATTCTGATTCTCAATTTTCTGAAGTTTATGTAAAGTGGAGACTACCAACTTTCTCTTTGTCTCCTTAACTAAGGATGCTACGTCCTTAATTTCCTCTGTCTAGCAGCTCTTCCAGTTATATCAGAGGTTCATGCTTCGCTGGTGAAGCTAGTCGGTAGGGCGTCATTCGTCACTGGTGCTGCTCCTGGCACACGATTTATCCCAAACTCCTCTCGTCGCTACAGAGAGGCGTTCCTGGCAAGTCTTCTGAAAAGGCTACTGGGACTTCTTCCATTACGGGGATGTTCTCAGGCTCTGCAGTCTACTCGGAGGCGTTTCTATGCCTCTTCGACCAATGAGGGATGTCGTAGACCTGTCGCCTTGTGGGGTCTAGCATCCTTGCACCTATTGCAGGAAAGTTAGGTTTCATCATCCGCAAGAGGGATGCGTCTGATTTTCTCATATTGAACGACTTCAGCTCTATTCTTGGATTTCTGATCCATGCTGACTATCATCTCATGACTTCGCAAGTCCATGGTAACAGAAGGCTCCGACCTTCTGAGTCCCTAAATGCAGTCCTTAATTGCTTCGACTGTTTAAACTAGCCTTCTAGGTGCCTATTTCGAAAGAATATGGGTCGTCTATTTTACTTGAAACTAGGCCAAGCAGTTTCTTAAGTTCTAAGCATGCAAGGTTACAGTTGACTCCAGTATCAATTAAAAGTAGATGCATAGGGTTGGTTAATAGGGAACGTACCCGTAACCGCATCTGGATCCTGGTGTGCTTCACGAGTTTCGATCGTGAAAACTCTTCCTTGCTTGTTTCTTCCTAGGGTAATCTTTCCTAAAGTGCCCTGCTTCCCCACATCTGTAGCAACCCGGTATTCTCTTATTTCTCCCATCTGGGTCCTTCGCCCAACAGGCATCCTTGCTGTGCCCTTCTTTTCCACACTTTCCGCACGTAGGCCTTAGACATCGACCTTCATGGTGAAAAGTGCATTCCCCGCATCTCGGCTTAGTCCCCGAGTATATTTTACCACCAGCCTTATTAGCGGCTCTATCAGTTTCCCTGTCATGTGGTGGATTCACTTTCTTTCTTTTGTTTGCTTTAGAGCTTCCATAGCAGACTCGTGTGCCCACCTTTAGGTTCGAAGACTTCCTTTTCTTATTGCCTGATGACTCCACATGAGTCTCTTTCTTGTTATCCTCAGGTTCCGAAAATTTTCCCGCACGTAGAGCTTCTTCAGTAAGACTGACACTCATATCGATAGCCTCTACAATGGTTGAGGGCTTTGAGGTAGTAACCATGCTCCTGATCTGAGGTGCAAGTCCCCAAATGAATCGTTCAACCCTTTTGAATTCCGGTTTGACTAAGTAGGGGACGACCCTAGACAAGTCGTGAAATCGTTGGACGTATTCAGGAATCTTCGGTCCATCCATTTTCAAATTCCAGAACTCCACCTCAATCTTCTGGATTTCAGCCCTAGAACAGTATTTCTTTTCCATCATTTCCTTGAGCTCGTCCCAGCTTAGTGCATAAGCAACATCCGCACCAAGGGTTTGAACCTGAAGGTTCCACCAGGAGAGTGCGCCATCTACGAATAACCCTGAGATATAAGTAACACTCTGTTGGGGCGAACAGTTACTCACTCTTAGAATGGAGTCAGTCTTTTCTGCCCAACGAACAAATGCAACGGCACCTCCTGTGCCATCAAAATTCAATGGCTTGCAGTCCAGGAATTGTTTATAGGTGCAGCCAGTTGGAGGGTTATTTTCAGTAGTGCCATCGCTGTGTTTAGAGCGGAGGGCTTCATGTCAAGCAATCGCCTGTGAGATGCATTCTTGCAGCTCGGCTTCTGTTCTTGGCAGCGTACTGGTGTTTGTGTCTCGCCTGGGCGGCATTCTCTTCTGCCAAAATTGTATGAAGTAGGTTAGACAACATTTCAATTGTCTATGATATACATAGCACCATAAGCCATTATGTAATCACCCAATTTCACACGTATATAAAATCAGTGTGTAAGCGAGGAAACAGTTATTGAGCCTTCACATAGGCTTGCCAACTTGGCTTATTGTTTGAAATGAACTCGAGGCTACATCGCCTTGGTTATTCAAGTTTCAGTTATTTCCTGCTTCATTGATTTTCTTAGGTCTTTAGCTTTACTGGTGCGTATATTTCCCCTTTGATGGGGTTGTTTGTGTAGAGGTGATAGGGAGTGTATCGTCGCTGACTCCTTCTGAATGTCATCCCACCTCTCTTGCTCAAATATCGTTTTCTCAAACGTCTCATATGCAGGTAGAAGTGTCAGTCACGAAGTAGGCTAAGACAGGCTTCCTACTTTCTAACGTGCTAAAACACTGATCTATGTGTTGTTCTACCAGATGAAGGTGAGGACACCTATAGATTAATTTTGTATGGTTTTCATTAGCTCGGCCCGCAGAGTCCACCAGGATCTCTGTGCACTACAAGTTGTTATTACGTGGGCCCCCGTAATAATAAATTGTCTTGCACAGTTATCCCAATTTTCTCTCGTCCAAGCAGATGATAAATCAAGGAGGGGACACTACTGTCCTTATACCTCTTTTCATGTGAAGGACCTTTGCGATGGTCCACGCGCTAACATTCGTTATCGTTACGCGCGTATAGGCACGATGATTAGATGGAATAGGAATAGAGAGAATTCCTAGTAGTTGGAGGGGCACCTTCGAGATGAATACTTCATCTTCCTTTTCTGGTCAAGTATGTCGTCAATCTTGCTTCACATAAGCCGCAGGGATCTTGTCCCGTTGATTGAGAATTCGTTCAAGGTTGCCGCCTCTGCCTCGTCATCATCACCGTAGTTAGGCATCTTCACGATCGAGAGGGAAGAGCAGCCATCTCCTACGGAAGCAAGCTCAGCATCTTGTTTGGTAATCACTCCCAGTCTTGAGCTTTGCAAAAGGATGCGAGGTCGGTAGCTTCATCGTGCGAGTCACGTACAGTAATAGGAGTCGGAGTCGAAAGTATCTTATTCACGTCAATAATCATTCCGTACACTTATTTGTATGTATGTATATCAATAACATATATGCTACTTAGCACAATCAAGCAATTTAATGCATTATATTACGTATAACTCTCATTTTTGGGGGGTCATTTTGTTTTTGGCAAGTCTAACTCGTGTAGACTATACTTTGGTTGGCACCTTATTTTAAAGGCATTCCTCACTAATGTCCTTGCCTTGTCACTTTTTGAAAAGTGTCTGACTTGTGGATCTTGGCGCTTTCGTGAATGCAATGTAAACCTTTTTGTAAAATGTTTTCGTGAGAGAACTCTAGTGATTGTAGTCTAGACTCGAGGAGGAATCCTAGTTCACTACAATCGAAGCTTTGATACCAAACTGTCACACCCTGTCTTTTGCGGAAGCGTATGATGTGTGACTAGCTTGTTATCATTGCATTCAATCGTAATAAACAACTACATGATCAAAACGATGTTCATCCATTCATGAAAATTTGAGTATTACAAACACTTGTTATTTAAGTTTTCAAAACACGACCTTTGACAAGGTTACAATTCAACAAAAGTGGATGACATCTAAACTTGTAGTCTACTTCTAGTTATGACACTTGCGCCCAAGATCCATCCTGTCACCTAAAATACATGTAATTTTGGAAAACATCAACATAAAGTTGAGCGAGTTCATGCATTTTTGTATTTCACGTTTTTATACTTTGTATGAAAACATAGTATGTGTCATGTATAATTCAAGTTTTTCTTGAGTACCCCACGTACTCAAGTATAATTCCCGTTTTCTTGAGTACCCCACGTACTCAAGTATCATTTAGTTTTCTTGTGTACCCCACGTTTTAAATGATTGTTTCTACAAGGACATTAAGGCACGTGAGGACATAAGGAGCATTAGTATATTCTCCTTCAAGGCATGTGAGGACATAGGGAGCATTAGTGTTTTCTCCCTTAAGGCATGTGAGGACATTGGGAGCATTAGTATATTCTCCCTCTAGCTATGTCGATTTCCCTCGACTGTGTCGATTAACCTCGACTGTGTCAATTTCCCTTGACTGTGTCGACTACCCTCGACTGTGTCGATTAACCTCGACTGCGTCGATTTCCCTCGACTGGGACACCGAAGCACTCAAGTGGTCACATAAGGACCATGAGTGGGGCTCGGCCGTACCCGTTAGATCTAACCCTCGTCCCTAATTAAGTATTAATGGCATCTCAATATTTAGTTTAAGCTCACATGATCTAGTATTTTCTAGGCTTTTCTTAAAGCTCATCATATTGCACTCACCACGAGTGCTTCTCGTATTCTCAAATCATATTGCACTCGGTTCTCGTTCTCACCAAGAGTGCTTCTTGTATTTTTACCCTTTGTAAAAATTATAATATTTGTAACATGTATTTCACCCCCGAGAGTTATAACACCAAAAACAGTTAGAGAAAAGGGGGAGCATGAACTCACAACTTTGCGTTCCTTGCGTCGTAAACTTCACCGGATTTGCTTAATTAACGTCGTAACCTATACGCGTTTTCTTAACGTTAGTCACTAGACTTGCGTCGCACAAGTACAGTCACTATCTCTTATGTACGTATTCTTGTGTTAAAAATATTCTATATTTTTAACTACGTATCTTACTTATATTATTTTCTCTAAAATTAATATAAGTATCTCGTGTTTTGCACTTTGCACCCGAATTATGTATCTTGTATGTTGTATGTGTATTTTTATGTTTATACTCCTCATGAGTGTTTAGTGTATTTTTAAGTCTTAATACACTAGCACGTATAACACATACTATATACACTTAGCACAAAAGTTGGTGATAAAATAATAAATAATATATATTTTTCTCTCAAAAATATACATACTTATATCCATTTTTATTCTTGAAGAAATCCTCATTTCTTATCACCAAAAATTAGGGAAACCTTGGTAATACTTTAAATACATTTTTAGGGAATAAGTTTCCCAAAAACTTATATTTTTCTAAATGTCAAAATTTATAGAAATTTTGACAGAGTTTCCCCTAAAAATGGAGGTTTCCCATGTTTTCAAAACATGTGTTTATTTTCTTTTAGATCGTCAACAATCATCAACAACAATTATCAACAATAATTATCAACAATAATTATCAACAATAATCACTAATTTCTCCATTTCATGAACTTGAATATTTACAAAAATGTGTAGTAACTTACTAGCACATTTAGTAAGTCTTGTTATCTTTAAAAATAAGTTTAATTTCTTAAAAACTTTATTTTTAAAGAATATGAAGTTTCACAACTTCTAGTCGGTTTTTACGAAAATTATTTCTTTGTTAAAGTTTTTGTTACACAAGTGTCCATACACTTGTTTGTTCATAAAAACATCTCTAGTTCATGAAAGACCCGACTTAAAATGAGACTTGTATATATTTTACTTGGTTCTTCCAAAAAAGCACTTGTAGATCTTTAGATCTACATGTTTAGAGTCTTATTTCACAAGAAAATTACTTTTACTCAAGTTCATGTCTTATGAATGGATGGATCCATCATCTTTTAACTTTCTAACTTTTACATCCTACTAGTTCATGCTTTCTAACATGGACTAGTATGTCTAGATGATGATCCATCTTGCTTTTACCAACAACAACATCAAATAATCATAACTAGACAAGTTTCACAAGATTTACACACATAACTTCTCTTTATCCACCCTATAGACCTTATGTTCAAGACTTTAATGTATGTTCTTTAGTGTTTCATGATTTTTAGCCATTAAATCATCTATTAACCATCATAAACAAGAACAAGATGAAGATTTGAAGCACTTACTACTAGCACAAGGCTAGGGAAGTTCAAGAGGACAAATGAAGTGGATAAAAGCAAATGAAGAAGGTCCTTCAAGTTCCGTTGCTTCCACACCTCCTAACTTAGCTTCTTACACCTTGGAGTCACCTTAGATTGCTTGATATGGAGCTTGCAATGGATGTGGGTGTGTGTATGGTTTGGGCCGTAGGTATGGTAGAATGATGGAGGATTTTTGGTGAGTTGGGGAAGATGAAATGAATTAGGAATGGTCTTATGGTTAAATAGAATGTTCTTCCAACAAGTGTGTAACCATTGGATTATATGTCTTCTTAGTACAAGGCAATATCTAATAAATTAATCAACAAGATCCACTAAATAGGTCATGAGGCCGATTTCAAGCTAGTGGGGGGGGGGGGGTGTCTAGTTCGATTTCAACTTCTAGTTTCATAATCTAGTTACATGTTAATTGTTAGGTTTAGGGTTAAGTGTGTTATGAAATATATAGTGTGTTAGGGTGTACGGGGACCCTAACTAGCTCAGAAAAATAAAAACAATGCTTCTAGCATTATTTTGGTGTTCCGGGTAAAGTCCGGTTGTTCGGTTAGACACTGATCCGTTAAAGCGCTAAATCGCACTTTATGGTGTCTTTTAAGTACCCTTCATGTACCCTTTCAATTCCCAACACTTAGGGAAATATTCTGGATGATAAAACGAAATTTCTGCATAATATTCGTATGTTTAAATGCTGAATTGAGCTGAATTATACATAATTATGCACTTAAAGTGCGTTTCGGGTGCTTTTTAGTGCTTATTTTTGCTTTCGCAATGTCTATAAATTAAACCCTTACATGTACTCTTGGGTTTTAGTGTACTTTTGTCGTCGGACCTACACCTAGGCCTCAATTCTAATGTCTGACTGCTTTCTGCAGTTCTGTTGACACGATGTGTCTTACTGGTGAGTTTACTAATATTTCTGACGCAACGCTCTCGTTTATGCATAGAGCTATATTTTGTAGCACAAAATGTACATGAATTCACTTGCATGGAATTCAGAAATTTATTTGTCTGGTAAACCAGATCATGCACAGTCATTTAAGCGCAAATTACTGTTCATTTCGTGTACGGAATGTACGAAAAAGTGACGGTTGTCACATGCAGGGTTCCGGTTGGATGCTAAAGTGAGCGACTTGTGGGTTAACGGGGATTGGATCTGGCCGCTGGCCTGGAGGGATACTTACCCGGTTCTTATTCACGCGTACCATCAGTCCATTACCCAGGATGTTACTGATCATTTCCTTTGGAAAGATGGGAATGAAGTGATGGATCATTCTTCAGGTTTAGTCTGCACTCTATTCGTTCGAGGGAACCAGAAGTAGAGTGGCTTAATATTGTCTGGTTTACGCAGTGTATTCCTATGCATGCATTCCTCATGTGGTTGATTATGAGGCAGAAGCTATTGACTCAAGATAAGATCATTCGGTGGGATTTTGCGAGGAGGAAAAACATGAATATGATGTGTTGTTTATTGAGTTATGCGGCATATGACTCTCATCTTCATCTTTTCTTTGAATGTCCGTTTTCGATGCAAGTTTGGGATGGTTTTTGTGGAAAGGCGGTTATGTCTAGTGTGGAGCCGAAGTTGAGTTCTATTGTGGAGTGGCTATGTTCGCATTCCAGATCGAAGTCAGCCAAGTATTTGATTAGTAAATTGGTGGTGACAGCTACTATTTATGTTATCTGGCAGGAGAGGAATGCTCGTTTGTTCAAGAATCATGCTAGGCCGCCTGATGCTATCTGTATAGCAATTTTACAAACTGTTCGATACAAATTAATGGAGGTGAAGTTTAAGGACACCGCGAATGTGCGAAGACTTCTAGGTGAATGGGATATCCATAGTGGCGATGACAGAGACAATGGTGGCTGAGTAGTTTTATTGTGTGTTTTTTTAGTCTAGATTTTTGTCTAGTTGTTGGTCTTTGATTTTCCTATGTCGTTTTTTGCTTTACTTTCATGGGGCACGTCTCATGATTGAACTAGTGTGGATATCTCCTCACTACTTGTATTGTTTGGTTGTTGATATATAGAATCACTGGGGTAACCCTTTACCCAAAAAAGACTTGAGCCTTGGGAGCAACATTATCTTTCATAAATGCCGAATCAAGCTGTTTTTTGTTTTACTCTATTGTGTTTAATGTTTACTCTATCGTTTTTTAGAACACATTGGTAAAACACATTTTTTTTGTATTTTACTCTATTGCGTTTAATGTTTTACTCAATTTCATTTTGTAGCACATTGATAAAACACTTGTTTTTTGTGTTTTACTCTATTGCGATTAACAACACATTGATAAAACACATTTTTTGTGTCTTTTGTCCATTGTATTTTAGAAAAAAACACATTTGTTTGCGTTTTTAGTCTATTGCGTTTTAGAAACAACATATTCTATTGCGTTTTAGAAACAACATATTTTTATGTGTTTTTAGTTGATTACATTTTAGAAACAACATATTTTTGTGTTTTTTTCCATTGCGTTTTTTGAAAAAGACATTTTTTTATGTTTTTAGTCCATTGCGTTTTATAAAAAAAAAGACATTTCTTTGTGTTTTAGTTAATTGCGTTTTAGAAACAACATATCTCTTTTGTGTTTTTTATCCAATGCGTTTTAGAAACAAAAAAATTCTTTTTGTTTTTTGTTAATTGGGATTTAGTTTTGGAATTTGGTAGGTTTGATCTAACGGTTGGGGATAAACTATTTATGGTTGATGTGTTTTATGTCGTTGGATTGATGATTTGAAATAAAGTTTTGCCTTTGAACAATCATTCCATTGATGATGTGGCGCCTACATAGTGGATCATCCTCCAAGGGAGGATGGTCACCATACCGCATAGCCTAACTGAGGACTAGCTAGGACTAGACCCCTGAAGTTGTCATTTAATAATCACACGTGACAGCTCATTTGATAAAATACGTGGGAGACAAGACCAGCACCATTGTCGTTTCGTATTTTCCCCTTTTCTAATTCTCGAAGAATCTCGTAATGTATTCTCTGTTTCTCTAAATAGTCTGTAAAATTATAATAAAAAAACAAAAACAAACTATGCGGGCTTTCCATCCATATATTCCGTCATACGTGGGAGAAAAGACCAGCACCATTGTCGTTTCGTATTTTCCCCTTTTCTAATTCTCGAAGAATCTCGTAATGTATTCTCTGTTTCTCTAAATAGTCTGTAAAATTATAATAAAAAAACAAAAACAAACTATGCGGGCTTTCCATCCATATATTCCGTCCAACATATGACACATGATAAAAGCGCTTCTCTAGACAATCTGGGATTATGTTCCGCCTTATTACAGTCGTGAGGTGGTCAAACCTTTCTAAAAGTAGAAAAAAATAAAACATTAACAAGTAACAAAGATTGAAGAACAAAAGTCGTGTCATATGACTGTAATAAAACGGAAGTTATCAACGCGGGGATGGGTACAGAAGCCGACATGTCTTCCTGAATCTGAATTTGAAAGTTAACTTTGACTTCTAAAACCCACTAGCAAAATAAGCGCTTTTATCATGTTAGGGCATTTATTCTTGAAATTGAAGGAAAAGGAAAAATGGTTGCTGATGTTTTTCAGTATTCGGATTTTGTTGGTTTGTTTCCAGCTAGGGTTTAGAATGGTACACGGAATGTTGGTTTTTCACATAATATAAAGTTTAAAGTACAAATCACCTCCAATCCTTTCCTGGTCAAATCACCTCCAATCCTTTCCTGGTCAAATCACCTCCAATCATTTCCGACTGTTTTAGTTATGTTTCAATAAATAATATCTGATTGAGAAGCACTAAAATAACAACGGTTCTCCAATTCCAGATCAGTAATGTAAGGAGAAACGTTGAGATAACGGACATCCATCAAGCTTAAAAAGAAAACTTGTGTTTCCCATAGTCACAAACGATTACGGTTTGTATCCTACAGCTGCATTTGGAACAAGAAGTCCAACAATCCGTTCATTATCTGTTGTTGTCTCAATAATATGAATGCACACAACGAATTTGACAACTATGACAGCTTATTAAAAGTAGAAATCACCTCCAATCCTTTCCTGAATGTTTCGGATCATCACTTGTTTGAAAGGGATTTCGAGCAGTTGGTCGATGACATGATAGATTAAGATCTTGCACCGTGATCTTCATATTCTTGGTTCAACACCAACTCATCTTTAGTGGTGTTTGTCAGGTTCTTCTGCTAGTGGTTTCTGTAACCAATTGGGAACCACACATATATTAACCAGGGTCTTTGAAGAGACACTAATTCCAAATTCCAATGTCCTATAACTACAATCCTTCCTACATTATTGGAAATTACTATATCACCCCCACCAGATACATCTTCCAACTTTCAAAATTCAAATCAAACTAACACGAAGTATCTCAAAGGTATCTTATTCATATATTACAAATTAATCATTCAATGCTGATGTTTATTTCACGGAAGTTATATTGAGAAGTAGATGCATTTGGGACAAGCAAGAGAGAAACGTGGAATTTGTAATGATGTTTGGGAATTAAATGCATGTACGTGGCAAAACAAGGATCGTTCTAATAGATTAAAGAGATTAAACCACGTCCAAGACTATTTTTCGGGCTTCTAGTGGACAGATGAAGTCAAATGTAATCAAACTTGGACAACAGACGTAAATATTAAAGCAAATATGTAGTTCCCTTTCGACAAATCATAACCTGACATAACCTGCACCTGTCAGTCTGCCATGTCTTTTGACAAATCATCTGCTTCCTGAATCTGAATCTGAAAGTTAACTTTATCTCATAAAACCCACTAGCAAAAGAAGCGCTTTTATCATGTTAGGGAGAATGTTCTCGAAATTGAAGGAAAAGGAATGGTTGAAGGAACGTCCGGTTATGATGGTTTTCCCTTCGGTTGAGATCGAGAAGGATGATGTGAATGTTAGTAGCAGTGAGTCGAGCTCGGATAGCCCGAAATTTGCTGATATGGAAGACAAGTCGGATTATTTTCTAACTAAACCCTTGAATCCCAATGCTTCTCTAAAAGTATTTGTTTCTTTCCTTTTCATGAGGTAAAACCGGTTTCAACATCAAGGGAGAATTAAATGCATGTATGGACTCAAGATAAAGCAGTTGGTATGTGTGGATATCAGCGTTGTTTATCACCCTGTGTGAGCATTGGAAGCCTGACAAACTAGCAGAAGAACCCGACACGTCTTCTGCTAGTTATGAAAATTGAATGTGCAAACCGTAACCGTTTTTTTACTATGGAGACGGTGGCTATAGGAAATACAAACCCGACACGTCTTTTATGATGATTCGAAACATTCCGAATAACTAGCAGAAGAACCCGACACATCTTCTGCTAGTTATTCAGAATGACAATCAGATGACACATGATAAAAGCGCTTCTTTAGACAATCATATCATCTTTTTTACTCTTTTCTTTGATTTCAACAAATCTTTCAAAATCATTCACCTCTTTCAACCTACAAAAATGTCACACCCCTTTCTAAGGCGGAAGCACGAGGTGTGATCATGAAAGGTTTTCATTGCATACGATTGGTAAACATACTACATGCTCATAAAATAACTTCAAATGCCAAGCGTTACATAACCAAAATCATAGTTTTAGTGTTTACATCACAAGACATCATATTGTCTGAAAGTTTACATCTTTATTTAAGGATAAACATAAACGACATCCCGGAGCATGAGTAAGACCGCGCGCACATCCACTAGTTACCTGAAATACATGTGAGTTTTGGAAAAACGTCAACATAATGTTGGTGTGAATTCATGCAGTTTTGTATTGCACGTTTGTATACTTTGTATGAAAACATAGTTTGTATCTTGTGTAAATCAAGTATCTTGTGTACACCACGTACTCATGTATAAATCAAGTATTCTTGTGTAAATCAAATATTCATGTATAAATCAAATATTCTTGTGTACACCACGTACTCATGTATGAATCAAGTATTCTTGTGGTATGAATCGTGTATAAATAAGGTGTTCTTATATGTAGTAGGGTTGTTAATGGGTTGCAAGGCCATTAACATGTGACACGACATAGGAAGTCACCAAACCATAGGCATTTATCAAGTTGGCATATTCTGAGACACAAAAGCACTGCTTGGTACTCATTCTCACCAAGAGTGTGGCTGCCCGACACCCGTTAGATCTAACCTTTTGTTCTGCGGTCTAGGTATATTGTTGATTAATGGTGCTTATGGTACCCTATTCGTGACACGATTTCTCGTATCATTTCTTGTATCATTCCTTAAAACGCATCATACTTGGTACTCGTTCTCACCAAGAGTGCTTCTTGTTTTTGTATCCATCATACCATTTGTAAACATTGTACTATTTGTAACATGTATTTCACCCCCGAAGTTATAAAACTGAAAACAGTTAAAAGAAAAGGGGGAGCATGAACTCACAACTTTGCGTTCCTTGCGTCGTAAACTTCACCGAATTTGCTTAATTAACGTCGTGACCTATACGTGTTTCCTTAACGTTAGTCACTAGACTTGTATCGCACAAGTACAAGTCACTATCTTTTGTATATGTTTTCTTGTGTTAAAAATAATTTATATTTTTAACTATGTGTCTTACTTATATTATTTTCTCAAAAATAAATATAAGTTTCTTGTATTTTGCACCCGAATTGTGTATCTTGTATGTTGTATGTGTATTTTTGTGTTCTCACTTCTCAAGAGTATTTAGTGTATTTTCAAGTCCTAATACACTATCAAGTATAGTACATACTACATACACTTAGCACAAAAGTTGGTGATCAATAAATATATATATTTTTCTCACAAATATACATACTTAATATCCACTTTTATTCTTGAAGAAATCCTCATTTCTTAACACAAAAGTTTGGGAAACCTTGGTAAATGTTTTTAGATTCATTTTTAGGGAATAAGTTTCTCAAAAACTTATATTTTTCTAAGTGTCAAAATTTATAAAATTTTGGCAGAGTTTCCCCTAAAAATGGAAGTTTCCTATGTTTTAAAAACATGTGTTTATTTTATTTTAAATCATCAACAAGCATCAACAACTCATTCAAGTCTTACTACAAGCTAAAATCATGTAAATCACGCTATATCATAAACTTGTTATTTCCCGAAAACGCGTAGTAACTTGGTAAAGCTCTTAGTGGGCTTAGTTACCTTCCAAAGTATAATTATCTCTTTAGAAATCACCTTCTTGCAAAAGTTTAGTGTTTACAACTTGTAAACAATTTTTACAAAATTTAACCCCTTTGAACTCTTCTTGTAAATAAAATATTCTCATACTTGTCTCATTTCTAAAAATAGCGTAAGTGTTTGTAATAGTCATGATTTTCCAAAAACCGCTTCTCTAACTTGGCTTCCTTACCAAAAATCCTTTGTAACTCTTGGATTTACAAGATCATCGACTTACTAGTTTAATTATATTTCATGAAAAATCATTTTTATCAAGTTCATATTTAACTATGTTGGTGCACTGAATGTCTGTTGACTTCGTTTTAATCAAGTCTTAGGTCTAGATGGGATGTAATTAGGGTTTACATGTAAAAATATGGTAGTTCGCTTGAACATACATGTGACACATTCAAGCGAACACAAGATCAAAGTCTTGTTCGCTTGAAACCAACTGAGTCTAGTTCGCTTGAAACCGGTTCTTGCATGTTCGCTTGAGAAGATATATACACATTCAAGCGAACAGGCCAACACTATATATAGGTGGTACGTGTGATCATTTGAAGCGGACATGACCATTGCTTGTGAGACGAGGTTCTGCCGAAATCTTGTTAGAAATACTTGTAAAGTCTCAGAAAAGTGTTAATAGAAAAGAAATTGAAAGGAACAAGCTGTTGTGACTTGGTTTACTTTGATTACGCCTCTGTAAACTAAGATGAACTGCCTTAACTGACGTTTAGGGTCACGCAAACGGTCCAACAAGTGGTATCAGAGCTCAGGAAAAGGAGTTCATACCATTGCAGCTTGAAATCATAGGATTCTCATACTTCTACCCTTTCTTTTCTGATTTGAACATTAATTCACGGTTGAAATGGCCTGAAACTGATATATATCAAGCGAAATACATAGTTAACTAATCCTTGAAAGTTTCAAACTAAAATACTGCTTAAAACTGATAGAAAAACATCTGATCGCTTGAAACTGTTCGAGAATTGATTACGTCATTCGCTTAAAAGATACTGTTCGCTTGAACGAACCTGTTGTGTTCGCTTGAAAATACATATAACTTTGTTCGCTTGAAAGTATTCAGTGTGTTCGCTTGAGTTGAGTTCGCTTGAACTTAGTTCGCTTGAACTTGCATTATTTGAGTTCGCTTGAACTTGTATCACCTGAGTTCGCTTGAAAGTTGCTGATTCTACTTGAAGCTATTTCGCTTCAAGTGATTTCGTTTGAATCTGTTATTTTGCAAAACCAAGAATTTTCTAAGTTTTTGTAAATTGTTTCAGGTACAAGATGGATGATTTCAATCTGTTTTATGATGTCTTTGCATTTGCTGGAGACGGTGGAAATGATACATCTTCTAGTAACATCAATGAGAACACGCCTAATCCAAAGAAAAAGTTATCGGATGCCTTGGAGGTTGAAAGTGTTTTCGGAACCTATAACAAACCCCTAAAGTTGATGGCTATAGAAGAATACAGTCGGTGGGCAAAGAAATTTGAGGATTGGTTGATGGCTTGGTTGATGGCTTTTGCGTTTCCTAGCTGGAAAAGTCTAAACAATGGTTACGATGATGGAGGCAAAAAAGGTGAAAGCTTGACAACACCTGAAGAGATAGAATTTTTTGTTGCCGAGCAGAAATGTGTTGCGTTGTTGTTTCAATCTGTTCAAGAAGATATAATATCTTTGATCGAATACTCTAGTGCTAAAGATCTCTGGAAAAAGTTAGAAACCAAATGTTTAGGAAGTACAGAAATTGTGAAGAACAAAAAGAAACTTCTTAGAAAAGAGTTTGATTTGTTTGGGTGTTTAAAGAATGAATCAGTTTGTAAAATGATTGAGAGGTTTGGGCACTTGAAGCTGGAACTGGCAAGACATGGAATTTCCTATACTCAAGATGAGCTAGTTGACAAATTGTTCAATTCGTTGCCAGATGAGATGGATTGGCAATATTATACATTGATGCTAAAGAATACTATCAAACCGCCAGAAGTGTTGACAGTAAATTTGCTGATTGGGAGACTAGAAAGTCACGAGTTGGAGTTAAAGAAGATGCACAAAGTCAATCATTCGTCTTATCAGCAGATCTTTGATTTGTATTATCCAAAGAGCATGATGCCAAAGAACACATCTCCCAAGACTGCATTTTCTGCTGAGAATATCTCTACAACAAGCAAAGAAAGTCAAAGCAGTGGATATCACAGTGGGTCTTCATCAAATTCAAACCAGTCTGATGCAAAGAACTTATTTCAATGCAACATCGCTGTAGACTTAAAGAACGCTCAGAACTTCAGCGAGGAGTCTGCCAAACAACAGATGGTTTTCCTAGCATCGGTACTGGAATCGTATGAAAGCCTTGTAGCAGGGAAGATAGGCAACACCAACCTGACGAAAGAAGATTACGATCAGATAGATCCTGAGGAGATGGAACTGATCGATATAAGGTGGTGTATGGCCAGTGCAGTGCGTCGTGCACAGCGTTTCATGGAGATAACCGGGAGGAAGTCAATTGGTGGACCATCTACCAAGTTGGGTTTTGACAAGTCTAAGGTGACGTGCTTTAAGTGCAAACAGAGAAGGTCACTTTAAGCGTGAATGCCGAAATGCATATGCTGATGAATCTGAAAACCCGTTCAGAGAAGATTACTAAAAGAAAGCGATTTATCATCAAAACAAATCGGAGCCGCCAAGAATGAAGCAGATTGAAGATAACAAAGAAAAATCTAGAGCTCTTGCGGTGATTCATGACGATGAAGGTTTCGACTGGAGTGAGTTGTTACCTGAAGAGGATGCGGTTGGATATGTATTCATGGCAAAATCTGAACCTGTTCCTTGGAAAGACAGCTGAAATGAAGAACAGAAGTATAATCACAGAAAGATGTAGGCCTCAAACAAATTGATCAGAATAGCTGGTATTTTTTCTGAGGCAAAAAGAGCAAAAAGATGGGATCCAGACAGGGAATGTTATCTTGACCCCTTTGGAAACATTGCTATTGATCATAACACTCTTGATATAGAAACCATAATCAAAGAGTATAAAGTTGAAGATGATTATTGGCAGAAGAAATGGTGGGGAAGTAGAGAAGAAGAAGAGAAAGAGAAGAAGGAGAAAGAAGAGATAGAAAAATCAAAGAAGATTGACACTGGGATCATTGACACGACACAGGAGTTGAATGCTGAAAACATGGGAAAGATGGTTGACAAGGTGTTGGCAGCTAAGGCGCTTGAGGTAGATTCTAAATTCGTCTCTGAGTCTAAAAGCCAAGTCAGTTCAAACGCGTCAACGACTGAGTCAGGTAAGAAGGTCAGTGGTAATGTTGACTGCAAAAATTGCATCAAAGAATGCAAGGTTTGTAGTACAAACACTTATCTCAAAGGTAAGAAGTTTGAGGAAGTTGAAATGTTGAATCAAGTTTATTAATTTGAAACTTGTAATTTTCAGAATATGATTAAACAAATTGTCAGTGTGTATTATTTCTGATCAACCAAGGTCATTAAGTTGGACTTGGTAGATTAATTGATTAATCAGGGTCATTAAATTGAACTTGAGTACTTAAGTGGATTTCTAACACTGAAGGTTAAATGGTAAGTTTTGATTTGAAAATATTTTTATTATATATCTTATATTTGGGTAGAGTGTATGCAGGTTTCAGGAATCCCTATGGCAATGAAAAAGTCAAAGATTGAATCAGAATTCAAGCCCTAGTCTATCGAAAGGGGGAGTCTGTGAAAGGGGGAGTCAGAATTCTGGATCAACAATCAAAGGGGAGACTGAAGATGGAGCCAGATTAAGATCCTGAATCTGTATGAAGAAAAAGTTTTTGCAATGAAGATTATAGAGTTGGAAAGAGACCAAGACTGAAGACTCAATGCCAAAGACTTCGTCAACATCCAAGGGGGAGTCTGTTGGAGCACTGAATGTCTGTTGACGTCGTTTTAATCAAGTCTTAGGTCTAGATGGGATGTAATTAGGGTTTACATGTAAAAGTATGGTAGTTCTCTTGAACATACATGTGACACATTCAAGCGAACACAACATCAAAGTCTTGTTCGCTTGAAACCAACTGAGTCTAGTTCGCTTGAAACCGGTTCTTGCATGTTCGCTTGAGAAGATATGTACACATTCAAGCGAACAGGCCAACACTATATATAGGTGGTATGTGTGATCATTTGAAGCGGACATGACCATTGCTTGTGAGACGAGGTTCTGCCGAAATCTTGTTAGAAATACTTGTAAAGTCTCAGAAAAGTGTTAATAGAAAAGAAATTGAAAGGAACAAGCTGTTGTGACTTGGTTTACTTTGATTCCGCCTCTGTAAACTAAGATGAACTGCCTGAACTGACGTTTAGGGTCACGCAAACGGTCCAACAAACTAGAAGGTGGTTACTTTACGTGACACATAACCACTTTCTAATCTTGTTAAATCATATTCCAAATATTTATTTAACAAGGTCCATATGGTGATTAACATCACACAATCAAGAATCATCATAAAATTAACAACACATTCACTACAACATCATACTAGTAACATTTCATCTTCATGTAACTTCTATGTTCAAGCTTCATGTTCATATTTTTAGTTCTTTTTTCTTTAGTGTTATAACCATCATACTACAACTTTTAACTATGAAACAAGATGAATAAGAGTGTAACAAGGACTTACTACTAGCACAAAGGCTAGGGATGATTCTAGTGAAGAAGATGATGAGAAATGATGATGAAAAAGCAAGAACAAAGTCCCTTGAAGCTCCACAAGTTGCAACTTCCTTGTATCACCTTTGAAGCTTGAATGGAACTTGATAATTGGATGAAGATGGTGGTTTAGTGGTGGTGATAGGGACGGTTGTGGGTGACCGAGAGGAGGGAGAGAAAGTGAGGGTGTGGTGTGATAATGGGAAGTGATGGTGGTGATCTATGGCTCCATACTTATATAGATCTTTCATCATATTTTGTTTAGATTAGCAAGCAACCAATCTATTATAATATACAATAAATCAAGAAGACATGGTGTGAAAATATGGTGGGTCTACAAGGGGACCGAATTCGGGTTAGGGGGGGGGTTGGTTGTAACATTTGCAACTAAATTGTAATGGATAGTTAGATTTCCAAGTATAAGCTTATATATATTTGCTATTTGATATTTAGTGGGTGTTAGGGTGTTCGGGGATCACAACTAGCCAAGAAATAAATAAACAATGTGGTTTGCAAAAATTTGGTGTCCCGGGTAACGTCCGGTTGTTCGGTTAAATACTGGTTCGTTAAGTGTTAAATTGCACCGTTTAGTGTCTTTTATGTACCCTTTTGTAACCCTTTCAATTCCCGACACTTAGGGAAATATTCTGGACGATAACACGTAAATTCTGCATGATATTTATATGTTTAAAAGCTGGTTATAGCTGAATTTAATAAAATTCTGCACTTAAAGTGCGTTTCGGGTGCTTTTTAGTGCGTATTTTAGTCTCCGGAAAGTCTATATGTTAACCCTTGTATGTACTCTTAGGTTTTAATGCATTCTTGTCATTGGACCTACACCTAGGCTCCAATTTTATTGTCTGACTGCTTTCTGCAGAGTTGTTGGCATATTGTGTTTTACCGGTGAGTTTACTAGTATTTCTGATGCAACGCTCTCGTTAATGCATAAAGCAATATTTTGTAGTATAAAACGTGCATGAATTCACTTGTATAGTATGTAATTAGACAACATTGACATTTAAGCACATAGTTGCAGTCATTAAATAATAATTAAAGTGTACGGAAATTATCGGTTTGGTGCCAGTTGTCACAGTCTCCC
This sequence comes from Helianthus tuberosus, assembly GCA_030545235.1. Lineage (NCBI taxonomy): Eukaryota > Viridiplantae > Streptophyta > Magnoliopsida > Asterales > Asteraceae > Helianthus > Helianthus tuberosus. The sequence continues at coordinate 73,626,186 of CM060450.1, forward strand.
CCCATTAAAAGAATTTCGTCCCGAAATTCAGGCTGAACCAACTCTCGCAGGAGTCTTCTTGAACAGGTGGGGGTACTTTTCTTTGAACTGGTCTTCACGTTCCCACGTGTACTCGGGTCCGTGCTTAGAGTTCCAACGCACTTTGACAAGTTTGACAGTGCTCCTCCTGGTCTTGTTGACTTTCCAGTCAGTAACCTCAACGGGTTGTTCTGTAAATCGGAGGGCGTCATCAATATGCACTTCATCCACCGGGATGATCACGTTTTCTTGTGTTGGACTCTTCTTGAGATTGGATACATGAAACGTATCATGTACTCCATTACGTTCTTCCGGTAACTCCAATTTGTACGCCACAGTACCAATTCTTTCCAAAATCTTTAATGGTCCGATGTATCGGGGATTCAGCTTCCCACGTTTTCCAAACCTTACTACGCCCTTCCAAGGTGAGACTTTTAACAACACTTTGTCTCCCACCTCGAATTCTAATGGTTTTCGTCTTCGATCAGCGTAGCTCTTTTGTTGATCTCGAGCCGCCTTAATGCGCTCTCGGATCTGTATGATCTTGTCGGTTGTCTCTTGTACAAGTTCAGGACCAGCCAAAATTGAAAATGAACGCATCCAGTTGAAATTGAACAGTTACAACTCTGCAAGCTTTGTTTTACAACACATTGTTCCCAAACCCATCGGGAAAAACAAAGCAGGTGAAGATGTATACTTTGATGGAACTGGGGTTGGATTTCATCAGGTTCCACCACCAGTTTTAAACAATTATTCAAAGAAAAAGTCCGGGTTGGTTAATGATGAAGATGAAACAAATGAAATAAAACTTCCAGAGTCAATAGATGTTACATTTTCTTCATCCGATGATAGTGTTCAAACTGATATTGTGAAAGGCATAGCTGAAAGTATTTTGAAGTCTGATAGTGATTCAGTTGAGGATGAAGAGTGTTTTCTGAACAATTACATTCCGAAACCAAAATCCAAAAACAACTTAGGTGATGAACCGGGTCTTGTGATGTACAAGATGGCTGGATCTGATAAGTTGTATTCGGATTATGAGTTTCCACTAGAGAATGTTAATGTCAACAAGTTGAAAAATGTTTTCAAACTGGTTGAAATTGATTTGTCTGAAGTAGAAGGTTTGAATCAGACAAAGAGGCAAATGAATTTTGAAAAAGATAAAGCTTACTACAAGAAACCTGTTGTTCCACCGCGTTTTTATAATAACAATCGAAACAGATGGTCGGGTGGTTATCAGGGTGGTAAGAATTATCAGAAAAAGAATGTTCAAAACAAGAAGTTTGCTGAGAAAAAGGTGTTTGTGAATGGTTTGAGTTCACTTTCTGATGAAGAGTCTGAGATTTTTTTCAAAATCAAATAAAGAGTTCTTTGAGAAGAAAGCATCGCAGTCTCAGTCTGAAGGCACAAGTCAGGTAGTTGACACCCGAACATGCTTCAAATGCAATCAAGTTGGACATATTGCACGAAAGTGTACCAACTTGAAGCCTAAGACTGAAGTTATGATGAATTCAAGAAAGAAAGATGATGTGAAGGGAAAAGCTCCATTAGTTGTTGAGAAAAAGGTTTTGAAAAATGACAACACCAAGATCAAAACTGAACCTGTTAAAAATGTGGTAACTAAAAATGACAAGTTTTATAAACGGGTTGCATCGTCTCAACAAGCATGGAAGCCAAAAGTGGTTGAAAAGAAATCAAGTGTTTCAAAACCAAAGGTTTCAGAGTCAGAAAAACAATCGTCTTCTACCACACCGGTAAAGATGGATGTTCCTTTGGATTACTATGAGAAACTTGCTCCACAAGAGTCTGTTACTTCTGAGAAAAAGGTTGTTTCGAAGAAAGACCAACCAACTGGTCAACTTCAAAAAGACAATTTTTTTCTTATACAAAGAGGTTGAGGTTGGGTCTACAGAGAGCTTAAAGATGAATGATGAAAATTTTCCGTCACTTTACACTACAAAATCTCACATTAAAGTCCAGTTACCTGAGTCGAAAGAGGCTTGGGTAGCATCAAAATCTCACTAAATGTTTCTGATTTGTGCAGGAGCTTCCAAGATCCGTTTCACGATGGATTATGGATTATGGATAGTGGAGCTTTTCGGCACATGATGGGGAAAACAGCCCTGCTGTACGATGTTAGAAATTTCAATGGTGGTTACGTAGGTTTTGCAGGAAATCAAGGTGGTAGAATAGTTGGTGAAGGAACGTTATCCAATGGGATTGTTACGTTTGAAAGAGTTAACTACATCGCCGAGCTTGAAAACAATCTTCTGAGCATATCTCAATTCTGTGATCGTATGTATACCACGCACTTTACAGATAAAGAATGTTTGATCTTGAAACCAGGATTTATTATCCCTGAAGAATGGATTATCATGAGAGCACCTAGAGAGAATGATTTATATATGTTGGACATGAGTGTAGCAACGACAACAACGGGTCAGGCACATTGTTTTATGTCAAGAGCAACAGGAAAAGAATCACAGTTGTGGCACCGGAAAATGGGTCATATACATTTAAGAAAAATGAATCACCGGGTGCATAATGATTTGGTTACTGGTGTACATTTGAAAGGTTTTCATCTTGAGGGGGAGTGCATTAGTTGCATCAAAGGGAAGCAAAAGAAGAAATCACACCCCAGGAAGAAAGAAAACTCAATTTCGAGACTTTTAGAGAGACTCCATATGGATCTGTTTGGTCCAGTAAGCGTCAAAAGCATAACTGGGGATCTCTATTGTCTAGTAGTTACAGATGATTACTCGAGGTTTTCATGGGTTTCATTTTTGCAATCAAAAGACCAAACATTTGGGAGTTTAATCACGTTGATCAAAAAGCTTGAAAACTTGTACCAAACTCATGTTCGAAGAATAAGAAGTGACAACGGTACAGAGTTCAAAAGTAGCAAAATGGAAGTGTTTTGTGATGAAAAAGGTATTTTGCATGAATTTAGTGCTCCTTACACTCCGCAGCAGAATGGAGTAGCTGAAAGAAAGAACAGGACGCTAATCGAAATGGCTAGGATGATGCTTGCTGATTCAAAGCTACCAGTCAACTTTTGGGCAGAAGCAGTATCCGCCGCATGCTATACACTCAATCGGGTTCTCACTGTCAAGAAATTCAATAAGACGTGTTTCGAGTTGATCAATAACCGCAAGCCTAACCTGAAGTATATAGAACCATTTGGGTCTCCCTGCACAGTTCTAGAGCCTTTTGGTAAATTTGGTCCAAAGAGCATCGAAGGAATTGTCGTGGGTTACACAAGTCCATTGAAATGAGTCTTTGTTCCAAGCTTGAAGCGGATTATTGAAGCACACAATGTTGAGTGTCAAGGTTACACAATGCCACTGCAGAATCCTGGAGATTCATGGTGTTTTAATTACGATAAATTGTGGGATTCGTTTGACATGGAAGAAGAAGAAGAAGAAGAAGAACAAAATTTCTTTGACGAGTTGGATATTCTGAGAGAGTATGAGTCATCGCAAGAAAGGTTCCCAGCTGAGTATTCAAGAAGACCACGACAAACTTCAAATGATAATGAAGCAGGTCCGAGCAATGCTGGAAAACATGATGATATCCAACAAAATGTAGTTGCTCATGATAATCAGACGGCACAGAATGATAATCAAGAATCTGAGAACATGCCAGTATTTGATCGTGGTGATTCAGATTCTGAGGGGGAGCAAATTTAGATTTCAAGTCAAACAAACCCAGTCAGTGAACAAGGTGCAAATCAGAACATTACTAATCTAGAAGGCGAGGTAGATGTTTCAGGCGAGGTGATGACAAGAACTCTTTCATACCATCCAGAGGAGCTGATCATTGGAGAATTACAATCAGGCGTTCGCACTAGACGTCAAATTGACCAAGGCCTTACTTGTTTTTATTCTACAGTAGCTCCTTTACAAACTGAGTTTTCACTTAGTTGTTTTATTTCGCAGATCGAACCGCGTACATACAAAGAGGCGCTAACTGAAGATTCTTGGGTCAATGCTATGCAAGAAGAGTTGAGTCAGTTTGAGAAGTTAGGAGTGTGGAAGTTAGTAGACTTGCCTGATGGTCAGAGGAAGATAAACACCAAGTGGGTGTTCAAGTGCAAGAGAGATGATAGAGGAGTTATTATTCATAACAAAGCTCGACTCGTAGTCCAGGGATTCAATCAGCAAGAGGGGATAGATTTCACTGAAGTATATGCTCCGGTTGCTCGACTAGAAGCGATCAGAATCTTCCTAGCATTTGCATCTTGGAAAAATTTCAAAGTTTATCAGTTAGATGTTAAATCGGCGTTTCTCTATGGGAAGGTAAAAGAGGAGGTATATGTCGGACAGCCACCAGGCTTTGCCGATCCAATCCACAAAGACAAGGTATATTTGCTAGACAAAGCGCTGTATGGTTTACACCAGGCCCCGAGAGCTAGGTACGAGACATTGTCTCAACACCTGCTAGCCAACAGCTTCATCCGTGGAAAAGTGGATGCCACTCTCTTCACCAAAGAGGTCGACGGACATCTTCTGATCGTTCAGATATACGTGGACGACATCATATTTGGGTCAACAAATGAAAATTTGTGCAAAGATTTTGAACAAGTTATGAAGCAGAAATTCGAAATGTCATCGATGGGTGAGATGAAATTCTTTTTAGGTCTTCAGGTTGATCAACTGCCTAAGGGAATTTTCATACATCAAACGAAGTATGTTCATGATATTTTGGAGAAATTCAGGATGTCAGGTTCTACTCCAGCCTCCACCCCATTAGCGACGAACCATGGGATAAACCCTGATCTCACCGGAGAGAAGGTAGATGAGATGTTGTATCGTTCCATGATCGGTTCGCTGATGTATTTGACAGCTTCAAGACCCGATATTATGTATCCAACCTGCCTCGCAGCAAGATTTCTATCTAATCCGAGAGCGTCGCACATCGTTATTGTTAAAAGGATATTACGCTACATGAAAGGAACTTCATCGTTGGGGTTGTGGTATCCAAAAGATGGCGAATTTATGCTCGAAGGTTATTCCGATTCGGATTTCGGAAGCTGCAAAGTTAACGCTAAATCAACAACAGCGGGGTGCCAGTTCTTTGGATCACGATTGGTCACCTGGCAATGCAAAAAGCAAACCTCTGTTGCTTTATCCACATGTGAAGCGGAGTATGTATCTGCTAGCAGCTGCTGCTCTCAGATCTTGTGGATCCAGCAACAGATGCGCAACTACGGTTTGCAATTTCTAAACACCCCTATCTTTGTTGATAATGAGGTAGCGATTAACATTACTAAAAATCCTGTTCATCACGCTAAAACCAAACACATTGAAATTCATCATCACTTCATCCGAGATTGTTTCGAGAAGAAGTTGATACGAATTGAGAAAATCCACACTGACGAACAAAAAGCTGATTTACATACCAAAGCATTTGATAAAACTCATTTTCAATATTTGCTAAAATTGAATGGTATGAAGCTTTTATCGGTGTTGGAGGAGATTCTTGGCGTTGATGAAGGTAATATTGTAGATGATGATGTTGAGAAGCAATCTGCAATGGTTTGTCGATTTTTTACTTGTTTTGGTATTTAGGGGGAGCATAGGGTAATATTTTCAGAAAATACAAAAACAGTAAAAAATTTCAAAAATCCAAAAACATGAGATATTTTCAAAATCCAAAAACAATAGAAAATCTGAAAAAGAGCTTGTGTAAAAAGGGAAAATGATAGTACATCGGCTTGACAGTTACGGTATGCTAAAGATATGTAATGTTTAAATGCGTTAAACAGTCTCGCTGACGATGTGCCGACAGGTTTTTGCACATTTAGTAGGTTTGTTCGGGATATAAACCAAAATCTTTACTTACTTATTTCATGGGGAACACTACTTGGATATATAGGTAAACCCTGAAATTTCATTTGAAGGATCCCTCTTTCTGAGATACTAGGTCTTTATACTCAGTGATATCTGGGGTATTATTCCGGGACTTCTGATAATGCGGAAGCAATGGCCTAGTCCCCGAATAATACTTTCTGCATTGCTTGAAATAGAGCGCCGCCCTCAGCTAAAAAATGATGAAACATTGAAAAATGCTAATCATGGCTGTTGTAAAAAAGATCCTCTAAAGGGGACACACCAAAGTCGAAGCCGTCATCTCTCTGCTGAACGGAAGTTCTGACCTGAGCTCTCACGGTTCTTCGCATCTTAACCCCTTACAGATATCATTTGTGGTATACTCACCTGTAAGACTGAATATTGGGATTTGGATACGGGAGTATATTCAAGAGGTGGGACACATGTATAAGTTTAAGTCTCTAAAACACTAAATTCGTATCCTGGACAGATTGAAATTTGTGTGAAAATTTAAGTGGATCAGTGTATCGACAATCTAAGTGAATTGTTTAATTCTAAGTATGTAATCAAAGCTTAATGGTACTTGTGACTTGTCGAATAGCTGATATGATTCCTAACACGCTCACCAAAAATATGTTTGTAAATAGTTTACATTTACTGCATTTTAGTTCTGTATTTCATTTCTAGTTTAGAAACTTTATTAAAAATTCAAAAAGATTTTACATTTCTCCTTTATTTTTGACAAACCAAAGTGGAAAGCTGATCTTCAGATTCAAATTAAAGCAGATGCAGGAAGTTTCTGGACTGGAGGATGAGAAGAGCTTAACATGATAAGTTTGTGATAGTTGAAAAGTTAAAGCAAGTTCATTAATTTGAAACTTGTAAATTTTCCAGAAAATTGTTTGTACAAAATGTCAGTGTGAATTGTCTCAGATCAACCAAGGTCATTAAGTTGGACTTGGTAGATAAATTAAGTAATCAGGGTTATTAGTTTGGACCTGAATACTTAAGTGGATTTCTAATTCTGACAAGATTATTAACTGAGAGTGAATGATAAGTTTGAATTGAAATTATTATTGTCATATATCTTATATTTGGGAAGAGATTGTACAGGAAACAAGAGTTAAGTTCCCCATGACAAAGAAAATGTCAAAGTTTGAATCAGAATTCGAGCCCTAGCTTATCGAGAGGGGGGGTCTGCGAAAGGGGGAGTCAGAATTCTGGATCAACATTCAAAGGGGAGATTGAAGATTAAAGTTTGAAGATAAAGATTGAAGGGAGCTTTACAATGTCAAGACAATTTGGAAAGAGAAGACTAAAGACTCGACGCCGAAGACTTCGTCAACATCCAAGGGGGAGTCTGTTGGTGCATCTACTGTCTGTTAACTTCGTCTTAATCGAGTCTTATGTCTAGATAGGATAAACGAGTGCACAACAGGGATCAAATTAGGGTTTGTACATGTTTAAGTGTGTAATTTCGTTTGAAGGTGTCATGGTCTATTCAAACGAAATTAACATGTGTAATTTCGTTTGAACTGATTTGTGACATGTTCAAACGAAATCACATCAAGTATAAATAGGTGTTGTGCATGTCTCATTTGTAACGGAATTAAGAGTTTGAGAGCTGAGGTGCTGCCGGATTTTTGTCAGATTTGAACGTGTAAAAGCTCTAGAAATCAGTAATAGAAAGAAGATTAGAAAGGAACAAGCTGTTTGACGTCATTTACATTGATTCCGCCTTTGTTCTTGATGATGAACTGCTCATACTGACTATTTAGGGTCACACAACGATCCAACAATATCTTCTAACGTTTGTATAGTCCGTTCGCTCTGGCCATCCGTTTGTGGATGGAATGCCGTGCTTAGATCTAGCTAAGATCCAAAGGCTTCCTGAAAGGATTGCCAGATTCTTGAGACAAAGCGTCCATCTCTGTCTGAAATAATTGAGATTGGCACTCCATGACGTGCCACGATTTCTTTTAAGTATATCTCAGCAAGCTTTCCAGTGCTGTCTTTTTCTTGGATCGGTAGGAAATGCGCAGATTTCGTCAATCGATCAACTATCACCCATATCATATCGTGACCTTTCGGGGTCCTGGGTAATTTCGTTATAAAGTCCATCGAGATTTGCTCCCACTTCCACATGGGTATCTTTGGTTGTTGTAGTAGGCCGGACGGTTTCTGATATTCAGCCTTAACCTTAGCTCAGGTTAGGCATTTTCCAACATAAACAGCAACATCGCTCTTGAGTCTCGGCCACCAATAGTATTCTTTTAAGTCTTGATACATTTTGTCCGATCCTGGATGGATCGAGTATCTCGATTTGTGCGCTTCATCAAGGATGACTTCTCGTATGCCACCATAGAGCAGAACCCAAATGCTCTTCTTAAAGTACAAGGTTCCCTCTTCATTTGGAACCATATATTTCAATGTACCCCGGAGGTATTCAACTTTACGGTTTTCTCCCTTGAGAGCTTCTTGTTGTGCGTCACGAATGCGTGCAGATAGGTTCGTTTGAATAGTCATTACTAACGCCCGAACCCTTAAGGTCTTAACCCTTTCTTTTCGACTTAGCACGTCTGCTACAACGTTTGCTTTTCCAGGATGGTACTTAATCTCACAGTCATAGTCGTTTAGTAGCTCGACCCATCATCGCTGACGCATGTTTAATTCTTTCTGATCGAATATGTGTTGTAAACTTTTGTGATCTATGAAGATTGTACATCGACTACCATATAGATAGTGTCGCCAGATCTTCAAGGCGAATACCACTGCGCCCAGCTCCAGGTCGTGAGTAGTATAGTTTCTTGCATGTACCTTCAATTGTCTTGAAGCGTAAGCGATGAATTTTTGGCATTGCATGAGCACGCAACCCAAACCTTGTCGTGAAGCATCACAGTATACCACGAAGTCTTCAGTGCCTTCGGGTAATGATAGTATCGGTGCATCGCATAGCTTGTTTTTAAGTAGCTGGAAGGCTTCTTCTTGTTTGTAACCCCAGTCGTATTTCTTGTCTTTCTGTGTAAGGGTCGTTAGCGGTTGAGCTATCTTTGAGAAATTCTCAATAAACCGTCGATAATAGCCCGCTAAGCCCAAAAATTGTCGGACTTCAGTTGGGGTTTTGGGGGCTTCCCAATTCTTTATTGCTTCTTTCTTGGACGAGCCTACATGAATGCCCTTCTCGTTCACAACGTGACCAAGAAATTGTACTTCGCGAATCCAGAATTCGCATTTCGATAACTTTGCATAAAGTTTTTCTTTCTTTAATAGTTCTAGAATGGTTCTGAGGTGTTGCTCGTGTTCTTCTTTCGTTTGTGAGTAAATCAGGATATCATCGATAAATACAATCACGAATTTATCGAGATATGGTTTGCATACGCGGTTCATCAGATCCATAAATACCGCTGGCGCATTCGTCAGTCCGAATGGCATCACAAGAAATTCGTAATGTCCATAGCGTGTTCTGAATGCAGTCTTGGGTACGCTTTCCTCTTGTATCCCTAACTGATGGTATCCAGATGGAAGGTCGATCTTGGAATAGTAGCTTGATCCTTGCAACTGATCAAATAAGTCATCAATCCTTGGTAATGGATACCGATTCTTGATTGTGAGCTTGTTCAGTTCTCTGTAATCGATACACATCCGCAGAGTTCCATCCTTTTTCTTCACGAACAATACTGGAGCTCCCCAGGGTGAGAAGCTTGGCCTTATGAATCCTTTATCCAAAAACTCCTGGAGTTGTGTAGACAATTCTTGCATTTCGGATGGTGCAAGCCGATAGGGTGCCTTGGCTACAGGAGCGGCTCCTGGAACCAAGTCTATAAATAATTCGACTTGTCATTGCGGAGGTAGTCCTGGCAAATCTTCAGGAAAAACATCAGAGAATTCCTTCACCACAGGTATGTCTTCGAGTTTCGGCTCCTCAGCCTTCTTGTCTACAACATGCGCTAGGAAAGCAACACATCCTTTCCTTAAGCACTTTTGTGCCTTCATACAACTGATGATTCGCAGAGGCGCGTCTCGTTTTTCTCCATGCACAATGAGAGTTTCATCATTCGCTAAAGGGATGCGAATGATTTTCTCATGACAAATAACTTCAGCTTTGTTCTTGGACAACCAGTCCATTCCGACCACTACATCGAAGCTACCCAATTGAATAGGTAAAAGGTTGATGCTAAATCTTCGTTCACCAAGTTCCAATGTGCAACCTCTAACAACTTCGCCCGACTCAACAAGTTTACCATTGGCTAGTTCTATGGAATAAGGAATTTCTAATCTACTAGATTCTATTCCAAGCATGCGTTTAAATTCCACAGACATGAAGCTATAATCGGCGCCAGTGTCAAATAATATAGATGCAAAGTGATTGTTAACGAGAAACATACCGGTGACCACATTAGGGTCCTCGCGTGCGTTCTTTGCTCCAATCACAAATGCTCGTGCCTGAGCCTCATTTCCCTTTGGGCAGTCTTTTATGAAATGATCATTGCTTCCACAACTGAAGCATCCTCGGTTCTTCCCATTTCCGTTACCATTCCTGTTGCCAGTACCATTTCCATTTCCACCATTGTTTCCAGTTCCAGCACCGTTGCGGTTTCCGTTCCCGTTCTTTCCTTTACCCCAACAGTCTTATGTTTGATGACCCAATCTACCACATTTGTCGCACCTTGGAATGCGACAATCTCCTTCATGATGATACTTACATTTTTGGCATTTAGGCAGGGGGCCTTGGTATCCCCTGGCTGCAGTATCATTTGCCGCTGCAAAGGTTCTTGCCTCCTTAGATGGGTTAGTGTCACGCTTCTTGTTGTATGAACCGTTGTTGTTGCTGCGGGTTGCTTGATTCAGATTTGAATGCTTTCTCTTCTTGTCACCGGACGACTCAGCATGCGTCTCGGTCTTTTCTGTTGGGTTCAACGACAACTTCTTCATATGAACACAATCTTCAGTAAGGCTAACAGGCAGAGTTACAGCCTCAGTGATTGTTTGAGGTTTGGCCGAAGTTACCATGCCGTGAAATTCTGAGGCCAAACCCCAAATGTAGCGTTCAACACGCTTAAATTCTGGAGTCACCATGTAAGGAATCACCCTAGACAGATCATGGAACCTTCGAGTATAACCAGTAATATCAGCACCTTCCATGGTTAAGTGCCAGAATTTAGTCTCCAACCTTTGGAGTTCAGCACGAGAGCAATACTTCTCTCTCATTCTTTCCTTCAGTTCATCCCAAGTTAGGCCATAAGCGGTATCATCACCCAAGGTTTGGACTTGCAAGTTCCACCAAGTCAAAGCTTCATCGACAAACAACCCAGTAGCAAAGGTGACTTGCTGATTCGCGGTACACTTGCTCATGCGGATAGTAGCTTCAGTCTTCTCCGTCCAGCGTACAAACGCTACTGCACCTCCAGTGCCGTCGTAGTTCATTGGTTTGCAGTCGAGAAACTGCTTGAAAGTGCAGCCCTGAGCTGCGTTTCCTCCAGATGAATCCCCATTCCCATTGCGTCTTGCATTGCTTGGTCCTCCACTGTCTTGGGTACGGTTCGCCTCGTACTGGGCGATAGCTGCGGAGATTCTTTCTTCCAGTAGAGCGTTAAGCTCTTCAGCAGTCCTCGGTAGAAGAGGAGGAGGGGGTTGATCATCGTTGCGAGCATTCATAGCTTTCCTAGGTGCCATGTTCTATCAGAACACAGCACAGCAGGGTTAGATATTTGTTTGATATCGTCTTTCAAGACAGTAGTAGTATATATATTCACAGGCATATACCACATAAGTGACATCAAACAATTCTTACTCTAGCAGAGTATTTAATAAGCTGGTGTTCACGTTTGACCTTTTCTTACTGAGGGAATCCATATGTGACCAGACTTGCTGCGATTTCTGTGCACTGAATTCCATAATTATGTATGAATCCATAATTATGTAACTCCTTGCACAGTCCGCACAGTTCGTTTCATCCTCATATCTCTTCCTTCAGATAGGCCATTGTTTTCAGGTAACGTCACGTATACTTGTGACATTCTACTTCTGGTATATGTATATGTCAATTATCTCACATAATTGCAAGCAATTCTTAATCACAGACAAGTGCTACCCCAGTGCACCCTAAGTCTCGTAGTGTCTTTTCTTGACTCATGTAAGCAGTTTCAGTTAGTGGATGTCGCGGGACGTTTTATGCAATGAAAACTCTTTGAAAAATCGTTTTCGTGAAAGGATCCTAGAGATTGTAGACTAGACTCGAGAAGGAATCCTGGTTCACTACAATCGCAGCTCTGATACCAATCTGTCACACCCCTTTCTAAGGCGGAAGCACGAGGTGTGATCATGAAAGGTTTTCATTGCATACGATTGGTAAACATACTAAATGCTCATAAAATAACTTCAAATGCCAAGCGTTACATAACCAAAATCATAGTTTTAGTGTTTACATCACAAGACAGCATATTGTCTGAAAGTTTACATCTTTATTTAAGGATAAACATAAACGACATCCAGGAGCATGAGTAAGACCGCACGCACATCCACTAGTTACCTGAAATACATGTGAGTTTTGGAAAAACGTCCATATAATGTTGGTGTGAATTCATGCAGTTTTGTATTGCACGTTTGTATACTTTGTATGAAAACATAGTTTGTATCTTGTGTAAATCAAGTATCTTGTGTACACCACGTACTCATGTATAAATCAAGTATTCTTGTGTAAATCAAATATTCATGTATAAACCAAGTATTCTTGTGTACACCACGTACTCACGTATGAATCAAGTATTCTTGTGTAAATCAAATATTCATGTATAAATCAAGTATTCTTGTGTACACCACGTACTCATGTATAAATCAAGTATTCTTGTGGTATGAATCGTGTATAAATAAGGTGTTCTTGTATCTAGTAGGGTTGTTAATGGGTTGCAAGGCCATTAACATGTGACACGACATAGGAAGTCACCAAACCATAGGCATTCATCAAGTTGGCATATTCTGAGACACAAAAGCACTGCTTGGTACTCGTTCTCACCAAGAGTGTGGCTGCCTGACACCCGTTAGATCTAACCTTTTGTTCTGCGGTCTAGGTATATTGTTGATTAATAGTGCTTATGGTACCCTATTCGTGACACGATTTCTTGTATCATTTCTTGTATCATTCCTTAAAACGCATCATACTTGGTACTCGTTCTCACCAAGAGTGCTTCTTGTTTTTGTATCCATCATACCATTTGTAAACATTGTACTATTTGTAACATGTATTTCACCCCCGAAGTTATAAAACTGAAAACAGTTAAAAGAAAAGGGGGAGCATGAACTCACAACTTTGCGTTCCTTGCGTCGTAAACTTCACCGGATTTGCTTAATTAACGTCGTGACCTATACGTGTTTCCTTAACGTTAGTCACTAGACTTGTATCGCACAAGTACAAGTGACTATCTTTTGTATATGTTTTCTTGTGTTAAAAATAATTTATATTTTTAACTATGTGTCTTATTTATATTATTTTCTCAAAAATAAATATAAGTTTCTTGTATTTTGCACCCGAATTGTGTATCTTGTATGTTGTATGTGTATTTTTGTGTTCTCACTTCTCAAGAGTATTTAGTGTATTTTCAAGTCCTAATACACTATCAAGTATAGTACATACTACATACACTTAGCACAAAAGTTGGTGATCAATAAATATATATATTTTTCTCACAAATATACATACTTAATATCCACTTTTATTCTTGAAGAAATCCTCATTTCTTAACACAAAAGTTTGGGAAACCTTGGTAAATGTTTTTAGATTCATTTTTAGAGAATAAGTTTCTCAAAAACTTATATTTTTCTAACTGTCAGAGTTTCCCCTAAAAATGGAAGTTTCCCATGTTTTCAAAACATGTGTTTATTTTTCTTTTAAATCATCAACAAGCATCAACAACTCATTCAAGTCTTACTACAAGCTAAAATCATGTAAATCACGCTATATCATGAACTTGTTATATCCCAAAAACGCGTAGTAACTTGGTAAAGCTCTTAGTGGGCTTAGTTACCTTCCAAAGTATAATTATCTCTTTAGAAATCACCTTCTTGCAAAAGTTTAGTGTTTACAACTTGTAAACAATTTTTACAAAATTTAACCCCTTTGAACTCTTCTTGTAAATAAAATATTCTCATACTTGTCTCATTTCTAAAAATAGCGTAAGTGTTTGTAATAGTCATGATTTTCCAAAAACCGCTTCTCTAACTTGGCTTCCTTACCAAAAATCCTTTGTAACTCTTGGATTTACAAGATCATCGACTTACTAGTTTAATTATATTTCATGAAAAATCATTTTTATCAAGTTCATATTTAACTAGAAGGTGGTTACTTTATGTAACACATAACCACTTTCTAATCTTGTTAAATCATATTCCAAATATTTATTTAACAAGGTCCATATGGTGATTAACATCACACAATCAAGAATCATCATAAAATTAACAACACATTCACTACAACATCATACTAGTAACATTTCATCTTCATGTAACTTCTATGTTCAAGCTTCATGTTCAAATTTTTAGTTCTTGTTTCTTTAGTGTTATAACCATCATACTACAACTTTTAACTATGAAACAAGATGAATAAGAGTGTTACAAGGACTTACTACTAGCACAAAGGCTAGGGATGATTCTAGTGAAGAAGATGATGAGAAATGATGATGAAAAAGCAAGAACAAAGTCCCTTGAAGCTCCACAAGTTGCAACTTCCTTGTATCACCTTTGAAGCTTGAATGGAACTTGATAATTGGATGAAGATGGTGGTTTAGTGGTGGTGATGGGGGCGGTTGTGGGTGACCGAGAGGAGGGAGAGAGAGTGAGGGTGTGGTGTGATAATGGGAAGTGATGGTGGTGATCTATGGCTCCATACTTATATAGATCTTTCATCATATTTTGTTTAGATTAGCAAGCAACCAATCTATTATAATATACAACAAATCAAGAAGACATGGTGTGAAAATATGGTGGGTCCACAAGGGGACCGAATTCGGGTTGGGGGGGGGGGGGGGTTGGTTGTAACATTTGCAACTAAATTGTAATGGATAGTTAGATTTCCAAGTATAAGCTTATATATATTTGCTATTTGATATTTAGTGGGTGTTAGGGTGTTCGGGGATCACGACTAGCCAAGAAATAAATAAACAATGTGGTTGGAAAAAATTTGGTGTCCCGGGTAACGTCCGGTTGTTCGGTTAAATACCGGTTCGTTAAGTGTTAAATTGCACCGTTTAGTGTCTTTTATGTACCCTTTTGTAACCCTTTCAATTCCTGACACTTAGGGAAATATTCTGGACGATAACACGTAAATTCTGCATGATATTTATATGTTTAAAAGCTGGTTATAGCTGAATTTAATAGAATTCTGCACTTAAAGTGCGTTTCGGGTGCTTTTTAGTGCGTATTTTAGTCTCCGGAAAGTCTATATGTTAACCCTTGTATGTACTCTTGGGTTTTAATGCATTCTTGTCATTGGACCTACACCTAGGCTCCAATTTTATTGTCTGACTGCTTTCTGCAGAGTTGTTGGCATATTGTGTTTTACCGGTGAGTTTACTAGTATTTCTAACGCAACGCTCTCGTTAATGCATAAAGCAATATTTTGTAGTATAAAACGTGCATGAATTCACTTGTATAGTATGTAATTAGACAACGTTGACATTTAAGCACATAGTTGCAGTCATTAAATAATAATTAAAGTGTACGGAAATTACCGGTTTGGTGCCAGTTGTCACAAAAAACACCTTAAACCCCTTCTTTTCTTCCCAAAACCCGAGAAACGTATTCTCTGGATCACACGTGGGAGAAACTAGCTAGGACTAGACCCCTGAAGCTGTCATTTGATAACAACTAAGCGGCGTTTTTCGATCAACGTTTATCGACGTTTTCATTGTTGAGAATTTAGTTTCTTCGGTACAGGTTGATCAACCGTCTGGAGAAGAGTATGTTGATATAGGAGAGTTGATGCAATTTTCCAACTCATCTTTAGTGGTGTTTGTTTGAGAACCTGATTCAGATACGCAACGGTTCTCCAATTCCAGATCAGTAAGCAAATACACAACGGAAATGGTGATTTCCCATAGCCACCATTTCCGTAGTCAAAGACGGTTGCGGTTTGCACATTCAATCTTCATTGCTTCATTAAAATTAACAAGGAGGTCTCGATTGCATATTTTAGAGAGACCTTTAAGTACGGGTCCTATAGTTGCATTTGGAATAAGAAGTCCAATAATCCGCTCATTACCTATTGTCGTCTCAACAATATGAATGCACGAAACGAATTTGACAACTGTGACAGCTTATTAAAAGTAGAAATCACCTCCAATCATTTCCTGGTCAAATCACACAATAAAAAGTTTAAAGTTATCGTGTGTTGTAGTTTGGGAAGATGGCCGAATAGAGATCTGAATAACAAACTGTGGAGAACTTGTTTGTGTCGGGTTCTTCTGCTAGTTATTCGGAATGGTTCGGATCATCATAGAAGACGTGTCGGCTTCTTCTGTTAGTGGTTTCTGTAACAAATCCATTATCACCCTTCGTGGTTTCTGTACCCATCCCTTCGAAATGTACCCATCACATTTGACTAAACTGACTATGTGTTATAACTTCGAGAAGGAGATGCATTTGCGAGAAGCAAGAGAGAATACGTCAATGATTAATCCAAGATTGCACTTGAAACCAAATACTTTACATAACAAGAAACCTTGAACACAATTTTTCTTTTGTGCTTGATGGATGTTCATTATCTCAATGCTTCTCCTTACGTTGTGTATTTGCTTACTGATTATTGAAAAGATTTGTTGAAATCTAAGAAATGAGTAAATAAGATTAAATAAGGCATGCATTGTTTAAATCTGAATCAGGTTGTCAAACAAACACTACTAAAGATGATCCGAAACATTCCAAATAACTAGCAGAAGAAGACGTGGTATTTGTAATGATGTTTGGGTATTAAACGCATGAACGTGACAAAACAAGGATCGTTCTAATAAATTGAAGATATTAAACCACGTCCAAGACTGTTTGTCGGGATTCTAATGCTCACACAGGGTGATAAACACCGCTGATATGAACACATACCGTTGTGTATTTGCTTACTGATCTGGAATTGGAGAACCGTTGTGTATCTGAATCAAGTTCTCAAACTTGGACAGATGAAGTCAAATGTGATCAAACTGTGGAGAACTTGTTTTCGTTGGGTTCTTCTGCTAGTTATTCAGAATGTTTCGGATCATCATAGAAGGCGTGTCGGGTTCTTCTGCTAGTGCTTTCTGTAACCGATCCATTATCATCCTTGGTGGGTTTTGTACCCATCCCCGCCGATAACTAGCAGAATCGATAAATAACCAACACGAAGATCTCAGCGATCGCTAAGGTTTCCATCGACGGACTGATTGGTAACGTTACTCTACTTGTGCTCTGATTTAAGCGACGTGTTCCGATCAACATTTATCGACATTGTTAATGGTGATGAAGAGTTTAGAAACCCTAGAATGATTGTGTTTTTATTGGAAAAAACGGGATACTGGAAAAAAAAAACAACCTTATATACAGCCCGTATACAGTTATACGACCCATATACATTTGGTAACATCAAAAAGTTTGAAAAACCCTCACAAAATAAATCTATTGAGCCGTATACATTTTACTGATCGTATACACATGTATCAGATAATCTAATTATTACAGACATTGTATCTCAAAAACAATCATTGTTCCAACAACTCAGATTTATATGTTGTTCGTTTCTATACTCTTCCTACATTGATTCTACGCAGCAAGCATCCTAGCATCTCAAACACCTGTCACATACGTTAAAATAGAGGTCAATACACATAGTGTAAAGGTGAGCATACAAGTTTAATAGTATAATAGTAGCGAAAGCGAGTTTACGCATAACCAGCATGTAACATGTATAGGTGAAGCAAGTAGGTTATCAACAATGAAATATGCATAGACGTGACTGCGAGTTGTAGAATGCACAACACATATCACCACTGGGACATGTGAGAAAAGCCCTTAACAACCCCTGTCCACTACAGGTGCTGAGTCCAAACTATAGTACTATCGTTGCTAAGGTGTCAGGCAACAATCACTGTGTAAACATAACATACAAGCATTCATCGAGTAACACGTATAACATGCAGTAACGATTAGCGTATAAAAGTGTTTGCGTTGTGTGATCGATGTGATTTGATATAAGTAACATATCTAACACCCAAAAGTCCCTAAAGCAAAAAGGGATCGAGTATACTCACAGATAGCGTTTAATAAATAAACACCGTCTTGGATTGAAGGGAGCGCTGGAGTGTTAGCCTGATTACAGAACGATAGCATAAGCGATAAACAGTGCGTAAAATGATGCGAACTAACTGAGTGTCAAAGGGACATCCAAACGGATGGCAATACGGACGGATGGTCATCCGGTCGGATGGCCATTCGGACGGTTTGCCATTCGCTTGGGATGGGTGTGTTTGTGTATGATGTGACTTTGAAGTTTTCGTTGTAGCATTTTGAAAACAGAGAAGTATCTCTACCCTTCAGGTTGTTCGATCGAACGGTCTTCCGGTCGGATAGTCGTTCGGTCGGATGGAGATCCATCCAAGTGAGACTTTTCTTCAGAGAACAAGTTCACAGCAGAATGGTCATTCGACCGGATGGTCATCCGATCGGATGGCCATTCGCTGGTTTTGATGATGTTTTCAAAATGTGAAAAGTTCAAGTGTTGAAGACCACATGTCATCCGATCGGATTGTCGTTTGATCGGATGGCAATCCGATCGGACGGCAGTCCATTCAGTGACTTGCTCGTTTTGAAATTTGTTAAGTCTGAAAGTTTGTGGTTTGATCGAGATCGTATGACAACGTGCTAAACAATAGGAATTCCCTCAAGTCCAAGTTATCCGATCGGACGCAAATCACGACATTCTGAGCAGTTAACAGTTCTTAACAGTTGTTCATGTTCAACCCGTGAATCGGTCGTCTCTTCCGATGAAATCCATTCTCAGTTCAACCCTTCACTATAGAGCGAGTAAAAGGCCTGAACAAGTTCTGATTCTATCGGTTTTTGAGCTAAAGAGTGTAAAAGAGTTGAAAGAAAGTTATAAAACAATCTTTCAATCCTTTTAATCTTGAAAATGTTTAGATTTATTGTGAAATTAGTGTTGAATCATGTTGTAGTCTCTTAGACCTGAGTTGTTCTTGGTGGAATGAGGTCAAATCTTCAAGTTCTTAAGAACCCCATGATGACATCATCCTAGAACACCTCAAATCAGCCGATTTCATGGTTAAAAGTGAAGATTCAAATGTGAAAATGATGAAGAAGTGTGTGTAGATGATAGATGTACAAGATTTGAGGAAGAAACTTACAAGAATCGTGAGAAATCGAAGGAGAAAGGCCTGAGAAGTTGAAGAGTCGCACCAGAGCTGTCACATCACTGTTTGTGATGTGATAGGTGCTATTTATAGGATTCCAAAAAGGGAAAGGTGGTGCACAAGTGACAGATCAGATGGAAACTCGATCGAATGGTCCTTCGATCGTTTGGCTGCCGCGAGTTGGTTTTCGTGTTTTCGTTTCATGCGTTGAGCGTTGCGAGTAAGCGATGCGATAGTATTACCCATTAGTTACACAAATAAACTAACTACTAAATACCAAAAATAAAATCCTTAAATCTCGATTTTGCAATGAGATTGCGTTGCGATAGAGTTGCGATTGCGTTTGCGATTAATCAGCTCAACATGAACATAACATGCACAAGTAACACATAAGTAGCACACACACGTAAAACAATATCCATAATCTATCATTCGAGTTGTGATGCGATTAGCGATTAAATAGCGATTTATTAACATGTACTCCACATAATACAACTAATGCAATTTAAAATAGAGTATCGGTTACAAGTCGAGAAGTACAATCAGTAATTAAGCAAGGAGTGACAGATCGAAATTAGCAATCTTTTCTTCCTTTGACTTTGACTTGTACTTTGACTTTCAAAACGCGGGTTGTTACAGCCTCCCCTACTTTAGGAAATTTCGTCCCGAAATTTAAGAAGCAGGCGTAACAAACAGTTGTGGATATTTCGCCTTCATGTCACTTTCAAGTTCCCAGGTGAACTCGGCGTCGCGTTTGCCTTCCCAGCAAACCTTCACAATGGGAATGCGTGAGCGTCAGAGTACCTTGGTTTCTTGGCCCATGATCTCGACAGGCTTCTCCACGAAGTGTAATGTTTCATCCACTTGTAGATCCTAAAGAGGGACATGTAATTCCTAGTCGGCTATACACTTTTTGAGGTTCGAAAGGTGGAAAGTCGGGTGGACGTTACTAAGTTCCTCTGGTAGTTCGAGTCTGTAGGTCACTTTGCCAATCCTTTCCAGAATCTTAAAGGGTCCAACATATCGAGGCGCGAGCTTTCCTTTCTTGCTGAATCTGATCACCCCCTTCCAAGGTGCAACCTTTATGACTACGTGATCGCCAACGTCAAATTCAAGGGGCTTATGGCGTCTATCGGCGTAACTTTTCTGACGACTCCGAGCTTTCAGCAGATTGTCTCGAATTTGGAGGATTTTGTCATTCGTTTCTTGCAGTAACTTAGGACCGGTAATTTACGCATCCCCGATCTCGTGCCACACAATAGGCGATCGACATTTTCTTCCGTATAATGCCTCAAATGGTGCCATTTGGATGCTAGAGTGATAATTGTTGTTGTACGAGAACTCGACTAAAGGTAAATGTGAATCCCAATTACCACCGAAATCTATAACACACGAGCGAAGCATGTCTATGAGGGTACGAATTGTGCGTTCTGTCTGACCGTCGGTCTGGGGATGGAAAGCAGTACTAAGATTGAGAGTAGTACCGAGAGCAGATTGAAACATTTCCCAAATACGTGAGGTGAATCGACCATCGCGGTCAGAGATGATGTCATGAGGTGTCCTGTGTCGACAAATAACTTCATCGGTATAAATTCGAGCTAATCGTTCTACCTTGTAGTCTTCCCGTATCGGTAGAAAGTGAGCGGATTTGGTAAGACGGTCAACGATAACCCAGATGCTGCCGTGACCTGATGGCGTGCACGGAAGTTTCGTTCTAAAATCCATAGCTATACTCTCCCATTTCCACATAGGGATCCCGGGTTGTACGAGTAAGCCAGAGGGGCGTTGATGCTCAGCCTTAACTTTTGAACACGTCAGGCATTTTGAAACATAGATAGCGATATCCTTGTTCATGCCCGGCCACCAGTACTTGTAGCGCATGTCCTGGTACATCTTATCGGCACCAGGATGAATGGAATACCATGATTTGTGGGCTTCGTCTAGCAGAATCTGTCGTAAGTTGGTACGCTTGGGAATCCAAATTCGGTCTAGATAATGGAATATACCATTCGATTTATTCACCAGTTGTTCATCGTTATTGATGATCCTTTCCTTCTTCAAAGTACGTTGGGTAAAACAAGCATGTTGGGCGTCACGTATAAGGGCTTCGAGATTGTGCTGGGCTTGAGTATTACGAACGCTATGCAAATAGCTTCGTCGATTGAGAGTATCGGCGACGACGTTAGCTTTGCCTGGATGGTAACGAATCTCACAGTCATAATCGTTGAGGAGTTCAACCCATCGGCGTTGGCGCATATTCAGTTCCTTCTGGTTAAAGATGTGTTGTAGGCTCTTGTGGGCAGTGAAGACCGTACACTTGGTACCGTAAAGGTAGTGTCGCCAAATCTTCAACGCAAAAACAACTGCACCAAGCTCGAGGTCATTGGTTGTATAGTTCTTCTCGTGGATCTTGAGCTGTCGAGAGGCGTACGCGATAACCTTGTCCCGTTGCATGAGAACACAACCAAGACCGAGGTTAGAGGCATCCCAGTAGACTACGAAATCGTCGTTTCCATCGGGCAGTGAGAGCACGGGAGCGTTACAAAGCATAGCTTTGAGAGTTTGAAAGGCTTCCTCTTGTTCGGTTCCCCAAATAAAAGGTTTGTCCTTGCGCGTAAGCGAGGTAAGCGGTACGGCGATTTTCGAGAACGCGGCGATGAATCGGCGATAGTAACCCGCCAATCTGAGAAAAGAACGAACTTCGGACGGGTTCCTTGGTGTAACCCAACTCTTAACAGCTTCGATCTTCGCGGGATCGACATGAATTCCTTGACTATTGACGATGTGACCGAGGAATTGAACCTCCTTAAGCCAGAATTCACACTTGGAGAACTTGGCATAGAGACGGTTTCCAAAGAGTAACTCAAGAACCAAATGTAGATGCTGCGCGTGTTCGGCTTTTGACTTGGAATAGATCAGGATATCATCGATGAACAGGATGACGAAGCGGTTAAGAAAGGGTTTACACACGTGATTCATTAGATCCATGAAAACTGCGGGAGCATTAGTCAAACCAAAAGGCATAACCACAAACTTGTAATGACCGTATCGGGTTCGAAAAGCGGTTTTGGGTATATCTTCCAACTGAATTCGTAACTGGTGATAGCCTGAGCGTAGATCGATCTTCGAGAAACACGTAGCACCTTGTAGTTGGTCAAATAAATCATCGATTCAAGGCAAGGGATAGCGATTCTTAATAGTTAGCTTATTCAACTCCCTGTACTCGATGCACATCCGGAACGATCCGTCCTTCTTTTTGACAAAAAGGACATACGCGCCCCAAGGAGAGGTGCTAGGGCGAATGAAGCCTTTATCAAGCAGTTCCTGGAGCAGACTCGAGAGTTCGCGCATTTCAGAGGGAGCGAGGCGATAAGGCGCTCTAGCAATAGGATTTGCTCCAGGAATGAGGTCGATTCGGAAATCGATATCGCGAGTGGGAGGTAAACCAGGTAAATCGTAGGGAAACACACGAGGAAAATCACGAACCACTGGTACCTTGTCAATTGCCTTCACTTCCTTTTCCTCTACTACTACGATGTGCGCCAAGTAAGCTTGATATTCCTTGCAAAGATACTTGTTAGCCTGGACACACGACATGAGTTGTAACTTCTTCGAAGAGACTTCGCCATAAACACACAATTGATCACCATTCGTGAGAGAGAAACGGATCATTTTATCGTAGCAAACAATTTCAGCATGGTTCTCCCGAAGGAAATCCATACCTACTATGACATCAAAGCTACCAAGTTGCATCGGGATAAGGTTGATCGGGAAAACCTGACCGTTGAGATCAAGAGTACAGTCACGCAGAACGAAACTAACAGTGACGGTTCTTCTAGTGGCAACTTCTACGTCAAATGTTGATAGGAGATTAACGTGTTTACGGTTTAGGAGCCTTTCGAATCGAACGATATAAAACAGTTATCGGCTCCAGTATTGTTAGTGCATTCATCTGTCGATTTCGTCTTATATCGAGTCTCGGGTTCGTTGTGGATTTGTTCAAGCATGATGTCATATTATACAATGATGACATCATCATTTCATCACTTCACAAGAGACAAAACAGATTTGAAGTTCACATGAGGTTTCGCTTGAAATCAGAATGATATATCTGTGGGTTTCGCTTGAGAGTATTTGTAGGTTTCGCTTGAGTTGTCTGATGTAACTTCAAGCGAAAGCTTGAGTCCTATAAATAGGGTAGTGTGCATTTCATTTGTAACAGAATTTGCCAAGTGATACCGAGGTGCTGCCGGTTTTCCTTCTGATTGTAAACATTGTAAAATCAATATACAAGAGGATTAAAGTGTGAATCAAGCTGTTTTTACATCCGTTTCTCTGTTTCCGCCTCTGAAACGGATTTGAGCTCTTCTGAACGACTTGTTTGGGTCACAATCCGATCCTACAATTGGTATCAGAGCTCAGGAAGAAGAGTTCTTGCCAAAACAAGCTTGAAAATCTGATTTCTACACCTTCTTTTTCAAAATCAAATTTTTTCACGGATAAAATCGGCTCAAACTTTCACATCTTGTGCGTAATCATGTTTTAACAAATCCTGGAAAGTTTCAGAAGTAAAATCAAACTAAAATGTAGGATCGTGATCTGACCCAAACGAGTCGTTCAGAGGTGTTCAACTTCGTTTCAGGTGCGGAATAAGAAGAAACGGAGGTAGAAATAGCTGATTCTTCACTTAATCTACTGATTGTATTGATATGACAACGATTACAGCTCAATCTTCACACCGGCAGCACTTCGGTATGGAATACAAGACAATGTTCTTATGAGGTTTCGCTCAAATGACCACTATTTATAGTGGTGTTGATTTCTCTCCAAGGACCATGTCCGTATGAGCGAAACCTTACATGTACGAATAAGCGAAACCTCTTGACCATATAAGCGAATCCTCTACCTAAGATACATACAATCTCCTGTTTTCTCGTAAAACACGCCCTAATCTATACAATACAATGTAAGACTCGATCCAAGACGAAGTCGACAGATGTAGTGCACCAACAGACTCCCCCTCAGATGTTGACGAGTCGACTATCGAGTCACAACAATGTTGTGTCTTCACATCTTCAATCTTGATCAGTCTCTGGGCTTTTTTTTCTTTCTATCTCTTGATCAACAGACTCCCCTTCTTGATTTGCTGGCATTCCTTTGTTCTTCAGCAACATCTGCTTCAGGATCTTTGTCTGGCTTTCACAGGCCTACGATCGACTCAAGCTTTGTCTTCAGAATCAAAACCTGGCACAACTTATCCTGCATAAACTCTACCTCAAAGTAAGATTTACTTTTATCAATTAGAGTATAAACATATGCACCAACAACAACTCTCATATGCATCAACAAACACTCTCCTTCAGAAATAACTATCTCTATGATGAACCATTTGTTGATTTAAAAACACATTTTGACATTTTAAAACACTCTCCCCCTCACAACAATGTCATCATGTTTAGCACTAGGAATTTTGACAATCAGCTTTCCAACATCAGTTATCGAAAATCTTTTTGCCTTTTTCAAAAGTTTAAGCTAAAACACACACAAAATCTTTGTGGATTTTTCTGAAAGAAAGTAACTAACACCACTTGCAGAAACAACAAAATGCATAAATGAAAAATCTACAAACAATATTTTTGTGAGTTTTGTGTAAGAGGATCATATCAGTTCTTGACAAGTCACAAGTACCGTTGAGCTTAGTTACACATTAAGAATTAAACAATTCACTTAGATTGCCAATATATTGATCCACTTAAATTTTCACACAAATTTCAACTGATTCAGGATATGAGTTAGGTGTTTTAAGAACTTAAACTCATTCATGTGTCTCACCTCTTGAATATACTCCCGTATCCAGATCCCAATATTCAGTCTTACAGGTGAGTATACCACAGATGATATCTGTAAGGGGTTAAATTACGAGGGCCGTGAGAGCTCAGGTCGATACTCCCGTATACGCAGAGAGATGACGGCTTTGACTTTTGGTGGGTCCCCTTTAGAGGATCTTTTGTTACAACAGCAATGACTATCAATTTTATTGTTTCATCAATTTGCTGAGGGCTGCGCTATATTTCAAGCATGCGGAAAGTATTCTCCGGGAACTAGGCCATTGCTTCCGCAAAATCAAAAGTCCCGGGATAATACCCTAGATATCACTGAGCATAAAGACCTAGTATCTCAGAAAGAGGGACCTTTCAAACGAGATTTCAGGGGTTACCTATATATCCAAGTAGTGTTCCCCACGAAATAAGCAAGTTTGAATTTAAGTTTATATCCCGAAAAAGCTTACTAAATGTGTAAAAACCTATCGACATATCATCAGTGAGACTGTTTAACGCTATTTAAACAATACAATTCTTTAGCATACTGTGACTGTCTACTGATGTACTATCATTTCCTCTTCTTTGACCCAAAAACTCATTTTAGATTTTATCATGTTTTTGCCTTTTTCAAATTTTCTAATGTTTTTGGATTTACAGAAATTTCTACTCCCCCTAAAATGCAAACACATTAAAGGAAATTTGAAAATAAACTGTACAACAAACTTGACAACCGATATCGAATCACTTCAAATCGCCATCCACTTGACATAAACAATCAGAACTCCCCATTTCACAAAACTCTTTTCTCATTATGATTTCAAAACACTTAAGTTTGTTTTAACCAAAATGATTTTTCCGGAAAATAAGTTTTGTTAAGTTTACCACTTGTAGATTAGGGGTATGGTTCATCATTTTGTCCATTCAATCTCTTGTATCAGAATTACATCAAGTTCAAACTAATGACCTTGAGTAATCACTATGTCAAAATCAACCTCTCACCCCTTGTAAGTATATCCAAAACATTGAATCACATGTAAGAATAAAACATCTACACAAACCATTTTACTAATCAAGATGCCGATTCCTGCTTCACACTTACCAACCTGGAAGCTCCGGCAATTCCTGTAGTATGACTTGCCAAAATATAACCATTACAAGATTCATTCACAAAATCCATTACTAAGAAAAATGCCGATTCCTGATCCGCAATTACAAACTTGGGATCTCCGGCATAGTCCTAAGACTTTACGGGAAACAAACTTCCATCCAAGTCTTTTCAGACTTGATGGCTTTTAGTTCTTGCGCAGTAGGGTTGTAAGTTGCCTTTTTAGTGACATAAAAATCTTTAACCCCCTTAGCTTTCCCATTCAACATTTTCCCAAAAATTTTCTTAACACTTCCATTAAATGTTTTCTCGACATCAAACTTAGTATTCTTGTTGTAAAACTGATTCGAGATATCAACCTTGCCAACTTTCTGTTTAACTTCTTCAAATTTCAGTGATGGAAACTCATCATCATTCACTGAAATTTTCATCTCAACCTGTGGCTCTTCTGGCTTTGTGGAACCAGATTCATCACCGAATTTTTCATCAACTTTCTTAACAACCCACACTTGGTTGTCTTTCTCTTTCTTTTTATAAAAATTCTTTTTTGAACACTCACCAACCTCATAAGTTAAGTTTTCAAAAAAATTTAAATTTTTCGGTTGGTGGTTCAATATCAACAACTTTTCCTTTCAACTTGTTAGAAACTCCCTGTTTTGACTTGGCATTTTTCGGACAGTTCCATGCAATGTGACCAGCTTCATTGCATTTGTAACAGGTTCTAGTTTCTTTTGAGTGACAAACTTCAGTTCCATTCTTCTTCTTTTCAGCAAGAAACTCTTGATTTGACTGTCTCTAGAATGGTTTCTTTTGTTCCTCTTCTGCACTTCCACCTGACACAAATTCTGTTTTTGTTTTAGAATTTTTCAAATTTTTATGATTTTCTGGTGGAATAAATCCAAGACCTTTCTTTTTGTAACTATAATTTTGGTTTAGTTTCTTTTGAAAACCAGAACCAGAATTGTAACCCTTTTTCTTGTTTAGACGTTGTTGAACTCTTGAAGTGTACTTTTTAGGTTTTTCAGTAAGATTTAAATCTTTTAGTTCAGAAATATTAATTTCTGTCATTTTGAAAACCTTTTTGATCATGTCAAAACGAACACTTCTTATTGGAAACTCTTTGTCAGAGTATAATTTGTCCGAATCATTTAAAGTGTATGCAACTTCAAATGCTTCATCATCCAAATTTGCTTTCGATAACAAAAATTCTTTACTATAAGACCGTTTAACCGACGACTTTGAACTGTTGACTGATGAATTTGACCCTCCAAACTCAGACTTTGACTCAGACTCCTCCTCAGTATCCAACACCTGATCGACCACCTTTTTGATTAACTCAGACTCATGATCAGTATCGGACGAGGTAAACGTGACATCAATGTTATCTGGTAAAACGTCAGTTGTGTCAGTTTTTAGCTTTATATTGACTGCTTTTTCAAGTTGCTCCTCGTTTGGTTTTCTAGGAGAATACCCTTCCCAAATTGGAGGCGGACACTTGTTATATCTAACAGTCGGTTTCTTACCACTATCTTTCTTCTTTGGCTTCTCATCTTGAAAAGCTTCCATACCTACAACAGTTGGGTAAATACGATCAATGAGATAATCAGAACTAGAATAACTTTGCAATAAACGTCTAATTCTCTCATTCTCGATCTTTTCTGTCTCCAACTCTTGCTTCCATTTAGCACTTTCTTCGATGTAAAAGTTGATGGCTTTCTGCTTTGTCATCATTACAGCATTCATCATTGTAAGTGCTTGTTCTCTTTCTGAATTTGTCTTTTGGAGACCAGTTACTGTTTTGTTCAAGACATCATAAGATTCTTTCACATAGTTGAGGTTAAACAGTAACTGCTCTTTCTTCTATTCATTCTCAGCAATTATCTCGTCTTTTGCTGCACAACCCTTGCATACTTCCAAACACTTCTCGCAAGGCTTTACAACTTCAACAATCTTCTCAATCTCGATTGTCTTTACCACTTCAACCACTTTTTCTTCTTCAATCACCTTCTCTTCTACCTTCACTCGCTCAGTTTCAACCATCTCCTCAGCAACACCTTCAACATTCTCTTTCTGAACAACATCTTCAGATTTCTTTAGTTGTTGTTCTTTAGCAGCTTGTTTCTCCTTCAGTTTCTCCATGCGATCTGCAAAATAAAAATGAAAGCTTTCAGAAGAAAGATGAGATTTTGCAATATTAATATGTTTTTCCTCCTCATCAATACTGCTGCTATCATCTGGAGGTGACTGATCAAACTGCACAGATTTCTTAGAACTAGCATCTGATAAACCAGAATCAGATGGTGTTTGATCAAAAACAACTTCTTTTTCTGATCTAACATCGTTTTGTACACTCTCATCTGAACTATGTGAACTTTCATCAGCACTTAATGAACTTTCATCACAAACAACAGACTCTTCTTTCACACTCTTCACAGTCTCACCAATAGACTTCATTCACGTGGCAAACATGTCTGGTTCTTTGACAATCTTAGCTATGAATGCTTTGAAATTTCCTTTTTCATCCACAAACATATCCCAGCTAAAACCTTCAGGTAGCTTTTCGTCATCTTGAAAATGCTAGTTAAAATTCTCTTGATTCCCCAGACATGCTCTTT
This sequence comes from Helianthus tuberosus, assembly GCA_030545235.1. Classification (NCBI taxonomy): domain Eukaryota; kingdom Viridiplantae; phylum Streptophyta; class Magnoliopsida; order Asterales; family Asteraceae; genus Helianthus; species Helianthus tuberosus. Next base: position 73,654,959 of record CM060450.1, read on the forward strand.
TTGAATCCTCTATCACCTTTTTACCATGAGCCGTCTGTGAATCTTGTGATTGACCAACCTGTTGATAAATGGCTTTCCGGTAGTAATCATCTTTTCCAAACGGATTCTGAGCACCACTAGCTTCCCTGTTCTTACATTCCCGTTTGAAATGGCCTTTCTCCCTGCATCGAAAACAAGTAACTTTAGATTTATCAAAACCTAAAGTAGATACATGAGCATCAAGAAAGTCATTTCTTCCGGTAATCGTTTTGAATTTTTCAGCACGTCTAAGAACACTAGCAAGACACCATTTGATATCCACAAATTCCATCTCTTCGGCGTCTATTTGATCGTAATCCTCCTTTGTGAGCATAGGATTTCCGATTCGACCAACCACTAGACCCTCATAAGATAACAACACAGAACCAAGTAGAGCCATGTGGTCTTTAGCAGTGTCTTCTGAAAAACTTTGACCTTCTGGAAGATTTAGAGCGATGTTGCACTGAATCACATAACCATTTCCTGTCTTTGTGCTTTGAGACTGAAAGCTTTCTGATGAACTCTTTGGATTGACACTCGGATATAATGAGAAACTACTGCTGCTTTTGTTTGAACTTTGATCAATCTTTTCTGTAGAATCCCCAGCACTAAACGCAGTCTGGATTTTCAGACTTCTCTCAGCTTCTGGAACCAGAACACTACCTTTGTAATACATTTTTACATCCTGTTGACCACTTGGACTGTTCATCCTTGCGATCTTCTGCTGTTCCAAATCTTGACCCTCAATCTTTTCGATAAACTGACCAATTGTTAACCCATCATAAACCCCTGTGTTTTTCATGATCATCAAATAAGTTCCCCACTCTTTTTGCGGTAACGCATCAGCTAATTTGTCTACCCACTCTTCAAAATCCTTTTTTATACTAAGCATTGACATAGATCGCACCAAGTGGCAGTATCTTTCAATCAGCTTCTTTGTATCTTCCCCAGGCAAACTTGTAAATAGATCAAATTCTTTCTTGAGCAATGCCTTTTTACTTTTGATCATATTCTCACTACCCTCAAACTTAACACGTAAAGCATCCCAGATTGACTTTGAAGTTTTGTCATGCTAAAGCAGTATGAAAATGTCTTCTTTGATAGCTTGCTGAAGTAGACTAATCATCATCTTTTCAGCTCTATACATATCACGTTCTTGATCACTAAATTCATATATTGCTTTGTCAACTTTCAAATCAGTCTGTGGCAAAACATATTTCTTCAAAATACATTCCCATGACCTAAGATGGTTAGCCTGAACCCAGTTCTCGAATCTATCTTTCCACCCGTAGTATTCTTCGATACTCATCAATTTCGGGGGCTTTTGGGTGGTTCCCGTCTCATTTTCCAAACTCATAGCTTGAGCAATAGCAACTGGACCAGACGCTGTTGCAAACGCGTTATAAAATTCGGTATCCATGATAACTTTGTACGTTTTTCAAATTTAGTGACAAATAAGCGAAATCAGGTGATTGTGCACTTTGAACGAAATCCCAGATGACTTAAAAGCGAAACCCCTAATATGCACTTGGAGCGAAACTACTGTGTTCACAAGAGCGAAACTGCTGATGTACAAATGAACGAAACCCTGATTGTGCAAATGAGCGAAACCTCAAAGTTCCAATGAGCGAAATTATCAATTTGGAGCGAAACCTCTTAACTTTGTTACACAAGAGCGAAACTAGGTGTTCAAATAAGCGAAACTATACAATGTTCGTTTGAGCAAAACCTAGTCGGAGGTTGATTTGATCCATTTTTAGTCCATATTTAGGTCTGAAACTTTCCAGGGTTTGTTAATGTCCAATAACACACAGTCTGTGAAATTTTGAGCGAATTTTAACCGGTAAAACTTTCTGAAATAATGAAAGAAGGTGTAGAAACAAGAAATCTTGATAAATTCCAGCTATTCTCTGCAGAACTCCTCCTCCTGAGCTCTGATACCACTTGTAGGATCGTGATCTGACCCAAACGAGTCGTTCAGAGGTGTTCAACTTCGTTTCAGGTGCGGAATATCTAGAAACGGAGGTAGAAATAGCTGATTCTTCATTTAATCTACTGATTGTATTGATATGATAATGATTACAGCTCAATCTTCACACCGGCAGCACTTCGGTATGGAATACAAGACAATGTTCTTATGAGGTTTCGCTCAAATGACCACTATTTATAGTGGTGATGATTTCGCTCCAAGGACCATGTCCATATGAGCGAAACCTTACATGTACGAATAAGCGAAACCTCTTGACCATATAAGCGAAACCTCTACCTAAGATACATACAATCTCTTGTTTTCTCGTAAAAAACACGCCCTAATCTATACAATGCAATGTAAGACTCGATACAAGACGAAGTCGTCAGATGTAGTGCACCAACATAAAACTTGATAAAATACGTTAGCTCGCTTGAAATCAGATCGAAACTGATGACATCAGCAGCTTTCAAGCGAAACAAGCTTGTTTAGTCCGCTTGAAATTGACCTTGTTCGCTTGATTTTCACTTGTCCGCTTGAAATTTGTCTGCTCGCTTGAAAAATACACATTGAGTCCGCTTGAAATGACTGACCGCTTGAGTTTACACCTCTTGACCGCTTGAAATTAACCGCTTAAACAAACCGCTTGAAAGTGCATCGTGTATTGTGTATTTCATTGAACAAGGGTGTCGGAACTTCTGGAAAAGAAATCATGTGTGTAGTGTCAGTTTGCACGTTGTGATCACATGTGATAAAACAATCAAAGTATTCTGAAAAGAGAAAATGGTGTCGATTCATTCAGATCTACATGAGAACAGATAATTGTGCTGGCCATATACAATAGTGTGTGGGATTTAAAGTTGCAGCTCAATTAAATCAAATGAATGTTTAAAAGATGATGTTGTCGGCTAAAGTTTTTTTTTAAAGTTGAGGTCCTATCTAAAGTGAACGGTCCAAGTATTTTACATTACACAAAGTTTGCATGTGAGTATTATAAAGTTGTCAGCCAAGCCCAAGTGGAACGAGTCCGCAAATTTTCGACACGAGTTCTAAATCGACTCAACCGTTACACGTGTTCACATTTTTCTCAGTTCATTTAAACTGATTAGTTGTTTTTGTTTTCATTCAGGTGTTTGCCAAAGTATATCAAATTTTCCGAAGACATGGAAGAGGAATTCTACAATGCGTTTGCCACGCCAGTCGCTCCCGTTACAGCTGCAGAAACTTTATACAATGAAAATGAGACGGGAACTCATCAGAAACCTCCAAAACTTATGTACATTGAAGATTTTCAGGGATGGAAAAATCGGTTTGCGAACTGGGTACAAGCTTACAAGTTTGATGCATGGTGTTCGTTGGAGAAAGACTATGAGAAACCGAAAAACGAACGTGGACTTGAAAAAGGTTTCAGTGACTTTACGGAAGTTGACAAATTGAAATATACTAGTGAGAAAATGATGATCAGCATTCTTCAATAGGCAATTACAGAAGATATATTTGTTTTGCTTCAACATGGTAATACAGCTAAGTCAATTTGGGAAGCATTGATTCGGAAATTCAAAGGAAGCGCAGATATGATTAAAAACAAAAAGGCGTTATTGATGAAGTCGTTTGATATGTTTTCAGCTTTCGACCATGAAACTACAAAGCATACCATTGATAGATATTGTCATCTAGTCTTAGAAATGAAAAGATTTAACATTGAGAAAGATGATGATGAGTGGGTCGATAAACTAGCTGAAGCACTACCACAACAAAAGTGGGGAACTTATTTGATGATTTTAAAACACACAAGAAAGTCTGAGAATATGAATCTGGCACAATTCATTCAAAAGATTGAAGAGCAGGAGCTGGATATTCAGAAAACTGCTATAATGACGAATCCAGATGCCAAACAAGATGTCAGTTTGTATTACAGATGGAACAAGTTTGAGGCTACTCCCAGCCCTAGTCCAAAGATTCAAACTGGTTTCAATGCTGACAGTTCGTCTGGAACAAAGAGTAGCAATGTGACTCAAAGTGGTGGATATTCTTCATCATTCTCAAGTTTTGATCCAAACAGCACAACATCAAGTTCTCAACGACAAAACTCAACAAACCTTCAGTGCAATGTTACCTTAAACATTCAAAATGGTCAGAATCTGTCTCCGGAAGTTGCCAAGTAACATATGGCATCACTGGTTGCTATGTTAGAATCTTACGAAAGTTTTATCGGTGGGAAGATTGGTAATCCTATGCTTACTAAAGAGGATTATGACCAAATTGATGCTGAAGAACTTGAGCTGATGGATATAAAATGGTGCTTAGCGAGTGCTTGAAGAAGAGCTGAAAAGTTTCAAGAAATTACTGGCAGAGATGAATTTCGAGGAATGGCTACCTCTCAGTTGGGTTTTGACAAATCGAAAGTTACTTGTTTCCGTTGCAAAGGAAAGGGACATTTCAAACAGGAGTGTAAAAATCAAGAAGCAACAGGGAATCAAGAAAAGAACAATTATTATCAGAAATCAATTTTTCATCAGATTACTCAACAAAAGGAACCACAAACTGCACATGCTAGACCAATTATGGATGAAAAAAGGAAAATGATTGAAGATGCAAATAGAAAAGCTTATTTCGGTATCATTGATCAAGATGATGAATTTGTTGCTGAAGGATTTAGCTGGGATAAATACATTCCAACCGATTCAGGCTTTGTTGCTAGAATTCAGGGTGAAGATGAGACTAATCAGAAAAGAATCCCAATTTTTCCAGATCTTGGTAGTGATGTGGATACCGATGATGAGGAAGAAAATCTCAACAGAGCTAGAAAAGGCATTGATCCTACTAGTTTTAATTTGTTTTTTGCAGATAAAATGGAGATGCTGAATCAGAAGAAGATTGCCAGATTGAAGAAAGAGCTGGAAGCAGTAAGAAGGCTAGCTAATGAAAAGACAAAGACAGAAGCTGGAGAAGCAAATGTTGATCCAGTAACTGAGAAAGTAGTAGAGAAAATCGTTGAAGTGGAGAAAGTGGTGGAGAAGATTGTTGAGGTTGAAAAAATAGTCGAAGTTGAAAAATTGGTCGAAATAGAGAAACTCGTCGAGATAGAAAAAATAGTTGAAGTTGAAAAGATCGTTGAAGTTGAGAAGATAGTTGAAAAAGTGGTTGAAGTTGAAAAACCATGTGTAAAATGTTCAGAATCTTGCAAAGTTTGTGAAGAAAAAGATATGAAGATTGCTGAGTTAGAGAAGATAAAAGAAGATTTATTGTCTGATGTGAAGTACATTAAAGAGTCTTATGATGTACTGAACAGAACAGTTGATGGTCTGAAGAAGACAAATTCAGAAACCGAAAAAGCAATGGATAAAATGAGTGCAACATTAATGACAAAGCAGAGCGTCATCAATGAGTATATTGAAGACTGTGCTAAATTGAAGAAAGAAGTAGAACTTGAGAAGATTGAGAGTGAAAGGATTAAACGATTAATGTTGAGTTATACTACTTGTGATTACTTGATTGATCGTGTTTATCCTACTGTTGCAGGTCTGGAAGCGTTCATGGACAAAAAGACTGAAGATACTGATACCGGTAAGAAACCAAGTGTCAAGTATAACAGATGTCCGTCCCTGATCCATGAAACTTATTCTCCAAGAAATCCTAACGAGGAGCGTCTAAAAAAGGCAGTCAACATCAAGTTAAAGTCTAAAATCATTGATGAATTACCAGACAATATTGATGTTACATTCACAGCGTCTGACACTGATCATGAGTCTGAGTTATTAAAGAAAGTGGTCGATCAGGTGTTGGATATGGATGAAGAGTCAAAACCGGAGTCTAAGTTTAAAAGTTCGTGTTCATCAGAAAAGAGTCCGAATTCACCGGTTAACAGGGTTTACAATAGAGAATTCCTGTTATCAAAATCTAATTTGAATGACGGGTCAATCAAAGTGGCTTATACTTTGTATGATTTAGACAAATTATATTCTGATGAGGAATTTCCAATAAGAAGTGTTAAAACTGAAATGATCAAACAGGTTTTCAAATTAACATAAATTAATATTTCTGAAATAAAAGATTTAAATCTTCATGAAAAACCTAAAAAGTACACTTCAAGAGTTCAACAGAGATTGAACAAGAAAAAGGGTTACAGTTCTGGTTATGGTTTTCAAAAGAAATCAAACCATAAGGGTAATCTCAAAAAGAAAGGTCTTGGTTTCAATTCTTTAGAAAATTATAAAAATCAGAAAACTTATAAACCAAAAACAAAACTTGTTTCAGGAGGAAGTTCAGAGGATGAACAGAAGAAACCATTCTGGAAGCAGTCGAATCAAGAGTTTCTTGCTGAAGTAAAGAAGAATGTGAGAAAGTTTGCTGAAAGAGTTGACAGAAGAACTTGTTTCAAATGCCAAGAAGTTGGTCACATAGCTTGGAATTGTCCCAAGACTAACTACCAAAAACAGGGAGTTTCTTCTAACTCTGTTCTGAGAAAGACTTGTGTTGATAAGAAAGAACAACCTGTAAAAAATGTTAAAAAGTTTGAAAATTCTACTTCTGAGGAAGGAGAAAGTTCAAAACGGTTTTACAAAAGAAGTGTCGATTTAACAAAACAAAAATGGGTTGTAAAATCTGAGGGTAATTCTGACAATGAATCTGATTCCATAAAATCAGAGGAGTCTTTGGTTGAGAAAAAGGTTGTGAATTCCGTTCCAGAGGTGAACGATGAGGATTTTCCTCCATTGTCAAAGGAAAATTTGATGAAGAAAGTGGGAAAGGTAGAGATCTCAAATCAATTCTTCGCTGATAAGGGAGAATTTGATGTTGAGAAGGCTTTCAATGGGAAAGTCAAACATATTTTCGGGAAGATGGTTGATGGGAAGGTTAAAAGTGTGACAACTCGTATTATTTAGGTACTTCCAATCTTTATTTTTTCCCTCCATCTACGTTAAACGTTTTGTCCGTGTAACTTCGTTGAATTTGCTTATACAATAACCGGTTGATTAGTGTGGGTCACATCACTAATTATATTATCCAGCTAAGCTCGGCCCATTATACATCTAATGTGCGGCCCAAATAATTGCAACACAATAGCCCTTGTTATTCGAATAACAATCAATTGGGCTTGAGCCCACTTCGGACAACAACTTAAACAACCCTAGACTTCCTGGCCCAACTAGCATATGTATTATACACTTCCTTATATTATGTATTCACAAACAAACCCTACGCTATTATCAACAAACAAATCATACGCCCTAGTCTTCCTCTGATCGCACGATCTCGATAGCAAAGCCCCTGTGAGTTATCATCTTGTCATCAAAGAACTCGGTCAGTATTATCATAATTTGTTTTATTTTTGTTGACCAATAACTTATAATATTGCATTCGTTAACAAAGAACTGATGTTATGTGTATTCCATGGGACCTGGTCGATTGCTGATTGCTGGTGTGGGTTAATAGTTGCATGATGATCTGTTCTTGATGTATACATGTAATCGGCCAAATGCTATAGGGTGAATATTATGTATTAATATGTTCTGAGTTGATATCTTGAATTTATGTGTCATGCAATTGGTTATAATGATGATTTTTTTTAGACTCCATTGATGTAACTAGGGTTGTATACTAGCAAAACGTTAAGGTGATGACGATGGATGACTGTATGATGATCTGCTAGTGGTTTCATGATCATGCTAATTTAATAATAGCACATGATTAGGTATGGCATGTCCAACAGATTGGTATATTAACCGGGTAACTATTGGGCCGCACACAATCATTAAACAAACACACATGTTCTATTGGGTCATATGCATATGGATACATAATAGTTAGATTTGAACGCATGAGGTTTAATAATAAGGTTGAGGATTCATGAAAGAATGGGCTGCTGGTATGTTTGGTTTAACACGATTAGTGGGTTATAGATCGGTCCGGATGAGATGTTAATCCGGATTAGTAATATGATCCGGAGGGGGGTTGAATACATGACGGACCGGATGGGACTATATATTAACCGGATGGACTTGGGCCATCCGGATCGGTTCAATAGTGTTAAGGGCAATCCGGTTAGGGTTAGATAACCGGATTGGGATTGTTGATTGGATCGGGCCTTGTAACTTGATTGGACTACTCGATACTATGCACTAATGGATCAACTATTTGAATAATCATTGTTCTTTGCTTGAATTGTTTCTTAACTGTTATACGTGCCATACGTGACAACCACTGATGTGATCTATGTGTAAACAAACTGTAAAACTGATCAATACCAAACACTCTTCTAGGTCGTGAGTATTGAACTTATTTAACGAGTAACTTGTCTAACCGAGCAAACCTAAGGTGAGTTCATTGCTCTTTCTCAAGCATGGATCCCAGGGAAGGGATAACGGGTAACGTTCCGAGGAGGAATGCATGTGTAACGGGATGTTGGTTATCGTACTCAGTTTTCTATCATTGTAAGACCACAATATCTACCGGCACGTTGCTTGTAGGGCAACGGGGGTTATTAGTTGATAGCGCTATTAGGTTTGGCACCCTCACGACGTTCGAGGAGAACGGGCGTGAACTAATTACCTTAAAACATGACCAATGCTTTGATAGAGGCATTGGGGTTGGCAGTCACATATCATATGGCCATTCGGTAATCGAGTAATAACAACATCGAAACATCAAACATCATACAACAAACAACATATCTTTTGTAAACTGTTTTACTCACATGATTGGTAACACAACTTGGTAAACAAACACAAACCTTGAACTCACCAGCGTAGTCTGACACACTTGTTTACATGCTTGTAGGTAATTATTGAAGGAACTTGGGAACTTGCCGTCTGATGCTGCTGGAGTGGTTGTGGTCATGATAAACAATTACATTGATTTGGTTTTGATACATTTATACACTTATACATTTATGCTTCCGCTCAATACTTTGGTTTTGGTTTAATTTACAAAAAAAATACATTTCTTTCAATTGAGTATTTCAATACATTATTACTTGTGTTTGATATGATTGGTGGCTCTTTGTTGGATCGTTGCACCTCCATTAGGGACATGCCCTAGGTGGTAATTTGGGGGTGTGACAGTTTGGTATCAGAGCCACTGGTTATAGAGAACTCGGTTTCAAAAATGTTTTCATAAAACCAGACTATAACCGAATTGATCCAAACGTTGACCATGACACTCAGCTTCAGATTGCAAGGTTTGTTCCTCGTTAGTTTATGCATTACATGTCTAGTAAACGTATCTATATTTATAGCATGCACGATACGACATGGTAGATATCATGACACATTGATGGCGTAACATAACTCTTGCATCCTAATCTTGTTGGTAGTGCCTATTCTTGTGTTGCTTGGAGTGGGAGAAACTTCGAACATAAGTTAAGAAGCATTGAGAGGAGCATGCAAACCGCCTTATTATCATGGGTGCACACATAATAATAACGCGTGGTGCATGCAAATCCCAATGAGGCTTAACGAGTGTAAGAGGGGTTCTTCCCTATTTGTGTATGAACATGGCAGTTAATCGTTCCTAACGTGATAAACCTGAACACTTTTCTCGTTCTCGACTCCTAAATTCGTTCCCTTCTTTTATTATAGAACCATGAGTGGACGAGGACACGGACGTGGTAGCATCAACATGACTCAGGCTGAGTTAACAAATCTGATAAACACACGTGTGGCTGAGGCTCTGGCAGCCTACCAAGCTGCGCACCCGAACAACCAGCCTGCCTGTACGTTCAAGATGTTTGTGGATTGTAAGCCACAGACCTTCAGCGGGACGGAAGGGGCTGTGGGACTACTGAGGTGGTTCGAGAAAGCTGAGTCAGTGTTCGCTATGTGCAACTGTCCCGTGGGGGACCGCATGAAATATGCTACAGGCACTCTTGAGGATGGTGCCCTGACATGGTGGAATGCCCAGGTTCAGTTATTGGGTATCGAGGCGGCGAACGCTACTACTTGGGACGACTTTAAGGAATTGATGAGGGAGGAGTACTGTCCTCGTGATGAGATACAGAAGCTAGAGAATGAGTATTACGATCTGAAACTGGTGGGATCTGAGGTTGAAGCATACGTGAAGCGGTCGTATGAGTTGGCTGACTTGTGTCCGAATTTGTCTCGACCTATGTCTCGAAGAATTGAATTATTCATCAAGGGATTACCTCCACGAGTGAAGGGTTTGGTTACTGCTGCAAACCTCAATAACTTAACTCAGATTGTCCGGTTGACTCACAAGATTATTGATCAGGAGGTGGAAAGCAACTCGCTACCACCGCGTGTTTCTAAAGCCACTGCTGCTACCACCACAGCCACTACTCCTGTCACTGATAGTAAACGTAAGTGGGGCGATATGGACAAGGTGTCCAACTCGGTTCAGTCCCAAAAGAAAGCAGACACCGGCAGTACTCGCAGCTTTAGCCAGTCGTTAACAGTTAATCAGAATCAGAGTACTTATGTTGGGAAGAAGCCCCAGTGCAACAAATGTGGGTTTCATCATTATGGGCAGTGTGCTCGGGTTTGTCACAGGTGCGACAAGGTAGGCCATGAGGCCAAGGATTGTAGGGCTCCTCAGCCAAAACAGCAGCAGCAGCAGACTCAGCCGAATCAGAGACAGCAAGGGCAGCAATCTCAGCAGGGTCAGGGGTTTAGAAAAGGATGTTATCAGTGTGGGGCTGAGGGACATATGAAGCGGGATTGCCCTCAATTGAAACAGAATACAGGTGGTAAAAACGCGGGGAGCAATGATGGGAACAATGGGGGCAACGTGGCGCGTGGGCGTGGATTTACTATTGGAGCTGGTGAAGCTCGGAACGACGGCAATGTAGTTACTGGTACGTTCTCCGTGAATGGTGTTTATGCTTCTATTTTATTTGATTCGGGTGCCGATTGGAGTTATGTGTCTACGGGGTTCAGTAGTCGTCTAGGATTGAGTCCTACACCTCTTGTTGTTAAGCATGTAGTGGAAATAGCGAATGGTAAAACTATTGAAGCGTCACATGTTCTCATGGGTTGCAAATTAGATCTCTTAGGTCAAGTATTTGACATTGACCTACTTCCTGTCACTCTCGGAAGCTTCGATGTAGTTGTTGGAATGGATTGGTTATCCAAATATCAGGCGGAAATTCTCTGCAAGGAGAAAGTCGTTCGTATTCCCCTTGCTAGTGGTGAATCTCTATCGGTTCAGGGTCATCGTAGCGGTGCTACAGTAGGTATTATCTCAGCCATGAAGGCTCTAAGTTGTCTACGTAAGGGCTATCCTTCCCTTTTGGCCCTTGTTACTGACTCTCAGACTAACGAGAGGAAACTCGAAGACCTTCCTGTTGTTCAAGAGTTTCCTGATGTTTTCCCTGCAGAGCTCCCTGGTTTACCTCCACATCGTCAGGTGGAATTTCAGATTGATCTTCAACCAGGAGCAGCGCCGATTGCTCGTGCTCCATACCGTCTTGCGCCAGGGGAGTTGCAAGAATTATCGAATCAACTTCAAGAGTTATTGGACAGGGGTTTCATTCGTCCTAGCTCTTCTCCTTGGGGAGCTCCTGTATTATTTGTGAAGAAGAAGGACGGGTCCTTTCGTATGTGCATCGACTATCGCGAGCTCAATAAGGTGACGATCAAGAATCGTTATCCTCTGCCTCGCATCGACGACTTGTTTGATCAGCTGCAGGGGTCAAGTTTCTATTCCAAGATTGATTTGAGATCGGGATATCATCAGGTACGGGTTAGAGAGGAGGATGTGCCTCGAACAGCTTTTCGAACGCGATATGGCCACTATGAGTTCTTGGTTATGCCATTTGGGATGACCAACGCACCAGCGGTCTTCATGGATCTCATGAACCGCGTGTGCAAACCTTACCTTGACGACTTCGTTATCGTTTTCATTAACGACATTTTGATCTACTCCAAGAACAAGGAAGACCACGAGCGCCACCTTCGTCTCATTTTGGAGCTTCTGAGGAAGGAGCAGTTATACGCAAAGTTTTCTAAGTGCGACTTCTGGATTCGGGAAGTACACTTTCTTGGGCACAGCGTTAACGAAATGGGTATTCATGTGGATCCTGCCAAGATCGATGCTATTCGCAATTGGGCGGCACCAAAGAATCCTTCGGAGGTGGGTCAATTTCTTGGTCTTGCGGGATATTATCGTCGGTTTATTCGGGATTTTTCTAAGATTGCTCAACCCCTCACCGCCCTGACTCAAAAGAAAGTTGTTTATTCTTGGGGATCGAACCAGGAAGAAGCTTTTCAGCTCTTAAAGCAGAAGTTGTGCAGCGCGCCGATTTTATCTCTACCAGAGGGTACTGAAGATTTCGTGGTTTATTGCGATGCGTCTATTCAGGGTCTCGGCTATGTGTTGATGCAGCGAGACAAGGTGATAGCTTATGCTTCTCGACAGTTGAAGGTACACGAGAAGAACTATACGACACACGACCTGGAGTTAGGAGCCGTAGTCTTCGCGTTGAAGATTTGGAGGCATTACTTGTACGGTACCAAGTGTACCATCTATACCGATCACAGGAGTCTTCAACATATCTTCGACCAGAAGGAATTGAATATGCGGCAACGTCGTTGGGTCGAGCTTTTTAATGATTATGAGTGTGCTATCAAGTATCATCCGGGTAAAGCTAATGTTGTAGCTGATGCTCTTAGTCGCAAGGAACCGAAACAGAAGCGTGTCCGTGCCCTACAGCTTACTATTCACTCTGATTTGCCTGCTCGGATTCGTTCAGCCCAGATTGAAGCATTAAAGGAAGAAAATATCGAAGCTGAAGGATTACGAGGTCTACACAAGAAGAAGTTCGAGCAACGGTCTGACGATATCTACTACTTCATGGAACGGATATGGGTTCCTTCATTTGGTAATCTTCGAGAGCTGGTGATGGACGAAGCACACAAGTCACGATATTCTATTCATCCAGGGTCCGATAAGATGTACCAGGACCTCAAGGTTTTGTATTGGTGGCCGAACATGAAAGCTATTATTGCCACCTATGTGAGTAAGTGTTTGACCTGTGCTAGGGTCAAGGTTGAGTACCAGAAGCCTTCGGGTCTACTTCAGCAGCCAGAGATACCCATGTGGAAATGGGAACAGATCGCTATGGATTTTGTTACGGGGTTACCTAGAACACAGGCTGGGAAGGATACTATATGGGTGATTGTCGACCGTCTCACCAAGTCAGCACATTTCCTAGCAATCAAGGAGACAGATAAGTATTCGCAGCTCGCAGCAGTGTACCTTAAAGAGGTGGTTTCTAGGCACGGGGTGCCGACTTCTATTATTTCTGATCGAGATCCTCGTTTTACTTCGGAGTTATGGCAGGCTATGCATAAGATGTTCGGCTCACGTCTCGATATGAGCACGGCTTATCATCCACAGACAGATGGTCAGAGTGAACGCACTATTCAGACACTAGAAGACATGCTGCGGGCATGTGTTATTGATTTTGGGAAAGGATGGGAGAAGCATTTGCCGTTGGTAGAGTTTTCCTACAATAACAGCTACCACACCAGTATCAAAGCGGCACCATTTGAGGCACTGTACGGGAGGAAGTGCCGTTCACCTCTCTGCTGGGCTGAGGTGGGTGATAGTCAGATCACAGGTCCTGAGATGGTACTCGAAACTTCAGATATGATTGTGAAAATCAGGGAACGTATGGCAGCTGCTCGTGACCGCCAGAAAGCCTATGCTGACGAGCGTGCCAAAGAAGTAGTGTTTGAAGTGAATGACCGCGTCATGCTGAAAGTCTCACCGTGGAAAGGGGTTGTACGCTTCGGGAAGCGTGGCAAGCTGAATCCACATTATGTTGGGCCGTTTAAAGTCCTTGAGCGTATCGGAAAAGTGGCTTATAGGTTGGAGTTACCTACTGAGCTGGGTAATGTTCACGACGTATTTCATGTATCACAGTTAAAGAAGTGTTATGCTGACGACCCATTAGCGGTACCTTTTCAAGAATTAAAAATCGACGACAAGTTACAGTTTGTTGAAGAACCCATCGAGATCATGGACCGTGAGGTCAAAGTGCGTAAACACAGTCGTATTCCCATCGTTGGAGTTCGCTGGAACTCAAGACGTGGACCGGAGTTCACGTGGGAGTGCGAGGATCGGATGAAGCTTAAGTATCCTCACCTCTTCCCCAAAGACAAAGCAGAGTCAAGCAAAACTGGTGAATCTCGGGGCGAGATTCCTCTTCAAGTTGGGGATGATGTCACAACTGAGCAGAACCTGCAACAATCTTGATTTCCCCACTTCACTCCTCAGTGTTTACTTACTAAATTTCGGGACGAAATTTCCTTCAAGTTGGGGATGATGTGACAACTCGTATTATTTAGGTACTTCCAATCTTTATTTTTTCCCTCCATCTACGTTAAACGTTTTGTCCGTGTAACTTCGTTGAATTTGGTTATACAATAACCGGTTGATTAGTGTGGGTCACATCACTAATTATATTATCCAGCTAACCTCGGCCCATTATACATCTAATGTAAGGCCCAAATAATTGCAACACAATAGCCCTTGTTATTCGAATAACAATCAATTGGGCTTGAGCCCACTTCGGACAACAACTTAAACCACCCTAGACTTCCTGGCCCAACTAGCATACGTATTATACACTTCCTTATATTATGTATTCACAAACAAACCCTACGCTATTATCAACAAACAAACCATACGCCCTATTCTTCCTCTGATCGCACGATCTCGATAGCAAAGCCCCTGTGAGTTATCATCTTGTCATCAAAGAACTCGGTCAGTATTATCATAATTTGTTTTATTTTTGTTGACCAATAACTTATAATATTGCATGCGTTAATAAAGAACTGATGTTATGTGTATGCCATGGGACCTGGTCGATTGCTGATTGCTGGTGTGGGTTAATAGTTGCATGATGATCTGTTCTTGATGTATACATGTAATCGGCCAAATGCTATAGGGTGAATATTATGTATTAATATGTTCTGAGTTGATATCTTGAATTTATGTGTCATGCAATTGGTTATAATGATGATTTTTTTTTAGACTCCATTGATGATATGTAAGTTATGATTTTATAATGTCAGCACACTATTCTCTAAGCATGTAACTAGGGTTGTATGCTAGCAAAACGTTAAGGTGATGACGATGGATGACTGTATGATGATCTGCTAGTGGTTTCATGATCATGCTAATTTAATAATAGCACATGATTAGGTATGGCATGTCCAACAGATTGGTATATTAACCGGGTAACTATTGGGCCGCACACAATCATTAAACAAACACACATGTTCTATTGGGTCATATGCATATGGATACATAATAGTTAGATTTGAACGCATGAGGTTTAATAATAAGGTTGAGGATTCATGAAAGAATGGGCTGCTGGTATGTTTGGTTTAACACGATTAGTGCGTTATAGATCGGTCCGGATGAGATGTTAATCCGGATCAGTAATATGATCCGGAGGGGGGTTGAATACATGACGGACCGGATGGGACTATATATTAACCGGATGGACTTGGGCCATCCGGATCGGTTCAATAGTGTTAAGGGCAATCCGGTTAGGGTTAGATAACCGGATTGGGATTGTTGATTGGATCGGGCCTTGTAACTTGATTGGACTACTCGATACTATGCACTAATGGATCAACTGTTTGAATAATCATTGTTCTTTGCTTGAATTGTTGCTTAACTGTTATACGTGCCATACGTGACAACCACTGATGTGATCTATGTGTAAACAAACTGTAAAACTGATCAATACCAAACACTCTTCTAGGTCGTGAGTATTGAACTTATTTAACGAGTAACTTGTCTAACCGAGCAAACCTAAGGTGAGTTCATTGCTCTTTCTCAAGCATGGATCCCAGGGAAGGGATAACGGGTAACGTTCCGAGGAGGAATGCATGTGTAACGGGATGTTGGTTATCGTACTCAGTTTTCTATCATTGTAAGACCACAATATCTACCGGCACGTTGCTTGTAGGGCAACGGGGGTTATTAGTTGATAGCGCTATTAGGTTTGGCACCCTCACGACGTTCGAGGAGAACGGGCGTGAACTAATTACCTTAAAACATGACCAATGCTTTGATAGAGGCATTGGGGTTGGCAGTCACATATCATATGGCCATTCGGTAATCGAGTAATAACAACATCGAAACATCAAACATCATACAACAAACAACATATCTTTTGTAAACTGTTTTACTCACATGATTGGTAACACAACTTGGTAAACAAACACAAACCTTGAACTCACCAGCGTAGTCTGACACACTTGTTTACATGCTTGTAGGTAATTATTGAAGGAACTTGGGAACTTGCCGTCTGATGCTGCTGGAGTGGTTGTGGTCATGATAAACAATTACATTGATTTGGTTTTGATACATTTATACACTTATACATTTATGCTTCCGCTCAATACTTTGGTTTTGGTTTAATTTACAAAAAAAATACATTTCTTTCAATTGAGTATTTCAATACATTATTACTTGTGTTTGATATGATTGGTGGCTCTTTGTTGGATCGTTGCACCTCCATTAGGGACATGCCCTAGGTGGTAATTTGGGGGTGTGACAGTTTGGTATCAGAGCCACTGGTTATAGAGAACTCGGTTTCAAAAATGTTTTCATAAAACCAGACTATAACCGAATTGATCCAAACGTTGACCATGACACTCAGCTTCAGATTGCAAGGTTTGTTCCTCGTTAGTTTATGCATTACATGTCTAGTAAACGTATCTATATTTATAGCATGCACGATACGACATGGTAGATATCATGACACATTGATGGCGTAACATAACTCTTGCATCCTAATCTTGTTGGTAGTGCCTATTCTTGTGTTGCTTGGAGTGGGAGAAACTTCGAACATAAGTTAAGAAGCATTGAGAGGAGCATGCAAACCGCCTTATTATCATGGGTGCACACATAATAATAACGCGTGGTGCATGCAAATCCCAATGAGGCTTAACGAGTGTAAGAGGGGTTCTTCCCTATTTGTGTATGAACATGGCAGTTAATCGTTCCTAACGTGATAAACCTGAACACTTTTCTCGTTCTCGACTCCTAAATTCGTTCCCTTCTTTTATTATAGAACCATGAGTGGACGAGGACACGGACGTGGTAGCATCAACATGACTCAGGCTGAGTTAACAAATCTGATAAACACACGTGTGGCTGAGGCTCTGGCAGCCTACCAAGCTGCGCACCCGAACAACCAGCCTGCCTGTACGTTCAAGATGTTTGTGGATTGTAAGCCACAGACCTTCAGCGGGACGGAAGGGGCTGTGGGACTACTGAGGTGGTTCGAGAAAGCTGAGTCAGTGTTCGCTATGTGCAACTGTCCCGTGGGGGACCGCATGAAATATGCTACAGGCACTCTTGAGGATGGTGCCCTGACATGGTGGAATGCCCAGGTTCAGTTATTGGGTATCGAGGCGGCGAACGCTACTACTTGGGACGACTTTAAGGAATTGATGAGGGAGGAGTACTGTCCTCGTGATGAGATACAGAAGCTAGAGAATGAGTATTACGATCTGAAACTGGTGGGATCTGAGGTTGAAGCATACGTGAAGCGGTCGTATGAGTTGGCTGACTTGTGTCCGAATTTGTCTCGACCTATGTCTCGAAGAATTGAATTATTCATCAAGGGATTACCTCCACGAGTGAAGGGTTTGGTTACTGCTGCAAACCTCAATAACTTAACTCAGATTGTCCGGTTGACTCACAAGATTATTGATCAGGAGGTGGAAAGCAACTCGCTACCACCGCGTGTTTCTAAAGCCACTGCTGCTACCACCACAGCCACTACTCCTGTCACTGATAGTAAACGTAAGTGGGGCGATATGGACAAGGCGTCCAACTCGGTTCAGTCCCAAAAGAAAGCAGACACCGGCAGTACTCGCAGCTTTAGCCAGTCGTTAACAGTTAATCAGAATCAGAGTACTTATGTTGGGAAGAAGCCCCAGTGCAACAAATGTGGGTTTCATCATTATGGGCAGTGTGCTCGGGTTTGTCACAGGTGCGACAAGGTAGGCCATGAGGCCAAGGATTGTAGGGCTCCTCAGCCAAAACAGCAGCAGCAGCAGACTCAGCCGAATCAGAGACAGCAAGGGCAGCAATCTCAGCAGGGTCAGGGGTTTAGAAAAGGATGTTATCAGTGTGGGGCTGAGGGACATATGAAGCGGGATTGCCCTCAATTGAAACAGAATACAGGTGGTAAAAACGCGGGGAGCAATGATGGGAACAATGGGGGCAACGTGGCGCGTGGGCGTGGATTTACTATTGGAGCTGGTGAAGCTCGGAACGACGGCAATGTAGTTACTGGTACGTTCTCCGTGAATGGTGTTTATGCTTCTATTTTATTTGATTCGGGTGCCGATTGGAGTTATGTGTCTACGGGGTTCAGTAGTCGTCTAGGATTGAGTCCTACACCTCTTGTTGTTAAGCATGTAGTGGAAATAGCGAATGGTAAAACTATTGAAGCGTCACATGTTCTCATGGGTTGCAAATTAGATCTCTTAGGTCAAGTATTTGACATTGACCTACTTCCTGTCACTCTCGGAAGCTTCGATGTAGTTGTTGGAATGGATTGGTTATCCAAATATCAGGCGGAAATTCTCTGCAAGGAGAAAGTCGTTCGTATTCCCCTTGCTAGTGGTGAATCTCTATCGGTTCAGGGTCATCGTAGCGGTGCTACAGTAGGTATTATCTCAGCCATGAAGGCTCTAAGTTGTCTACGTAAGGGCTATCCTTCCCTTTTGGCCCTTGTTACTGACTCTCAGACTAACGAGAGGAAACTCGAAGACCTTCCTGTTGTTCAAGAGTTTCCTGATGTTTTCCCTGCAGAGCTCCCTGGTTTACCTCCACATCGTCAGGTGGAATTTCAGATTGATCTTCAACCAGGAGCAGCGCCGATTGCTCGTGCTCCATACCGTCTTGCGCCAGGGGAGTTGCAAGAATTATCGAATCAACTTCAAGAGTTATTGGACAGGGGTTTCATTCGTCCTAGCTCTTCTCCTTGGGGAGCTCCTGTATTATTTGTGAAGAAGAAGGACGGGTCCTTTCGTATGTGCATCGACTATCGCGAGCTCAATAAGGTGACGATCAAGAATCGTTATCCTCTGCCTCGCATCGACGACTTGTTTGATCAGCTGCAGGGGTCAAGTTTCTATTCCAAGATTGATTTGAGATCGGGATATCATCAGGTACGGGTTAGAGAGGAGGATGTGCCTCGAACAGCTTTTCGAACGCGATATGGCCACTATGAGTTCTTGGTTATGCCATTTGGGATGACCAACGCACCAGCGGTCTTCATGGATCTCATGAACCGCGTGTGCAAACCTTACCTTGACGACTTCGTTATCGTTTTCATTAACGACATTTTGATCTACTCCAAGAACAAGGAAGACCACGAGCGCCACCTTCGTCTCATTTTGGAGCTTCTGAGGAAGGAGCAGTTATACGCAAAGTTTTCTAAGTGCGACTTCTGGATTCGGGAAGTACACTTTCTTGGGCACAGCGTTAACGAAATGGGTATTCATGTGGATCCTGCCAAGATCGATGCTATTCGCAATTGGGCGGCACCAAAGAATCCTTCGGAGGTGGGTCAATTTCTTGGTCTTGCGGGATATTATCGTCGGTTTATTCGGGATTTTTCTAAGATTGCTCAACCCCTCACCGCCCTGACTCAAAAGAAAGTTGTTTATTCTTGGGGATCGAACCAGGAAGAAGCTTTTCAGCTCTTAAAGCAGAAGTTGTGCAGCGCGCCGATTTTATCTCTACCAGAGGGTACTGAAGATTTCGTGGTTTATTGCGATGCGTCTATTCAGGGTCTCGGCTATGTGTTGATGCAGCGAGACAAGGTGATAGCTTATGCTTCTCGACAGTTGAAGGTACACGAGAAGAACTATACGACACACGACCTGGAGTTAGGAGCCGTAGTCTTCGCGTTGAAGATTTGGAGGCATTACTTGTACGGTACCAAGTGTACCATCTATACCGATCACAGGAGTCTTCAACATATCTTCGACCAGAAGGAATTGAATATGCGGCAACGTCGTTGGGTCGAGCTTTTTAATGATTATGAGTGTGCTATCAAGTATCATCCGGGTAAAGCTAATGTTGTAGCTGATGCTCTTAGTCGCAAGGAACCGAAACAGAAGCGTGTCCGTGCCCTACAGCTTACTATTCACTCTGATTTGCCTGCTCGGATTCGTTCAGCCCAGATTGAAGCATTAAAGGAAGAAAATATCGAAGCTGAAGGATTACGAGGTCTACACAAGAAGAAGTTCGAGCAACGGTCTGACGATATCTACTACTTCATGGAACGGATATGGGTTCCTTCATTTGGTAATCTTCGAGAGCTGGTGATGGACGAAGCACACAAGTCACGATATTCTATTCATCCAGGGTCCGATAAGATGTACCAGGACCTCAAGGTTTTGTATTGGTGGCCGAACATGAAAGCTATTATTGCCACCTATGTGAGTAAGTGTTTGACCTGTGCTAGGGTCAAGGTTGAGTACCAGAAGCCTTCGGGTCTACTTCAGCAGCCAGAGATACCCATGTGGAAATGGGAACAGATCGCTATGGATTTTGTTACGGGGTTACCTAGAACACAGGCTGGGAAGGATACTATATGGGTGATTGTCGACCGTCTCACCAAGTCAGCACATTTCCTAGCAATCAAGGAGACAGATAAGTATTCGCAGCTCGCAGCAGTGTACCTTAAAGAGGTGGTTTCTAGGCACGGGGTGCCGACTTCTATTATTTCTGATCGAGATCCTCGTTTTACTTCGGAGTTATGGCAGGCTATGCATAAGATGTTCGGCTCACGTCTCGATATGAGCACGGCTTATCATCCACAGACAGATGGTCAGAGTGAACGCACTATTCAGACACTAGAAGACATGCTGCGGGCATGTGTTATTGATTTTGGGAAAGGATGGGAGAAGCATTTGCCGTTGGTAGAGTTTTCCTACAATAACAGCTACCACACCAGTATCAAAGCGGCACCATTTGAGGCACTGTACGGGAGGAAGTGCCGTTCACCTCTCTGCTGGGCTGAGGTGGGTGATAGTCAGATCACAGGTCCTGAGATGGTACTCGAAACTTCAGATATGATTGTGAAAATCAGGGAACGTATGGCAGCTGCTCGTGACCGCCAGAAAGCCTATGCTGACGAGCGTGCCAAAGAAGTAGTGTTTGAAGTGAATGACCGCGTCATGCTGAAAGTCTCACCGTGGAAAGGGGTTGTACGCTTCGGGAAGCGTGGCAAGCTGAATCCACATTATGTTGGGCCGTTTAAAGTCCTTGAGCGTATCGGAAAAGTGGCTTATAGGTTGGAGTTACCTACTGAGCTGGGTAATGTTCACGACGTATTTCATGTATCACAGTTAAAGAAGTGTTATGCTGACGACCCATTAGCGGTACCTTTTCAAGAATTAAAAATCGACGACAAGTTACAGTTTGTTGAAGAACCCATCGAGATCATGGACCGTGAGGTCAAAGTGCGTAAACACAGTCGTATTCCCATCGTTGGAGTTCGCTGGAACTCAAGACGTGGACCGGAGTTCACGTGGGAGCGCGAGGATCGGATGAAGCTTAAGTATCCTCACCTCTTCCCCAAAGACAAAGCAGAGTCAAGCAAAACTGGTGAATCTCGGGGCGAGATTCCTCTTCAAGTTGGGGATGATGTCACAACTGAGCAGAACCTGCAACAATCTTGATTTCCCCACTTCACTCCTTAGTGTTTACTTACTAAATTTCGGGACGAAATTTCCTTCAAGTTGGGGATGATGTGACAACTCGTATTATTTAGGTACTTCCAATCTTTATTTTTTCCCTCCATCTACGTTAAACGTTTTGTCCGTGTAACTTCGTTGAATTTGGTTATACAATAACCGGTTGATTAGTGTGGGTCACATCACTAATTATATTATCCAGCTAATCTCGGCCCATTATACATCTAATGTACGGCCCAAATAATTGCAACACAATAGCCCTTGTTATTCGAATAACAATCAATTGGGCTTGAGCCCACTTCGGACAACAACTTAAACCACCCTAGACTTCCTGGCCCAACTAGCATACGTATTATACACTTCCTTATATTATGTATTCACAAACAAACCCTACGCTATTATCAACAAACAAACCATACGCCCTAGTCTTCCTCTGATCGCACGATCTCGATAGCAAAGCCCCTGTGAGTTATCATCTTGTCATCAAAGAACTCGGTCAGTATTATCATAATTTGTTTTATTTTTGTTGACCAATAACTTATAATATTGCATGCGTTAATAAAGAACTGATGTTATGTGTATGCCATGGGACCTGGTCGATTGCTGATTGCTGGTGTGGGTTAATAGTTGCATGATGATCTGTTCTTGATGTATACATGTAATCGGCCAAATGCTATAGGGTGAATATTATGTATTAATATGTTCTGAGTTGATATCTTGAATTTATGTGTCATGCAATTGGTTATAATGATGATTTTTTTTAGACTCCATTGATGATGTGTAAGTTATGATTTTATAATGTCAGCACACTATTCTCTAAGCATGTAACTAGGGTTGTATGCTAGCAAAACGTTAAGGTGATGACGATGGATGACTGTATGATGATCTGCTAGTGGTTTCATGATCATGCTAATTTAATAATAGCACATGATTAGGTATGGCATGTCCAACAGATTGGTATATTAACCGGGTAACTATTGGGCCGCACACAATCATTAAACAAAAACACATGTTCTATTGGGTCATATGCATATGGATACATAATAGTTAGATTTGAACGCATGAGGTTTAATAATAAGGTTGAGGATTCATGAAAGAATGGGCTGCTGGTATGTTTGGTTTAACACGATTAGTGGGTTATAGATCGGTCCGGATGAGATGTTAATCCGGATCAGTAATATGATCCGGAGGGGGGTTGAATACATGACGGACCGGATGGGACTATATATTAACCGGATGGACTTGGGGCATCCGGATCGGTTCAATAGTGTTAAGGGCAATCCGGTTAGGGTTAGATAACCGGATTGGGATTGTTGATTGGATCGGGCCTTGTAACTTGATTGGACTACTCGATACTATGCACTAATGGATCAACTGTTTGAATAATCATTGTTCTTTGCTTGAATTGTTGCTTAACTAGTTATACGTGCCATACGTGACAACCACTGATGTGATCTATGTGTAAACAAACTGTAAAATTGATCAATACCAAACACTCTTCTAGGTCGTGAGTATTGAACTTATTTAACGAGTAACTTGTCTAACCGAGCAAACCTAAGGTGAGTTCATTACTCTTTCTCAAGCATGGATCCCAGGGAAGGGATAACGGGTAACGTTCCGAGGAGGAATGCATGTGTAACGGGATGTTGGTTATCGTACTCAGTTTTCTATCATTGTAAGACCACAATATCTACCGGCACGTTGCTTATAGGGCAACGGGGGTTATTAGTTGATAGCGCTATTAGGTTTGGCACCCTCACGACGTTCGAGGAGAACGGGCGTGAACTAATTACCTTAAAACATGACCAATGCTTTGATAGAGGCATTGGGGTTGGCAGTCACATATCATATGGCCATTCGGTAATCGAGTAATAACAACATCGAAACATCAAACATCATACAACAAACAACATATCTTTTGTAAACTGTTTTACTCACATGATTGGTAACACAACTTGGTAAACAAACACAAACCTTGAACTCACCAGCGTAGTCTGACACACTTGTTTACATGCTTGTAGGTAATTATTGAAGGAACTTGGGAACTTGCCGTCTGATGCTGCTGGAGTGGTTGTGGTCATGATAAACAATTACATTGATTTGGTTTTGATACATTTATACACTTATACATTTATGCTTCCGCTCAATACTTTGGTTTTGGTTTAATTTACAAAAAAAATACATTTCTTTCAATTGAGTATTTCAATACATTATTACTTGTGTTTGATATGATTGGTGGCTCTTTGTTGGATCGTTGCACCTCCATTAGGGACATGCCCTAGGTGGTAATTTGGGGGTGTGACAAAGAGTGGAAAAGATTTTTACAAATCAAAATGTTGGTGGGACAGATGTTTGCCACCGAAATCACCCAAGGCTGGTCAGGCTTGGGTGACAGCATTTTCACCATAAAAATTCTGACTTGCCGGAGCTCCCAGGTTGGTAAGAGTGGAGCAGGAATCGGCATCTTTCTTAGCAAATGATCCTACATGTGGTACAGTTGGTAAAGTACAGGTGGTATATTTAAATTGTTATATTTTGATTTACAAGTGGTTATGGTTGGTGAAATGAACCTGTAAGTGGTTGAAAGAGGTTTTCATTTTAAAATGGTTAATCAAGGTCATTAAGTTGAACTTGATTGGACCATACTTACAAGTGATATTTTGGAGAACAATGTGATGAACCCCTAACCTACAAATGGTTTAAAAATCAACAAAACTTATTTTCCGGAAAAACCATTTGATTAAAACAAACTTAAGTGTTTTGAAATCACAATGGGAAAATAGTTTGTTGTGAGGGGGAGTTCTGATTGTTTATGCCAAGTGGATGGCGATTTGAAGTGATTTGATATCAGTTGTCACTTTATTGTACAGTTTATTTTCAAATTTCCTACAATGTGTTTGCATTTTAGGGGGAGTAAAAATTTTCAGAAAATTCAAAAACATTAGAAAATTTGAAAAAGCAAAAACATGATAAAAATGAAAAATGAGTTTTGTTGTATAGAAGAGGAAATGATAGTACATCAATGGACTATCACAACATGCTAAAGAATTGGAAAGTAAAATTGTGATAAACAATCTCACTGATGATGTGCCAGTAGGTTTAGTCATTGCTGTTGTAATTCAAAAGATCCTCTAAAGGGGACACACCAAAAGTCGAAGCCGTCATCTCTCTGCGTATACGGGAGTATCGACCTGAGCTCTCACGGCCCTCGCAATTTAACCCTTTACAGATATCATCTAGGTATACTCACCTGTAAGACTGAATATTGGGATCTGGATACGGGAGTATATTCTGAGGTGGGACACGCGAATAAGTTTAAGTGCTTAAAACATTAATCTTGTATCTCGAAACAGTTGAACTTTGTGTGAAAATTTAAGTGGATTAGTATACTGGCAATCTAAGTGAATCGTTTAGAACTTAAAATGTTTAAAGCTTAATGGTGTTGGTGATTTGTTTCATAAACTGATATGATCCTCTTACACAAACTCACAAAAATAGTGTCTGTAAATATTTCCTACTGCATTTCATTTCGGTTATATCTAAAATCCAAAAAGATTGTCGGTGTGTTTTAGCATAAATTTTGAAAATTCAAAAAGATTTTAGACGACTGATGTTGAAAAGCTGATTTTCAAAATTCTGAGTGCTAAACATGACGAACAGGTTTGGGAAATTTTGTTTGAAAATGTGTGAAATGAAAATGATATATATTCATGTGGTTCATTAGAAATTGACATGATAAATCTTTCTATTCAGGGTTGTGTCTTCAAGAAGTTTAGCAAAGTTTCTAAATTTGTTATATCTTATCTTTTATGAAACTTATGTTTTGGGTAGAGAATATGCAGGTGAGTCAGGTTACGATACCTGAACCTGTGAAAGCCAGACTACGATCCCTGCACAAGTTGAGGGGGAGTCTGTTAGAGAAAGAGAGTCTAAAGATGCAAGGGCTAGGAGCCAGAGATCCTGAAAGAAAATTGGAGATAGGATAGAGCCAGAGAGAGATCCTGAAGGAAGCCCAAAGACGGATAAAGACTTAAGATTGAGAAGACTCGACACTTAAGACTCGTCAACATCTGAGGGGGAGTCAGTTAGTGCATTCATCTGTCGATTTCGTCTTATATCGAGTCTCGGGTTCGTTGTGGATTTGTTCAAGCATGATGTCATATTATACAATGATGACATCATCAGGATGACATCATCATTTCATCACTTCACAAGAGACAAAACAGATTTGAAGTTCACATGAGGTTTCGCTTGAAATCAGAATGATGTATCTGTGGGTTTCGCTTGAGAGTATTTGTAGGTTTCGCTTGAGTTGTCTGATGTAACTTCAAGCGAAAGCTTGAGTCCTATAAATAGGGTAGTGTGCATTTCATTTGTAACAGAATTTGCCAAGTGATACCGAGGTGCTGCCGGTTTTCCTTCTGATTGTAAACATTGTAAAATCAATATACAAGAGGATTAAAGTGTGAATCAAGCTGTTTTTACATCCGTTTCTCTGTTTCCGCCTCTGAAACGGATTTGAGCTCTTCCGAACGACTCGTTTGGGCCACAATCCGATCCTACAAGTATCAAATAAACACGAAGCATATATACCATTTACGAGAAACGTACCATTAACTGTCACACCCCTTTCTGCGGCGGAAGCACGAGGTGTGATCATGAAAGGTTCTCATTGCATACGAAAGGTAAACATGCTACATGCTACATGCTCGTGAAAATAACATCAAATACCAAAATTTGAAAACATAAGTTTAGTGTTTACATCACGAGATAGCATAAAACATTGTCTTGAAAGTTTACAACTTTATTTAAACGTAAACATAGACGACATCCAAGAGCATAAGCAAGACCGCGCGCATATCCACTTCTAGTTACCTGAAATATATGTGAGTTTTGGAAAAAACGTCAACATAATGTTGGTGTGAATTCATGCAGTTTTTGTATTTCACGTTTGTATACTTTGTATGAAAACATAGTTTATGTCATGTATAAATCAAGTTTTCATATATAAATCTAGTATTCATGTGTACACCACGTACTCATGTATAATTCAAGTTTACTTATGTACCCCACGTACTCAAGTATAAATCAAGTTTTCATATATAAATCTAGTATTCATGTTTACACCACGTACTCATGTATAATTCAAGTTTACTTGTGTACCCCACGTACTCAAGTATAAATCAAGTTTTAGTATGGTATGAATCTTATGTAAATAAAGTATTCCTGTAAGTATCAGGGTTGTTAATGGGTTGCAAGGCCATTAACATGTGACACGACATAGGAAGTTACCAAACCTTAGGCATTTTTCTAGTTGGCATATTCTGAGACACAAAAGCACTGCTCGGTACTCGTCCTCACCAAGAGTATGGCTGCCCGACACCCGTTAGATCTAACCTTTTGTTCTGCGGTCTAGGTATATTGTTGATTAATGGTGCTTATGGTACCCTATTCGTGACACGATTTCTCGTATCATTTCTCAAAACGCATCATACTCGGTACTCGTTCTCACCAAGTGTGCTTCTTGTATTTGTATCATACCATTTATAAACATTGTAACATTTGTACATGTATTTCACCCCCGAAGTTATAAAACTGAAAACAGTTAAAAGAAAAGGGGGAGCATGAACTCACAACTTTGCGTTCCTTGCGTCGTAAACTTCACCGGATTCGCTTAATTAACGTCGTGACCTATACGTGTTTTCTTATCGTTAGTCACTTTCGTACAAGCACAAGTCACTATCTTTTGTATTTGTATTGTTGTGTTAAAAATATTTTATATTTTTAACTAAGTATCTTATTTATATTATTTTCTCAAAAATTAATATAAGCATCTTGTGTTTTGCACCTGAATTATGTATCTTGTATTTTGTATGTGTATTTTTGTGTTTTTACTTCTCAAGAGTATTTAGTGTATTTTCAAGTCCTAATACACTAGCACGTATAACACATACTACATACACTTAGCACAAAGTTGGTGATCAAATAATATATATATTTTTCTCAAAAATATACATACTTAATATAAATTTTAATCTTGAAGAAATCATCATTTCTTATCACCAAAAATTAGGGAAACCTTGGTAATATTTTTAGAAACATTTTTAGGGAATAAGTTTCTCAAAAACTTATATTTTTCTAAGTGTCAAAATTTATAGAAATTTCGACAGAGTTTCCCCTAAAAATGGAGGTTTCCCATGTTTTTCAAAACATGAGTTTATTTTCTTTTAATTCATCAACAACAAATTTTTCAGCAACAATCAACAACAATATATACTAATTCCTCTATTTCATGAACTTGAGAATTTACAAAAATGTGTAGTAACTTACTAGCACATTTAGTAAGTCTTGTTACCTTTAAAAATAAGATTAGTTTCTTAAAAACTTTATTTTTAAAGAGTTTGTATTTTCACAACTCCTAGTCATGATTTCCAAAAATATTTCTTCGTGAAATTTTCCTGTTACACAAGTGTTTATACACTTGTTTACTTGCTAAAAATGTGTTTATTTCATGTAATATCCAAATTTTAACAAAACTAATATTTTTCACTTGGTTCTTTCGAAAAACCACTCATAGATCTTTAGATCTACAAGTTTACAACTCATTTTTCCAAGAAATCACTTATTTGTTCAAGTTCAAAGTTCATGTGTGGATGATTCCATCATCTACAACATCTTTAATCTTCACATCTTGCTAGTTCATGTCTCTAAACATGATCTAGCAAGTCTATGTGATGGATCATCTCATTTTTACTAACAAATAACATTCAACAATCATCACAACATAGAAACAATATGATTCTATCATCAACATAGCACTACTTCAACATTTCATCCATTCTTTATCCTTTACGTTTAAGACTTTTTCATGTTCTTTAGAGTTCCTTAACATTTTATCATTCAATCAACTATTAACCACCAAAAACAAGAACAAGATGAATATTTGAAGCACTTACTACTAGCACAAGGCTAGGGGAGAAACAAAGCGTAAAAGTGGTGGATAAAAGAAAATGAAGAAGGTCCTTCAAGATCCGCTTGCATCGAGCTTCGTTAGTGAACTTCTTACACCTTAATATAAACTTAAAATGGATGAATATGGATTGAAAATGAAGGTGTGTGGTTGAAGCCGTGAGGTTAGAGGGAGAGATGAGAGAGTTTTTCTTTCTTTTTTTTTTTGTTGAATGATGAAGATGAAGTGAGATATGAATGAAGTCTAGTGGTTTTTATAATTAACTTCCAACATCTCATTAACCACTAGGTCTTATGTCTTCAAGATACTTAACCATATCAATTAAACTATTAAAAGAAATCAAGGGGAGAGTACCCCTTGTCTAGAACCGGTCATTGGGGGGGGGGGTAGTTTCGTTGGTTTGCAAAGATTAGTTAACTTAGTTAGTTAGAAGGTTAAGTGTTTAGTTAGTGGTTTAGGTGTGTTATGAAATATATATTGTGTTAGGGTCTTCGGGGACACTAACTAGCTTAGAAAAAATAAAAACAATGCTTCTAGCATTATTTTGGTGCTCCGGGTAATATCCGGTTGTTCGGTTAGACACCGGTTCGTTAAAGTGCTAAATTGCACCGTTTGGTGTTTATTAAGTATCTTTTTGTACCCTTTTCAATTCCCAAAACTTGGGGAAGTATTCTGGATAATAAAACGTAATTTTTGCATAATATTCATGTTGTTAAAAGCTGTTTAGAGCTGAATTTTTTAAAATTCTGCACTTAAAGTGCGTTTCGGGTGCTTTTTAGTGCTTATTTTTGCTTCCGGAGAGTATATATATTAAACCCTTGTATGTACTCTTGGGTTTTAACGTATTCTTGTTGTTGGACCTACACCTAGGCTCCAATTTTATAGTCTGACTGCTTTCTGTAGAATTGTTGACACAATGTGTCTTACCGGTGAGTTTACTAGTATTTCTGACGCAATGCTCTTGTTTATGCATAAAGCAATATTTTGTAGTATACAATGTGCATGAATTCACTTGCTTAGTATGTAATCAGACAATGTTGACATTTAAGCACATAATTACAGTCATTAAATAATAATTAAAGTGTACGGAAATTACCGGTTTGGTGCCAGTTGTCACAGTCTCCCCCCGTTAAAAGAATTTCGTCCCGAAATTCAAGCTGAACTAACTCTCGCAGGAGTCTTCTTGAATAGGTGGGGATACTTTTCTTTGAACTGGTCTTCACGTTCCCATGTGTACTTGGGTCCGTGCTTAGAGTTCCAACGTACATTGACAAGTTTAACAGTGCTCCTCCTGGTCTTGTTGACTTTCCAGTCTGTAACCTCGACGGGTTGTTCTGTAAATCGGAGGGCGTCATCAATATGTACTTCATCCGCAGGGATGATCACGTCTTTTTGTGTTGGACTCTTCTTGAGGTTGGATACATGGAACGTATCATGTACTCCATTAAGTTCTTCCGGTAATTCCAACTTGTATGCCACGGTACCAATTCTTTCCAAAATTTTGAATGGTCCGATGTATCGGGGATTCAGCTTCCCATGCTTTCCGAATCTTACTTCGCCCTTCCAAGGTGAGACCTTCAACAAAACTTTGTCTCCAACCTCGAACTGTAATGGTTTTCGTTTTTGATCAGCGTAGCTTTTTTGTCGATCTCGGGCCGCCTTAATGCGCTCTCGGATCTGCATAATCTTGTCGGTTGTCTCTTGCACAAGTTCAGGACCAACCATACGTTTATCTCCAGCGTCTGCCCAACATAAGGGCGACCAGCACTTGCGGCCATACAGAGCTTCGAACGGTGCAGCCTTTATGCTTGTATGCTAACTGTTATTGTAGGAGAACTCAACCAAGGGTAGGTAAGTATCCCAGCTGCCGCCTAGATCCATGAAACATGCGCGAAGCATATCTTCTAATGTTTGTATAGTCCGTTCACTCTGGCTGTCTGTTTGTGGATGGAATGTCGTGCTTAGATCTAGCTGAGATCCAAAGGCTCCCCGAAAGGATTGCCAGATTCTTGAGACAAAGCGTCCATCCCTGTCTGAAATGATTGAGATAGGCACTCCATGACGTGCCACAATTTCCCTTAAGTATATCTCTGCAAGCTTTCCAGTGCTATCCTTCTCTCGGATCGGTAGGAAATGCGCAGATTTCGTTAATCGATCAACTATTACCCATATCATATCGTGCCCTCTCGGGGTCCTGGGTAATTTCGTTATGAAGTCCATCGAGATTTGTTCCCACTTCCACATGGGAATCTCTGGTTGTTGTAGGAGGCCGGACGGCTTCTGATATTCAGCCTTAACCTTAGCACAGGTTAGGCACTTTCCAACATAAACAGCAACATCGCTCTTGAGTTTCGGCCACCAATAATATGCTTTCAAGTCTTGATACATCTTTTCCGATCCTGGATGGATCGAGTATCTCGATTTATGTGCTACATCAAGGATGACTTCTCGTATGCCACCATAGAGCGGAACCCAAATACGCTGCTTAAAATATAAGGCTCCCTCTTCATTTGGTACCATGTATTTCAACATACCCCTGAGGTATTCAGCTTTACGGTTTTCTCCCTTAAGAGCTTCTTGTTGTGCATCACGAATACGTGCAGTGAGGTTCGTTCGAATGGTCATTTCTAACGCTCGAACCCTTAGGGTCTTAACCCTTTCTTTTCGACTCAACGCGTCCGCTACAACGTTTGCCTTTCCAGGATGGTACTTAATCTCACAGTCATAGTCATTCAGCAGCTCGACCCATCGTCGTTGTCGCATGTTTAATTCTTTCTGATCAAATATGTGTTGTAGACTTTTGTGATCTGTGAAGATTGTACATCGAGTACCATATAGGTAGTGTCGCCAGATCTTCAAGGCGAATACCACTGCGCCCAGCTCCAGGTCGTGAGTGGTATAGTTTCTTTCATGAACCTTCAATTGTCTTGAAGCGTAAGCGATGACTTTTTGGTGCTGCATGAGCACGCAACCCAAACCTTGTCGTGAGGCGTCGCAGTATACCACGAAGTCTTCAGTGCCTTCGGGTAATGATAGTATTGGTGCATCGCATAGCTTACTTTTAAGTAGCTGGAAGGCTTCTTCCTGCTTGTCACCCCAGTTGTATTTCTTGTCTTTCTGCGTAAGGGTGGTTAGCGGTTGAGCTATCTTTGAGGAATTCTCGATGAACCGCCGATAATAGCCCGCTAAGCCCAAAAATTGCCGAACTTCAGTTGGGGTTTTGGGGGCTTCCCAATTCTTTATTGCTTCGATCTTGGATGGGTCTACATGAATGCCCTTCTCATTCACAACGTGACCAAGAAATTGTACTTCGCGAATCCAGAATTCGCATTTTGAGAACTTTGCATAAAGCTTCTCTTTCTTCAGTAGTTACAGAATAGTTCTGAGGTGTTGCTCATGTTCTTCTTTCGTTCGTGAGTAAATCAGGATATCATCGATAAATACAATCACGAATTTATCGAGATATTGTTTGCATACGCGGTTCATCAGATCCATAAATACCGCTGGCGCGTTTGTCAGTCCGAATGGCATCACAAGAAACTCGTAGTGCCCATAACGCGTTCGGAATGCGGTCTTTGGTACGCTTTCTTCTTGTATACTTAACTGATGGTATCCAGATCGAAGGTCGATCTTGGAATAGTAGCTTGATCCTTGCAATTGATCAAATAAGTCATCAATCCTCGGTAGTGGATACCGATTCTTGATCGTGAGCTTGTTCAGTTCTCTGTAATCGATACACATCCGCAGTGTTCCATCCTTCTTCTTCACGAATAATACTGGAGCTCCCCAGGGTGAGAAGCTTGGCCTTATGAATCCTTTATCCAACAACTCCTGGAGTTGTGTAGATAATTCTTGCATCTCGGATGGTGCAAGTCGATAGGGAGCCTTGGCTACAGGAGCGGCTCCAGGAACCAAGTCTATACGGAATTCGACTTGTCGTTGCGGAGGTAGTCCTGGCAGATCTTCGGGAAAAACATCCAGAAATTCCTACACCACAGGAATGTCTTCGAGTTTCAGCTCCTCAGCCTTCTTATCTACAACGTGTGCCAGGAAAGCAGCACATCCTTTCCTTAAGCACTTCTGTGCCTTCATACAACTGATGATTCGTAGAGGCGCGTCTCGCTTTTCTCCATGCACGATGAGAGTTTCATCATTCGCCAACGGGATGCGAATGATTTTCTCGTGACAAATAACTTCAGCTTTGTTCTTGGACAACCAGTCCATTCCGACTACTACATCGAAGCTACCCAATTGAATAGGTAAGAGGTCGATGCTAAAATTTCGTTCACCAAGTTCTAATGAGCAGCCTCTAAAGACTTCGCCCGATTCAACAAGTTTACCATTGGCTAGTTCTATGGAGTAAGGAATTTCTAATCTACTAGATTCTATTCCAAGCATGCGTTTAAATTCCACAGACATGAAGCTATAATCGGCGCCAGTGTCAAATAATATGGATGCATAGTGATAGTTAATGAGAAACGTACCGGTGACCACATTAGGGTCCTCGCGTGCGTTCTTTGCTCCAATCACAAATGCTCGAGCCTGAGCATTGTTTCCCTTTGGGCATTCCTTCATGAAATGATCATTGCTTCCACAACTGAAGCATCCTTGGTTCCGCCCCTTCCCGTTACCATTCTTGTTACCAGCACCATTTCCATTCTGGTTCTTTCCTTTTCCCCAACAGTCTTCTGTTTGATGACCCAACCTACCACATTTGTCGCACCTTGGAATGCGACAAGCTCCTTCATGATGATACTTACATTTTTGGCATTTAGGCATGGTGCCTTGGTATCCTTTGGTTGCAAGGGTTTTCGTCTCCTGAGGCGGGTTAGTGTCGCGCTTCTTGCTGAAACCCTTGTTGTTGCGAGTTGCTTGATTCAAGTTTGCGTGTTTCCTTTTCTTGTCGCCGGACAACTCAGCATGCGTCTTGGTCTTTTCTGTTGGGTTCAGTGATAGCTTCTTCATACGAACACAATCTTCAGTAAGGCTGACAGCCAGAGTTACAGCCTCTGTGATTGTTTGAGGTTTGGTCGAAGTTACCATGCCGCGAAACTCTGGGGCCAGTCCCCAAATGTAGCGTTCAACACGCTTAAATTCGGGAGTCACCATGTAGGGAAGCACTCTAGACAGATCGTTGAACCTTCGAGTATAACCATTAATGTCAGCACCTTCCATGGTCAAGTGCCAGAACTCCGTTTCCAGTCTTTGGAGTTCAGCACGAGAGCAATACTTCTCTCTCATTCTTTCCTTCAGTTCATCCCAAGTTAGGCCATAAGCGGCATCATAGCCCAAGGTTTGGGCTTGCAAGTTCCACCAAGTCAGAGCTTCATCGACAAACAACCCAGTAGCAAACGTGACTTGCTGATCCGTGGTACACTTGTTCATGCAGATAGTAGCTTCAGTCTTCTCCGTCCAGCGTACAAAGGCTACTGCACCTCCTGTGCCGTCGTAGTTCATCGGCTTGCAGTCGAGAAACTGCTTGAAAGTGCAGCCTGGAATTGATACAACCAATTCACATGTGAGCAATCGAAGAAATAATGAAACAAAGACCGTTCATAAATTTCTCCATGCTTAGTACATTGTCTTAAGGTTACCTTGAGCTGCGTTTCCTCCAGACGAATCTCCATGCCCGTTACGTCTAGCATTGCTGGGTCCTCCACTGTCTTGAGTACGGTTTGCCTCGTACTGGGCGATAGCAGCGGTGATCCTTTCTTCCAGCAGAGCGTTCAGCTCTTCAGCAGTTCTTGGCAGTGGGGGAGGAGGAGGTTGATCATCATTGCGAGCATTCACAGCTTTCCTGGCATGTTCTGACAGAACATAACACAACAGGGTTAAACATTTGTTTGATATTGTCATACTAGACAGTAGTAGCATATATAATCACAGGTATATACCACATAAGTGACATCAAACAATTATTACTCTAGCAGAGTACTTAGTAGGCTTGCACTGAGGGAATCTACACGGTACAAGACTTGCTGTGGTTTCTGTGCACTGAATTCCATAATTATGTATGCATCCATAATTACATAACTCCTTGCGCAGTCCGCACAGTTCGTTTCATCCTCGTATTTCTTCCTTCAGGTAGGCCATCGCTTTCAGGTAAAGTCACGTATACTTGTTACATTCTACTTCTAGCATGTGTAAATATCAACTATCACACATAATTGCAAGTAATATCTAGTCAACGATAAGTGCTACTCATGAGGAAAATCGATATCGCGAGTGGGAGGTAAACCAGGTAAATCGTAGGGAAACACACGAGGAAAATCACGAACCACAGGTACCTTGTCAATTGCCTTCACTTCCTTTTCCTCTGCTACTATGATGTGCGCCAAGTAAGCTTGATATTCCTTGCGAAGATACTTGTTAGCCTGGACATACGACATGAGTTGTAACTTCTTCGAAGAGACTTCGCCATAAACACACAATTGATCACCATTCGTGAGAGAGAAACGGATCATTTTATCGTAGCAAACAATTTCAGCATGGTTCTCCTGAAGGAAATCCATACCTACTATGACATCAAAGCTACCAAGTTGCATCGGGATAAGGTTGATCGGGAAAACGTGACCGTTGAGATCAAGAGTACAGTCACGCAGAACGAAACTAACAGTGACGGTTCTTCTAGTGGCAACTTCTACGTCGAATGTTGATAGGAGATTAACGTGTTTACGGTTTAGGAGCCTTTCGAATTCGAACGATATAAAACAGTTATCGGCTCCAGTATCAAATAAACACGAAGCATATATACCATTTACGAGAAACGTACCATTAACTGTCACACCCCTTTCTGCGGCGGAAGCACGAGGTGTGATCATGAAAGGTTCTCATTGCATACGAAAGGTAAACATGCTACATGCTCGTGAAAATAACATCAAATACCAAAATTTAAAAACATAAGTTTAGTGTTTACATCACGTGATAGCATAAAACATTGTCTTGAAAGTTTACAACTTTATTTAAACGTAAACATAGACGACATCCAAGAGCATAAGCAAGACTGCGCGCACATCCACTTCTAGTTACCTGAAATACATGTGAGTTTTGGAAAAAACGTCAACATAATGTTGGTGTGAATTCATGCAGTTTTTGTATTTCACGTTTGTATACTTTGTATGAAAACATAGTTTGTGTCATGTATAAATCAAGTTTTCATATATAAATCTAGTATTCATGTGTATACCACGTACTCATGTATAATTCAAGTTTACTTGTGTACCCCACGTACTCAAGTATAAATCAAGTTTTCATATATAAATCTAGTATTCATGTGTACACCACGTACTCATGTATAATTCAAGTTTACTTGTGTACCCCACGTACTCAAGTATAAATCAAGTTTTAGTATGGTATGAATCTTATGTAAATAAAGTATTCCTGTAAGTATCAGGGTTGTTAATGGGTTGCAAGGCCATTAACATGTGACACGACATAAGAAGTCACCAAACCTTAGGCATTTTTCTAGTTGGCATATTCTGAGACACAAAAGCACTGCTCGGTACTCGTCCTCACCAAGAGTGTGGCTGCCCGACACCCGTTAGATCTAACCGTTTGTTCTGCGGTCTAGGTATATTGTTGATTAATGGTGCTTATGGTACCCTATTCGTGACACGGTTTCTCGTATCATTTCTCAAAACGCATCATACTCGGTACTCGTTCTCACCAAGTGTGCTTCTTGTATTTGTATCATACCATTTATAAACAGTGTAACATTTGTACATGTATTTCACCCCCGAAGTTATAAAACTGAAAACAGTTAAAAGAAAAGGGGGAGCATGAACTCACAACTTTGCGTTCCTTGCGTCGTAAACTTCACCGGATTCGCTTAATTAACGTCGTGACCTATACGTGTTTTCTTATCGTCAGTCACTAGACTTGTTTCGTACAAGCACAAGTCACTATCTTTTGTATTTGTATTGTTGTGTTAAAAATATTTTATATTTTTAACTAAGTATCTTACTTATATTATTTTCTCAAAAATTAATATAAGCATCTTGTGTTTTGCACCCGAATTATGTATCTTGTATTTTGTATGTGTATTTTTGTGTTTTTACTTCTCAAGAGTATTTAGTGTATTTTCAAGTCCTAATACACTAGCACGTATAACACATACTACATACACTTAGCACAAAGTTGGTGATCAAATAATATATATATTTTTCTCAAAAATATACATACTTAATATAAATTTTAATCTTGAAGAAATCATCATTTCTTATCACCAAAAATTAGGGAAACCTTGGTAATATTTTTAGATACATTTTTAGGGAATAAGTTTCTCAAAAACTTATATTTTTCTAAGTGTCAAAATTTATAGAAATTTCGACAGAGTTTCCCCTAAAAATAGAGGTTTCCCATGTTTTTCAAAACATGTGTTTATTTTCATTTAATTCATCAACAACAAATTTTTCAGCAACAATCAACAACAATATATACTAATTCCTCTATTTCATGAACTTGAGAATTTACAAAAATATGTAGTAACTTACTAGCACATTTAGTAAGTCTTGTTACCTTTAAAAATAAGATTAGTTTCTTAAAAACTTTATTTTTAAAGAGTTTGTATTTTCACAACTCCTAGTCATGATTTCCAAAAATATTTCTTCGTGAAATTTTCCTGTTACACAAGTGTTTATACACTTGTTTACTTGCTAAAAATGTGTTTATTTCATGTAATATCCAAATTTTAACAAAACTAATATTTTTCACTTGGTTCTTTCGAAAAACCACTCATAGATCTTTAGATCTACAAGTTTACAACTCATTTTTCCAAGAAATCACTTATTTGTTCAAGTTCAAAGTTCATGTGTGGATGATTCCATCATCTACAACATCTTTAATCTTCACATCTTGCTAGTTCATGTCTCTAAACATGATCTAGCAAGTCTATGTGATGGATCATCTCATTTTTACTAACAAATAACATTCAACAATCATCACAACATAGAAACAATATGATTCTATCATCAACATAGCACTACTTCAACATTTTATCCATTCTTTATCCTTTATGTTTAAGACTTTTTCATGTTCTTTAGAGTTCCTTAACATTTTATCATTCAATCAACTATTAACCACCAAAAACAAGAACAAGATGAAGATTTGAAGCACTTACTACTAGCACAAGGCTTGGGGAGAAACAATGCATAAAAGTGGTGGATAAAAGCAAATGAAGAAGGTCCTTCAAGATCCGCTTGCACCGAGCTTCGTTAGTGACCTTCTTACACCTTAATATTACCTTAGAATGGATGAATATGGATTGAAAATGAAGGTGTGTGGGTGTGTGGTTGAAGCCGTGAGGTTAGAGGGAGAGATGAGAGAGTTTTTCTTTCTTTTTTTTTTTTTTGTTGAATGATGAAGATGAAGTGAAATATGAATGAAGTCTAGTGGTTTTTATAATTAACTTCCAACATCTCATTAACCACTAGGTCTTATGTCTTCAAGATACTTAACCATATCAATTAAACTATTAAAAGAAATCAAGGGGAGTGTACCCCTTGTCTAGAACCGGTCGGGGGGGGTAGTTTAGTTGGTTTGCAAAGATTAGTTAACTTAGTTAGTTAGAAGGTTAAGTGTTTAGTTAGTGGTTTAGGTGTGTTATGAAATATATAGTGTGTTAGGGTGTTCGGGGACCCTAACTAGCTTAGAAAAATAAAAACAATGCTTCTAGCATTATTTTGGTGCTCCAGGTAATATCCGGTTGTTCGGTTAGACACCGGTTCGTTAAAGTGCTAAATTGCACCGTTTAGTGTTTATTAAGTATCTTTTTGTACCCTTTTCAATTCCCAACACTTGGGGAAGTATTCTAGATAATAAAACATAATTTCTGCATAATATTCATGTTGTTAAAAGTTGTTTAGAGCTGAATTTATTAAAATTCTGCACTTAAAGTGCGTTTCGGGTGCTTTTTAGTGCTTATTTTTGCTTCCGGAGAGTATATATATTAAACCCTTGTATGTACTATTGGGTTTTAACATATTCTTGTTGTTGGACCTACACCTAGGCTCCAATTTTATAGTCTGGCTGCTTTCTGCAGAATTGTTGACACAATGTGACTTACCGGTGAGTTTACTAGTATTTCTGACGCAACGCTCTTGTTTATGCATAAAGCAATATTTTGTAGTATACAATGTGCATGAATTCACTTGCTTAGTATGTAATCAAACAATGTTGACATTTAAGCACATAATTACAGTCATTAAATAATAATTAAAGTGTACGGAAATTACCGGTTTGGTGCCAGTTGTCACATTAACAACGTTGTTGTCTGCCTGAGCCTGATGGGCGTTGATGTTGAAGACTCGCCCATGGGCTGCTTGCTGAGCTGGCTGCTGTGGCTAGTATTGTTGCGGTGCTGGCTGCTGCTGCTGCTGCTGTGGCTCTTGCATCACTACTCTGTTTGGGCAGACGTTTACGAAGTGGTTGGGATCTCCACACGCAAAGCAGGCTCTTACGTGAGCAGCGGGAACAGGAGCTGCTTGTGGGCCTTGCAGAGCTGGTAGAGCAGGAGCTTGAGCTGGGGCTTGGCAAGGACCAGTACGGCAGTTAGAGGTGAAATGGCCGTACAGGTTGCAGTGAAAGCAAAATCGGCATGCGATTCCAACCGGGTGATGATAGGTACAAGTAGGGCAGAGCGGTTGTGGACCAGTGTATGCAAGCTTAGCTGGCGGTGCATTGACCAAAGGCGCCGCTACTTGGCGGTTTTGAGGTTGCAGTTGGGCAGGCACGGCTTGGAATGGAGCGGCAGTAACTACACAATTCTTGTTGCTGGAGCTGTTGTTCTTTCTCTTGCGACGAGAGGACCTTGAAGATTGTGATGCGATGGTTTCAGCAGTGGGAGCAGCGGTAACTTGGTGCAGATTCTTGGAGGCTTTATCGAAGTAACCAGCCCTGACTCGCTTGTCGTTGATTTCAGCAGCGAGTAGGTAGGTTTCCTCGGTAGTTGTCGTCTTCGCAGCTTGAACGAAGTCAGCAACACAATCTGGCAGAGCACGGATATAGTTCTTGATGGTTATCTCAGGGGTAGCAACTTGACCTGGACAGATGATACTGATGTATGTAAAATGCAACATATAAATTACATCAAATGAGGCATAAAACTAACCCTTTTTTGTACTAATGTTGGAAAAAGTGTGCTTTTGTCTTCCTTTTGTATTTTCAGGATTAAATGAGCGTAAATGAACAAAAGGAGCAAATATGCAGCAAAATTTAACATAATTACAAGAAAAGGAATAAACGTGGCATGTCCGACCCCTCGACAACATCTTCCCAAGCAAAAACAAGCAAACAGAAGGCTGAACACGCCCCGTGCCCAGCGGACACGGGGGCGTGCTCAGGTGTCTGCAGAAAAGACAAAGTTATAGAAGCTTCTATTTCCCAACACGGGGGCGTGCCCAGCTCAACACGGTCATGGTCAATGCTAAGATTCGCAGAATCCAAGCAAATCTTGATAGTACAGATACGCTTCTACAAACGGGGCCGTGCCCAGCGGGCACGGGGGCGTGTGGAGCTAATGCAGACAAAATGCAATTAATGAATAAAGAGAAAGTGGATGGACATGGGGCCGTGCCCACTGGACACGGGGCCGTGTCCGGGATTCTAGGCAGGCTATAAATAGAGGTGCTTGGTTCACTTCAAAGGCATCCCTTGGCAAACCACCTCTCTCACACTTCACCCACTCTTGTCACACCCCGACCACGTAAAACAACGAAACATGGCGGAAACGTCGGGGAGTGTTGTAACTGAATTAATTGTTTCACAACCATGGTAATTAAAGTTACGTTTTATTTATCAATCAAGAGAGTTATACTGTCTTAAACAAGAAACAAAGAGTACATAACATAATTTAACTAGTTCTTGCTTCGTTTTAAGTCACTAAGGCACAGGTCCGCCTAAGTGTGTCTCGATCATCCTATGCTACAGCTCCTGAAAACACATGTGAAAATAGGTACGTCAGCATAAAAATGCCCGTGAGAAACATAGGTTTTGTGAAAATAGGATTCATGACTCGATTTTAAAGAAACTGTTTAATAAAAAGTAGCCATGAATCTTGTTGAGTGTTCCCTTTCATAAATCATTTGAAAAGTGATAAATAAACCAAATGATATATATGTATAAAAGAATAATGTATGGTTTAGTGAATAACCATGTAAAATGGGTTTGTATAAGTTAAGTTATTTGTAAAACGATGTTTATGTGAAGATTGTATTGTAGATGTAATATGTCTAAACTGAAATGGTTTAAATAACGCTACGAAATGTAATACCATAAAAGCACTTATATATAGGAAGTACCAGCGGCGTATCCACCGTGTTTTCATCGTATTACACGTCGCCTCGTTACTTAAATCACTTACCCAAACAGCCACCAAGATGAAATGTTTAGCAATTGTATAAATGTTTATGTATGGTCAAATACGGTTCACACGGTTCAACAGTTACAAACGGTTCATATAATCGAATGGTTACAACGGTTCACATAGTCAAATAGTTACAACGGTTCACATAGTCAAATAGTTACAAACGGTTTAAAATGTAATATAATGTGTTCATATGCTGGATGAGCATATGCAACAAAATGCAATGTAAAGCAATGTGTCCATATGTTGAGTAAACATATGCAACTAATGTAATGTAAATCAATGTGCTAGCATGCTCAGTCAACATACATAGCAGAAATGTAAAGTAAAACAATGTACTAAGTATGCTAAGTAAACATACATAGCGAAGCAATGTAATGTAAATCATGTACTAATAGTGTACTAATGAACATAGCAAGTATATGATGTGAAAACAGGAAAGCACGAAAGTAACAAGTAGGCACATGTGTTTCACCCCAAAACAGTTTGGAAAACAGTAAAAGAGGGGTCTATGTACTCACTTGAGATTGCCTAGAAGTCTTTGAGTAACAACCAAGCAATGCTAGAGATCACGGAAAATCAACGGCACCTAATATAGGTAACTATGTTAATAAACCGGACCTAAATCGGAGGATCGGATAGAATGAGGGTTCGTAAACCAAATGAGTATGGAAACTCATGTAATATGGTTTAACAAAGTCTACATACTACAATGAAACCTAACCTAAGTGCTTACGACCCATTACGACTCGTTTAGGTAGCTTATGCTACTTTAACGCGTCGTTCGCGTAAAACGCGTTCGGAACGCCTAACTAGTCCTATGATAAGTAA
Organism: Helianthus tuberosus; assembly: GCA_030545235.1. Lineage (NCBI taxonomy): Eukaryota > Viridiplantae > Streptophyta > Magnoliopsida > Asterales > Asteraceae > Helianthus > Helianthus tuberosus. The sequence goes on from CM060450.1 coordinate 73,696,811, forward strand.
AATATGCCTTAACATATCTAATATTGTTGCCAAGTCAGTTTAGATATCAAAAGTTATGTTACATATGCTTAATACGGATTTTGGCGTAAAAAGGGCACTTTGGTAATTTACCTAAGGCATATAAACTACCTATCATACAACTAACTAAACGTCGTGACCATAAGGTATAACCTTGGAAGGTTATTCCCTATACAACTATGGTCACCTAATGTGTTTGGTCGGATCCTAATGATCGACCAAGCGGGTCGGGTTCGAAAGTATAAGCGATTGTTTAGGTCGCTTACCTTACGACCCTATATAAGCATTAAAACTATAAGTGACGAGTTAAGCATGTTAAAACATGCTTAACTAAGTTAGAAAACAAGTTTGGTATCAAAACAAACGGTTTTGATACCTAAAAGTAGTTTGGTTACAAAATACGCAAGAATACGTATTTTGGCCGAAACTATGACTCGTCACTGAGCCTAGATAACGTGGTAATCAGTAGGTATAGTCACAAGGGACTATAACCATCGTGATTACGCTCACGTTGCGAAGTTCAACCGAACTTCGTGTTGAGCATAAACTGGTCAACACAGAAAATGCTAAAAGAATGAAGGAGGACTTACAATGGGTCCAAGAATGGAAGTTTTGATCCGAATATTCTCAGGTATGAAGTGATAAACACAACAACTTAGAGAACAAATTCAGATTCAAAGGTGTGGGTTTTTGCAAATGAACTTGAGGGGTATTTATAGATTTCCTTGAACCGTTAAGATCGTTTATCGAAAACCGAGCTTTAATCTCATCCATACACTTGGGCACATGGTATTGAATACTAGGGGCACTCAAATACCAGCCCATAAATTCAAGAAATATCAATTGTAAGTGGTTTATGAGTGTATAACAGCTGTTAACAGCTGTTAAAACAGATTATGCTGATCTGGGAGGGCCTCGCGGCCCACGTAAGGGACAACAGAATGTTACGCGGCCCGCCTGGGCTGCACTGATCAGAAACAAGTTTGCATAATTGACAGTTTCAGTCCCTGTTGGTGTTTAGAGCTATTTCCGACATGTCTAAGGCCCGTTAAGCCATCTTTAAGGCCCTAAAATGATGCCTAAACATTGTGGACATGAAACATGCTCAAAAATATGCCGGATGTTGGTTCGTTTGGTCGCATGATCGCGATGTTCGCTTAATTACGACGGAATGCGCATAAGCGCGAAAAACGATCCAAATTGCGCGACGAATTGATTTTTCTCATGCCGAACACTAAAATAAAATATTTTAGTGCTTACATAAATTTTTGGATGTCCGGATGTATTCAGAATGTAAGTTATGCGCGAAAATGCAAACTTGTGCACTTTTTGACGTTTTTAGTCCCTGAATGACTCAAAAGTTTATTTTAGCACACCGAACTCCTCAAAGCCTATTTCTAAGCTATGTAAAGGATATTTATGGTATGTTTAACTTATGGTCATGTTCCGGAATGTCTGTTCCAGTACGAATCATCATACTTTCGCAGTTTGTCGAATTTAGTCCCTGTAAGCGATTAAACTTGATTTTTGCCATACCAAAGCCTTCAAAACTTATTTCTAAGTTATGTAGAGGTTATTTAAGGTATGTTAAGCATATGTTGATGTTCCAGAGTATTTGTCACATTTAAACTGATTACGTTTACGCACCAGTTTGCGTATAACTTTCCAGAAAGCGATTTAAAGCTTGAAATCGAACAAGAATTGATATGTGCAAAAGATACACATATTTATACAATCCCAAGTATGAAATACAATATTTCATTGGTTTGGTATTTGTTTAATGGTCACAGTGACACAGGTGTCACAGTCTCCCCTACTTTAGGCAATTTCGTCCCGAAATTTATTCGTAAGAGTCTGTCTGTGACTTTGTGTCAAATAATCCACCAGAGATATGCAAGGCATAATCCTGTCATTTCCTTAACGGACATTCTTCAGAGATGAAAATGAACGGACGGAGTCATTTTCCTCAATGAGTATTCTTCAGAAGCAGAAATGAAGGATTAAGCAACAGATATTCATTTCCTCAACGGAAAATCTTTAGAAACGAAAATGAACATACGGCGTCATCTTCAACGGTTGCTTCCTCAGAAATGGAAATGAAAAGGATAAACAAACGGATATTTATTTCCTCAATGGGTAATCTTCAGAAACGAAAATGAACTGAAGGAGTCATTTTCTACGGTTGCTTCATCAGAAATGGAAATGAAGGATTAAACAAACAGATATTCATTTCCTCAACGGATAATCTTTAGAAACGAAAGTGAACATACGGATTCATCTTCAAGGGTTTCTTCCTCAGAAACGGAAATGAAAAGGATAAACAAACGGATATTCATTTCCTCAACGGATAATATTTAGAAAAAAAAATGAACTGAAGGAGTCATTTTCCACGGTTGCTTCATCATAAATGGAAATGAAGGATTAAACAAACAGATATTCATTTCCTCAACGGATAATCTTTAGAAACAAAAATGAACAGATGGAGTCATCTTCAACGGTTGCTTCCTCAGAAACAGAAATGAAAAGGATAAACAAACGGATATTCATTTCCTCAACGGATAATCTTTGGAAACGAAAATGAACTGAAGGAGTCATTTTCTACGGTTGCTTCATCAGAAATGGAAATGAAGGATTAAACAAACAGATATTCATTTCCTCAACGGATAATCTTTAGAAACGAAAATGAACAGACGGATTCATCTTCAACGGTTGCTTCCTCAGACACGGAAATGAAAAGGATAAACAAACGGATATTCATTTCCTCAACGGATAATCTTTAGAAACGAAAATGAACTGAAGGATTCATTTTCTACGGTTGCTTCATCAGAAATGGAAATGAAGGATTAAACAAACAGATATTCATTTCCTCAACGGATAATCTTTAGAAACGAAAATGAACAGACGGAGTCATCTTCAACGGTTGCTTCCTCAGAAACGGAAATGAAAAGGATAAATAAACGGATATTCATTTCCTCAACGGATAATCTTTAGAAACGAAAATGAACTGAAGGAGTCATTTTCTACGGTTGCTTCATCAAAAATGGAAATGAAGGATTAAACAAACAGATATTCATTTCCTCAACGGATAATCTTTAGAAACGAAAATGAACAGACGGAGTCATCTTCAATGGTTGCTTCCTCAGAAACGGAAATGAAAAGGATAAACAAACGGATATTCATTTCCTCAACAGATAATCTTTAGAAACGAAAATGAACAGACGGAGTCATTTTCAACGGTTGCTTCATCAGAGTTGGAAATGAATTGGGTTAACTCTAGATACATGTCAGAACTTGTTGTGATTTATGTGCACTAAATTCCATAATTATGTATGCATCCATAATTACGTAATTCCTTGCACGGTCCGCACAGTTTGTTTTGTAATTGTTTAGGGGAAGAAAATCAAACTTATGATGATGGTGACTAGACTACCATAGGGTCCTTTTAAATTAGATCGACAGATGATCCTTTTAATTAGGCCACCAAGGAGTCCTTTCAGCTATATCATCACATGATATTCCTAACCAGATTTTTGGATTAATCTGTTTAACTAGACCACTCAAGGGGTCTAATTATGGAGTAGTACTTTATAATCCAAGGGACTTAACTACAACGTAGCAGTCCATTAAGGATTTTAGGTAGTACCTTTGGGTATCCTACTATGAATCCCTTATACGAAGATATGGAAGATTCTACGAGGATTTGGATAACATAATTTGGATCACACAAAAATATAAGAAAATGAACACATAAGCACATACTTGTTTTATATTAATTGTTATCACCTTGTTATTGATTGTTATTAACTTGGCGTTGATTTGAACATGGGTATTCAAGGCACTTAGCCACTTGGGATTGTATCCCTGCTAACTCAAACCACTTAGCCAAGGGTAACGTCACCTTCAAAAGAGCGGCCTACCACATTACGCATTAATAACTGAATTAATTATCTTTCAATATTCCGACCCTTTAGGATTGTATCCTTGCTGACTCAAACTACTGGGTTGAGGGTAACGTCACCTTCAAAAGAGGGGCCTACTACTATAACTAAGATAATCTCTTAAAAAGTGCAAAAGTGCTGAAAACATCAAAGGTTACACTAAAGGCGAGTCGGATCCAAGTGATTCATCTTGTCTATTTGTTTTTTTTTTCAGCATTTTTAGTTTTATTTTCATATTTAAACCTTTTTCTAAACTTTTGATTTGATTAGACGTTGAGGATAAACCGGTACTAAAAGCTCTTGTGTCCTTGGAAGACCTCGGTATCTTACCAACGCTATACTACGCTCACGATGGGTGCACTTGCCCATATGTGTGTTTAGTGTTAATAAAATATCGTGTTTTATAAATTTAAAACTTGACTAAAGTGTTAAAAAGGGATTAAAATATACATAAAAATTATATAACGCTACACACGCATCAAGTTTTTGGCGCCGTTGCCGGGGACACAAGGATTTTAAGAAAGCTTAAAATCGACGGCCTGTTAGTGCATATGTCTGTTGACTTCGTCTTGTATCGAGTCATGTAATAGAATAGATAAACCAGGACACGTTGTACAAGAGAAACGGGAAACAGGTCCGAACCAGCCACCTCGCACGAGGTGACAATTTCGTGAGGATTGGCCAGTTCGTGCGACCTGGCCAGAAAGCATGAAAGTTCGTGCGACCTGGACCAGTTCGTGCGACCTGGCAGTTCGTGCGACCTGGCAGGGCTGGTTCGTGCGACCTGGCGTTCCCTATATATATGAGGTCTTGGGTCTTCATTTGTAACATTCTGATTCCGGAGACGAAGTGCTGCCGAAGTGTCGAACGATCTGTAAACACTATCAAATCAATCCAATCAACAGTTAAAGTGATTCTAAGTGTTTACAAGCTGATATAACATCGATATGTCTGATTCTGCCTTTCGTATTGATCAAGAACTCTTCTGAACGACTCGTTTAGGTCGATTCCCGATCCTACAAATGGTATCAGAGCTCAGGAGGAAGAGTTCTTACCATTTCAGCTAATTTTCACCGAAAAATCAGATTTCTACTCATTCTTCTACACTTTTTCTTCAAATTAACCGTGGAATCACGGTTAAAATGATCTGATTTTGACAAATAACACGTAAAACACTATTTTAAACAATCGGTGAACAAATTTGGACCAAATTACACCTTAAAACTGATCAAAATTGACAAAATGATGAACTATTGATCCAAGTCGTGTGAAATAAGTTCAGATCATTTGGAAATTGCTTCAGGCCGCACGAGCTGAACAGCCAGCTCGCACGAAGTGGATCAGTTCGTTTGAAGATTAGTTCAGGTCGCATGGAAGTGGTCCAGGTCGCGTGAAAGTTTGATCAGATTGTTTCAAATATTCAGATTTAAAGTGATAGCAATTGCTTGAATATCGGCCATTATATCATTCACGTGATTACCTTGATAGATACTACCACTGATCTTGGAAGTTGGGCATATTCAAATTAGTCAAACGGCCCAATAGAAGCTTAACATTGAAAAAGAATCACGTGAATATTTCAGTCCATTTATTACATAATATCAGCGGCCCAATAGAAGAGAGTTTGGATCTTTATTGTCGGCCATTTTCATAAAAAAAAAAAAAAAACAACAACTTGTTTGAGAAACAGGGACTCACGTGATAATATTTAGTTTGATCTGACCATGTATTGACAAAAAAATTGAAGGTCCAATCATATTCAAGCTCATTAACATTTGTTTACATAAAGTTGATCCAGCTCGCACGGATTGTTCAAGTCGTTTGAAAAAGTAATCCAGTTCGCACGGTTTGGAATCAAACCCAGTTCGCACGGTTTGGAAACAAACTCAGTTCGCACAGTTTAGAATCAAACTCAGTTCGCACGGTTTGGAATCAAATCAGTTCGCACGGTTTGATCCAGGTCGCTTGAAATCTCACCAGGTCGTTTGAAATAGGTCTTCAGGTCGTGTGAGACATCACCAGGTCGTTTGAATCAGGATTTTAAAGAATCAGCTCGTACAAGATTGTGTGAAACCTCAACTCGTGTGAAATAACAGAACGTTTAAAAACTCAGCTCGTTTGAATAATCTGTCATTGTGAACTTTTAAAATCGAAACATGGATTCTGAGTTTTACAATGCGTTTGCTGCGGCTCCGGTCGCTCCAGTTACAGTTGCCGAAACTGTCGGTATCGAGAATGAAACAGGAACTTTCCAAAAGCCTCCAAAGCTTATGTACATTAAGGACTTTAAAGGGTGGCAAGATCGTTTTGAAAACTGGGTACAAGCTAACAAGTTTGATGCATGGGTTTCTTTAGAGAAAGATTATACTTTACCGAAAGATGACCTTGGAAATGAAAAACAATTAAGTCAATTTTTACCGGATGAAAAATTAAAATACACAAGTGAAAAAATGATGATTAGCATTCTCCAACAAGCGGTAAAAGAAGATATTTTTGTTTTGCTTCAACATGAGGGAACTGCTAGATCAATTTGGAAAGCATTGATTAAAAAGTTTAAGGGTAGTGCTGATATGATAAAAAAATAAATGTGCATTACTAAAAAAATCTTTTGATATGTTTACAGCTTTTGAAGGTGAGACGACGAGAATGATTATTGAGAGATATTTGCATCTTGTCATGGAAATGAAAAGATTAGACATCAAGAAAGAAGATGATGAATGGGTTGATAAGCTAGCCGATGCGTTACCACAGAATGAATGGGGAACATATCTGTTGATTTTAAAGCATAACCGACAATTTGAAGATATGAATTTGAGTATGTTTATCCAGAAATTGGAAGAACATGAGCTATCAATTCGAAAAACTGCTACGATGAGAAGTCCGGGTGCTTAACAAGATGTTAGTCTATACTATAGAGGAAGCAAAGTTGAGCCACTCCGAGTCCAAAGATTCAGACTGCGTTCAGTGCTGATGGTACTTCCGAAACAAATGCAAACACTACAAATCAGAGCTGTGGATATTCTTAGTCTTATTCAAGTTTTGAACCAAATTTCTCAACACCAAGTTCTCAACAACAAAGTTCAACAAACTTTAACGGTCAAGTTTTGCAATGCAATGTTACATTAAACATTCAAAATGGTCAAAATTTCTCTCCAGATATTGCGAAGCAACACATGGCATCACTTGTTACTGTGTTAGAGTCGTATGAAAGCCTGGTTGCTGGACAAATTGGCAATCCGATGCTCACTAAAGAGGATTATGACCAGATTGATTCTGAGGAACCCGAGTTGATGGACATCAAGTGGAGTTTAGCTAGTGCTTTGAGAAGAGCAGAAAAGTTCAAACAGATCACCGGAAGAGATGATCTTCGTGAAGCTGCTACATCTCAGCTAGCTTTTGACAAATCAAAGGTTACTTGTTTTCGTTGCCGAGAAAAAGGACATTTTAAACGAGAGTGTAGAAACAGAGAAGCAACCGGAAGACAAGATCCTTTCGGAAACAACGATTATCATAGAAAAGCAATTTATCATCAGGTTTCTCAACAACCATATCAACAACAATCTTCACATTCACGTACTATTGAAGAATCAAAGGGTAGAGCTTGTTTTGGTCTGGTAGAGCTTGTTTTGGTCTGGTAGACCAAGAAGATGAAAGGATTCCGAAAGAGTTCAATTGGGATGATTATGATCCTTCTAGACCTTCAGTTTCTAAAGCATTTGTTGCTCGATTCTTTGAAGATTCAACCTCGAAAGAAGAATCAATCAAATCTAAGAACAGTCCTAGCAGACAACCAATTTTTAAATCTTCAGGAAGTGATGCAGACACTGATGATGAGGAAGAGTATATTAATAAAGCTAGAAAGCAATTGGATCCTTATAGTTTTAATTTGTTTTTTGCAGATAAAATCGAGATATTGAAATAGAAAAGGGCTGCTAGACTGAAGAGAGAAATGGAAGCAAGAAGGGTTGCTGAAGAAAAGACTGAAGCTGATAAGGCAAAAGTTGAAGAAAAACCGACAGAGAAGGTCGAGGTTGAAGAGAATGAAGTGAAGATAGAGGTTGAGAAAGAATCGATTGTGATTGAAAAGGTGGTGGAGAAAATAGTTGAAAAAATTGTCGAAGTTGAAAAAATTGTCGAAGTTGAAAAAATTGTCGAAGTTGAAAAGATTGTAGAGGTTGAAAAACCTTGTGCAAAGTGTTTAGTATCCTGCAAAAATTGTGCTGAAAAAGATACAAAGTATGCTGAATTGGAGAAGCTCAAAGAAAACTTATTGCATAATGTGAGAAGCATAAAGGAATCATATGATCTTCTAAGCAGCAAAGTGAACTTTTACAAAGGAGCTAGTGATGAGGATATTCAGATGAAGAATCTTCTAAAAGCAACAGTTCTTCAAAAGCAAACTGTAATCAACAAATACATTGAGATTGTTGCAGGGCTGAAACAAGAATTGCCAGCAATGACGATCGAAACCGAAAGAGTGAATTCTTTACTTCGAAGTTATCAAAGTTCAGATTATGTTATTGATCGCATTTATCCTACCGTGGCAGCTCATAAGTTTGCAGAAGATGAAGAAAATTCTGGTAAGAAAACTGGTTTGAATTATAACAGAGTACCAAATCCAATGTGGGATGGCTATACCCCCCGACACTTTGAATAGGTGGCTGAAGCACTTAATCTGAATCTGAAATCCGAGTCTATCGATGGATTACCAGATGATATTGATGTCACCTTCACAGCGTCTGACACTGATCATAAGTCCGAGTTAATTAAGAAAGTGGTCGATCAGGTGTTGGAGAAAGATGAAGAGTCAAAGTTAGAGTCTAAATCTGAAAAATCAAATTCATCAGACAGAAGTTCGAGTTCACCGGTCAAAAGGGTTTACAATAAATATTTTCTTATGTCACAAAATAATTTGAATGACGAAACATTCAAAGTAGCATATACTTTAAATGATTCCGACAAATTATATTCTGATGAAGAATTTCCAATAAGAGGTGTTAAAACTGAAATGATTAACAAGGTTTTCAAATTAACAGAAATTAATATTTCTGAAATAAAAGATGTAAATCTTACTGAAAAACCTAAAAAATACACTTCAAGAGTTCAACAAAGATTGAACAAGAAAAAGGGTTACAGTTCTGGTTCGGATTATCGAAAGAAACCAAACCATAACAGTAATTTCAAAAAGAAAGGATTAGGTTTTATTCCACCCGAAAATCATAAAAATGAGAAAATTTATAAACCAAAAACTAAATTTGTTTCAGGAGCAAGTTCAGAAGAGGAGAAGGAGAAACCTTTCTGGAAACAGTCCAACAAAGAGTTTTTCGCTGAAAAGCAAAAGAATATGTTGAAAGAATCTGAACCGAGAGTTGAAAGAAGAACCTGTTTCAAATGTCAAGAGGTTGGACATATTGCTTGGAATTGCCCAAAGTCCACCAACACAAAACAGGGAGTTTCTTCTAACTCAAAATTGAAAGAGAAATGTGTTGATAAAAAAGAACAACCAATAGAAAAATTTAAGGAATTCAAAAATTCGACTTTCAAGTTGGTGAAAGTTCGAAACATTTTTACACAAGAAGAGCCAATTTAAACAAACATAAATGGGTTGTTAAAAGATCAGAGGTTGTTTTTGGCAATGAATCTGATTCGTCAAAGTCAGAGGAGCCACATGTTGTGCTAAATACTGAGAATTCCGTTCCAACAATGGATGATGAAAATTTTCCATCATTGTCAAACGGAAACATGAAATCAAAAGTTGGTAAGATTGAGATTTCAGATCAATTCTTCTCTGATAAGAAAGAATTTGATGCTAAAAAAGCATTTAATGGTAAAGTGCTACATATTTTTGGTAAGATGGCAGATGGGAAGGTGAAAGGAGTGAAAGAATTTTATGAATCGAAAATTGTTAAACCAAATGAGGATGGTTCACCCATGATTGATCAGGCATGGGTGAGATTCTTTAAAAAATAATTTGTTGCAAGTGGTTAGAAGAAAAAAAGGGATTCATTCATAAGCTGTTGAAAGAACAAAATGATGAATTAAACCCCATGATGTGTGAAATTAACAAAACTAATTTTCCGAAAAAACCATTTTGATTAAAACAAACTTAAGTGTTTTGAAATCATAATGGGAAAATAGTTTGTTGTCAGGGGAAGTTCTGATTGTTTACGCCATGTGAATGGAGAATTAAAGCAATTCACATCAGTTTGTCATTTTATTTGTACAGTTTATTGCTTTAATTTTGAAAGTAAAAGCAACATAGTTTCAAATTTTCCCGGAAAATCAAAAATTGAAACATATTTTTGATTTTAGGGGGAGTAAAAAATTAAAATTTTGAAAATTTGAAAAATCCAAAAACATGATAAAATCTAAAAACCAAAAACATCGAAAAATCAAAAAGGGTTTTGTTGTGAAAAAGAGGAAATGATAATACATCAGTAGACAATCACAGTACGCTAAAGAATTGGAAAGTTAAAATGTGATAAACGGTCTCACTGATGATATGCCAGCAGGTTTTTACACGCTTAGTAGATTGTTTTCGAGATATAAACCTAAATATCAAACACTTACTTATTTCGTGGGGAACATCTCTCGGATATATAGGTAAAGCCTGAAATCTTGTTTGAAGGGCTTTCTATTTCTGACATACTAGGTCTTTGTGCGTGATGATATCTGGGGTATTATACCAAGACTTCTGATTTTGCGGGAGCAATAGCCTAGTCCTCGTATAATACTCTGCACTGCTTTAATCATAAAGCCCACCCTTAGCATAAAAAATGATGAAACATTCAAAAATGCTAATCATGTGATGTTGAAGAAAAGATCCCCAAACGGGACACACCTAAAAGTCGAGCCATCATCTCTTTGTTTGAACGGAAGTTCTAACCTGAGCTCTCATGGTCTCGCATTACCCATTTACAGATATCATCAGTGTACATTCACCTGTAAGACTGAATATAGGAGTCTGGATACGGGAGTATATTCTGAGTTGGGGACGCCAATAAGTTAAGTCCTTAAAACATTAAACTCGTATCTCAAAACAGTTGAACTTTGTGTGAAAATTTAAGTGGATCAGTATACTGCCAATCTAAGTGAATCATTTAGAACTTAAAGTGTTTAAAGCTCAACGGTGCTAGTGATTTGTCAAAAACTGATATGATCCTCTTACACAAACTCACAAAAAGATGTCTGTATATAGTTTATTTCCCAAAATCCAAAAAGAGTTTTAGTGTGTTTTAGCATAAATTTTGAAAAATCAAAAAGATTTTACTTCATCTTATTTTCGACAACTGATGTTGAAAAGCTGATTTTCAAAATTTCAAGTGCTAAACATGATGAACGACAGTGGGTTGGGAGAGTGTGTTTGAAATGAAAAATGAACTAACAGTAAAATCAGTTGTTAGTCAATCAAGGTCATTAATTTGAACTTGATATAACTATTGTTGATGTTGAATGATATCTACAAGTGGTTTCTAAATTTGTTAAATTTTAAAATTGTGAAATTTACTTTTGGGTAGAGATGTGTACAGATCCCCGTGTCTAAGCCTGAGCAGAGTTTGAGCCAGGACACGATCTTAGAACGAGAGCTATGTCAGATTACGATCCCGGAACAACTTAAGGGGGAGTATGTTAGCAAAGGGGAGTCTGAAGATTGAAAGATAAAGATTGAAGGATGCTTACAGAGAAAGATACTTTGGAAAGAGCGAGAAGACCGATCAAGACTGAAGACTCAATACACTGAAGACTCGTCAACATCCAAAGAGGAGTTTGTTAGTGCATATGTCTGTTGACTTCGTCTTGTATCGAGTCATGTAATAGAATAGATAAACCAGGACACATTGTACAAGAGAAACGGGAAACAGGTCTGAACCAGCCACCTCGCACGAGGAGACAATTTCGTGAGAACAGGCCAGTTCGTGCGACCTGGCCAGAAAGCATGAAAGTTCGTGCAACCTGGACCAGTTCGTGCGACCTGGCAGTTCGTGCGACCTGGCAGGGCTGGTTCGTGCGACCTGGCGTTCCCTATATATATGAGGTCTTGGGTCTTCATTTGTAACATTCTGATTCCGGAGACGAAGTGCTGCCGAAGTGTCGAACGATCTGTAAACACTATCAAATCAATACAATCGACAGTTAAAATGATTCTAAGTGTTTACAAGCTGATATAACATCGATACGTCTGATTCCGCCTTTTGTATTGATCAAGAACTCTTCTGAACGACTCGTTTAGGTTGATTCCCGATCCTACACGCCCTAATCAGTTTTTCAAAACCTTTTTAATCGCGCGCACATTTTTCTACATTTTAGTTAGCTTTTGCATTTACAGTAGACTGAACACGGGGCCGTGCTGCACATTTTTTTCAAAACTCCCAGATACAGAGTCTGAACACGGGGTCTTGTTCACTGAACACGCCCCCGTGCTACACAAAACCAGTCACTTTTATTAAAACGCCCAGATACAGGACCTGAACACGGGGCCGTGCTCATTGAACACGGGGCTGTGTCCAGCCTCTGTTTCCGTTTTTATTTTTGTTTTCTGGTCCCGAGACTCTGTTGTGATCTGTTCAGTGATTCTTATGGATCAATACACAGGAGGTTACAACTACCACTATGAGGAGGATGATTATAGGGAAGACTATTGCACCATTTGTGGTAACCCTCATTCGGTACAATATTGTGACCTCTTTGAACCATCCACTTCATACACCTACTATGAGGAGCCCAGGTACGAGCCGTCCACTTCATACATACCCTATGAAGACCCAAGGTATGAACCTTCTCCCTTATACTCGTATTTTGATGAACCAAGGAATGAGCCTTCATACTCATACTTTGAGGAACCAAGATATGAGCCTCCACCTTCATATGCTTACTATGAGGAACCATGGCGTGAACAACCCACCTCATATGAGCATTATGAAGAACCAAGTTACAACCCTTATCCACCATATACTTACAATGAGGAACAATGGTGTGAACCATCTACCTCATATGAGTATTATGAGGAACCAAGGATCGAACTTCCGACTTCAAGCTTTGAGGATACTTATTCAACTCAATTTGACGAACCACCAACTATTTCACTTGTAGCCGAAAAGATAATAGAACACCTTAAAACTATCGAGTGCTATATAAAAGAAGCCCGTGCAAGGGAAGAGGAATCCCGCGCAAGGGAAGAATTAATTCGTAATAAATAAGAGATTGTTGAAGAGGTAAAAATGGAAGAACAAGTAAGTGAAAAACCGACACATGAGTTAAAAAACGAAAAAGGTGAGTCCGATAACGTTAAAATTCAAGAAGAGTCTAGTTTTAAAGAAATTAATCTCTTGTCACCTTCTTTCGAAAATCATTGTTTAGTACCCACTCATGCTAAGTTTTTAAAAGAGTTAAACACTAACACTAAAATTGACGAAACGGTAAGCATTAAGTTAACAAATGATCAAACCACGCTAATAAAAGAAGACCCATTTGAAATTAACATTACACCGGTTCCATGTTTCTTTCAAAATTCCTTTATTAGTAATATTACAATTGATAAAGATCTTTTTGTTAATATAATTCCAAACTACATTTTCGAAAAATTAAGTATTGGTAATTTTTCTCCACTTCAAATACCCATTTTTCTATCTAATCGGAAAACAATAAAATCAATAGGGATAGTTGAGGATGTGTTGGTCCAGTCCAATCAATTGGTAATCCCAACCGACTTCGTCATCCTTGATGACGCTCCACTAGTGTTGGGACGACCTTTTGTTAAGACCCACGAAGCTTTGAAAAATCGGAAGTATAACAATCTACACATTCAATTAGGGGCATTCAAAAAAAGTGTCGATCTTGAGCGTTCAATGAAATATCCATTCGGCAATGATGACCGCCTAATTGAATATGAAGATGAACCACCCAATACAAGAGAAGAAATTGACCACTTTGTTGAAGAAGAGGTCACCATAGAACAAACCTTTGTGGTTCTTGACCGAAATGAGCAACCAAATAAGGAGTCTCCCAAAGACCCACCTCTTGAGCTCAAAGAACTTCCAAAAGGTTTGGAATATGCTTTTCTCGACAAAGACGGTAAATCACCTGTAATTATTTTGTCAAAATTAACTAGTCTAGAAAAAGAAAAATTAATCACGCTTTTGAAAAAACACAAAAACGCGATCGCTTAGAAGATTGTAGATATTAAAGGAATAAGTCCATCCATGCGCACGCACAAAATTTTAATGAATGATGACTATAAATCGGTAATACAACCACAACGTAGAGTAAATCCAAACGTCCAAGAAGTGGTTAAAAACGAAGTCATCAAATTACTTGACGCCGGACTTATTTACCCAATTTCCGATAGTCCTTGGGTAAGTCCCATCAAAGTAGTTCCAAAGAAAGGAGGTATGACTGTAAGTCCCGTAAACCGGATCTTTCAATGATATCAAGCAATCACCAAGTTTGTGCGGAATCCAAATTTGGTGAGATTCAAGAATAAACATGAAAATCAGAAAATATGAAGAACAATACCGAATCACTTTCAAACTTGCACACCTTCTATTACTTGAATAAGAAAAACGTCTAGTACAAGTTGACACACCACCAATCGCCTCTCTCTGACTCTCTGTAGGAAATTCTAAAACTGTGAGGCTCGATCCTAAAAACAAGTTAAAAACTTGTTTATATACTTACCTAAGCCCACTTCCCTACATGGGCTTCCCTTGGGCCTGCTTGGCCCACATGGCCTAAAGCTTGGCCCAAGTGACCTATAAAGGTCCAAAACCTAATACTAACTAACCCGGTAAGACCCTGTTCATAACCATAGCTCGTTGTATTAATTTGATGTGTCAGTCTCACACTTTTAGGGCCTATTAATCTCCCCCTAGACTGATGCCATCAAATTGTCTTCATAGCATGAATTCAGCAACGTCTTCAACAAAGTCTATGGTTATCGCTATGCTGCAGATGTTATGGAAGTTCTTGACTTTTGAACTCTCAGCATTGGGTCTCTTTCTTCAGCTTTTGTGGTTAGCTTCATATCCGGATCTCGATCAGCTTTGCTTGAAATATCTTTGTCAAAAAGAATGTGAGAGGAGGATTCTCAACAGCTCTTTTCTTCTTCAGTCCTTTTCTTTCAAGCAGGTTCATGGTACTTCTTCAAATGTACTTTCACTGTCAGACGGCATTTCATATCCGGTTCTTCTGACTCAGGTACATCTTGTTGTTGTGATGCTCCATGCTTCTTCAGCAGCTAACAGCATCTCAATCTTCATCAACCCTGTTTCTTGATTGAAATCAAGTTCTGCACATGCTCAAAAATTCATAAGCAAACATTTCTTATGCAACAGGGAGAGTACCATATGAACATTAGGTACATCCAAGTACTTGTACTCATATTTCACAATTTAAATTCTTTCAACTTTTGATGATCAGTCAAATCTTCAAGAATGGTTATATTTTTTATTTTAAGAAAACACATAAACACTCTATTTTTGGTTTTTTGGTTTTATAGAAAAGCAAGACACTATTTTTATTTTTTTGAATTTTTCAATTTTTTTCAATTTTTAAAGAACTAAAAACAAACAAATAAAAACTCAAAATATAAACAATAACCATAATATACAATTACAATTGCAATGGGATCAAAATTCGTTCTCAGGTAGACTAAGGAACACTTTTCAGCACGAGCCTAATCAAACTGGTCTATGCGATTGCCAATATGTTTGTCCACTTAAACTTTAACGCTCAACTTTCAATTTTTCAACTTCGTGATATGCTTAAGGTAATATTATACTATTATACCCATGTGTCCCATTCCAAGGCATACCCCGCGATCAAGGTAAGCACAACGATTCATCGTAGCAGGTGAGTATACTGATGTCATCCTTTTTATTTACAATGTTAGACCATTGGTGACAGGTCAGTACTTTCGTACAGTAGAGCGACCAATGATTGTGTCTAACGAGGGCGAGGCAAATACCATTTTGGTACGAATTTGGCTCTTTGAGCATTGGGAATTTTCTCATTTTGAGATTTTATTCCTTAAGGTTTTTGTCCTCTTGGGATCTTTTAAGATATCCTGACTGTGTCTAGGTCTGCATATAATCTGGATGCAACAGAAGGACAGCCAAGATATCCCCGGATGATTCAACAATATAAAGACCCGAAACCTCAGATGTTGGCTATCTATCAACGCAAGATTTAAGACCATAAAAGCATACGTCGTTGGTATGTTACCCACATGGTACATAGTTCTTTATGTTTATATCACTTAGTATCTTTTATCATTTTGAGCGTCAAGCCTATCGACATATCTCAGTAGATTCTAGTCTTTTCAGCTATGGCACCTTACCTATGTTAGTTAAACCCTTTAACACGAACATTTATTTCACTTCCCATATCATGCAATATATCTTTTTTGGCTTTTTCATTTTTCAAATGTTTTTTATATTTTTCTCATTTTCTCCCCCTAAAGCAATACATATATATACAACAAACTCTTTTTGTATTTTTCTTTTCTGAGTTTTCTCCCCCTAAACTCCATATCTATCTATATGTCCCTCTCCCCCTTAAATTTGTGCATAAATCTTGTATTTTTGTGCAAATTTACCATTTACTGGAGAAAGAACACTTTATATACAAAATAATGAACTAAGAAAGAGAGAAAAATTTTTTGCTTAACCGTTCTGTCATCAGATTGAAGACTAATCAAATTCAAATCAAAATACTGAATTTAAATGGTACCTTTTGCTAATCATTTCTTACTTTTCTAATCTCCTCTAAAAGAAACATATCATCTGTAAAAAAAATTTGAACTTTTTGCAACAGTGTAATGTTACCCGTTTTTATCTCTGGAACAACTGCTATCAACATTCCAGAGATTGTCAACAGCTCCTCCTTAGTTGTTCCTGAAAGGTAAGGAGATTAGTAAGACATAGGTACCCAGGCCATCGTGGTCATGGGATTACCTGAAGCATCAAAATAAGACACTTTCTTTAAACACAAGTCCCCTTTTGTCTCAAGGATTGGAGACGTCGTTGCTTTGGATTTGGGTTTCCAAATCTGTTTCGGTTTAACAAACGTGTTTGCTGTCGTCGGTTGAGCCATTTTAGCTGTTTCAGGTTTGTTAGTTTTAGAAGCACGTTTTAGTTCCTGAACAGCCTTGCGTTTGTTTTTAGCAGCGTTCCAATCCCGATCAGAAGGTTTAACCTTGGGATTCACATTCTTCATTGCCTTAGGTGAAGATACCTTCATTGGCTTGGAATGATTGTTATCCCTTGGTGTAACCCTCCGATTTTGCATATAATATGGTACATAGGGACGATGTGTGCAGTTTCTTGCAATATGACCCGCAATGCCACAGTTGTAGCAAGTTTGTCTTTTCATCAGAAAGATGTTTTGAGCAGCTTGATTTGCTCCTACAGGTCCTGAAGGACAAACCGGTCCTTTTTGCATGGGATGCACCTGCACATTTCTCTTAGACGAAGACGAATTTGGGTGCTTGTATTTGTTGTTTGCAGAAGTCTTATTGCTCTGAGCACCATTCTTCGTCTTTTCTCCCTTATTGGAGCTTTCAATCACCTTGTCACGAGCCTTATGAGGTCGTGATTGTCCTTGATGAGCAGACTTCGTATACCCCCGACTTTGATCTGCTCGTTTTGGCTTATTTCGCTTGTTGTGAACCGGCTCACAAACATCAGCACACGAGTGAGTGTTGCCATTTTGTTGCACTTTTGGACGATGAACACAATTTCTAGCAATGTGTCCAGGAATTCCACAGTTGAAACATGTCTGTCGTTTCAATGTATGGAGATTCTAAGAGCTAGCAGCATTAGCTGATCTGATGGGTTTAGATGAACGAGCTTGCTTTGATTGCTTTGCTTGTGTTCCATGTGCCTTTTCTGAGTTCTTAGGTACCTGCTGATCAGAACTAGCACAAGCCTGAGAATCAGACGGATGATGTTTTTCATCTTTCACACTCTTATCATGACCATTTTGAAAAACTAGTTTTGTTTCAGTTTTAACTTCCTTTTCAGAAATGTTTTGATGTGACTGTTTATTTATTTCAACCAATTTTTCTTCTTTAACAAACTCTGATTCAGTTTTAATTTCAGAACATGTTAAAATTTCATCAACACACGTATCATATGAATTTACTTGTGGTTTGCTTTCAACTACGGTTTCCAATGGGGTCCCACTAGATTCAACGTTAGGGACGTCCACTGAGACCGAATCAGAAGAAGAATCAGGACATTCTTGATTTTCTTGAGAAGGAGTTTCAGTGGTATCACTGAATATATCCTGAGGGACCTCACCTGTAACACTATCATCAATTGAAGAGTTAGAAACATCACAATCACAAGCATTAACTGAAAAACATTCATCACCAGACTTATTGTTCAAAGATTCAACACGAACATCATCAGTCTTGCCCAAAACATCAGGCCCACTAGACGCAAAAGAAGCAAGCATACGAAAAATATTTTGTCCCAACATAAAACCAGAATCAGTTTCATCAAAATAAGTTTTAGAAAAATCAGAAACACTAGCTTGTTCTCCCCCAATACTATCTTCACACTTTAAGTCTACTATTTCATCTGCACATGCAAACGATCTATTAGGATCAACGGTGCATTTTGAGACAAAATTCATTGAAGGAGCTGGTCGTTTATTATCAAAAAATTTGTTGTTGATTGATGACTTCTCGGTTTTTGGGCCGTAAGTCATCTTGCCCTCATTCCGAGTAAGGCATGTAGGTATAATTATGATTGTACGGAGGAGGAGCTTTATTGTAACCCAACCCAACCCCTTTCTTTTCCTTGTATTCTAACTGAATATCACAAATATCCTTGACCAATATGCTAGAAGTATCATATTTTTTAATATTAATTTCATTTAGTTGATATTTCAACTTGATTTCTTCTAGCTCCTTAATCAAATCATTTATCATCGCTTGGTCATACCGATAGTTACAATTTTTAACGTTGATTTCTTCTTTCAATTTGGTGATATCTTTCTTTTGAGCTTCTATTTTTTCTTTATAAAGTTTTTCATTTTTCACCAAAGTAAAGTTTTTATTCTTTATATCTTTGTAATCTTGAATTAGCTCAGCGTTATGTAACCTATATGCCTCATTTCTTTCTCTACACTCAGGAGAGCAAAAGACAGAAAGTATCTCTTCACGTCCTTTGGCCACGGGTTTGTTAAACATAAATGCCATAATTTCAGTGGGTTGTTGATACTTTTGTTCTTCTCCTCAAAACACAAACCAAACGAGAACCCGTGTACTAGCTAACTCAAACCTTTTGCAGGCGAATGAACCCGCTTTCTAAACCGCACCTCAAAACCTGTCAAATGCGTTATCACAAGCCAAACAAATTTTTTTTATATTTATTTATAGAATAATAATTTTTTTAATTAGAATATAATATTTTTTTATTTTAAAAGTATACTAATAATAATAATTATTATTATTATTATTAATGATTAAGTAATGATGATTCAATGATTATTATAATTATTATTATAAATAATATTATTATATATTAAAAACTAAACGAGAAAATATAACGTCTGTATGTCTGTCTTCTTCTTTCAAAACCCACCGGAACCCTAATTTCGAATGATCAGCAGCAGTCACAACAACTACTACCCGTCTTCTTCAATTCGATTATCAACGACAACAGCGACAAAGGAGAACTGCGGAGGAACGGTGAACGGAGGTGACGGCACTGAACAGAAATGGTGAACGATGTTGCGATGAAGGTCGCCGGAATATGATGGTCGATGAGGAGATAATGATGGATATGTAGATGCAGGTTGATCGGAGATGCAGGTCGGAGATCGGAGGAGGTGCATGATGGTGATGGGGATATAACAGTGGTCGTGAGGATGAGGAAGATGATGATTGCGACTCAAAAATGAAAAGAGATGACTCGAGATCTCGGTTGCGACTCGGAACCGTGAAAGAGATAACTCGAGACCTCTGTGGTGTTGTGAAGATGACAGCCAAGAGTCGAGACCTTGACGCACTCTGTTTCCTTAAAAATTGGAGTCGAGATCGTGAAAAGGCAAAGTTGTAAAGAGGACTCGAGACCATAGTGTGACTGAAATATCACTCGAGATGGAGTTGGTTGCGACTCGAGACTCGAAACCAGAGACGAGGTTGCGACTCGGAATGATGATTGCGAGTCGAGACAATGGTTGCGACTCAAAATGAATGACTCGAGAACTCCTTTTGTGATTGCGACTGGGAGATGGTTGTCGAATCTAATGTACGGCGGTGGTGATGGACTCAAAACCTGATGTTTGAAACTTTGGTGATGAGTTGATGACTCGAGAACTCCAACAGTTATGGGACTCGAGACCTTGTGAAGATGTGAAGTTGTGTGACTCGAGACCTTGTGTGACTCGAGACCAATAGGAGCAGTGAAACTGTGAAAAGTGTTGATGTAGATAAGACTAAACAATGAAGATGGAAAGTTGAAAAGACAGTTGTAAATTGAAATATTTTATTCTTGAAATCTTTTAAAAACAATCAGTTATGAAAATATTGGAAATTATTCAAAAAATTTAAATCTTATCAAAAATAGAATATATTTCCAAATCAGTTTAATAAAAACTTTAATCCTTTAACACCTTTCAACATAATCACTGAAGCAAAATATAGTGATTTTCTTAAACAAACCCGATGAACACTTTGAATACCGCGAAGAACACGAAGAATACCAACTCAAAAATTACGAAAATCTTGAATCTTTGATAACACACCGAGCCTAAAAATAGGTTCTAATGGCTCTGATACCACTTGTAAGTCCCGTAAACCGGATCTTTCAATGATATCAAACAATCACCAAGTTTGTGCGGAATCCAAACTTGGTGAGATTCAAGAATAAACTCGAAAATCAGAAAATACGAAGAACAATACCGAATCACTTTCAAACTTGCACACGTTCTATTACTTGAATAAGCAAAACGTCTAGTACAAGTTGACACACCACCAATCGCCTCTTTCTGACTCTCTATAGGAAATTCTGAAACTGTGAGGCTCGAACCTAAAAACAAGTTAGAAACTTGTTTATATACTTACCTAAGCCCACTTCCCTACATGGGCTTCCCTTGGGCCTGCTTGGCCCACATGGCCTAAAGCTTGGCCCAAGTGACCTATAAAGGTCCAAAACCTAATACTAACTAACCCGGTAAGACCCAGTTCATAACCATAGCTCGTTGTATTAATTTGATGCGTCAATCTCACACTTTAGGGCCTAATAATGACGGTTGTAACTAACGAGAAAAATGAATTAATAGCAACAAGAACCGTCACAGGATGGAGAGTATGTATAGATTATCGTCGATTAAATGAGGCAACAAGGAAAGATCACTTTCCTTTACCTTTTATTGATCAAATGTTTGAAAGATTATCCGGTCACAAATTTTATTGTTTCTTAGATGGTTTTTCAGGTTACTTTCAAATCCCGATAGCACCCGAAGACCAAGAAAAGACAACATTCACATGTCCCTATGGAACTTTTGCTTATCGACGCATGCCTTTTGGTCTATGTAATGCCCCCGCAACCTTTCAACGTTGCATGGTAGCCATTTTCCATGAAATGATATAAAAGACAATGGAAGTCTTCATGGACGACTTTTCTATCTTTGGAGATTCATACGACCACTGTCTCGATAACCTTAAACGAATGCTATCCCGATGTGAGGAAACTAACCTCGCCCTTAACTGGGAAAAATGTCATTTCATGGTAAAAGAGGGAATAGTACTCGGTCACAAAATCTCGAGTGAAGGAATGGAGGTTGATCGAGCAAAAATAGACACTATTTCTCGATTACCACCCCCATCCTCCGTTAGAGCTATCAGAAGTTTCCTAGGGCATGCCGGATTTTATAGGCGATTTATCAAAGACTTTTCAAAAATCTCAAGACCTCTAACTAAATTACTTGAAAAAGATGCCCCTTTCATCTTTGACAAGGATTGCAACCAAGCATTTCTAACACTTAAAGAAATGCTAGTCAGTGCACCTATCATGATAGCACCTGGAAATTACCCTTCGAAATCATGTGTGATACAAGTGACTTTGCAGTTGGAGCTGTCTTAGGACAACGAAAAGATAAGCATTTTCACCCAATTTATTACGCTAGTAAAACACTTAATGATGCATAAGAAAATTACACAACAACAGAAAAAGAATTACTAGCTGTGGTATTTTCTTTTGATAAATTCCGTTCTTATCTTGTTCTTTCTAAAACGATAGTTTATACAAACCATGCAGCCATTCGATATCTCTTTAAGAAACAGAATGCTAAACCACGTTTGATTCGGTGGATTCTACTCCTCCAAGAATTCGACATTGAAATAAAAGACAAGAGAGGAGCAGAAAACACCGCGGCAGATCATCTTTCCCACTTGGAAGACCCAGCTTTGGAGGCAACCAAGGACGAGCTAATTAATGAAAAGTTCCCAACGGAGTCCCTGGAAATGGTGGAATACCGAGAAGATCCATGGTACGCCGACTATGCTAACAACTTAGCTAGCTGTATAGTCGTAAAAGGATGGCCACATCATCAAAGAAAACAATTCTTTGCCGATGTAAAACATTATTTTTGGGAAGATCCTTATCTTTTCAAAATATGTGCCGACCAACTCATCCGTCGATGCGTACATGGTAGTGAAGCAAGAAGTGTTCTCCGCCATTGTCATGAAGGTCCATACGGAGGACAACATGGTGCCGCTAGTACCGCACGAAATGTATTTGATTCAGGATTTTATTGGCCAACCATTTACAAAGACGCCCATAGTCTTATCAAGACATGTGACGTTTGCCAAAGATCAGGTAATATTTCTTCCAAAAACGAAATGCCACAAAATGGCATTCTTGTTTGTGAAATTTTTGATGTATGGGGACTCGACTTTATGGGACCTTTCCCACCGTCAAAAGGAAACAAATATATACTTGTGGCAGTAGATTACTTGTCTAAATGGGCTGAGGCCGAGGCATTTCCAACAAACGATGGAAGGGTCGTGGTAAGATTTCTGAAACACTTATTCTCTCGTTTTAGAACTCCAAAAGCATTAATAAGTGATAGAGGCACCCATTTTTGTAATCATCAACTTGAAAATTTTTTAACAAGGTATGGGGTCTATCACCGGGTCTCAACAGCATATCACCCTCAAACAAACGGACAAGCCGAAGTGACTAATCGGGGTTTAAAAAGAATACTTGAAAAAACGTAGGATTAAATAAAAAGGATGGGCTGATAAATTAGATGACGCTTTATGGGCTTTTCGAACTGCATATAAAACAATAATAGGAACAACCCCGTATAAGCTTGTCTATGGAAAAAGTTGTCATTTGCCGGTAGAAATAGCACACAAAGCCTACTGGGCAATTAAAAACGTAAACTTAGACTTAGAAATTGCCGGTAAAAATCGATTTTGTCAATTAAATGAATTAGACGAATTAAGAAATCACACATACTCTAACTCTGAAATTTATAAGGAAAGAATGAAAAATCTGCATGATAAACACATTAAACCTAATGAATTTCGGGTTGGAGATCAAGTTCTATTGTTTAATTCACGACTTCGATTATTTCCTGGTAAACTAAAGTCTAGGTGGTCGGGACCTTTTTCCATCACCCACAGTTTTTCGCACGGTGCTATTGAAATTAAATCTCGGAATGGAATCCCATTTAAAGTCAATGACCAACGGCTAAAGCTTTATCAAGGATTTATTGAGGATGAAGAGGAAGAAATCTCACTACAAGCGGCCGAAGAATGAAACCAAGGTTCAAGCATCAACATCATATCTTGTAAGTTACGAACATCAGGAAAGCATATAAATCGGTAAGATTTCTAAAACCAAGTTTCGGGAAACAGGGCACTCACACGAGCACTAAAAAAATTTAAAATTGCCCGCCCACGGGGCCGTGTCCGCGCAACTGTCGGGGATAAAAACCCTTTTTCTTTCATTTTCTCATTTCAACACGCCCCGTTTCCCCAAGAACTCTCTGGTTCCGGCATAATTTTCTGTAGATTTCAACATTCCCCCGACTTCTAATAACGTCAAGGTATGATTCTATCACTTTAATTAGTTAGATTAATCACTTGCATGTAGTTTAACATCAAAATTTGGGGAAAATCTAGGGTTCTTCAACTTGAACCGAATCAAACCTCAAATTTTTGCTTAGATCTGTTAGTATTAGTATAGATGCATGTTATAGGAAGTAAATCAACTTGTATTGTTTGTAGATTTGCCCGATTTCTCACAAAAAACTCAAACCCTTGTTTTTTAACCAAAAAAAGATAAAATTAAAGGGGTAAACGATTTGTTTTGGGAAAAACGGCACTTGGGGTTTCATTTTCGGGGAAAACCGCCCCTACTGGACCAAAAATTTTCATGTTTTCGGGAACGGGTCAAAAAAGGAGATTTTTAGGAAACAGACGCCTGAGCACGGGGGCGTGCTCAGCGAGCACGGGGGCGTGCTCATCTAGCATGGGGGCATGCTCAGCGACCATGGGGGCGTGTCCAGCTAATCTCAGGCGAACATGGGGCGTGTCCGCTGAACACGGGGTCGTGTTCAGCTGACCGTTTTCAGTTTTCTTCGAAAATTTTACTGTTTCGTGCTAATTGTTTGGTGTTTTATTTCATATGGCCAAGAAATTTACCAAGTTCAACGCGAGTGAGTTGGCTGCTCAAGCGCAATTTGAGGTGCTCAAGACTAGGCCCGAAGAGAATCCCCAACAAGTTTGCTTGGATACTCTAGAAGCAGTAGGCCAAATAGACCGCTTCAACAACCTTGTTACCGGCCCACTATGAGCAGCTCTTTGCACTCGGCTTCACTTCGTGCATGAATATAACATGGAATTTTACAACACATTTGCTTTCAAAACAAGAGCGGAGCCGTTTGATAATGAGGGGGTAGAATTCCGTTGTGCAGGGGTTGTGTACTCAATTTCGATTGCACAATTTGGGGCAATCATCGGGTTATATTCTGAAGAGGATGCTGGAGAGGAAGAGAACACTAGTGGCCTCCGCGAAATTCTAGAAGATCAACGCCAAGCTGCTTGGGCTCAGATTGGGGAGGGACACTATAACCCGAGCCAAACTAAGAGCACAATGTTGAGGGACCCTCTCTACCACTACATCCACAGGGTCCTCAGCTACTCTCTTTGCCAGAGACACGACAGTGGTGGTGTTGTAGGGTTGCGAGATCTGCTAGTCCTCCATTGCATTCACAACCGTATCAACCTCGATGTTCCATACCTGCTACTCCGGAACATGCACTTGAACCAACTTGCCCCTCCCCCGACTCCTATCCTTTTTGGAGGGTGGATCTACCGCCTTTTCAAACACTTTGTGCCAAGGATGCCGAGGTCCTTTTAAAAGGGCCCATGGTCGGGAAAAGTGGACATGCTCATATGTCGCTCCATGAACTTAATCAACGAAGCGGATGACGGGATGGTCAGATTTCAGACAATTCAAGTGCATGCATGGAACCCTCAAGAAGCTCTCGTCCTACACGCTCCACATATTCGTCCTCCTCCCCAGTACCACTACCAGCACCATGGTGATACGGGCCAATCCTCCTCTCAAGGAGGTGGTTTTCCTAACTTTCAAAGCTTACAAGATTTATTTCAAGAAAATCTCATGTGTACCCAGAACACCTACAACATGGCCAGCAACACATACGCCCGGGTCGGAGCTATAGAAAGAAATATCTCTGACATGCAGGATGACATTGGCAACATCCGGGAGTATATGGCGGCCAAAGGAGGGGATGATGACAAGGATGACGATATGGATTGAGCGGGAGGTGTTGAAGGTCTAACAGGTTAACCCTTTATCTCTCAAAAAAAATTTCATGGCTTGCGTGCCACTTGTTGAACAATTTACTTTTCTTAACACTTTTAATTTTCTACATTTTTTTAGTTTGTGACGTGAATGGTGAACTTATGGTAATTTAGGATGTTGGTTATTTTTGGTGTGGTATTTATAAGTAAAACAGGTACATACGAGGCTTAAAGCACTAAATATTAGTGCTACTAAAGCCGGGAAAGCATAACCAAAAGCCGAAACCTGTTTTCAATGATTGCAGATTGTCCACACGGGGTCGTGCCCAGCCGGCACGCCCCCGTGTCCACCGCCCAGACCTGCTGTTTGTTTAATTTCTGCATATTGCTATTTAATTTGTGCCCACAGGGTTGTGTTCACCATACACGCCCCCGTGTCCACCTTCTGGAAGTTTCCGTTACTGGCAGTCTGACCACGGGGCCGTGCTCACCCAGCACGGGGCCGTGTCCAGATGCACAGTAACATAAAATTTTGTTTTTAACACATTTTTACACATTCAATCAACCTAAAAACTTATTTTTGGGACGCATTGAGGACAATGTGTAATTTAAGTGTGGGGGGATGCTAAAACCTTGAATTTTGCAAGTCCTAATAACAAGCCTTACACAAAACTCTATTGGAGCCGCTAATCACCCCAATTTTTTTCAAAACCTTTTCATTTTTTTTACTTGTCTTAGTTTAATTTGGGAATAACAAGTTCTAAAAAGGTTATATTTTTACAAATTTACAACCGATAGCGTCATGATAAAAAGAACCAACATAAGAAAATTATGAAACGGCATGACAAATCTAGTTAAAATTTGATTATATATATTTGATCACATTAAAAACCCATTCCCACAAAAAGTGAGTTTTGAGCTTTTATTGAGCACCTAAATACACATCTTTAAACTAAATGCTCATTTTTCGTTTCTTGTGTGAATAGCCGCTTGGTTTCTTACTACTCAAGAACTTGCCATGACGATACATTCCCGGTCCTTACCAACTTAAACCCAAGTAAGTAAACGATGGAGGCATTAGGACTAACCCTTTTTATTTTCAACACCACTATTTTTCACTTTTTCTTACCACCTACCTAAAATCCCCCTAGTTAACCCCTTTGAGCCTAAACCTTTTCGTTTCTAAACCCATAAAACAAACACCCTTTACCCACCAAAACCTTTTTATTTTTAACCCTTTATTTTAGAAAAAAGCTCGGTCTTCATGTGACATCCTTATCAAAAAAAATGAAGTCTAGCAATAAACAAACAAGTTCCTCAAAAGAAACTTTGTTTGAAAATGTTTCGTTTGAATAAAAAGTCACAAAAATAAAAAGTTTTACGACGACCGACGCTTTTTACGCTTTTAGCCCTTTCTACTAACCACTAACTCAAAACCACCTACCTTAAACCCAAGCCTAACCCTTCCCCAAGTCCTCTTGATATTTACAAAGGTGTATAGTTAAAAAGGAGGAGGATTGATTGCTTGGCAAGCATATGGTAGAAGTAAGTTTCATGCCGGTCTCGAGTATTTCACAAAAATACATCTTCGGTCGAGTGTTGAGTGATCTCCCGTGAGGTATGTGAACTTGTATATAAATGGAATTTTAAAGAGGCATGTTATGCCCAAATAAGTAATTTCTCTTATGAAATGTTCTAAACAAATCATAACGAATAGGATTGTAAATAACATAAAAATAAAGCCTAATAAAGATCTTGGATTCCCGACACTCAACACAAGCCCAAAAGTTCTCTTCTACCATTCCATTTGGGAGTGTAAGCCACATTATAAAGAGTTTTGCTTGAGGACAAGCAAAGATTCAAGTGTGGGGGTATTTGATGTATGTGAAATGCAACATATAAATTACATCAAATGAGGCACAAAACAAACCCTTTTTTAGTACTAATGTTGGAAAAAGTGTGCTTTTGTCTTCCTTTTGTATTTTCAGGATTAAATGAGCGTAAATGAACAAAAGGAGCAAATATGCAGCAAAATCTAACATAATTACAAGAAAAGGAAAAAAAACGTGGCATGCCCGACCCCTCGACAACATCTTCCCAAGCAAAACAAGCAAACAGAAGGCTGAACACGCCCCGTGCCCAGCGGACACAGGGGCGTGCTCTGGTGTCTGCAGAAAAGACAAAGTTATAGAACCTTCTATTTCCCAACACGGGGGCGTGCCCAGCTCAACACGGCCGTGGTCAATGCTAAGATTCACAGAATCCAAGCAAATATTGATAGTACAGATACGCTTCTGCACACGGGGTCGTACCTAGCGGACACGGGGGCGTATGGAGCTAATGCTGACAAAATGCAATTAATGAAGAAAGAGAAAGTGGATGGACACGAGGCCATGCCCAGTGGACACGGGGCCGTGTCCGGGCTTCTGTGCATGCTATAAATAGAGGTGATTGGTTCACTTAGCCGAGGGTAATGTCACCTTCAAATGAGGGGCCTACCACATTACGCATTAATAACTTAATTAATTATCTTTCAATATTCCGACCCTTTAGGATTGTATCCTTGCTAACTCAAACTACTGGGTTGAGGGTAACGTCACCTTCAAAAGAGGGGCCTACTACTATAACTATGATAATCTCTTAAAAAAGTGCAAAAGTGCGGAAAACATCAAAGGTTACACTAAAGACGATTCGGATCCAAGTGATTCATCTTGTCTATCTGTTTTTATTTTTATTTTATTTTTCAGCATTTTTAGTTTTATTTTCATATTTAAACCTTTTTCTAAACTTTTGATTTGATTAGACGTTGAGGATAAACCGGTACTAAAAGCTCTTGTGTCCTTGGACAACCTCGGTATCTTACCAACGCTATACTACGCTCACGATCGGTGCACTTGCCCATATGTGTGTTTAGTGTTAGTAAAATATCGTGTTTTATAAATTTAAAACTTGACTAAAGTGTTAAAAAAGGCTTAAAATATACATAAAAATTATATAATGCTACAAACGCATCAATACTCAGCTGCTTGAAGCGAGCAATTAAACCAGCGTTGTCACCACCATCCTGTTTGATATGCCAGAACTCGTCCTCCAGGTTCTGGAGCTCGTGGGGAGGGCAGAACTCCTGCATCATGATGTCCTTCAACTCATCCCACATCAGCCCATAAGCTGCATCGTTCCCTCGTTTGTTTCTCTCGGCAGTCCACCAATCCAGAGCCAGGGATTGGAAGATGCCGGTGGCATTAACAGTGCGAAGGTTTTCCGGACAGCCACTCTGGCGCAGGGTGACTTCGATCGAATCAAACCATAGAAACATGGCCATAGGCCTATCTTCTCCGGTAAATTCTTTGGGACCGCATGCTTTGAACTGCTTGAAGCTAAAAGTAGGCTTAAGAGAATCAGTCCTGGATTCTTCAGAGGATTTGCTAGCGTTTTCGTTCAGCTCGCTAACAATTTACGGAATGACTTTCGCCATTAGCTTGGCGACTAGTGCAGCGATGCGTTTATCCTCATGGTTGCGACGTGCGGAGCGAGCAGTGTGTGATCCAAATGACAACATTGTCTGTAATAGACATCGTCACAGGACTCAAATACAATTTCGATTAACCCTAGTATAGTCTAGTGATCTCACCAAAAGCTACTTTATATAAAGCACAGGAAGACGTCTAATCACACAATCACGTAGCCACATAATTCACAGAAGCACGTAAGCATATACGCACATAGTCCACGTAAGCACGGAAGCACATAATCCACATATTCGCTATATTTTGCACGTATTGACCTACATATATTGCACATATTCACCTATCTTTCACAGCGTCGTAAGGCGATCGAGTATTGCAAGTGCGAATAGCGAGTAGCGAGTACACATAGAGTAGCATAGCGAGTAGTATAGCGTGCGATTTGTTAGCGTGTTGAGATAGATGTGCAGTGGGTGTTGATCAAAGCGAACAGCGAAGAGCGAGTAAATCACCAAAAATCAAAACACCTAAACACATAAAATCGAGAAATCTCAGAGTTGGCAGTGGCGAATTTCATAATCGAAACACATAAAAATTCGAAAAGAGATTGTCTTGGCTTGATAGACGTTGACTACCCAAAGTGGTTCGACTATTCTCAAAGACGTTAAGTACGCGCTTTGGCCTAAAAGACTGTGCTCTATCACCAACATGCGGTGAATGGCACGCATCTTTCCGGTTATTCACGCAACTCGAGTCGTTGGAATCCATCGAGACTTTGGTGAGAGTTTTGTAAAACCAAAAATAGAGAACAAAACAAGTCAAGTGTTGAAGACCACATATCATCCGATCGGATTGTCGTTCGATCGGATGGCGATCCTGTAACACCCCGTGTTTCGAAAGTCAAAGTCAAGATTGAAGTCAAAGGAAGAAAAGATTGCTAATTGCGATCAGTCACTCCTTGCTCAACAACTGTTTTGACTTCTTTGACTTGTAATCGAATCTATTATTTATTTGTTTTAGTTGTATTATATGGAGTATCTATTAATAATCGAGGTTTAATTGCTATTTACGTGTGTTTAATCGAAGATTAATCGCATGTCTAATCGCTAATCGACTTATCGCTATCGCATCGCAACTCGAATTATGTGTTTTGGATATTATTTTACGTGTGTGTGCCATTGTGTGTTACTTGTGCATGTTATGTTTATGTTGAGGTGTTTAATCGCAATCGCAATTCTATCGTAATCGCAATCTAATCGCAAACGCTGAACGCAAGTTATTTATAGTGATTGTATGTTAGATATAGTAGTTAGGTTATTTATGTAACTAATGGGTAATACTATCGCATCGCTCGCTCGAATCGCATCGCAACGCTCAACACGCGAAATGAAACGACAAAACTCAACACGCCGGACACCTGGATCGAGTGGCCAACCGATCGAGTGGCCATCCGATCGGTGACCATTCCGACACCTCAGCACTTTCCCTTTATGGAAACCCTATAAATACCCTTCTGTCACATCATTTGTGATGTGACAGCTCCTTGTTCGACCAGCCACACTCAAGCACACATACCTCTCGATTTCTCGCGATTCTTGTAAGTTTTCAACCTAAATATTGTACTTCTATGATCTACACGCACTTCTTCATCTTTTTCACCATTGAATCTTAACTTTTAACCGTGAAATCACCGGGTTTGAGGTGTTCTAGGGTGATGTCTTCAGGGAGTTCTTATGAACTTCAAGGTTTGGCTTCATTCCACCAAGAACAACTTAGATCTGAAGGATTTCCACATGAATAAACAATGTTTACGCATAGATCTACACATATTCATGGTTAAAAGGATTGAAAGATGGTTTTCTAACTTTCTTTCAACTCTTTTACACTCAATGCACTCAAAACCGAAAGAATCGGAGCTCGTTCTGATCTTCTACTGCTTCTTAGTGCTGTGTTGGTTCAAGATCTGATTTCTATCTAAGAGACAACTGATTTCGGGTTAAACACGAACGACCATCATGAACAGTTAACTGATCGGACTAGGGCGATTCCTGTTCGATCGGATCACTTGGGTTAAGATGGGGTTTCTGTTGTTTAACACGTTATCACACCGTCT
The DNA here is from genome assembly GCA_030545235.1 of Helianthus tuberosus. Classification (NCBI taxonomy): domain Eukaryota; kingdom Viridiplantae; phylum Streptophyta; class Magnoliopsida; order Asterales; family Asteraceae; genus Helianthus; species Helianthus tuberosus. The sequence continues at coordinate 73,728,131 of CM060450.1, forward strand.
CGATCAAAACTGCAAACCTTTCAAAATAATCAAGTACCAAGACGATCAAGTCGTTGGGACGGATTTCCGTCTGATCGGATTGCCATCCAATCGGATTGCCATCCGATCGGATTGCCATCCGATCGAACAGCCATCCGATCGGCTTGCACTTGGTTTCACGCTTAACTTTTATTTTCAACTCTCAGGTTTTGAACGTCGAACGGATTACCGTCCGATCGGACAGCCATCCGATCGAACAACCATCCGACCATGTGACATTTGGAACTTCGACACTTAATCATTTTCATAATTTTCAAAGATCATCAGTAACTAACGAATAACCAACCGATCGGATTGCTATCCGATCGAGTGACAATCCTGCTGTGAACTTGTTCTCACTAAGTGTCCCACCAATCGGATCGCTATCTGTTCGATCGATCGACCTGAAGGGTAGAGATACTTCTCTGTTTTCAAAATGTTACAACGAAAACTTCAAAGCCATCATACGCAAACACATCCTACCAAACAGATGTCAATCCAATCGAATGGCCATCCGATCAAATGACCATCCGAACGGATTGACATCCGATCGACTGGCCATCCGATCGGATTACCATCCGAAACTTGGTACTTTTGCGCCGTTTATCATGCCACTCATCGTTTATGCTATCGTTAACTATTCAGGCTAATCTCTCTCAGCGCTCCCTTCAATCCAAGAGAGTGTTTACTTGTTAAGCACGATCTGTGTGTATACTCGATCCCTTTTTGCTTTACGCACTTTTGGGTGTTACATACGTTACTTATTCTAAATCACATCTATCACACAACACAACGCAACACTATTTATACGCTGACCGTTACTGCATGATACGTGTTACTCGATGAATGCTTGTATGTTATGTTAACACAGTGATTGTTGCCTGACGCCTTTGCAACGATAGTACTATTTGTTTGGACTCAGCACCTGTCGTGGACAGGGGTTGTTAAGGTTACCTCTCACATGTCACAGTGGTGATATGTGTTGCGCATTCTACAACTCGCAGTCTAGTCTGTGCATATTTCATTGTCGATAATCTACTAGCTTCGCATTATACATGTTACATGTTGGTTATGCGTAAATTATTTCGAACTCTATCATGCTATATCAAACTTGTATGCTCACCTTTACACTATGTGTATTGACCTTTATTTTAACGTATGTGACAGGTGTTTAGGATGCTTTGCTTGTTACTTGCTGGAATCAAATTAGGATGGAGTCTTAGAAACAAACAATTAAATGAAATCTGAGTTGTCGGAATGGTTAATTTGTCTTTGAGAACAATATCTATAATAACTGTTTTTATTTTATATGTTTATGGTATGGGACATGAACCTTTAATATATTATAACTAATAGTTGTTATGGATTCTCCTGGACAATCTGTTTCGCTCAATGTCGTGCCTCGATGATTCCGCCATCGGTTGGGGTGTGACAGATTGGTATCAAAGCCATAACTATAGGGAATTAGGCAAGACTCGACCTAGTCTGGGTCGATGTCTTAGAAACGACCTAGTCTATAGTCTAAGTACCAACAGCCTGACTCGTACATGCCCAGTATGGGTTTTTGTACGAGCTTACTACTATTTCTCGCTCGCACTCGCTGAACGCTACACTATTACTGCACTCTAATTCCCGAAAATAAATGAGTGGTTAGGTTGAGATTAGGTGTGAAAACCGCAAACTCTCGACCAAATCGCTTGTTCGACCTGCATTTTTATCAATAAACAAGAGAATTTGCGTTGAATCAGGAGTGAAATCCGTACTTTAACGCAGATTTTCTCCACTATTTCATCACAACAGGAACGAAGTCGTTAAGTCAGGTGTGGAATCCAAACCTTGATAACTAGTTTCGTTCTTATTTTGGTTTTACAAAGATCTCACCAAAGTCTCGACGGACTCCAACGACTTGAAGTCACACTGCAACTAGAAGGATGCGTGCCTTTTACCCAAATCGAGGTGAGAGCACAGTCCTGAAAGCCAAAAAGTGTGTACCAAAAGTCCTTGTGAATAGTTGAATCACTTTGGGCAGTCGACGTCTATCAGCCGCAGACAATCTATTCTCGACTTTTATGTGTTTCGATTCTGAGCCTGCAACTACTGACTCTGATATTTGTCGTTTTACGGGGATTTTATGTGTTTTATGTGGTTTTACCTGATTATATGTTTCAACTTTGGTGATTTATACGCTTTTCGTTATTCGCTTTGATCGACACACACAATACGCACTGCACATCTATCTCAATATGCTAACAAATCGTTGTTGTCTGTGGACGATCGCCTGCTATGATACTCGCTTATGCTATGATACTCGCTTATACTATGCTAATCGCAATCGCTATCCTCGAACACGCGAAACTTGAATGATAAAGGAACACATCGGATGCATATAGGTGAATACGTGCAAAACATAGTGTGATTTCCGTGGCTTACGTGTTTATGTGCCTTATGTGCCTATGTGCTTCTGTGATTATGTGCCTATGTGTTCAGGTGCTTATGTGATTGATTGTGTTCTTGAGCTTTATATGCTATAGTTTAGAGCTGAGCACGAGTCTATATTAGGGTAAATTAAAATCGTATAGCATTTTGAATCCTATGGCGCTATCTGTTGCAGACAATGTCGTCATTTGGATCATTTCACTCACGTTCCACTCGCCGCAATCATGATGACAAACGCATCGCCGCCCTCGTCGCTAAGCAAATGGCGAAAGTTATCCCCCAGATTGTTAGTGAGCTGAATGAAAACGCTAGCAAATCTTCTGAAGAGTCAAGGACTGATGCTCCTAAAGCTGCGTTTAGCTTCAAGCAGTTCAAAGCCTGCGGCCCGAAAGAGTTTACCGGTGAAGATGGGCCTACGGCTATGTTCCAATGGTTTGATTCTATCGAAGTCTGCTAGAGTGGTGGTCCTGATAATCTCCGTATTCTTAACGTCACTAGCGTCTTCCAATCCCGAGCTCTGGATTGGTGGACGACCGAGAGAAACAAACGCGGAAATGATGCGGCTTACGGGCTGACGTGGGATGACTTGAAGGACGTCATGATGCAAGAGTTCTACCCTCCTCACGAGCGCCAAAAGCCGGAGGACGAGTTCTGGCATATCAAGAAGAAAGATGGAGACAACGTTGGTTTGACTGCTCGCTTCAAGCAGCTAAGCATAATCTGTCCTTGCCAAGTTACCACGCCTGAAATCACCATTAATAAGTATATCCGTGCTCTTCCGGATTGCGTGGTTGATTTCGTTCAAGCTGCAAAGACGAAAACAATTGAGGAAACCTTTTTGCTCGCTGCTGAGATCAACGACAAGCGAGTCAAGTCTGGTTACTGGGATAAAGCTTCCAAGAATCTACATCAAGCTACCACTGCTCCAACCTCTGAAACCGCCGCCGCTCCGCAGTTTTCAAAGTCCTCTAGCCGAAAGAGGAAGAACAACAGCAGTTCCAGCAACAAGAACTGTGCGATTACTACTGCCCCGCTCCAATCAGTTCCTGCCCAACCGCAGCCTCAACACCGCCAAGTAGTGGCACCGGTTACCAACGCACCGCCAGCAAAGCGTGCGTATACTGGTCCTCACACGACTTGCCTTACTTGTACCTATCACCACCCTGTGCGAATCTCTTGCAGATACTGTGTGCATTGCAACATGTACGGCCACTTCACCGCCAACTGCCGTACAGGGCCACGTCAAACCCCAGCTCCAACCCAAGGTCAAGCTCCTGCTCAACAAGCTCTACTTACTGCTCCTCAAGGCCATCAAGCGACTCTTGCACCCGCGATCAATGCTAGAGCTTGCTATGCGTGTGGTGATCCCAACCACTTCGCAAACATGTGCCCCAATCGAGTGGTTAAGCAAGAGCCACAACAGCTGCAGCCCCAGCAGCAGCCTCAGCAACAACAACAACAACCAGCAGCCCGCGGACTTGCTTTCAACATAAACGCTCGCCAGTCTCAAGCAGACAACAATGTGGTCAATGGTACGTTCCTTGTGAATGGTATATATGCTTCATGTTTGTTTGATATGTCACACCCCGACCACGTAAAACAACAAATCATGGTGGAAACGTCGGGGAGTGTCGTAACAGAATCATTGTTTCACACCCATGGATTAAATAATTTCGTTTTATTGAATTATTGAACTCATTGTTTTATTACAAATTAAATGAATACAAATATTGTCTTTCGAATTTTAAAGTCACTAAGGCACGAGTCCATCCTATGTATAGCATGTATCAACAATTATCACATAACAGCACCTGAAACATGTGTAAAAATAGGTACGTCAGCATAAAAATGCCTGTGAGATACATAGGTTTTATTGTAATAGGATTCATGACTTGTAAATTTAGAGAAAAATGTTTAATCAAAAATAGTCATGAACCTTAAAATTTTTTCTTTTATAAATCATACTAAAATTTATAAGAAATCAGATGATATAACAGAATAATGCATAAATAAATAATTAAGTAAAATGAGTTTGTATAAAATATGTTTTTGTTAAAAAGGTTTATAGTATACATAAAAATATACTTTGGTTTTAAGAAAGTCAAATAAGTAATATATTAAAATATATTTCAGTTCTAAAATAATTAAACAGATAGTATATTAAATATACTTTAGTAAACAAAATAATAGTTTTCAGTAGTATATCAAAATTATACTTTGGTTTTATTAATAACATATTAAACTATGCTTTGGTTATATAAATAACATATTAAACTATGTTTTGGTTTTATAAATAACATATTAAACTATGTTTTGGTAATTAACAAAATATATGTTGTTTTTGTACAATATCACATATGAGAGTATATCAAACTATACCTTTGGGAGTATAACAAAATATACAATAAAAATGTGATTTAAGAATTCAACCAAACCTTAGTGCATCAAACTACACCAATTGAGACTATAGAAATACCACAAAGGCAATCTCTATTTGGATAAAAATATCGGTTTCTGACATTCCATGACAACTGGAATGGGGTGTCTAATCCTATAGCGTTATATCATACTACCAATCGGTCTGGTGAACATAAAATAAGTACAACTCAACAATTAATTTTATAATATTTGAAAAATCAGTGTTTAAACCATAAATAATCATTCAGTTTGTCAAAAAAATAAGTACTAATATGTATAATCAGTTATACTTTGAAATCATGAACATAACAAATAGGTACACACGCATCACCCCAAAACATTGAAAACAATAAAAGAGGGGACTATGTACTCACTTGAGAGTGCTTAGAAGTCTTGAACAACTACCAAGCAAGATAGAGGGATCACGGAAATCAAACGGCACCTAATATAGGTATCTACATTAATAAACTGGACCTAAATCGAAAGATCAGATGGGATAAGGTTTCGTAAACCAAATGAGTGTTGGAACTCATATGATATGGTTTAACAAAGCCTACATACTAAAACGAAACCTAACCTAAGTGCTTACGACCCATTATGACCCGTTTAGGTAGCTTATGCTACTTTAACGCGTCGTTCGCGTAAAACGCGTTTGGACCGCCTAACTAGTCCTTTGATAAGTAAAATATGCCTTAACATGTCTAATATTGTTGCCTAATCAGTTTAGATGTCAAAAATTATGTTACATATGCTTAAAATGAATTTTGGCGTAAAAAGGGCATTTTGGTCATTTTCCTAAGGCATATAAACTACCTATCATATAACTAACTAAACGAAGTGACCATAAGGTATAACCTCGGAAGGTTATTCCCTATACAACTATGGTCACCTAATGTGTTTGGTCGGATCCTAATGATCGACCAAACGGGTCGGGTTCGAAAGTATAAGCGGTTGTTTAGACCGCTTACCTTACGACCCTACATAAGCACTAATCTAAAAGTGACGAGCTAAACATGTTTAACAAAGTTTGAAAACAAGTTAGATATCAAAACAAACGGTTTTGATACCCAATAAAAGTTTGGTTACAAAATACGCTTAAATACGCATTTTGGCTGAAACTACGACTCGTCACTACACCTAATCAAAGTGGTAATCAGTAGGTATAGTCACTTGGGACTATAACCATCGTGATTACGCTCACGTTGTGAAGTTTAAACGAACTTCGTGTTGACCATAAACTGGTCAATGCAGAAAGTCAAACACCGTTTGACTTTCGTGCTTGAAAACGCATAAAAGAACGAAAGAATACTTACAACGGGTCCAAGAAATGGAAGTTTGATCCAATTATTCTCAGGTATGAAGTGAAATCACTCCAACTTAGAGAACAAATCAGATCAAGTGTGAAGAAAATGGAAGTGGGGGTTGGGTATTTATAGAAAACCAAGAACCGTTAGGATTGTTTCTCGATTCCCGAGCTTTAATCTGGACCGTCCAAGTGGGCACAAGGTTTTGAAATACTAGGGGTGACCCAAAACCATCAAATGGTATTGCAAATGTTACAAAATAGCCCCTAAACTTCAAGACAAGTGCTGAAAATGGACTTGCTGTTGCAAAAATGGAGTTTCTGCCCAGATATGGTGGTGGCGTGCCACCACAGCAACACCAGATAGTGGTGGCATGATGCCACCATGTAACAGTTCCCAAAAAGTTTGCCAAAATGGCAGAAATGGTCCCTGCACATGTTTAAGGCCATTTTCGATGCATTTAAACCCCGTTAACCCATTTTCAAGGCTCAATAATGAAGTTTAAGTATAGGGGACATGAAACATGCTCAAAAACATCTCGGATGTCGGTTCGTTTGGCCGTACGGTTGCGTGGTTTGGTTAATTACGACGAAACACGAACGGACGCGAAAAACGATCCAAATTACGAGACGAATGGAATTTTATCATGCCAATCACTAAAATAAAATATTTTAATGATCACATAAAATTTTGGATGTCCGGATGTATTCAGAACATAAGATATGCGCGAAAGTGCAAACTTATGCACTTTTTGACGCTTTTAGTCCCTATTGATCAATAAAGTTTATTTTAGCATACCGAACCCCTCAAAGCCTATTTCTAAGATATTTAAAGGATATTTAGGGTATGTTTAACTTATGATCATGTTCCGGAATGTTCGTTACAGTACGAATCGGCATACTTTCACAGTTTGTCATAATTAGTCCCAGTAAGCGAATAAACTTGATTTCGACACACCAAACCTTCCAAAACTTATTTCTAAGTTATGTAAAGGTTATCTAAGGTATGTTAAGCCTATTTCACTATTCCGGAGTGTTTTTTGCATTAAAATGGTTATATTTACGCATCAGATCGCGTATAACCTTCCAGAAAGCGATTTAGAGCTTGAAATCAAACAAGAATTGATATGTGCAAACGATACACATATTTATACAAATCCTAAGTATGAAATACAATATTTCATTGATTTGGTATTTGTTTGATGGTTGAAGTGACACAGGTGTCGCATGATACTGGAGCCGATAACTGTTTTGTATCGTTTGAATTCGAAAAGCTCCTTAATCGTAAGGTCACCCATCTACCCTCGACGTTCGATGTTGAAGTTGCCACCGGAAGGACCATCGCCGTCAACTCTGTTCTACGTGATTGTACGCTTGAACTTAACAATCACGTCTTCCCTATCGACCTTATTCCGATGCAGCTCGGTAGTTTTGACATCATAGTAGGCATGGAATTTCTACGCAAAAATCGTGCTGAAGTTGTTTGCTTCGATAAGATGATTCGTTTCTCGCTTGCTAATGGTGACCTACTTTGTGTGTATGGTGAAACTCCTTCGAAAGGTCTTAAACTCATATCATGTGTCCAAGCTAGCAAGTATCTCCACAAAGAATACAGAGCTTTCTTGGCTAACATTGTAGTAGCAGAGAAGGAAAAGAAAGGAAACTCATGAGTAAAAGACGTTATCATTGTTTGTGAATTCCCTAATGTTTTTCCCGACGAATTACCCGGATTGCCACCCGCTCGTGATATAGATTTCCGAATCGACCTCATTCCTGGAGCAAATCTTGTCGTTAAAGCGCCTTACCGTCTCGCTCCTTCTGAAATGCGCGAACTCTCGAGTCAGCTCCAGGAACTCCTTGATAAAGGCTTTATTCGCCCTAGCACCTCTCCATGGGGCGCGCCTATCCTTTTCGTCAAAAATAAGGATGGTTCGTTTCGGATGTGCATCGACTATAGGGAGTTGAATAAGCTGACAATCAAGAATCGCTATCCCTTGCCTCAAATCGATGATTTGTTTGATCAGTTACAAGGTGCTACATGTTTCTCGAAGATCGATCTACACTCAGGCTATCACCAGTTATGCATTCGAGAGGAGGATATGGTCATTACGAGTTCATTGTCATGCCTTTTGGTTTGACTAACGCCCCCACAGTTTTCATGGATCTAATGAATCGAGTGTGCAAACCCTTCCTTGATCGCTTCGTAATCGTATTCATCGACGATAACCTAATCTATTCCAAGTCAAAAGCCGAACACTCGCAGCATCTCCGTTTGGTTCTTGAGTTACTCCAGGGAAACCGTCTCTACGCCAAATTCTCCAAGTGCGAATTTTGGCCGGAGGAGGTCCAATTCTTGGGTCATATAGTCTATAGTCAAGGTATCCACATTGACCATGCGAAGATCGAAGTTGTTAAGATTTGGGTTACACCCAAGAACCCGTCTGAAGTTCGTTCTTTTCTCGGACTGGTAGGCTATTATCGCCGTTTTATCGAAGGATTTTCTTAGATCGTTGTGCCGCTTACCTTTCTTACGCATAAGGACAAACCTTTTGTTTGGGGAATTAAACAAGAGGAAGCCTTTCAAACTCTCAAAGCTATGCTTTGCAATGCTCCCGTGCTCTCACTGCCCGATGGAAACGACGACTTCGTAGTCTACTGCGATGCCTCAAACCTTGGTCTTGGTTGTGTTCTCATGCAACGAGATAAGGTTATCGTGTACGCTTCTCGACAGCTCAAGATCCACGAGAAGAACTACACCACACACGACCTCGAGCTTGGCGCAGTTGTTTTTGCGTTAAAGATTTGGTGACACTACCTTTACGGTACCAAGTGTACGATCTTCACCGATCATAGGAGCCTACAACATATCTTTGACCAGAAGGAACTGAATATGCATCAACGCCAGTGGGTAGAACTACCCTCAACGATTACGACTGTGAGATTCGTTACCATCCTGGCAAAGCAAACGTAGTTGCCGATGCTCTCAGTCGACGAAGCTATTTGCATAGCGTTCGTAATATTCAAGCCCAGAATTATCTCGACACCCTCATCCGTGACGCGCAGCATGCTTGTTTTACTGAACATATTTTGAAGAAGGAAAGGATTCTAAATGATGGCGCCCAACTCGAGAATAAATCGAATGGTATCTTTCATTATTTGGACCGAATCTGGATTCCCAAGCGTACGAATTTGTGACAACTTCTGATGGACGAAGCCCACAAATCACGATATTCGATTCATCCCGGTGTTGACAAGATGTACCAGGACATACGCTACAAGTCTGGTGGTCGGGCATGAAGAAGGATATTGCTATCTATGTTTCGAAGTGCCTGACTTGTTCCAAGGTCAAGGCCGAATAGCAAAGACCCTCTGGTTTACTCGTACAACCCGAGATCCCGATGTAGAAATGGGAGAGTATAGCTATAGACTTTATAACGAAACTCCCGCGCACGACGTCAGGTCATGACAGCATTTGGGTTGTAGTCGACCGTTTGACTAAATCAGCTCATTTCCTGCCGATACAAGAAGACTTTAAGGTAGAAAAATTAGCCTGAATCTACACCGATGAGATCATTTGTCGACACGGGACGCCTCGTGACATCATCTCTGACCGCGATGGTCGGTTTACCTCGCGTCTTTGGGAAACGTTTCAATCTGCTCTCGGTACTACGCTTAATCTAAGTACCGCTTTCCATCCCCAAACCGACGGTCAGACTGAAAGAACGATTCGCACCCTTGAAGACATGCTCCGATCGTGTGTCATAGATTTCGGTGGTTATTGGAACGCGCACTTACCTTTGGTCGAATTCTCGTACAATAATAGTTATCATTCTAGCATCCAAATGGCACCGTTTGAGGAATTATGCGGAAGGAAATGTCGATTGCCTATTATATGGCACGAGATCAGAGACGCGCAAATTACCGGTCCTGAGCTGTTGCAAGACACGACTGACAAAATCCTCAAAATCTGAGACAACCTGCTGAAAGCTCGGAGCCGACAGAAAAGTTACGTCGATAGATGCCGCAAGCCCCTTGAATTTGACGTTGGCGATCACGTACTCCTAAAGGTTGCACCTTGGAAGGGGGTGATCAGATTCGGCAAGAAAGGAAAGCTCGTGCCTCGATATGTTGGACCCTTTAAGGTTCTGGAAAGAATTGGGAAAGTGGCCTACAAACTCGAACTACCGGAGGAACTTAGTAATGTCCACCCGACTTTCCACGTTTCGAACCTCAGAAAGTGCTTGGCCGACCAGGAATTACATGTCCCTCTTGAGGATTTACAAGTGGACGAAACATTACACTTCGTGGAAAAGCCTGTCGAGATGATGGGACGAGAAACCAAGGTGCTCAGACCTTCACGCATTCCCATTGTGAAGGTTCGCTGGGAAGGAAAACGCGGCGCAGAGTTCACCTGGGAACTCGAAAGTGACATGAAGGCGCAGTACCCGTAGTTGTTTGTTACGGCTAAAGCCTAATTTCGGGACGAAATTCCCTTAAGTAGGGGAGGCTGTAACACCCCGTGTTTCGAAAGTTAAAGTTAAAGTCAAAGTCAAGATTGAAGTCAAAGGAAGAAAAGATTGCTAATTGCGATCGGTCACTCCTTGCTCAACTATTGTTTTGACTTCTTTGACTTGTAATCGAATCTATTATTTATTTGTTTTAGTTGTATTATGTGGAGTATCTATTAATAATCAAGTTTTAATCGTAATTTACGTGTGTTTAGTCGAGGATTAAACGCATGTCTAATCGCTAATCGACTTATCGCTATCGCATCGCAACTCAAATTATGTGTTTTGGATATTGTTTTACGTGTGTGTGCCATTATGTGTTACTTGTGCATGTTATGTTTATGTTGAGGTGTTTAATCGCAATCGCAATTCTATCGCAATCACAATCTAATCGCAAACGCTGAATGCAAGTTATTTATAGTGATTGTATGTTAGATATAGTAGTTAGGTTATTTGTGTAACTAATGGGTAATACTATCGCATTGCTCGCTCGAATCGCATCGCAACGCTCAACACGCGAAACGAAACGAAACGAAACGAAACGACAAAACTCAACACGCCGGACACCTGGATCGAGTGGCCAACCGATCGGGTGGCCATCCGATCGGGTTGCCATCCGATCGGACTGCCATCCGACACCTCAGCACTTTCCATTTATGGAAACCCTATAAATACCTTCCTGTCACATCATTTGTGATGTGACAGCTCCTTGTTCGACCAGCCGCACTCAAGCACTCATACCTCTCGATTTCTCGCGATTCTTGTAAGTTTTCAACCTAAATCTTGTACTTCTATGATCTACACGCACTTCTTCATCTTTTTCATCGTCGAATCATAACTTTTAACCGTGAAATCATCGGGTTTGAGGTGTTCTAAGGTGATGTCATCATGGAGATCTTATGAACTTCAAGGTTTGGCTTCATTCCACCAAGAACAACTTAGATCTGAAGGATTTCCACATGAATAAACAATGTTTTCGCATAGATCTACACATATTCATGGTTAAAACGATTAAAAGATGGTTTTCTAACTTTCTTTCAACTCTTTTACACTCAATGCACTCAAAACCGATAGAATCGGAGCTCGTTCTGATCTTCTACTCCTTCTTAGTGATGTGTTGGTTCAAGATCTGATTTCTATCTAAGAGATAACTGATTTTGGGTTAAACACGAACGACCGTCGCGAATAGTTAACTGATTGGACTAGGGCGATTCCTGTTCGATCGGGTCACTTGGGTTAAGATAGGGTTCTGTTGTTTAGCACGTTATCACACAGTCTCTATCAAAACTCCAAAACCTTTCAAAATAATCAAGTACCAAGACAATCAGGTCGTTCGGACGGATTGCCGTCCGATCGGATTGCCATCCGATCGAACAGCCATCCGATCGGCTTGCACTTGGTTTCACGCTTAACTTTTATTTTCAACTCTCAAGGTTCTGAACGTCGAACGGATTACCGTCCGATCGGATAGCAATCCGATCGAACGACCATCCGACCATGTGACATTTGGAACTTCAACACTTAATCATTTTCATAATTTTCAAAGATCATCAGTAACTAACGGATTACCAACCGATCGGATTGCTATCCGATCGAGTGACAATCCTGCTGTGTGTGACAACCCGCACTAAACCAGGTATCCGTACAACTTAATTACTGATTAATTACTGCTTGATTACTGTGCAACATTGAACTAGCTAATGAATTGCTACTATTATACTGATACATGAACATAACTGCATCATACTTTACTTGCTGTCACACTATATTTTGCTTATTGCACCTTCGTGACAAACTTGATGCACTAAACGCACAGTAGCACGATACACGGATACACGGTGGACATGCTGATATAACCAGCATCAGGCAGACACTGCCTCTAAGGCCTGTAAGAGCCTGAGAAAGTTACTACACTAGTGGAGAGTGTAGGAATACAAGTATTGTAGAACCGCGTCTCTAGGGATAAGTTACAGTGAACGGATGTGCCTAAAACGTACTTTAAGTACAAAACACAGCACTTTAATAATTTAACCAGCTTCTAGCTAACTAGTAAAGTGCTAAAATATGGGAAAAATATCACTAGACACTTTCTAAAGTGCTGGAAATTAAACTGTGTCACTAAAAGTATCAAAAACGACACTTTAAAGCTTTTGTAACACTTTAACGGATTACTATCCAACCGAACAACCGGACTTTACCCGGAACACGAAAATATTTATATTTTCACTATTATTATTTTTCTAAGCCAGTTAGGGTCCCTGATTACCCTAACACCCGTCATAATACGCAACATACAACTAACAAGGTTAGACACTTAACCTAACCTAATTAACCTAAACTAAACCCCTAACTAATCAAATTACAATCGAACTAACCCAACCCCCCCACCATAACCGTCCCCTAACTAATGGGGAACACATTAGTACATTGATCCATTATAATATTGTGTTATGTTGGACATCCCACTAACATTAAGACCTTTGGATAATTACCTCTACAATTCTCTATAAATAACACTTGTATGCATGAATTTATTATCACTAATTTCCACCAACAAGAATCTTTCACCCTTGCCCTCCCCACCTTCGGCCGAACTACCTCACCCACACCATCACATTTTCAACTTTGTTTCCTTGCATTCCAAGACCATACAAGCCTCACAAGACGCGTTTTAGGAGCTTTGGTGCAAGTGGAACGCGAAGGACCTCGTTTGTTAGCTTTTATCCACCCGTTTTTCGTCACGATTCTTCCCTAGCCCCGAGCTAGAGGTATATCACTTAAAACTTGTTTTTACACATATCTAAAGTGGATAAAAGGATTTTTGTCGGTTGAATCTCGTTATGTTAAAAGATGATGCATTAAAGTCTAGTAAAACTATAAAAATGGAGGTTAATAGCACATGTCCTGTGTAAAAGTCGTAGGACTTGAAATTTGTGTTTATCTAGACCCGATCTATAATGTGGTAGCTCGAATCTTCGTTTAACCCGACTTTGTTAAATCACGTATCACCACATAAGCTTGTTTTTGAAAGATACAAGGGTTAAAAGTGAAACACTACCACATTTTAGAGACATGAACTTGTAAGGAAATATTTTACTTGTGTAAAAGTGTTTTAACCGGTAAAAGGGTGTTTAAAACTAGTGGATCTACGTATCCGCAAGTGGTATCTTCAAAGGACCACACATTTAAGAACCATGTATTTTAAAGGAACGGATCTTACAATGCTAAGAATGATATTTAGAACACACAAGTGTGTAAACACTTGTGTGACGCATATTTCGACAAAAATAACTATTTTTGGGAAAAATAACTAGAAGTTGTAAAAGACGGATTCTCTAAAAACGAGGTTTTTACAAGATTGGAAGTACTTTATATAAAGATCTACATATATAAATGGGATTTATAATATAGATTCGGAAGAACTACAAGTTCATGCGACTATGCAAATTTACATATTTATTGACTAGTTTGATTTGTCGGAAGTTGTTTGATTGAATAAAGAAGTTGATTGATTTGATTATTAAAAGAAAATGATACGCTTGAAAGCGTGGCCACCTCCAGTTACAGAGGAAACTCTGGCGAAATTTTTCCAAAAACCTAACACTTAAACTTGTTTACATTACAAGTGTTAGAATCATTTTTGACATGATTTCAAAACATAAATTTCGCCATGACTTAAATTACTAAATATTCGGAGGTGGGATTTTCACAAAATATTAACGTGATAAATATATATTTTCACACACTGTTTATGACTATTTTGTGAAACACATAAATATTATTTTTAGAGTAAAAATAATGTTTACGAACGATAACGACTCCAAAAGTGATACTAACGCTTTCGCCATAAATACATAAGTTACACCGGTAATTATATTACCACTTGTATGTTAAAACGTAACTTACACAATTTCGGAAATATTTATGAGCGCATACTTCAAACAACGTATTTTGGATAAATACTTATATTTTGGAGTTGAATATATATGAAGGTTAAGTGAGACTTAATGATGGAAAATATTACGCACATGTATTAAATCCCCCATCCTTGGGAAGGAAAATAACTATCAAGCACATACAAAATGTAACACGAAATAGTTGTCTAACTATTTCCCGCAAACATAAACTGTAAAGCTAAAGCACGGCCGTCCGTCTAATAGATTTAGCACTTGTAGGTCATTGCACAGCTTACAGTACCAGGAGACGCTTGATAGAGTTTACGCATCCACTGTGAGTTCATGTCCCCCTTTTCTCTAACTGTTTTCAGTTTACTTAACTGCGGGGGTGAAATACATGTTACTATGATTTACGAGTACTTTACAACGGTATGTTTAACGTAAGGAGGTGTTATACGATCATGTGAGTGGATAGGAACACATGGGGCCATTAGTCCTCATGGAGGGACCGAGGGACAGGAGCGGTAGATCTATCTGGGTGTAGCGAGCCCAGCCCCCGGACAAACTAGAAACGTACCGTGGGGTGACTTTGTCCACATACTTTGCCGTGGCGAAATCTGCTAGGTTTGAGTCTCCCTATTTGCACTTCACATATGTCAGTGGCCTTGCAAACCATTGGTGATCACAAGTCCTCTTACAACTGCTACATACCACAACTATTTTATACTCACAAGTGTTTTACATACTCACTTACACATGAACTCGCTCAACATTATTGTTGATTTTTCAACTCACATGTATTTCAGGAAATTAAACGGATCTGGCACGGTATGGAACGTTTTCCGCTGCATAATGTCATGAAGTCATCAGGGTTTAGGGGATGTGTCTCTTACCTGGACAAGACACAGTCCCTAAACCACGTTTAGGTTATGTTTTAATTTGTAAGGTTGTTGAACAAGGTTGTGGTTGTTGGTTAAAACAATGGTATTGTATGATATTTTCAAACTTAATGGATGACTTGCATGGTTTTTAAATTCATATAGCTTGTTATGGTTAAGCTATGGTATTAAGAAGTCACACCAAAATTTAACCACGCTTCCGCAAAGCCAGGGTGTGACAGCTTGGTATCAGAGCTCTGATCATAGCGAACTAGGATTCTGTCTCGAGTCTAGACTATGATCACTAGGGCTCTCACGAAAACATTTTTCTGCATACCACTTAAGTCCAGATCCACAACTTTTTACAAACAAATGTTGAGCACATTTTATTTATTATTCTAGACTCAGTCTGGGAGGCTGAGGTAGGAGGCTAGTGGGACTAGAAGTGTTGACTAGTGGGACTAGAAGTGTTGGCTAGTGGGACTAGAAGTGTTGGCTAGTGGGACTAGAAGTGTTGACTAGTGGGACTAGAAGTGTTGACTAGTGGGACTAGAAGTGTTGGCTAGTGGGACTAGAAGTGTTGGCTAGTGGGACTAGAAGTGTTGACTAGTGGGACTAGAAGTGTTGGCTAGTGGGACTAGAAGTGTTGGCTAGTGGGACTAGAAGTGTTGGCTAGTGGGACTAGAAGTGTTGGCTAGTGGGACTAGAAGTGTTGGCTAGTGGGACTAGAAGTGTTGGCTAGTGGGACTAGAAGGATGATTTGAATGTTTACGTGGTGACTACATGTTTATATGACTATATGATTGATTATTATACGTATATGTGTTCGGGTTACAAACGTCATGCTTTCATCAAGTACTAGAAAGACGGACACTACAAATCCCATGACCATAGTATCAGACGACATAGATCATCAAAGCACGAGGTGTACATTTCTGATACTACCGGCACAGACAACGACGACTCTCAGCCCTCTGTGCGCTGCCTGAAGTCGTAGCAGAGCCTACTAATGGCTACCTTGTTGGGAATTTGCCCCCCCTGCCGCTTATCTCGTTGTTGATATGCCCCCGACGTTGTCTCTGAAGACGATGTCGAACTACTAAGAGGAGGACCCACATGAGGGCGAGGCCCTATTGCTGCTGGTATTAGACTACTGCATGCGGACGCTCCTGTAGGGGGAACTCATGTCCATTCCCCTATCCCAGACTCATTTGAGTCTCTGACATCCGCACCTTCGCACATACAGGGAATGCAGCACCACTTACACGACGCCGACCCTGATATGGCATCATCAGCTGCACCGGATCCCGCACACAGATTTGAGTTTGATCGCGATAATGAGGACAATTCCGTTTTTTCCGCCTGGTGTTGATCCAGACCATGACATTGAGTTCATGCACTTAGACCAGCCCTTGGGGGACCCTGTAACCCCTGTGATTGTTGATCCAACTGATTTTGAGATGGAGTTTTTGATTCGAAGCTAGCCATGGCCCCTGAGCCAGGCGTTGCTCCTGACCCCGCATTGGAGTATGACCCTGTTCATGCCAATGCACCGGCTGTTGCTCCTTGATTGATCATCTGCTTGGATGAGAGAAAATTTGGGGTAACTGTGCAAGACAATTTATTATTACGGGGGCCCATGTAATAACGATTTGTGGTGCACAGGAATCCTGGTGGACTCTGCAGGTCACGCGGATGATAACCAATGCAGCAGGAAATAACTTAAACACAAATGACCTAGACGATGTAGCCTCGAGTTCATTCTATTACAAGCAACAAGCCAAATTGACAAGCCTATGTGAAGGCTCAGGAATTTATTTTCCCCACTTATACAGTGAGTATATCTGCGAGTGAAATGGGGTGATTACATGATGGCTTACGTTGCTATGTATATACCCCATAGACAATTGAAACATTGTCCAACCCGCTTCACGCTATTTCGACAAAAAGGGAATGTCACCCAGGCGTGACACAAACACCAGTACATTGCCAAGGACAGAAGCCGAGCTGCAAGAACGCATCTCACAGATAAATGCACGACATGAAGCCCTCCACTCTAAGTACAACGATGGCATTACTGGAGATAACCCTCCAACTGGCTACACCTATAAACAGCTCCTGAACTGCAAGCCTTTGAACTTTGATGGAACAGGAGGCACCGTTGCATTTGTTCGCTGGTCCGGGAAGACCGACTCCATTCTAAGAATGGGTAACTGTTCGCCCCAACAGAGTGTTACCTACATCTCGGGGATATTTCTAGATGGCACACTCTCTTAATGGAACCTCCAGGTTCAGACCCTTGGCACAGACGCTGCTTATACACTGAGCTGGGACGAGCTCAAGGAAACGATTAAGAAGAAATGTTGTTTTAGGACTGAAACTCAGAAACTTGACGTGGAGTCTTGGAATTTGAGAATGGACGAACCAGAGACTCCTGAACATGTCCAGTGATCGCACGACTTGTCTAGGGTCGTCCCCTACTAAGTCATTGATGTAGTATGATATAGTGGTGTACTTGTAAGCTTTACATTGTGGTCTCGAATTGTGGCAATACAATCGCAGTATTCTCATCACATGCGATGTTTAATCAATAGTTTATGTCCTATAGCATAAGAGGTTATGTGATTGACTTGTTAATAACATGAGATGTTATGTGTTGGTATTGTTGAATGCATACGTACACTTCACTCGCTATGACCTAACCTATGTGTAACATCTTTTAGAAGATGCCGCCAACACGCC
Organism: Helianthus tuberosus; assembly: GCA_030545235.1. NCBI lineage: Eukaryota > Viridiplantae > Streptophyta > Magnoliopsida > Asterales > Asteraceae > Helianthus > Helianthus tuberosus. Next base: position 73,746,330 of record CM060450.1, read on the forward strand.
CTACGCCAATGCCAATGCCTACTAATGAGGCAGAGCTACAGCAAGTCACATACATTTCAGGGCTGTTTCTAGATGGAGCCCTATCCTGGTGGAACCTACAAGTACAAACTCTAGGCGAAGCTGCCGCCTACGCCCTGACTTGGGCCGAATAGAAAGAACTGATGCGCAAAAAGTACTGTTCACGCGCAGAAATTCAAAGGTTGGAGACTGAATTTTGGCACTTAAAGATGGACGGTCCAAAGGTTGCGGAATACGTCCAAAGGTTTCACGACTTATCTCAAGTGGTTCCTTACATGGTTACGCCTGAATACAAGCAAATCGAGCGCTTCATTTGGGGTTTGGCTCCCCAAATAATAAGCATGGTAACCTCCTCCAAACCAGCAACTATCACTGAGGCCATCGATTTAAGCGTGGCTCTCACCGAGGAGGCGATTCGTTTAAACAAGTTTGATGAAGTCAAGGCAAAGAAGACAGAGACTCACGTTGAGTCCTCAGGAGATAACAAAAGGAAGTTTTCGAACTTCAAACAAGGCGTCAGTATGGCAGTAAAGAAAGGAAAATCAGCTGGCAGTGCCAAGAAAGGAAAGGGGTACCAGGGCACCCAGCCCAAATGCAACAACTGCCAACGCCACCATACTGGCCATTGTAACGTGAAAGTTTGCGAATCTTGTGGAAAACCGGGCCACTCAAAGGAATCCTGCTGGGCTAGTGCGGGCCGGGGAGGCCAGGGAGGATATATGAATAGAAACGATAATCGTGGTGGTTTGGGAAATCGCCCACAAGGGAATAATCAAGGCTACAATGCAAATCAAGCCGGAACTGCCAATCAAAACAACCCGCCAGTTGGGGATGGTGCGGGAAGTGGAAAAAGATTAGGATGTTTTCATTGCGGTGACGTTGGGCACTTCAAGAGGGACTGCCCGGGATTGAACCAAGCCCGTGGAAGGGTGTTCCAGATCGGTGCACGGGAAGCACGCCAGGATCCCAACGTTGTCACTGGTACGTTCCCTGTAAATCAACGCTATGCATCTGTTCTGTTTGATATTGGTGCCGACTATAGCTTCGTATCACTAGAATTTAAGAATATACTTGGGCTAGCCGCTAATAAGTTAGACATTCCCTACGCAATCGAATTGGCTAATGGAAAGTTGATAGAAGCCAATGATGTTATCAGAGGCTGTGTGATTGAATTAGGAGAACGTGAGTTTGCTTTGGATCTACTACCAGTCCAATTGGGAAGTTTCGACGTGGTAGTAGGAATGGATTGGTTATCGGGCAATAAAGCTGAGATAGTTTGCCACGAAAAGGTTGTTCGTATTCCAACCGAGGATGGTGAGACCATTGTTGTTCATGGAGAGAAGCGTGAGACGCCGTTGCGGATTATCAGCTGTTTGAAAGCAAGGAAGTGTTTGCAGAAGGGGTGTGTTGCTTTTCTGGCGCACATCGTGGACAAGAAGGCTGCCGAGCCAAGGATCGAAGACATCCCTGTCGTAAGGGAGTATCCCGAAGTCTTCCCAGAAGACTTACCTGGACTGCCACCTCAGAGGCAAGTGGAGTTTCACATTGACTTAGTTCCAGGCGCCGCGCCTGTGGCTAAGGCACCGTACAGACTTGCTCCGTCTGAGATGCAGGAATTGTCGACGCAACTTCAAGAGTTGTTAGACAAAGGTTTTATTCGACCAAGCTTCTCACCTTGGGGAGCTCCAGTCCTGTTTGTTAAGAAGAAGGACGGTAGTTTTCGGATGTGCATTGACTACAGAGAGTTGAACAAGCTGACGATCAAAAATCGATACCCTCTGCCAAGAATTGATGATCTGTTCGACCAACTACAAGGCTCAAGTTGTTACTCCAAGATCGATCTTCGATCTGGATACCACCAGTTGAGGATTCAAGAAGAAAGTATCCCGAAGACGGCTTTCAGAACTCGCTATGGGCACTATGAGTTCCTGGTTATGCCGTTTGGTTTGACAAACGCACCTGCAGTTTTCATGGATTTGATGAATAGGGTTTGCAAGCCATACCTTGACAAGTTCGTGATTGTATTCATCGACGACATCTTGATTTATTCAAGAACAAAGGCCGAACACGAACAGCACTTACGAGCTATTCTGGAGCTGTTAAAGAAGGAACAGCTATATGCCAAACTTTCCAAGTGTGAATTTTGGTTACGCGAAGTCCAATTTCTTGGACATGTGGTTAATGGGGATGGAATTCACGTTGATCCCACAAAGATCGAAGCAATCAAGAACTGGGAAGCACCTACGACGCCAACCGAGATTCGGCAATTCTTGGGTTTGGCTGGCTACTATAGAAGATTCATAGAGGGCTTTTCAAAGATCGCTCAACCCCTTACCGCGCTCACACAGAAGGATGGGACGTTTGATTGGGGAATCAAACAGGAGGAAGCATTCCAGTTATTGAAGAACAAACTTTGTGATGCGCCAATCTTAGCACTACCAGAAGGTACCGAAGATTTTGTGGTATACTGCGACGCATCGCGTCAGGGATTGGGTTGCGTGTTGATGCAACGCCAAAAAGTTATTGCTTACGCATCGCGCCAACTGAAAGTGCACGAAAAGAACTATACCACACACGATTTAGAACTGGGCGCCGTGGTATTTGCCTTGAAGATCTGGAGACACTACCTGTACGGTACGAAATGCACAATCTTCACAGATCACAAGAGCTTACAGCATATATTCAACCAGAAAGAACTAAACATGAGGCAAAGACGTTGGGTTGAATTATTGAACGATTACGACTGCGAGATCAAGTATCATCCAGGGAAGGCGAATGTGGTCGCCGATGCCCTAAGTCGAAAGGAAAGAATCAAGCCCATAAGGGTTAGGGCTCTAGAAATGATTATACAAACCGATCTTTCCTTGCGCATTCGTGCTGCACAAAAAGAAGCCCTTAAAGAAGGAAATCTTGAGGATGAACATCTCCGTGGGATGGAGAAGTTATTGGCACCAAACAAAGAAGGAACATTATGTTTCGAGAAACGGATTTGGGTTCCCTTGTTTGGAGATTTAAGGAATGTTATTTTCGACGAAGCGCACAAGTCACGGTACTCTATACATCCGGGGGCGGATAAGATGTACCACGATCTTAAAGATTACTATTGGTGGCCTAGGATGAAGGGCGATGTCGCGGTCTACGTGAGCAAATGTTTAACGTGCGCTAAAGTTAAGGCTGAATACCAGAGGCCTTCGGGACTCCTGCAACAACCGGAGATTCCCAAATGGAAGTGGGAACAAATCTCCATGGATTTTGTTACAAAGCTGCCAAGAACGCCAAGAGGCCATGACACTATCTGGGTGATAGTGGATCGATTAACAAAAACGGCACACTTCTTACCTATCAGAGAAAAGGATAACACGAGCAAATTGGCTGAAATATACATGAGAGAAATCATCGCACGTCATGGAGTGCCTCTCTCAATCATTTCTGATAGAGACGGAAGGTTTGTGTCAAGAATATGGCAATCCTTCCAAGAAGCTTTTGGCTCTCAATTGAATCTGAGCACTGCGTTTCATCCGCAAACTGATGGCCAGAGCGAGCGAACGATACAAACCTTGGAAGACATGCTGAGAGCATGTGTTATGGATTTGGGCGGTAGCTGGGATAAACACTTACCTTTGGTCGAATTTTCTTACAACAACAGCTACCACACCAGTATTGGTGTCGCGCCTTTTGAAGCCCTATACGGACGCAAGTGTCGATCACCACTATGTTGGGCTGACGCGGGTGATAGGCAGCTTGCCGGTCCCGAAATCGTCCAAGAGACGACGGACAAGATTGCACAGATTCTTAAAAACATCGAAGCCGCTCGCCACAGACAAAAGGCCTATGCGGATCCAAACAGAAAACATGTGGATTTCCAAGTTGGAGAGATGGTGTTATTGAAGGTATCACCCTGGAAAGGGGTAGCACGCTTTGGGAAGCGTGGAAAGTTAAATCCACGCTACATTGGTCCTTTCAGAATTCTAGAGAGAATCGGGACAGTAGCATACAAGTTGGATCTACCTGCCGAACTTAACGGTGTTCACGATACATTTCATGTATCCAATTTAAAGAAAAGTCCAACTCAAGTTGACGTTGCCATTCCTATTGACGAAATTCATGTTGACGACACGCTCCACTTCGTAGAAGAACCCGTCGAGGTCACAGATTGGAAAGTTAACAGGACCCACCGGAGCAGTGTCAAACTCGTCAAGGTTCGCTGGAATGCCAGACATGGTCCTGAATACACCTGGGAGCGTGAGGACCGAATGAAAGAAAAGTACCCCCACTTATTTCCCAAGAACCCTGCATCTACAAGCAGAACTTAAAATTTCGGGACGAAATTTATTTAACGGGGGGAGTATGTGACAACCCGCACTAAACCAGGTATCCGTACAACTTAATTACTGATTAATTACTGCTTGATTACTGTGCAACATTGAACTAGCTAATGAATTGCTACTATTATACTGATACATGAACATAACTGCATCATACTTTACTTGCTGTCACACTATATTTTGCTTATTGCACCTTCGTGACAAACTTGATGCACTAAACGCACAGTAGCACGATACACGGATACACGGTGGACATGCTGATATAACCAGCATCAGGCAGACACTGCCTCTAAGGCCTGTAAGAGCCTGAGAAAGTTACTACACTAGTGGAGAGTGTAGGAATACAAGTATTGTAGAACCGTGTCTCTAGGGATAAGTTACAGTGAACGGATGTGCCTAAAACGTACTTTAAGTACAAAACACAGCACTTTAATAATTTAACCAGCTTCTAGCTAACTAGTAAAGTGCTAAAATATGGGAAAAATATCACTAGACACTTTCTAAAGTGCTGGAAATTAAACTGTGTCACTAAAAGTATCAAAAACGACACTTTAAAGCTTTTGTAACACTTTAACGGATTACTATCCAACCGAACAACCGGACTTTACCCGGAACACGAAAATATTTATATTTTCACTATTATTATTTTTCTAAGCCAGTTAGGGTCCCTGATTACCCTAACACCCGTCATAATACGCAACATACAACTAACAAGGTTAGACACTTAACCTAACCTAATTAACCTAAACTAAACCCCTAACTAATCAAATTACAATCGAACTAACCCAACCCCCCCACCATAACCGTCCCCTAACTAATGGGGAACACATTAGTACATTGATCCATTATAATATTGTGTTATGTTGGACATCCCACTAACATTAAGACCTTTGGATAATTACCTCTACAATTCTCTATAAATAACACTTGTATGCATGAATTTATTATCACTAATTTCCACCAACAAGAATCTTTCACCCTTGCCCTCCCCACCTTCGGCCGAACTACCTCACCCACACCATCACATTTTCAACTTTGTTTCCTTGCATTCCAAGACCATACAAGCCTCACAAGACGCGTTTTAGGAGCTTTGGTGCAAGTGGAACGCGAAGGACCTCGTTTGTTAGCTTTTATCCACCCGTTTTTCGTCACGATTCTTCCCTAGCCCCGAGCTAGAGGTATATCACTTAAAACTTGTTTTTACACATATCTAAAGTGGATAAAAGGATTTTTGTCGGTTGAATCTCGTTATGTTAAAAGATGATGCATTAAAGTCTAGTAAAACTATAAAAATGGAGGTTAATAGCACATGTCCTGTGTAAAAGTCGTAGGACTTGAAATTTGTGTTTATCTAGACCCGATCTATAATGTGGTAGCTCGAATCTTCGTTTAACCCGACTTTGTTAAATCACGTATCACCACATAAGCTTGTTTTTGAAAGATACAAGGGTTAAAAGTGAAACACTACCACATTTTAGAGACATGAACTTGTAAGGAAATATTTTACTTGTGTAAAAGTGTTTTAACCGGTAAAAGGGTGTTTAAAACTAGCGGATCTACGTATCCGCAAGTGGTATCTTCAAAGGACCACACATTTAAGAACCATGTATTTTAAAGGAACGGATCTTACAATGCTAAGAATGATATTTAGAACACACAAGTGTGTAAACACTTGTGTGACGCATATTTCGACAAAAATAACTATTTTTGGGAAAAATAACTAGAAGTTGTAAAAGACGGATTCTCTAAAAACGAGGTTTTTACAAGATTGGAAGTACTTTATATAAAGATCTACATATATAAATGGGATTTATAATATAGATTCGGAAGAACTACAAGTTCATGCGACTATGCAAATTTACATATTTATTGACTAGTTTGATTTGTCGGAAGTTGTTTGATTGAATAAAGAAGTTGATTGATTTGATTATTAAAAGAAAATGATACGCTTGAAAGCGTGGCCACCTCCAGTTACAGAGGAAACTCTGGCGAAATTTTTCCAAAAACCTAACACTTAAACTTGTTTACATTACAAGTGTTAGAATCATTTTTGACATGATTTCAAAACATAAATTTCGCCATGACTTAAATTACTAAATATTCGGAGGTGGGATTTTCACAAAATATTAACGTGATAAATATATATTTTCACACACTGTTTATGACTATTTTGTGAAACACATAAATATTATTTTTAGAGTAAAAATAATGTTTACGAACGATAACGACTCCAAAAGTGATACTAACGCTTTCGCCATAAATACATAAGTTACACCGGTAATTATATTACCACTTGTATGTTAAAACGTAACTTACACAATTTCGGAAATATTTATGAGCGCATACTTCAAACAACGTATTTTGGATAAATACTTATATTTTGGAGTTGAATATATATGAAGGTTAAGTGAGACTTAATGATGGAAAATATTACGCACATGTATTAAATCCCCCATCCTTGGGAAGGAAAATAACTATCAAGCACATACAAAATGTAACACGAAATAGTTGTCTAACTATTTCCCGCAAACATAAACTGTAAAGCTAAAGCACGGCCGTCCGTCTAATAGATTTAGCACTTGTAGGTCATTGCACAGCTTACAGTACCAGGAGACGCTTGATAGAGTTTACGCATCCACTGTGAGTTCATGTCCCCCTTTTCTCTAACTGTTTTCAGTTTACTTAACTGCGGGGGTGAAATACATGTTACTATGATTTACGAGTACTTTACAACGGTATGTTTAACGTAAGGAGGTGTTATACGATCATGTGAGTGGATAGGAACACATGGGGCCATTAGTCCTCATGGAGGGACCGAGGGACAGGAGCGGTAGATCTATCTGGGTGTAGCGAGCCCAGCCCCCGGACAAACTAGAAACGTACCGTGGGGTGACTTTGTCCACATACTTTGCCGTGGCGAAATCTGCTAGGTTTGAGTCTCCCTATTTGCACTTCACATATGTCAGTGGCCTTGCAAACCATTGGTGATCACAAGTCCTCTTACAACTGCTACATACCACAACTATTTTATACTCACAAGTGTTTTACATACTCACTTACACATGAACTCGCTCAACATTATTGTTGATTTTTCAACTCACATGTATTTCAGGAAATTAAACGGATCTGGCACGGTATGGAACGTTTTCCGCTGCATAATGTCATGAAGTCATCAGGGTTTAGGGGATGTGTCTCTTACCTGGACAAGACACAGTCCCTAAACCACGTTTAGGTTATGTTTTAATTTGTAAGGTTGTTGAACAAGGTTATGGTTGTTGGTTAAAACAATGGTATTGTATGATATTTTCAAACTTAATGGATGACTTGCATGGTTTTTAAATTCATATAGCTTGTTATGGTTAAGCTATGGTATTAAGAAGTCACACCAAAATTTAACCACGCTTCCGCAAAGCCAGGGTGTGACACTGTGAACTTGTTCTCACTAAGTGTCCCACCAATCGGATCGCTATCCGATCGAACGACCGTTCGATCGATCGACCTGAAGGGTATAGATACTTCTCTATTTTCAAAATGCTACAACGAAAACTTTAAAGCCATCATACGCAAACACATCCTACCAAACAGATGTCAATCCAATCGAATGGCCATCCGATCGGATGACCATCCGAACGGATTGACATCCGATCGACTGGCCATTCGATTGGATTGCCATCCGATCGGATTACCATCCGACACTTGGTACTTTTGTGCCGTTTATCGCTCCACTCATCGTTTATGCTATCGTTAACTGTTCAGGCTAATCTCTCTCAGCGCTCCCTTCAATCCAAGAGAGTGTTTACTTGTTAAGCACGATCTGTGAGTATACTCGATCCCTTTTTGCTTTACGCACTTTTGGGTGTTACATACGTTACTTATTCTAAATCACATCTATCACACAACGCAACACTATTTATACGCTGACCGTTACTGCATGATACGTGTTACTCGATGAATGCTTGTATGTTATGTTAACACAGTGATTGTTTCCTGACGCCTTAGCAACGACAGTACTATTTGTTTGGACTCAGCACCAGTCGTGGACAGGGGTTGTTAAGGTTACCTCTCACATGTCACAGTGGTGATATGTGTTGCGCATTCTACAACTCGCAGTCTAGTCTGTGCATATTTCATTGTCGATAATCTACTAGCTTCGCATTATACATGTTACATGCTGGTTATGCGTAAATTATTTCGAACTCTATTATGCTATATCAAACTTGTATGCTCACCTTTACACTACGTGTATTGACCTTTATTTTAACGTATGTAACAGGTGTTTAGGATGCCTTGCTTGTTACTTGCTGGAATCAAGTTAGGATGGAGTCTTAGAAACAAACAATTAAATGAAATCTGAGTTGTTGGAATGGTTAATTTGTCTTTGAGAACAATATCTGTAATAACTGTTTTTATTTTATATGTTTATGGTATGGGACATGAACCTTTAATATATTATAACTAATAGTTGTTATGGATTCTCCTGGACAATCTGTTTCGCTCAATGCCGCGCCCCGATGATTCCGCCATCAGTTGGGGTGTGACAAATCAGATCGGACGGCAGTCCGTTCAATGACTTGCTCGTTTTGAAATTCATTAAGTCTGAAAGTTTGTGGTTTGATCGAGACGGTATGACAACGTGTTAAACAATAGGAATTCCCTCAAGTCCAAGTTATCCGATCGGATGGGAATCACCCCATTCTGACCAGTTAACGGTTCTTGACGGTTGTTCATGTTCAACCCGTGAATCGGTCGTCTCTTCCGATGAAATCCATTCTCAGTCCAACCCTTCACTATAGAGCGAGTAGAAGGCCCGAACGAGTTCTGATTCTATCGATTTTTGTGCTAAAGAGTGTAAGAGTTAAAAGAAAGTTATAAAACAATCTTTTAATCCTTTTAATCATGAAAATGTCTAGATTTATTGCGAAATTAGTGTTGAATCATGTTGAAATCTCTTAGACCTGTGTTGTTCTTGGTGGAATGAGGTCAAATCTTGAAGTTCTTAAGAACCCCATGATGACACCATCCTAGAACACCTCAAATCAGTCGATTTCATGGTTAAAAGTGAAGATGCAAAGGTGAAAATGATGAAGAAGTGTGTGTAGATGATAGATGTACAAGATTTGAGGAAGAAACTTACAATAATCGCAAGAAATCGAAGGAGAAAGGCCTGAGAAGTTGAAGAGTCACACCAGAGCTGTCACATCACTGTTTGTGATGTGACAGGTGCTATTTATAGGATTCCAAAAATGGAAAGGTGGTGCACAAGTGACGGATCAAATGGCAACTCGATCGGATGGCCATCAGATCGGGTGGTCATTCGTTCGGATGACCATTCGATCGAATGGTCATTCGATCGTTTGGCTGCCGCGAATTGGTTTTCGTTTTTTCGTTTCGTGCGTTGAGCGTTGCGATGCGATAGTATTATCCATTAGTTACCCAATAACCTAACTACTAAATACCATAAATAAAATCCTTAAATCTCGAGTTTGCAATGAGATTGCGTTGCGATAGAGTTGCGATTGCGTTTGCGATTAATCACCTCAACATGAACATAACATGCACAAGTAACACATAAGTAGCACACACACGTAAAACAATATCCATAATCTATCATTCGAGTTGCGATGCGATAGCGATGTAATTAGCAATAAGGCGATTAGCGATTAAACTGCGATTAAATAGCGATTTATTAACATGTACTCCACATAATACAACTAAAGCAATTTAAAATAGAGTATCGATTACAAGTCGAGAAGTACAATCAGTAATTAAGCAAGGAGTGACAGATCGCAATTAGCAATCTTTTCTTCCTTTGACTTTGACTTTGACTTGTACTTTGACTTTCAAAACGCGGGTTGTTACATATACGGACCGTATAACTATATATGGGTCGTATATAGTAAAATCAAAAAACCATTCCCTGTGCCTTTTCCTATTCAAAAACATTCTATACTGGTCATATAATGTTATACGGTCCGTATACAATAGGGGGTGTGAAAATGTGTAAATAAGAGGGGCCATAAAAGAAAAGATAGTCACAATTTTACTCTAGATAAATGGTCAACCTTATTTATATATATATATATATATATATATAGGGAGAGAATTATGAAAAAATTATATCTAAATGAGAAAACTGGAAAACTAACTAAAAAAGCCTAAAAAACTAAAAAAAAATACCAAAATTCTTCTTTTTTTTTACAATTTTTTATAAAAAAAAAATGTTGTACTGCAAATGTGCATTATATGTGTACTACACATGTGCAGTATATCCGTAATAGTGCACATGTGCAGTGCAATACAACAAAAAAAATTAATTTTTTTTTTCATGCATAAAAACTAGCGATTTTTTTTATAAAAATTTGTAAAAAAAAAATTTGGTATATTTTTTAGGCTTTTTTAGTTAGTTTTTTTGTTTTCTCATTTAAACTAGTTTTCTCATGATCCATCCTAATATATATATATAATTATAGACTAGAATTTATTGGAAGAGACAAAATTTCTTTTCAATTTCGTCGAAGTTGCATGAGAAAATGAGCAGGTAATTTCTGAGATTGCGATATGGTCGTTTCTAGAAATTTCAGTCCTTCCACAATAAAATTTATATATAATTCAAAATAACCATAATTTAGTAAGATATGTTCTTTTGATCCATGTTGATCATAATTGTTATAAAACCAAACAACTAAACGTTAAATTACATTGATGCTCAAAATATTAACACCTATCAAAATCTGAGGTTGATTATTCCTATAATTTATGTCATTGTCTCATTGAGAAATACTACGACTTAATATACAAATATAGTAAATGCATACAAAATGGTAGATGTTACTTCACTTCATAAGTTGTTAAATATATAATAGGGGTAAGGATAGTGTAAAAAGGGCCTAAAGTGTGAGAAGTGTATTATAACACTATATATAATACTATATAACACCATATAAACACCTTATAACAATATGTAACACCATATAATACCATATAACACTATGTAACACTATATATCATTATATAACAAATATAACACTATACATCTATCATAGACATGCTATCAGACAACCTATAGTGTTATATTTTGTTATATAATGATATATAGTGTTACAAAGTGTTATATGGTATTATATGGTGTTACATATTGTTATACGGTGTTTATATGGTGTTATATAGTATTATATATAGTGTTATAATACACTTCTCACACTTTGAGCACTTTTTACAGGATACTCTACCTATATAATAGTCTTGTAACATTTGGGCTTGTTTTAAATAGAAAATAGAGATTACAACTAGCAATTAGTTAATTACTCTAAGTCCCTAATAATCTGATAACCTAATACGGATAGAATAGAAAGTAGTAACAAGTGAAAAACTACTACGGTAACGTTTGGAATCTAATATCTACAGCCGCCCAAAGCCAGAATACCGCTCATCCAAGTGAATACTATTACTAAAGTAACAAGTGAACATAAAAGCCACTCATCCAAGTGAAGAACATCAATGTAGTAGTTCGGAGCTGTTGATCAATTTTGGTTGTTTATTTTGGACACTTGTTATGAACTTGGAATACGGATTTTGCCAGTTAATGTGAATGTTTCAGTTTATGCCACTTAAGTTAAAATTGTATAGCATTTCAGTAGTATAATTTTGTATTTTGCATGTAGGGGGGGGGGGGGGTGTTGGTTGGGGCCTCTATGAGAGTACCTCTGCTTTCAAAAATTATACACTGTCATCTCACTTTTAACTAACCTAAAACAACTTAATCATTAGCAACACTCCTTCCTACAACCTTTTTTCTAACTAGAATAAATTACACACTTAAAAACACAAATAATAAAAAATATATATATACATTTTTTATGGATGTAGTATGATCACTATAACGATTTTATATTGCTAACGGTCCTTGATATTTTACCATTTTACTGGTAAGTATTTGTTTTGAGATTTCTTTTATGAAAATTTATTATAAAAAACAGGTATCTACATTAAATAAAATAAAATATTTCGTCACGTTATCGTTAATTTAAATGGTATTTTCTATTTGTAATATATATATATATATATATATATATATATATATATATATATGACAAAGATCCGTTAGGAACCACCCTTTATTGCGAGAACCGCGAGAACCAGTGTGAACACAAACAGTAATTCCTAAAAAAATCTAAAAAACACCCAAAAAAAAATTTTTTTTATTTTTTTACTATTTTTTTTGAAAAAATCGCTATATTTTGTTAATAAAAAAAATAAAAAAATTTTCAAAAAAAAAAATTCGAGTAACAGTTATCCATGCACATGTGCATATGTATCATTTCTTTGTCAAATTCCGTAATTCATTACAAATAATAGTCAATTGCACTTTCATTTACACTACCACGTGTAATACACTACTTTTTACGTTAACAATGTTAGAAATGCACATGTGCATCTATATGTATCAACATGAAATAAGGTGTTTTGGTACACTACTTTCTCTTTTATCTATCATTCCATCCAGGCATCCATAATACACAAGCATGCACATGTGCATTTTTGTCATTTCTTTGACAAATTCCGTAATTCATTACGCATATTAGACAATTGCACTTTCATTTACACTACCATATGTAATACACTACTTTTTACATTACCAATATTATAAATGCACATGTGCATTTATATGTATCAACATGAAATAAGGTTTTTGGTACACTACTTTGAATACAATTTCCCTTTCATCTATCATACCATCCATAATACACTACTATTACCTCCTACCATCCATAATACAATATAATTACCTTCTACCATCCATAATACAATACCATTAACAATATTTTCACTTTATTACATGTATGTAAACACCATTTATACCATCCAATCAACATATTACATCAAAAATTGACAACTATAACCAAACCATCAACCACTAGATATAACTAACCAAAAAACATGTATATGGGCCTACTTCTCCATTCAAAATCACAAACTTTTTGTTCCAAAACACGTTATATCATGGTTATACCTAATGATGCACATGTGCATTTTGAATATTGGTAATGTAAAAAGTAGTGTATTACTAATGGTATTGTAAATTAAAGTGCAATTGTCTATTCCTGATAACGTATTACCGAATTTGTTGAAGTAATGATACATATGCACATGCGCATGGATAACTGTTACTCGAAAAAAAAAAGTTTTTTTTTTTTATGGTAACGAAATATAGCATTTTTTTTTTAAATATTAAAAAAAAAAAAAAAAAATTTGAGTGTTTTTTTGATTTTTTTTAGATTTTTTTTTGTGTTTACATTGGTTCTCGCAATAAGGGTGGTTCTCGCATGAACCTTACCCTATATATATATATATATATATATATATATATATATATATTCTCAATTAAAAGGAATATATATATATTGAATTTTTGTATATGATATGTGTCAAAAGAAAATCGATCGACACGATCTTCGAGAGCAAGCAAAGTGTAGTTTGGCGTTTTTTATATTTTTTAATTTTTTTCACAACACACAAATATTGGAATTTGGCGTGTTATATTTTTTATATAGCATTTTTTTATTTTATTTTTTTCCACATTTTTTCTACTTCTTGTGCATAACATGTGATTTGGAAGTTATATAACAAACAATATAAGATCGGACACACACATAAATGCCAAAAACCGAATACCTTTTAGTAAATAACAATACCTTAAACCTCTAATTTGGTGATGTTTAACTCAATAATATTTTGCTGAATGAGATAGACACTATTGTTAATCCTAAGCTAAGAATGTTTTCCAACAATGTTTCCACCCCATTCAGTGAAACTTTATTGAGAACAAAACTGAATCTCCAAGTAATGACGTTTGCAATCTGTGGTTTTGAATTTTTTTGGCGTTTATAAATTGAATGACATTTAGTAAAATATGGCATTTGTTTTTTTGTGTGATCAATGGAAGGTGAGGATAAACTCAATAAGATTTTTCTCAATGAGATTGACAATATCCTTACTTAATAATTTTGTCCATCACATTGAGTGAAACTTTACCGAGAACAAAACTGAATCTCAAAGAAACGACGTTTGGAATATGTGGTTTTTGAATTTTTTGGCGTTTATAAATTGAATGGTATTTAGTAAAATATGGCGTTTGTTTTTTGTGTGTTCAATGGAAGATCTGAGACGTTGTTTATATAAGATGTTTTTTGGCGCATATTTTAGGCGGGAATTTATTATAATAAATGCGAGTAATGAAGCTTCCGTCGTTTCAGTTATTGTTTGTTCAGATTTATCGATTAAACACAAAGTTTGGCGTTTTACTCATGAGTTTAGCGTTTTGCCTAGAGAAGTATAAAGACCTTTTTACCATTAATGAAGTGCATCCACGTAATAAAACTGATGTTATTTACGAAAACGCCACCGCGCCAATTTAGTCCATAGATTGTTTTGATCCAACGGATGAGGGGCGTTCTAACCGTTTTCATATTTTTAGGCGTTTTCCCTAAATCCTACCTATATATATATAGACTCATCCCCACACCCTAGGTCCATCTCCACACCCGCTTACGTGGACGCCTAGGTAGCGGATCATCCTTTGAGGACTACCCTCCTCCACACTCCATAGCCTTAATGAGAACACCCTACCCACCCTTACAAGTGGCAAAATAGTAAATTCATGGAATGTGTTAAGACAAATTTAATACAAAGCATTAATTCCAACTACGACTTTAATGGATTGAAATTTAATGAGGTGAATTTTATAAAATATGAAAAAAAAAAAAAAAGAGATAATCCTTCGTCAAATGATCATTTAATGACCAAATGATGAGATGAAGGAATGGGAATAGTGTATTAAAGCAGTTATCTCGGCTGGTTGGAGTGGTCGAAAAGAGGAATGGACTTGGCAGGATGATACCTCAGGTTCGTTCTCAGTCAAATTGGTAAAAAAAATTGTTTTATAGCTCGATGGATATCAGCAATATCTACGTGATGGAATGGTGTAATTAGGTTCTTTCTAAATGTAATATATTCGCTTGGAGGAACGAGCTGAGCAAAACTGCTTCCGGTGAGGCTTTAATTAGAAGAAATATTCAAGTCAACTCGAGTACATACAAGCTATGTGGTTTAGCGGAAGAAACAGTTGATCATATTTTCATAGGTTGTTTTGTGGCCTCGATTGTGTGGCAAGCTGTGAGCAGCAAGTGGTGTAAGGTCACTCCCATCTATACTTATTCATTTAGAGATCTTATGGTCTATGGAGATTCATCATCAGATAATGTGTAGTGGGGCTTGAAGTTCAAGCCCATCCCTTGGGCATTATACGACACGTGGCGTCCTAGTCAGCAAGGGGCATTATGAGGCTTGAAGTTCAAAACTAGTGTAGTGGTATAATGCCCCATAATTCTCTTGGAATGATTTCCCAATTATTATTTTTTTAGAAAAATAAAACAAATAATATTATCATGGAAGAGTTGGAAATTTCTTATTAGCCATTTCAAAGTTGAGGAGGCGTTTTCATAAACATGCCTGGGCTTCGTTTGATTGAATCACGCCCAGGGGCGGTGTGCGGGGCGTTAAGTGGCAACTTCACGCCACTTCACATTTTCACTATGGGTGGTCTTATGCGGGTCTAAAAGACAAAGAGCAGTTAGCTTTTCAAGGGATTATAAAGGTGGCGTGTTGGGGGATTTAGAAAACTAGAAACGAGAAGATGTTTTCGGATAAGGAAGTCAAATTCGGTATGATTATAGAAGATGTAAAAACGATGGGTTGTTTATGGTTAACATATAGATCAAAATACAAAGGCGTAGAGTGGTTGGATTGATGTAAATTCTTTAACTTCCTTTTTTTCTTTTTCCTGGGATGGTCCTCCTTTTTGAAGGATGCTGCCTTTTGCTTGTTATGTTTGGTGCTGGTTTTAATGAAGTTTTCATTTATTTTGAAGGATGTTGCCTTTTGCTTGTTCTGTTTGGTGCTGGTTTTAGTGAAGTTTTCATTTTAAAAAGAGGTAGAAAGGATAATATTTGAAACTATTCATTAATTTTTCGTCTTAACTAAAAATAAATATATATATTCAGTCTTTTACTATTATCTTTGTTATCCAATTTTAATTGGAAAAGGGTACTGGGTGGAACTGTATCCTAAAGGCTAGGTCCTATATCCAATTTTAATATAAGGCAGATATATTCCTGTATCCAATTTAAATGGTCCAATGTTAAGTCTACTGTTGTAAATTCAGAAAAGAATCAAGAACAAAATTCAAGTTCCAACGATTATTGAATATTATTGATGATTGTAAGAAACGAATAACAGAGAATGAATACAAGAGAATACCCTCAAACTGAACCCTAACTCTCCTTTTATCCCCAAATCTAAACTAACAGTCATTAACAGAACATTAACAAACTATCTTTCTAACCCTTAGACTACCATTATTTGCACTATTAACCCATGTACTTTTAGAACAAACTAAAAACGTATTAAAAATGAACTTTGACTTTAATGCTGACTACAGTTGACTTCTATTCCATCTTCTAACAATCTCCACCTTGGAATACCAAGTCAACTAATTCCCAGCATATCCAAACACTTCAAAAACTTTCCAACTGATAGAACCTTTGTTAACATATCAGCTCCATTATCTTCGGTATCAATTTGTTCAACACAAATTTCCCTTGAATTTACCACTTCTCTTATAAAATGAAGTCTGACATTTATGTGTTTTGACCTTTCATGAAACACATTATTCTTCGAAAGTTGTACAGCTCCTTGATTATCACAAAAGACCACTGCTTTTTCAACTTTAACTCCAAGCTCAGTGACAAACCCTGTTAACCATAAAATCTCTTTGACACTTTCAGTCAATGCAATGTACTCTGCCTCTGTACTGGACAAAGCTACTACACGCTGCAAAGCAGCTTTCCAGCTCACAACACTGCCTAATACTTTAAACACATATCCTGAAATTGATCTTCCCTTATCCTTATCTTTTGCAAAATCCGAGTCTGCATAGCCAACTACCATGTTATGTTCATCCTTATTGATTCCGAACACCAATCCAACTTCAACAGTTCCACTCAAATATCTCAGCAACCACTTAGCTGCTTCCCAATGTAACTCTCCTGGATTTGCCAAGTATCTACTAACCATACTCACATCATACCCTATGTCTGGCCTAGTACACACCATCAGATACAATTAACTACCGACTGTACTAGCATACGATACCTTGTTCATATAAGCCTTTTCTGCGTCTGTCTTTGGAGAATCTTGGTTAGATAACTTGAAATGTTTTGCAATAGGTGTAGACGTAGCTTTACATCCTTCCATACTGAAGTTTCTGAGAATCTTCTGTATATAAGATTTCTGAGACAACTTGATTTGTTTTACCCCCCTGTCTCTGATGATTTCCATCCCTAGGATCTTCTTAGCCTCACCCACTTCCTTCATTTCGAATTCTTCTTTGAGTAATGCTTTAGTTGCCATGATCTGGTGCCTATCTTTACAGGCTATAAGCATATCATCTACATATAGTAGAAGATATACAAACTGACCTTCTTCATATTCTTTGTAATACACACAAGGATCATAGCAACTTCTTGAAAATCCACCACTGGATAGCATGTAATCATCAAATCTTTTATATCATTGTCTGGGCGCTTGTTTGAGCCCATACAATGATTTTTGCAACAAGCATACCATATTCTCCTTTCCCTTTTCTTCATAACCCAATGGTTGTTGCATATAGATCTTCTCATCTAAGTTGCCATGCAAAAATGTTGTTTTTACATCCAACTGTTCCAGTTCCATATACATATAGGCAGTAAATGACAATAATTCCCTTATGGATGTGTGTTTAACAACTGGAGAGAAAATTTCAGTATAATCCAGACCTTCTCTTTGAGTGAACCCCTTAGCCACTAACCTGGCTTTAAATCTTGGTTTCTCAACACCTTCAATCCCTTCTTTCAACTTGTATATCCATTTGCAAGGTATAACTTTTTGACCCTTAGGTTTTTCTACCAAAACCCAAGTCTTGTTTTGTTGCAGAGATCTCATTTCATCATCCATTGCCTCTTTCCATCTTTCTTTATTACTTGACATCACAGCTTCATGAAACGTTATTGGTTCAATTGTACTTTCAAGTTCAGCAGCCATGAAAACAACTGCTGACACATCTTCTTGATCTCTGAATCTATTTGGTTTCTGAATTTCTCTTCTAGTTCTATCTCTAGCCAACTGATAGTCAGTAAGATCGGTATGGCTTGAACTAGCCTCTTCAGTATGATTCACATTCTTAGGCATAGCTGACCCCTGCTCCACCTCAATCTGAACACTAGGATCTACCATTGTGACTTTAGATCCCATAACATCTTTATACATGACATCTTCTCTGAAGGCAACTACATCTCTGCTAACAAATACCCTTGACCTCTCTTCATCAACCTTCCACAGCCTATATCCCTTGACACCCTTAGAATATCCCAATATCACACATCTTAAAGCTCTAGGCTCCAATTTACCCTGATTAATGTGAGCATAACATAATGACCCAAAGACCCCCAAGTCTTCATACTCAGGTTTCATACCTGACCACATTTCCATGGGAGTCTTCATATCTATTGCTGAAGATGGTGATCTGTTGATTAGATATGCTGCAGTTGATACAGCTTCTGCCCAAAATCTCGTTGGCATGCCTGCACTAATCAACATACTTCTAACTCTATTCAAGAGAGTTCTATTCATTCGCTCTGCCAATCCATTCTGTTGAGGGGTTCCAAGTTCTGTAAGATGCCTAGCTATTCCATTCTGTTTACAAAACTGATTAAACTCCCCATTACAGAACTCAAGACCATTATCAGTTCTGAGTTTCTTAACCTTTCTCTCAGTCTGATCCTCTATCAATGATCTCCATTCCTTAAACTTCCCAAAAGGTTCATGTTTATATTTCAGTATATACACCCATACCCTTCTGGAATAGTCATCTATAATGGTCATGAAATAACTAGCCCCTCCCATTGACAGATTCTTGGTGGGCCCCATAGATCTGAGTGCACGTAATCTAGTATACATCTAGTCACATGTTTATCCTTTGTAAATGATACCCTATGTGACTTTCCCAGTATACAATGTTCACAGAATCCTGCACCCCTTTTGTTATGGGCCATTTTCTGAGCGTATATATATCCTGACTAATATCCTGCTTTTTATTGTTTACTTGTGATCAGGATACCGAATCAAGATATTGTTAGCATCCTGGACGATATCCTGGTATTAGCTAAATTAATCACGTGCAGGTTAGAAGCTGTGGGTCACTAACGGTTAGATGGACTTCTTCTCCTTAAGACTCGGGCAAATCTGTTATACGAGAGACGTTGAACCCGAAAGACCAGGTCTACAACGTTCAAGTGGGGAATATCCGCTGGATCCCGGTTTAATAGGATAGTTTGTTACATTTCTTTTACTATAAATAGATGGGGCGGATCAGATTAAGGCACGCAACTTTTACACACACTCTTTCGCACACTTTTACTCTCTAGCTTCTAGCAAACACTATACACAAACACTTGTACTCGAATTACATTGTAACACCTAGTTGATCCGCATCACATCCTGCACTGTATCCTGATATTTGAAGCAATAGAAGAACAAGGCAGCTGCGATTGTCAGCTCCCGAGGTTTTGTGCCGGCGATCTAGATTGATCAAGGGCTTTCCTCGTACATCACGTGTCAACCTTTACTTTTTAGCTCATTGTTTGATCATAGATACAGCTCTATATCCTGAGCCGTATCCTGAAACTGTTTTTGCAAATAATTTGATTAAAATATTTTTCACACATATTTCTAGCACACTACCTCACTTAACTAATTTGATCACTTAATTGCTTCGGTAATTTTTTACCAAAACAATTTGGCGCCCACCGTGGGGCAAGTGGTGCTATTTTTGCTAAAAACTTTAGTAAAATCATTACTCGATTTTCTATTGTCAAAACTTTTTGCTACATTGTTTTCAATGGCCTCGAGATCAAACATGAGCTCTTCCACCATGTCTGCTACAACCTCTGGAACAATTGGTTGGGTGCTTCCACCTCCTCCTCCACGAATGCAAACTTCTTCACACGGAACTGAAAGTCATGTGGCTCGGGATGTTGTTCCCGCTCCCAGTACCCAGGGATATGCTCCTTGTCACACCCCTTTCTATGGCGGAAGCACGAGGTGTGATCATGAAAGGTTCTCATTGCATACGAAGAGTAAACATGCTACATGCTCATAAAATAACATCAAATACCATGATTTGAAAACATAAGTTTAGCGTTTACATCGCTAGACAGCTTAAAACATTGTCTCAAAAGTTTACAACTTTATTTAAGGTTAAACACAAGCGACATCCACGAGCATAAGCAAGACCACGCGCACATCCATCCTAGTTACCTGAAATACATGTGAGTTTTTGGAAAAACGTCAACATAATGTTGGTGTGAATTCATGCAGTTTTGTATTTCATGTTTGTATACTTTGTATGAAAACATAGTTTGTGAGTAAATCAAGTTTTCATAGATAAATCCAGTTTCATGTGTACACCACGTACTCATGTATAATTCAATCTTTTCTTGAGTACCCCACGTACTTCAAGTTATACATCAATCCTCTTGAGTACCCCACGTACTTCAAGTTATATATCAATCCTCTTGAGTACCCCACGTACTTCAAGTTATAAATCAATTTTTGTATGGTATGAATTTTATGTAAATACAGTATTTCTGTAATTATCAGATTGTTAATGGGTTGCAAAGCCATTAACATGTGACACGTCATAGGAAGCCACCAAACCTAAGGCATTTAATTGGTATATTCTGAGACACAAAAGCACTCCTCGATTCTCGCCCCGACCGGGAGTGTGGCTGCCAGGCACCCGTTAGATCTAACCTTTTGTTCTGCGGTCTATGTATGTACACGATTAATGGTGCTTCTGTACCCTATTCGTGACACTATTTCTCATAACGCATCCTACTTGGTTCTCGTCCTCACCAAGCGCGTTTCTTGTTATCATTTCTCATAGCGCCTCATACTTGGTTCTCGTTCTCACCAAGTGCGCTTCTCATATTCTTATCTTTCGTCACACTTGGTTCTCGTTCTCACCAAGTGTACTTCTTGTATTTATATCATACCAATTATAAATTTTGTACATTTGTACATGTATTTCACCCCCGAAGTTATAAAAACTGAAAACAGTTAAAGAGAAAAGGGGGAGCATGAACTCACAACTTTGCGTTCCTAGCGTCGTAAACTCCACCGGATTTGCTTAAATAACGTCGTAACCTATACGCGTTTTCTTAACGTTAGTCACTAGACTTGTGTCGCACAAGTACAGTCACTCTCTTTTGTGTATATTCTTGTGTTAAAAATATTCCATATTTTTAACTACGTATCTTACTTATATTATTTTCTCCAAAAAAAATAAATATAAGTCTTTTATGTTTTGCACTTTGCACCCGAATTATGTTTCTTGTATGCTGTATGTGTATTTTTATATTTCTACTCCTCATGAGTATTTAGTGTATTTTTAAGTCTTAATACACTAGCACGTATAACACATACTATATACACTTAACACACAAGTTGGTGATCAAATAATATATATTTTTCTCTCAAAAATATATACTTACTATCCATTTTTATTCTTGAAGAAATCCTCATTTCTTATCATCAATCAGGGAAACCTTAGTAATACTCTTAAACACATTTTTAGGGAATAAGTTTCTCAAAAACTTATATTTTTCTAAGTGTCAAAATTTATAAAAATTTTGACAGAGTTTCCCCTAAAAATAGAGGTTTCCCACGTTTTCAAAACGTGTGTTTATTTTCTTTTAAAGCATCATCAATCATCAATAATCAGCAACAACAATTATCAACAATAATCACTACTTTTCCCCACTTCATGAACTTGGATATTTACCAAGATTGTGTAGTATCTTACTAGCACATTTAGTAAGTCTTGTTATCTTTAAAAAAATAAGTTTAATTTCTTAAAAATCTTATTTTTAAAGAATGTGAAGTTTCACAACTTCTAGTCGGTTTTTATGAAAATTATTTCTTTGTTAAAACTTTTGTTACACAAGTATTCCATACACTTGTTTGTTCCCAAAAACCACTTTTGTTTGTGTAAGATCCGGTTTAGAACATGTGATTTCTTGGACACTTGGTCCTTTGAAAATACCGCTTGTAGATACGTAGATCTACTAGTTTTAAACACTTTTGTACAAGTTAAAACATTTTTACACAAGTTCATGGTTTATGTGTGGTAGGGTTTCACCTTTTAACCCTTGTTACTTCTAAAATAGCTTTATGTTAAGATCCATGATCTTACCAAACCGGGTTAAACGATGATCCGAGCTACCACATCATAGATCGGGTCTAGATAACCATACATTTTAATTACTACAAGTTTTACACAACTTATGTGCTATTAACCACCATTTTTCATGCTTTTAGTAGACTTTTGTGCATCTTTTCGCATTTTAACGAGATTTAACCAACACAAATCCTTTTAACCACTTTAGATAAGTTTAAATATAAGTTTTAAGCATTATACCTCTAGCTCGAGGCTAGGGAAGAATCTATGCGCAAAAGAGGTGGATAAAAGCAAAGTAGAGAGGTCCTTCGCCTTCCGTTTGCTCCAAGACTCCTAATACGTGACCCGTAACACTTGTATAACCTTGGAATGTGATGAACTAAACTTGAAATCGGATGGATGGAGGTGGGTGGTCTTGGCCGTGAGCTCCAAGGGTGAGAGAGAGAGAGAGTTTTGGTGAAATGTTATGTGTAATAACTTATGTGTTAAGTGGTGGTATTTATAGACAAGTTCATGTTCTTCGTCCAACGGATTTCGTGTCCCCATGATATTAAGCATAAGACAATATAATAATCAAAAGTTGTACTCCCTTGGTTACCCCTTGTTGGCCGATCTCATTAGGGGGGGGGGGGGTATCCAGTTTGTTTCCAAGTATTAGTTAGGTTAAACGAAGTTAAGTTAAGTGTTTAACCCCGTTACTAATGTGTAGCGTGTTATGACGGGTGTTAGGGTATTCAGAGACCCTAACTAGCTCAGAAAAAGATGAATAATGAAAACATCAATATTTTCATGTTTCGGGTATAGTCCGGTTGTTCGGTTACATACCGATTCGTTAAAGTGCTGAATCACACTTTTTAGTGTCTTTTAAGTATCTTTCTTGTACTCTTTCAATTCCCAACACTTAGGGAAATATTCTGGATAATAAAACGACATTTCTGCATAATATTTATATGTCTAAATGCTGAATTATTGCTGATTTGTATAAATTCTGCACTTAAAGTGCGTTTCGGGTGCTTTTTAGTGCTTATTTTTGCTTTCGCAATGTATATAAATTAAACCCTTGTATGTACCCTTGGGTTTTAATGCATTCTTGTTGTCGGACCTACACCTAGGCCTCAATTCTGACGTCTGACTGCTTTCTGCAGTTCTGTTGACACATTGTGTCTTACCGGTGAGTTTACTATTATTCTGACGCAACGCTCTCGTTTATGCATAAAGCAATATTTTGTAGTATACAACATGCATGAATTCACTTGTTTAATCATGTGTTCAGACATTGCTGACACTTAAACTCATAATTGCAGTCATTAAGCAATAATTAATGTGTACGGAAATTACCGGTTTGGGCCAGTTGTCACAGTCTCCCCCCGTTAAAAGAATTTCGTCCCGAAATTCAGGCTGAACTAACTCTCGCCGGAGTCTTCTTGAATAGGTGGGGATACTTTTTCTTGAACTGGTCTTCACGTTCCCATGTGTACTCGGGTCCGTGCTTAGAGCTCCAACGTACTTTGACAAGTTTCACACTGCTCCTCCTGGTCTTGTTGACTTTCCAGTCGGTAACCTCAACGGGTTGCTCTGTAAATCGGAGGGCTTCATCAATATGCACTTCATCCATCGGGATGGTCACGTTTTCTTGCGTTGGACTCTTCTTCAGGTTGGATACATGAAACGTATCATGTACTCCATTAAGTTCTTCCGGTAACTCCAACTTGTATGCCACGGTACCAATTCTCCTCAAAATTCTGAATGGTCCGATGTATCGTGGATTCAGCTTTCCACGTTTTCCAAACCTGACTACGCCCTTCCATGGTGAGACTTTTAACAACACCTTGTCTCCCACCTTGAAATCTACCGATTTTCTATTTGGATCCGCGTAGCTCTTTTGTCGCTCTCGAGCCGCCTTAATGCGCTCTCGTATCTGCGCAATCTAGTCGGTTGTCTCTTGTACAAGTTCAGGACCAACCATACGCTTATCTCCAGCGTCTGCCCAACATAAGGGCGATCGGCATTTGCGGCCATACAGAGCTTCGAACGGCGCGGCTTTTATGCTCGTATGATAACTGTTATTGTAGGAAAACTCAACTAAAGGTAGATGAGTATCCCAGCTGCCGCCTAGATCCATGACACATGCGCGAAGCATATCTTCCAATGTTTGTATAGTCCGTTCGCTCTGGCCGTCTGTTTGCGGATGGAACGCCGTGCTTAGATCTAACTGAGATCCAAAGGCTTCCTGAAATGATTGCCAGATTCTTGAGACAAAGCGTCCATCTCTGTCTGAAATGATTGAGATTGGCACTCCATGACGTGCCACAATTTCTCTTAAGTATATCTCTGCAAGCTTTCCAGTGCTATCCTTCTCTCGGATTGGTAGGAAATGTGCAGACTTCGTCAATCGATCAACGATTACCCATATCATATCGTGCCCTCTCGGGGTCCTGGGTAACTTCGTTATGAAGTCCATCGAGATTTGTTCCCACTTCCATACGGGAATTTCTGGTTGTTGTAGGAGGCCGGACGGTTTTTGATATTCTGCCTTAACCTTGGCACAGGTTAGGCATTTTCCAACATAAACAGCAACGTCGCTTTTGAGTCTCGGCCACCAATAGTACTCTTTCAAGTCTTGGTACATCTTGTCCGATCCTGGATGGATCGAATATCTCGATTTGTGGGCTTCATTAAGGATGACCTCACGTATGCCACCACAGAGTGGGACCCAGATACGCTTCTTGAAGTATAAGGCTCCCTCTTCATTTGGCACCATGTATTTCAATGCACCCCGGAGGTATTCAGCTTTACGGTTCTCTTCTTTAAGAGCTTCTTGTTGTGCATCCCGAATGCGTGCAGTGAGGTTCGTTCGAATCGTCATTTCCAATGCTCGAACCCTTAGGGTCTTAACCCTTTCCTTTCGGCTCAACGCGTCCGCTACAACGTTTGCCTTTCCAGGATGGTACTTAATCTCACAGTCGTAATCATTTAGCAGCTCGACCCAACGTCGCTGGCGCATATTCAATTCCTTCTGATCAAATATGTGTTGCAAGCTTTTGTGATCTGTGAAGATTGTACATCGAGTACCATATAGATAATGTCGCCAAATCTTCAAGGCGAATACCACTGCACCCAGCTCCAGGTCGTGAGTGGTATAATTTCTCTCGTGAACCTTCAGTTGTCTTGAAGCATAAGCGATGACTTTTTGGCGTTGCATGAGCACGCAACCCAGGCCTTGTCGTGAGGCGTCACAGTATACCACGAAGTCTTCAGTGCCTTCGGGTAACGATAGTATCGGTGCATCGCAGAGCTTGTGCTTAAGTAGCTGAAAGGCTTCTTCTTGTTTGTGACCCCAGTCGTATTTCATGTCCTTCTGTGTAAGGGTCGTTAGCGGTTGAGCTATTTTTGAGAAATTCTCGATGAATCGCCGGTAATAGCCCGCTAAACCCAAAAATTGTCGAACTTCAGTTGGGGTCTTGGGAGCTTCCCAATTCTTTATTGCTTCAATCTTGGATGGGTCTACATGAATGCCCTTCTCATTCACCACGTGACCAAGAAATTGTACTTCGCGAATCCAGAATTCGCATTTCGAGAACTTTGCATAAAGTTTCTCTTTCTTCAGTAGCTCCAAGATGGTTCTAAGATGTTGCTCGTGCTCTTCTTTCGTTCGCGAGTAAATCAGGATATCATCGATAAATACAATCACGAATTTATCGAGATATGGTTTGCATACGCGGTTCATCAGATCCATAAAGACCGCTGGTGCATTCGTCAGCCCAAACGGCATCACAAGAAATTCGTAGTGCCCATATCGTGTTCTGAATGCAGTCTTTGGCACGCTTTCATCTTGGATTCTCAGCTGATGGTATCCAGATCGAAGGTCGATCTTGGAATAGTAGCTTGATCCTTGCAGTTGATCAAATAAGTCATCAATCCTTGGTAGTGGATACCGATTCTTGATAGTGAGCTTGTTTAGTTCCCTGTAATCGATACACATCCGCAGTGTTCCATCCTTCTTCTTTACGAGCAATACTGGAGCTCCCCAGGGTGAGAAGCTTGGCCTTATGAATCCTTTATCCAACAACTCCTGGAGTTGTGTAGATAATTCTTGCATTTCGGATGGAGCAAGTCGATAGGGTGCCTTGGCTACAGGAGCAGCTCCTGGAACCAAGTCTATACGGAATTCGACTTGTCGTTGCGGAGGTAATCCTGGCAGATCTTCGGGAAAAACATCAGGAAATTCATTCACCACAGGAATGTCTTCGAGTTTTGGCTCCACAGCCTTCTTGTCTATAACGTGTGCTAGGAAAGCGACACATCCTTTCCTCAAGCACTTCTATGCCTTCATACAGCTGATGATTCGAAGAGGCGCGTCTCGTTTTTCCCCATGTACAATGAGAGTTTCATCATTCGCTAGAGGGATGCGAATGATTTTCTCATGACAGATAACTTCAGCTCTGTTCTTGGACAACCAGTCCATTCCGACCACTACATCGAAGCTACCCAATTGAATAGGTAAGAGATCGATGCTAAAATTCCGTTCGCCAAGTTCTAATGTGCAGCCTCTAACAACTTCGCCCGATTCAACAAGTTTACCATTGGCTAGTTCTATGGAATAAGGAATTTCTAATCTACTAGATTCTATTCCGAGTATGCGTTTAAATTCCACAGACATGAAGCTATAATCGGCGCCCGTGTCGAATAATATGGATGCAAAGTGATTGTTAATGAGAAACGTACCGGTGACCACGTTAGGGTCCTCGCGTGCGTCTCTTGCTCCAATCACAAATGCTCGTGCCGGAGCGTTGTTTCTCTCTGGGCAGTTCTTCATGAAATTATCATTGCTTCCACACTTGAAACATCCTTGGTTCTGCCCTTTCCCGTTACCATTCTTGTTACCAGCACCGTTTCCATTTCGGTTCTTTCCTCTTCCCCAACAGTCTTCTGTTTGATGACCCAATTTACCACATTTGTCGCACCTTGGAATGCGACAAGCTCCATCATGATGATACTTACATTTTTGGCATCTAGGCATGGAGCCTTGGTATGCTTTGGTTGCAAGGGTCCTTGCCTCCTGAGGCGGGTTAGTGTCACGCTTCTTGCTGAAACCCTTGTTGTTACGAGTTGCTTGGTTCAAACTTGTATGCTTTCTCTTTTTGTCACCGGACGACTCAGCATGCGTCTCGGTCTTCTCAGTGGGGTTCAATGATAGCTTCTTCATACGAACACAATCTTCAGTAAGGCTGACAGCCAGAGTTACAGCCTCGGTGATCGTTTGAGGTTTGGCCGACGTCACCATGCCACGAAACTCTGAGGCCAGTCCCCAAATGTAGCATTCCACACGCTTAAATTCAGGAGTCACCATGTAGGGAAGCACTCTTGACAGATCGTGGAACCTTCGAGTGTAACCATTGATGTCAGCACCTTCCATAGTCAAGTGCCAGAACTCTGTCTCCAGCCTTTGGAGTTCGGCACGAGAGCAGTACTTCTCTCTCATTCTTTCCTTCAGTGCATCCCAAGTTAGGCCATAAGCGGCATCATCACCCAAAGTTTGGGCTTGCAGGTTCCACCAAGTCAGAGCTTCATCGACAAACAACCCAGTAGCAAAGGTGACTTGTTGATCTGCAGTACACTTGCTCATGCGGAAAGTAGCTTCAGTCTTCTCCGTCCAGCGCACAAATGCTACTGCACCTCCTGTGCCATCATAGTTCATCGGCTTGCAGTCGAGGAACTGCTTGAAAGTGCAGCCTGGAATTGATTCAACCAATTCACATGTGAGCAATCGAAGAAATAATGAAACAAAGACCGTTCATAAATTTCCTCATGCTTAGTATAGTGTCTCAAGGTTACCTTGAGCTGCATTGCCTCCGGACGAATCTCCATTCCCATTACCCCTAGCGTTGCTTGGTCCTCCACTGTCTTGAGTTCGGTTCGCCTCGTACTGGGCGATAGCAGCGGAGATCCTTTCCTCCAGTAGAGCGTTCAGCTCATCAGCAGTTCTTGGCAGTGGGGGAGGAGGAGGTTGATCGTCATTGCGAGCATTCACAGTTTTCCTGGGTGCCATGTTCTGACAGAACATAACACAACAGGGTTAGTCATTTGTTTGATATCGTCACACTAGACAGTAGTATCATATATTCACAGGTATATATACCACATAAGTGACATCAAACAATTATTACCCTAGCAGAGTACTTATTAGGCTTGCACTGAGGGAATCTATACATGACAAGACTTGCTGTGGTTTCTGTGCACTGAATCCCATAATTATGTATGCATCCATAATTACGTAACTCCTTGCACAGTCCGCACAGTTCGTTTCATCCTCGTATTTCTTCCTTCAGATAGGCCATCGCTTTCAGGTAAGGTCACATATACTTGTGACACTCTACTTCTAGTACATGCACACATAATTGCAAGTAATTTCTAGTCAATGACAAGTGCTACTCAAGTGCACTCTAAGTCTCGTAGTGTCTTTTCTAGACTCATATAGACAGTTTCAGGTAGTGGATGTCGCGGGACGTTTTATGCAATGAAAACTCTTTGAAAATTGTTTTCGTGAATGGATCCTAGAGATTGTAGACTAGACTCGAGAAGGAATCCTGGTTCACTACAATCGCAGCTCTGATACCAATCTGTCACACCCCTTTCTATGGCGGAAGCACGAGGTGTGATCATGAAAGGTTCTCATTGCATACGAAGAGTAAACATGCTACATGCTCATAAAATAACATCAAATACCATGATTTGAAAACATAAGTTTAGCGTTTACATCGCTAGACAGCTTAAAACATTGTCTCAAAAGTTTACAACTTTATTTAAGGTTAAACACAAGCGACATCCACGAGCATAAGCAAGACCACGCGCACATCCATCCTAGTTACCTGAAATACATGTGAGTTTTTGGAAAAACGTCAACATAATGTTGGTGTGAATTCATGCAGTTTTGTATTTCATGTTTGTATACTTTGTATGAAAACATAGTTTGTGAGTAAATCAAGTTTTCATAGATAAATCCAGTTTCATGTGTACACCACGTACTCATGTATAATTCAATCTTTTCTTGAGTACCCCACGTACTTCAAGTTATACATCAATCCTCTTGAGTACCCCACGTACTTCAAGTTATATATCAATCCTCTTGAGTACCCCACGTACTTCAAGTTATAAATCAATTTTTGTATGGTATGAATTTTATGTAAATACAGTATTTCTGTAATTATCAGATTGTTAATGGGTTGCAAAGCCATTAACATGTGACACGTCATAGGAAGCCACCAAACCTAAGGCATTTAATTGGTATATTCTGAGACACAAAAGCACTCCTCGATTCTCGCCCCGACCGGGAGTGTGGCTGCCAGGCACCCGTTAGATCTAACCTTTTGTTCTGCGGTCTAAGTATGTACACGATTAATGGTGCTTCTGTACCCTATTCGTGACACTAATTCTCATAACGCATCCTACTTGGTTCTCGTCCTCACCAAGCGCGTTTCTTGTTATCATTTCTCATAGCGCCTCATACTTGGTTCTCGTTCTCACCAAGTACGCTTCTCATATTCTTATCTTTCGTCACACTTGGTTCTCGTTCTCACCAAGTGTACTTCTTGTATTTATATCATACCAATTATAAATTTTGTACATTTGTACATGTATTTCACCCCCGAAGTTATAAAAACTGAAAACAGTTAAAGAGAAAAGGGGGAGCATGAACTCACAACTTTGCGTTCCTAGCGTCGTAAACTCCACCGGATTTGCTTAAATAACGTCGTAACCTATACGCGTTTTCTTAACGTTAGTCACTAGACTTGTGTCGCACAAGTACAGTCACTCTCTTTTGTGTATATTCTTGTGTTAAAAATATTCCATATTTTTAACTACGTATCTTACTTATATTATTTTCTCCAAAAAAAATAAATATAAGTCTTTTATGTTTTGCACTTTGCACCCGAATTATGTTTCTTGTATGCTGTATGTGTATTTTTATATTTCTACTCCTCATGAGTATTTAGTGTATTTTTAAGTCTTAATACACTAGCACGTATAACACATACTATATACACTTAACACACAAGTTGGTGATCAAATAATATATATTTTTCTCTCAAAAATATATACTTACTATCCATTTTTATTCTTGAAGAAATCCTCATTTCTTATCATCAATCAGGGAAACCTTAGTAATACTCTTAAACACATTTTTAGGGAATAAGTTTCTCAAAAACTTATATTTTTCTAAGTGTCAAAATTTATAAAAATTTTGACAGAGTTTCCCCTAAAAATGGAGGTTTCCCACGTTTTCAAAACGTGTGTTTATTTTCTTTTAAAGCATCATCAATCATCAATAATCAGCAACAACAATTATCAACAATAATCACTACTTTTCCCCACTTCATGAACTTGGATATTTACCAAGATTGTGTAGTATCTTACTAGCACATTTAGTAAGTCTTGTTATCTTTAAAAAAATAAGTTTAATTTCTTAAAAATCTTATTTTTAAAGAATGTGAAGTTTCACAACTTCTAGTCGGTTTTTATGAAAATTATTTCTTTGTTAAAACTTTTGTTACACAAGTATTCCATACACTTGTTTGTTCCCAAAAACCACTTTTGTTTGTGTAAGATCCGGTTTAGAACATGTGATTTCTTGGACACTTGGTCCTTTGAAAATACCGCTTGTAGATACGTAGATCTACTAGTTTTAAACACTTTTGTACAAGTTAAAACATTTTTACACAAGTTCATGGTTTATGTGTGGTAGGGTTTCACCTTTTAACCCTTGTTACTTCTAAAATAGCTTTATGTTAAGATCCATGATCTTACCAAACCGGGTTAAACGATGATCCGAGCTACCACATCATAGATCGGGTCTAGATAACCATACATTTTAATTACTACAAGTTTTACACAACTTATGTGCTATTAACCACCATTTTTCATGCTTTTAGTAGACTTTTGTGCATCTTTTCGCATTTTAACGAGATTTAACCAACACAAATCCTTTTAACCACTTTAGATAAGTTTAAATATAAGTTTTAAGCATTATACCTCTAGCTCGAGGCTAGGGAAGAATCTATGCGCAAAAGAGGTGGATAAAAGCAAAGTAGAGAGGTCCTTCGCCTTCCGTTTGCTCCAAGACTCCTAATACGTGACCCGTAACACTTGTATAACCTTGGAATGTGATGAACTAAACTTGAAATCGGATGGATGGAGGTGGGTGGTCTTGGCCGTGAGCTCCAAGGGTGAGAGAGAGAGAGAGTTTTGGTGAAATGTTATGTGTAATAACTTATGTGTTAAGTGGTGGTATTTATAGACAAGTTCATGTTCTTCGTCCAACGGATTTCGTGTCCCCATGATATTAAGCATAAGACAATATAATAATCAAAAGTTGTACTCCCTTGGTTACCCCTTGTTGGCCGATCTCATTAGGGGGGGGGGGGTATCCAGTTTGTTTCCAAGTATTAGTTAGGTTAAACGAAGTTAAGTTAAGTGTTTAACCCCGTTACTAATGTGTAGCGTGTTATGACGGGTGTTAGGGTATTCAGAGACCCTAACTAGCTCAGAAAAAGATGAATAATGAAAACATCAATATTTTCATGTTTCGGGTATAGTCCGGTTGTTCGGTTACATACCGATTCGTTAAAGTGCTGAATCACACTTTTTAGTGTCTTTTAAGTACCTTTCTTGTACTCTTTCAATTCCCAACACTTAGGGAAATATTCTGGATAATAAAACGACATTTCTGCATAATATTTATATGTCTAAATGCTGAATTATTGCTGATTTGTATAAATTCTGCACTTAAAGTGCGTTTCGGGTGCTTTTTAGTGCTTATTTTTGCTTTCGCA
This sequence comes from Helianthus tuberosus, assembly GCA_030545235.1. Taxonomy (NCBI): domain Eukaryota; kingdom Viridiplantae; phylum Streptophyta; class Magnoliopsida; order Asterales; family Asteraceae; genus Helianthus; species Helianthus tuberosus. Next base: position 73,778,837 of record CM060450.1, read on the forward strand.
ATGTATATAAATTAAACCCTTGTATGTACCCTTGGGTTTTAATGCATTCTTGTTGTCGGACCTACACCTAGGCCTCAATTCTGACGTCTGACTGCTTTCTGCAGTTCTGTTGACGCATTGTGTCTTACCGGTGAGTTTACTATTATTCTGACGCAACGCTCTCGTTTATGCATAAAGCAATATTTTGTAGTATACAACATGCATGAATTCACTTGTTTAATCATGTGTTCAGACATTGCTGACACTTAAACTCATAATTGCAGTCATTAAGCAATAATTAATGTGTACGGAAATTACCGGTTTGGGCCAGTTGTCACACTCCTGTTTTGGCTTCTAATGATGAAATTCTGAATTTGTTTGGTAGTGTACAGGAACAGATGAGGCAGCAGCAGGAAACTAATCGGATGCTGATGAGAGAGATACAACTCTTGAAATCCGGCCCGAGTAGACCTGCTGAAGAAACTGTCCCTCCTTTGCAGCCTAGAGCTTTGAACATCAGTTCTGCAGTTTACACTGAAGATAACCGGGGGAATATCATGCCAAGCCATTCTCAGAATCATACTCCTGAGATACCCTCCTCGATCAGGATGTCAACTGTGAGGAGCTCAGGATATGCTTCGGGATATGGCAAGAATCCTCAGACCGGTAACGTGTCAAATAATAATATTCTTGCTACTAACAACAATGGGTCTTTGCAGGATGCAGGTATGACGTCAAAATTTACTAGGGAGCTTCAGAAATTGAAGGACATGATATCCAGTGTACCTGGAGTGGTCCAGCCAATTCCGGAAGTATCCTAAGACAGCCACAGGATATCCCGCTTTGCATATCCTATCTGTGATGCTGAAATACCAAAGAGATTTCAAACCCCCAACATGAAACTGTATGATGGGACTACGGATCCCGAAGAGCATATTGCCCAGTATAGGGAAAGGATGGAGATTAACCCTATCCCTCCGGAGCTTAAGGAAGCATGCTTTTGCAAGGGTTTCGGATCTACCCTGACAGGATCAGCCTTAAAATGGCTGTTAAATGTTCCTCCTCACTCAATTACTTCGTTTGCTCATTTGGTTAATTTATTTAATAGTCAGTTTTCTTGCAGCCGGAGTTTTGAGAAACTAACCAGTGATCTTTACAGGATAACTCAAGGACCTCAGGAATCCTTGAGGGATTATGTGAACAAGTTCAGTCGGGAATCCTTGGATATCCCACATCTTGATGTTGCAACAGCTGTGCAGGCTTTTAAGATGGGGCTACAAAAGGATTCTCAGTTTTATCAGGATCTTGTAATGAATCCCTGCAGGAATCTCGACGAAGCTCGTAACAGGGCCTTGAGATATATTCGCCTGGAAGATGACAAAAAGATGCAAGAGAGGATGAATTCTACCTCAACCTACGAATCAACCAACAGGAAATCAGAATCCTCGTATAAACCGTATCGCTCCAAGCCATATGGCAGAAATGACAACAAGAAAGTGAATGTTGTTGAAGACGAGGATCTTGAAGAATATCCTGAATTGTCTGAATACTGCTTTTCTGTTAACATACTTGAGTTAATGTATGCTATGCAGGGTTTAGGAGACAAAGCTAGGTGGCCTCGAAAGAATCAACAAAAAGCTGATTGGAAGGATAAATCCAAATGGTGTGCCTTCCATGAAGATTTCGGACATGTGACCGAGGATTGCATTGCTCTAAGGAAAGAAATAAGCTACCTATTGAGCAAGGGGTATATGAAGGATTTGCTGGGAAGAAAGAAGAATAAAGGGCAGGATCCTGAGAAGGATCCTGAACGAGCAGCATCACCCCCAGCAGATGCCAAAATAATTAACTTTATTTCAGGAGGATCCGACATTTGTGGGACTTCGTATTCTGCGGCCAAGAGACATGCAAAGGAGGCTAAGACTGAAAGGGGAGACAGACCAGTCAGAATGACTACCCTCACAATTGACAAAGTGATCACTTTCGACAGTGATGACAGGGATACTGTCCAGGATCCTCACCATGATGCCCTTGTAATTACATTATATGTTGCTAACCATTTTGTATGCAGGATATTAGTGGATAATGGCAGCTCTGTCAACATAATTCAGTTGGAAACATTGAAGAGGATGAATGTATCTCCGATGGACATTACTTCGAAATCCACAGTGCTCGTTGGCTTCAGTGGGGAAGCTAGGAATACCGTAGGGGAGATAAAGTTACCAGTATATGTTGAAGGGGTCAACTCGATACAACGTTTCTGTGTGATGGACTCCCTATCTTGCTATAACATCATACTAGGCAGGCCATAGATCCATGATATGAAGGCTGTGCCATCGACTTATCATCAGTGCATCAAGATCCCTACCCCTTGGGGGGTTGTCAAGGTTGATAGTGATCAGCAGGAGGCGAAGGAATGCTACTCATCCTCAATGAAATCCTCAACCAAGCCTAATGCAGCATAGCAATTAAAGATGCGGGCCCAGGATATCATGGAGGCTTCGGAGCAGGATGTCAAGAAAGTTATCCTAGATCAGGATAATCCGGATATCTCGGTGCTCGTAGGAACCAATATCCCTCAGGATATTGAAAATCAATTGACTAATTTTTTGAAATGCAGGATGTCAACATTCGCATGGAAGCATGAGGATATGACAGGTATTTCCAAGGATATCATAACACATAAGCTCGGTATTGACAGGTCGTTCAAGCCGGTCCAGCAAAAGAGAAGAAAATTTGTTGCGGAGCGAAATGTGATCATCCAAGAGGAAGTTGAAAGGCTACTAAGGAGCAAGATGATTAGAGAAGTGAAGTTTCCTAATTGGCTTGCGAATGTAGTCGTGGTACAAAAGAAAAATGGGAAATGGAGAGTTTGTGTAGATTACACAGACTTAAACAAAGCATGTCCCAAAGACCCGTTTCCTCTACCTCATATTGATTCAATGGTGGATGCTACCGCGGCCACGAGATGTTAACCTTCATGGATGCCTCTTCAGGATTTCAGCAAATCCAAATGGAACCCTCTGATCAGGAGGATACTGATTTCATGACACCCACAGGTATTTATTGTTATACTGCTATGCCCTTTGGTTTGAAAAATGCAGGTGCAACATACCAGAGGTTGGTAAACATGATGTTTAAAGACAAGCTGGGGGACACCATGGAGGTATATATTGACGATATGGTGGTGAAATCTAAAAAGGCTGAGGATTACCTCCAGGATATTAAGGGAGCATTTGATATCCTGGATCAGTATAACATGAAACTGAATCCTGCTAAGTGCCATTTCGGAGTGGGGGCAGGAAAGTTTCTAGGATATATGGTGACCAAAAGAGGCATAGAGGCAAGCCCGGAGCAGATTAGAGCTATCTTGGATATGAAATCACCTTCGAATATGAAGGATGTTCACCGGTTAACAGGCCGAGTAGCAGCATTGAACAGATTTATTTCAAGATCCTCGGAAAAATGCAAGGAATTTTATGATATCCTGAAAATGGTGAACCACAAGAAGAATTTTATGAAATCACCTCAAGAAGAATAAGAAGTTCAAATGGGGAACAAAGCATGAAGCAGCCTTGCAGGATTTGAAGCAATATCTCTCAACTGCACCTCTATTGATGAAGCCTGAAAATGGTGAACCACTATCCCTATACCTCGCTGTATCAGGGAATGCTGTAAGTGTTGTTCTTATAAAGGACCATGAAGGTCAGCAATATCCTGTCTATTATGTTAGTAAAAGTTTATTAGATGCTGAAACTAGATATTCTCATCTAGAAAAATTGATATTAGCCCTAGTTATGGCATCAACGAAACTTAGACATTATTTTGAGACACATAGGATTCATGTTAAAACCAATTATCCTGTTAAAAACGTGCTTAGGAAACCCGAGATGTCGGGTAGGATGGCTAAGTGGTCAGTAAAATTAAGTGCTTATGACTTAGTATATGAGCCTAGAAATGCCATAAAGTCTCAGGCTTTAGCTGACTTTGTGGTTGATTTCAGCAGTGACATTCAAAATGAAGTAGACTTAGAAGTACAGCAGCTAGGAGAAAACTTAGAATGTTGGACATTGTATACTGATGGTGCATCTAACGTAAGAGGTGTAGGTCTAGGTATACTACTAAAATCGCCACAGGGGGACATATTACCCCAGGCTATTAGGTGTGAATTTCCTGCTACTAATAATGAGGCAGAATATGAAGCTTTGATTGCAGGATTAGAGTTGGCTAAAAATATGAGTATCAAGAATTTGCAAGTATATGTTGATTCTTTGTTAATCACTAATCATTTTAATGGAACCTATGCAGTTAAAGGAGAGAAGTTAATCGAGTATCTCGAAATTCTCAAAAAATTAGCAGGATACTTTGATATTTTTACACTTGAACAGGTACCAAGAGAGGAAAATGCTGAAGCTGATGCCTTGGCAAATCTGGGATCATCGGTCAAGATACCGGAAGGAACCCGAATACCAATATTACATATCCTATATCCTGCGACGAATCCTCAGGATAAGGAAGTAATAAGTATTCAGGATCCTGATGATGAGTATCCCGAGGAGGATCCTAAGTCCTGGACGGCTCCAATCATGAGATATCTCAAGGAAGGACACATCCCAAAGAATGAGAATCCTAAAGCCTTTAGTGAAGGTATCATGATTCACTATTATAAATGACGTTTTGTATAAGAAATCTCTTGCAGGACCATCTCTGAGGTGCTTGGAGGATCCTGAAACTAAAAAAGTACTTCAGGATATACACGAAGGGGATTGTGGTAACCATACTGGGGGCAGGTTGTTATTCTCAAAAGTATTAAGGACAGTATATTATTGGCCGACGATGAGGAAAGATGCCACAGAATATGCTCGAAGATGTGACGCATGTCAAAGACATAGTAACATATTACATCAGCCTGCTGAACCGCTGTATCCTATTGTTTCCCCTTGGCCGTTCATGAAATGGGGTATGGATATAGTGGGAAAGCTTCCAAAGGCTCCAGGAGGAAAGGTTTTCATGTTGGCAATGACGGATTATTTCTCCAAGTGGGTTGAAGCAGAAGCATTTGTTCAAGTTAGAGATCAAGAAGTGGTATCCTTCATAAAAAGGAATATCCTGACTAGGTTTGGAGTACCAGCTGAGATAATTTATGACAATGGATCTCAATTTATAAGTAAAAGGACTACTGACTTTTGCAAGAGTTGGGGAATCAAAATGATCACGTCTACCCCGGTACATCCTCAAGCGAATGGACAAGCAGAATCCTCAAACAAGATAATTGTCAACAACTTGAAAAAGAGACTAGGGGCTAAGAAAGGAAGATGGGCAGAAGAATTACCCTTTGTTCTGTGGGCTGAGAGGACGACGGTGAAGAGTGCAACTGGACAAACCCCGTTTTCCTTGGTGTTTGGAGCGGAAGCGGTGATCCCGACAGAAATGGTGATACCTACAGCGAGATCCAACCTCAGGGATCCTGAGCAGAATCCTGAAGTCCTATGCCAGGAACTGGATACTATTGATGAGACAAGGGATGCTGCAAGGCTAAGGATGGCAGCATATCAACAGAGGATATCTAAAGCATATAACAAGAATATAAGGACTAGAAGATTTCAGGTTGGAGATTGGGTATTAAGAAAAGCTTTTCAGAATACTACTAATCCTGCTGATGGAAAGTTGGCTCCGAAATGGGAAGGACCCTATGAGGTTGAATCAGAATCAGGAAAAGGAGCATACCGACTCAAGAATATGGAGGGGGATATGCTACCGAGATCCTGGAATGCTATATATCTAAAGCTCTATTTTAAGTAAGTATGGAATTCAAATTCTGACTCAGGGTGGTATGGATTCTGTCTCTTTTATTAAACTTTGATATTATTTACTATTTTGAACCCATTACTGACTTAAGCATCGGAGGGGTGTTAGCCAGGCTAACACCCACCTTAGCTTACGATTGTTTTGCAGTATATGCTTCGGGATGTAGCACCAGGATATACACTCAGGATACTTCGAAAGATTAGAGGATTGGCCCCCTCTCTCACGTCTAAGGGATCCTTATCCCTTCACTGGTTTAAAGGTATTCACCTTTCTTCCGAATTGGGTTTAAACACCCCGCCTGGAGCGCAAGTTATTCGGGAACAGTTCAAGGTGGCGGGACCAGTTCATGTAAAAGTGGCTGACAATTTCGTTACTATTGGCTATATCCTGAATCCTAAAGGTATATGAGGATTGATCACCCTCTCTCGCGAAAGGGTATTTTCATACTCTCTAAGGTTTAAAGGTTTTCACCTTTCTACGTCTTGGAGTTTATACACTCCCGCCTGTAGCGCACGAAAATTTGGGATTTTCCCTAGGATACAAAGGATTTATCTCCAGTATATTTTGGGTTTTACCCCTGTAACACAAAAAATTGTCTATACAATTGGAACTAGTGTTCAAAAATTTTCTAAGTGTTTGAGGACTTCATGCACAGGGGACATTCCATCTAAAGCAATTGTATGAAGCACAAAGGATCAAAGTTGAGCTAAGTGTCTCGAACTGGGGACATCTTAGTAGGGGAAGTCACAAAAGGGGTTGGAGTTTAATACTAGGGCTACACTCAATTCCTGGTATGATCTTTCCTTTGTGAACCTTAAATGAATTGTTTAACTCTGATTAAGGATATATCTTTAGGATATGTCTTCGAAATGTGTTTTTGGAATACGTTTCGGGATATTTCATTGAAATATTTGATTGAAATATTTGAATTGAAAATGAAAACCCTGATCAAACAAGTATTATCAAAACAGGTTTTAGAAAATGGGCTATCTTTTATTCTTTAGAAGTTTTGTCTGAAATTAATTGAATTTTTAGAAATTCTATTTGAAAAAGGTTTTCATAGTATATCACTGAGTATATTGATCAGGATATTTTGCAAAATTAACTAAGTAACGCATGGCAAGAATCTAAAAGACGACAACAAATAAGTCAAGAGGTAGTTATATTATTAACAAGTCAAAAGTTGTGCTTTTGGTTTCACCTCAAACCGAGGCCCATCCGCCAAAAGCACGGTTAGTTTTTACCGTACCTACATAACGGTTAAAGGTTTTATCTCAAAACAAAACATGTCCACCTTCAACCGTAACGTCATCCAAAACAAATTATACTAACTGATGACCAAGGGCTTCATCCTGAAACTCAGGACCCATCCACCTTTGGTCATCGTATTGTTCTAATGCAGGAAATATAAATTGTTCAAAGACAGGAAATGTAAATTGTTTTACAGACCACAACCATGAAATTTTAAAAAAGTGGGATCCGGCCTCAGCACATATATCCATCATCGCCCACATCGCTGCATTTAAGGGTCAGCTCCCTCCTTCATCATGACATCTCCACCAGCATCCTCTCCAGCATTCCTCTCAGCATCATCAGCAGCATCCTCTCCACCAGCATTTTCTCCAGTGTCACTACCAGCATCCTTTGAAGCACCAGCATCATCCACCTTCTCAGTTACCTTGGCAAGCTCCTCTGCGGCAGGTTTTGGAGGGGGCTCCACATGGTTGCCACCGAGATCCTTCAATTTCATCTCCCAGGCTTTGATGTTCCACGAAGGGCATTCAACGCCCAAAGCCCTAGCCTCATAAGCCATTTTCAGTCTGGCCTGGAGGAGGGAGATGATAACTGAATTCTTAAGGCTCTCCCGGTATGAAGCCATATCTTGCTCATGCTGAACCTGGGCCGCGTCAGACTTAGCTTGAGCCTCTTGGGTGATCTTCTGGATGGCAGCCTGGTGATCTTGAGTCATGGCCTTATACTTAGCTTCATAGTGTTCCGATTTGGCGGTGGCGATTGCTGCTTGGTCCGCGATGGTAGCTTCAGCCTTCTTCAATTTGCTTTCTAACATGACGTTCGAGCCACATGCGTCCTCATAGAGGAATACCAGGCGTTCAAGGCCCTGCAAGGTAAGGAAACAGGTATCAGTCTAAACTAACATTTGTACTTAGCATATGGTGCAGGATACGAGTCGGCATACTAACCTGGTTAAGGAAACCTGTCATAAACTTGCTGGAATCCGTGAACCCGTGATTCTCAAATGGGAATACATGGGGAGTAGTAGGATGATCTGCTTCCTTCCTCTTCCGGGAGCTGGAGGCCCGGGTCCTGGATGCTGGAGGAGCTTTGGGAGCCATAGTAGTCTTTGGCTGCTGGGCTTTGGAGTATCAGCTGGCTTTGGGTTGGTCTCTTGTTTGATGGGTGCAAGGCTGGAATAACTATCCAACTCATCGAGTTGGAAGCCTTCGAGGTTAATGATCGGCACTGTGTCGAGGGAGAAGTGTTTAATCTATGTCATTTATATTCTACAGTCAATTTTACTCACAAATACTTACCATACATTTCTGAACTAGATTTTTGACTTGAGTTTGTGAGAGACATGGAGAAAGTTCTTTCAGCAGCAGGAAGTCGGTAAATCTCTTTGATCCTGGGTTGTGATTCTGCACTTGGGGACGCTAGGTCTCTGAAATTCATTGCACAAATGTTAGGATATCAGTCAGAATACAGTTAAGGATATATTTGGGGATATTCCTAAAACCCTATATCCTACCCTTGGTTAGCCATCTAACTGGCAGATCAAAACCCCCGTCGATGGAGTCCCTTTTTACAAAAAAGAATTTATGTTTCCATTTCTCCTCATTCTTCGTAGCTTTGAGAACAAGAGGATTTTTAGAAGTGGAGAACAAGAGAAAACGGCTATTGCCATGAGATCTCAACCGATATGCTATGGGAAGGTCTTCAATACACAGGTCAGGGCAATGACGAGATCTGATTTGATCTAGCACCATCAAAACTCGCCAGACCATTGGCATAGTTTGGGCATAACTAAGGCCGGGGAGTTCAAAGAAACGAGAGATGAAGGGTGGAATGGGTACCGGAGTCCCAAAGAAAAAGGGTAGGCAAAAAAGCAGACCCACTCGTCTGATGATGCATCTGATCGAACCTCCCGATCAAAAGGGCGAATGACGGCTCCGGCGGGAAAGGCGTCGGAATCCTTCAGGGCAGCGATATCGGCATTATTGAAGGAGCAGATTTCTTTTTCTGGTTCTCGTATGAGGTTTTGACTCACGAGGGTGGGGACTGGTTCATCCAAACGTGATCTTTGTGACAACCGTCACTTTTCTGTACATTCCGTACATGAAATGAACAGTAATTTGTGCTTAAATGACTGTGCATGATCTGGTTTACCAGACAAATAAATTTCTGAATTCCATACAAGTGAATTCGTGCATGATATATACTACAAGAATTACCTTATGATAGCGTTGCGTCAAAAATATTAGTAAACTCACCGGTAGGACACTATGTGTCAACGGAACTGCAGAAAGCAGTCAGACAATAAAATTGAGGCCTAGGTGTAGGTCCGACGACAAAAGTACATTAAAACCCAAGAGTACATGTAAGGGGTTTAATTTATAGACATTGCGAAAGCAAAAATAAGCACTAAAAAGCACCCGAAACGCACTTTAAGTGCAGAATTCTAATAAATTCAGCTCAAATTAGCTTTTAAACGTATAAATATTATGCAGAAATTACGTTTTATCATTCAGAATATTTCCCCAAGTGTCGGGAATCGAAAGTGTTACAAAAGGACACTTAAAAGACACTAAAAAGTGTAATTTAGCACTTTAACGAACCGGTGCCTAACCGAACAACCGGATATTACCCGGAACACCAAAATATTGCTAGAAGCAATGTTTTTATTTTTCTAAGCTAATTAGGGTACCCGAATACCCTAACACCCGCTACAACTCACCACATGCTAGTAACTAAGTTAACCTCCTAATTAACTAACTATTGTCTAACCACTTGGTTGGAAACCAACCATAAGACCCCCCCCCCCAACGAAATCGGCTCCCCAAGGGGACAAACACTTACAACTTTTGATTATAATAATCTCATGGACTAATATCACCCCTACACATTATCTAGAGGACAATTAGAGTTGGTGGATAATAAAAAGGCCTAAGGGGTTATCACTTTCACAAGCAACACTTAAACATAAATCAACTCTCTCCTCTCCTCTCTTAGATATCTCGGCCGAACCCCAAGCCCACACCACCATCATTTTTCGATTTCATTCAAGCCATTCCAAGCATCTACAAGGGTTAAGGATCGCGTATAAGGAACCTCGGTGCACTCGGATTGCGAAGGACCTCATTACATTGCCTTTATCCACACGATTTCCAACTAGTTTCTTCCCTAGCCTAGAGCTAGTTGTAAGTGCTTCTAATCACCTTCTTGATCTTGTCTAGGGTGGTTAATAAGAGATTTGTTGGTTGAAAATCTTGAACACTAAAGATCACCAACTAAAAGTCTACTAAAATGATAAACAAAGTGGTTAAAGAATGAATATTGGTGTTAAACTTGTTTTGTTATGATTATTTTGTGTTGTTTGTTGCTAGTAGTAGTTCGGATCGTCATCTAACCCGGCTAGGTCATGTTCATAGAACATGAACTAGTATAGGTTAAAGTATGAAAAGGACTAGATGATGAACACTACGACATAATGACATGAACTTGTGCAAAAGTAGTTTTTCTTGTAAAATAGAGTTCAAAACTAGTAGATCTAAAGATCTACAAGTGGTACCTTCGAAGAACCAAGTGTCAAGTGAAATCATATTTTTAAAGCCGGATCTTTCATAAACTAAAGGTGTTTTTGTGGACACACAAGTGTGTAGACACTAGTGTAACAAAAAGTTTTAACAAGGATTTATTTTTATAATTTCTGACCAAGAAGTTGTAAACTTCCACATTCCTTAAAAATAAGATTTCTAAGAAACCGATTTTATCTACAAAGGTAGAAAGAGCTATTAAAAATAATGGAAAGTTACTACACACTTTTACATAACCCACAAGTTCATGTGTTTGCAATTTACGTATGATTTTGAACTAGTTTGATGTTGAGATATTGTATATTAACGATTGGTGAATTGTTTGATTGAATCTTGAAAAGAAAATGATACGCTAGTAAGCGTGGCCACCTCCAGTTACAGAGGAAACTCTGGCGAAATTTTTCTAGAAATATAACACTTAGTAATATTTTTATGATAAGTGTTTATAAATGTATTTTTAACTTGTTTTCAAGATATAAACTTCGCCATGATTTTTAATACAAGATACCAAATACCGGGGGTGGATTTTCATAAATGAAACTTGTTAAATATATATTTAATATATATTTATCGCTTGTATGATTATGTGATTATTTTGTGAAATAGGTATATATTATTTTTTTAGAGTAAAAATAATATGACTTGGAGATACTCGTGACGAGTAAAAATACAAAAATACGCATACAACATACAAAATACATAATTCGGGTGCAAAGTGCAAAATACAAGAGACTTATAATTATTTTCGAGAAAATAATATAAGTAAGACACTTAGTTAAAAATATAAGTTATTTTTTTATACAAGAATACGTACACAAAAGAGAGTGACTGTACTTGTGCGACGCAAGTCTAGGGACTAACGTTAAGAAAACGCGTATAGGTTACGACGTTAATTAAGCAAATCCGGTGAAGTTTACGACGCACAGGAACGCAAAGTTGTGAGTTCATGCTCCCCCTTTTCTCTAACTGTTTTTGGTTTTATAACTCTCGCGGGTGAAATACATGTTACAAATATTATAATTTTTACAAAGGGTAAAAATACAAGAAGCACTCTTGGTGAGAACGAGAACCGAGTGCAATATGATTTGAAAATACGAGAAGCACTCGTGGTGAGTGCAATATGATGAGCTTTAAGAAAAGCCTAGAAAATACTAGATCATGTGAGCTTAAACTAGATATTGAGATGCCATTAATACTTAATTAGGGACGAGGGTTAGATCTAACGGGTACGGCCGAGCCCCACTCATGGTCCTTATGTGACCTCATGAGTGCTTCGGTGTCCCAGTCGAGGGAAATCGACACAGTCGAGGTCAATCGACACAGTCGAGGTTAATCGACACAGTCGAGGGTAATCGACACAGTTAAAGGAGCCAATACTAATGCTCCCTATGTCCTCACATGCCTTGAGGGAGAAAATACTAATGCTCCCTATGTCCTCACGTGCCTTAATGTCCTTGTATAAATAATCATTTAAAACGTGGGGTACACAAGAAAACTTGAATGATACTTGAGTACGTGGGGTACTCAAGAAAACGGGAATTATACTTGAGTACGTGGGGTACTCAAGAAAGACTTGAGTTATACATGACACATATTATGTTTTCATACAAAGTATAAAAACGTGAAATACAAAAACGCATTTAACTCGCTCAACTTTATGTTGATGTTTTCCAAAATTACATGTATTTCAGGTGACAGGATGGATCTTGGGCGCAAGTGTCGTAACTAGAAGTAGACTACAAGTTTAGATGTCATCCACTTTTGTTGAATTGTAACCTTGTCAAAGGTCGTGTTTTGAAAACTTAAATAACAAGTGTTTGTAATACTCAAATTTTCATGAATGGATGAACATCGTTTTGATCATGTAGCTGTTTATTACGATTGAATGCAATGATAACAAGCTAGTCACACATCATACGCTTCCGCAAAAGACAGGGTGTGACAGTTTGGTATCAGAGCTTCGATTGTAGTGAACTAGGATTCTTTCTCGAGTCTAGACTACAATCACTAGAGTTCTCTCACGAAAACATTTTACAAAAAAGGTTTTCATTGCATTCACGAAGCGCCAAGATCCACAAGTCAGACACTTTTCAAAAAGTGACAAGGCAAGGACATTAGTGAGGAATACCTTTAAAATAAAGTGCCAACCAAAGCATAGTCTACACGGGTTAGACTTGCCAAAAACAAAATGACCCCGAAAAACGAGAGTTATACATGATATAATGCGTTAAATTGCTTAATTATGCTAAGTAGCATATATGTTATTGATATACATACATACAAATAAGTGTACGGAATGATTATTGACGTGAATAAGATACTTTCGACTCTGACTCCTAATACTATACGTAACTCGCACGATGAAGCTACCGACCTCGCATCCTTTGCAAATCTCGTGGCTGGGAGTGATTACCAAACAAGACGCTGAGCTTGCTTCCGTAGGAGATGGCAGCTCTTCCTTCTCGATCGTGAAGATGCCTAACTACGGTGATGATGACGAGGCAGAGGCGGCAACCTTGAACGAATTCTCAATCAACGGGACGAGATCCCTACGGCTTATGTGAAGCAAGATTGACGACATACTTGACCAGAAAAGGAAGATGAAGTATTCATATCGAAGGTGCCCCTCCAACAACTAGGAATTCTCTCTATTCCTATTCCATCTAATCATCGTGCCTATACGCGCGTAACGATAACAAATGTTAGCGCGTGGACCATCGCAAGGGTCCTTTCCATAACAGAGGTATAAGGACAGTAGTGTCCCCTCCTTGATTGATCATCTGTTTGGACGAGAGAAAATTTGGGGTAACTGTGCACGACAATTTATTATTACGGGGGCCCACGTAATAACGACTTGTAGTGCACAGAAATCCTGGTGGACTCTGCGGGTCAAGCTAATGAAAACCATACAAAATTAATCTATAGGTGCCCTCACCTTCATCTGGTAGAACAACACATAGATCAGTGCTTTAGCACGTTAGAAAGTAGGAGACCTGTCTTAGCCTACTTCGTAACTGACACTTCTACCTGCATACGAGACGTCTGAGAAAACGATATTTAATCAAGAGAGGTGGAATAACATTCAAAAAGGATCAGCGACGATACACTCTCTACCATCTCTACACAAACAACCCCATCAAAGGGGGAATATACGCACCAGTAAAGCTAAAGACCTAAGAAAACCAATGTAGCAGGAAATAACTAAAACTTGAATGACCAAGGCGATGTAGCCTCGAGTTCATTTCAAACAATAAGCCAAGTTGGCAAGCCTATGTGAAGGCTCAATAACTGTTTCCTCGCTCATACATTGATTATATATACATGTGAAATTGGGTGATTACATGATGGCTTATGGTGCTATGTATCTCATAGACAATTATGGAATATTGTCTAACCTACTTCATACCATTTTGGCAGAAGAGAATGCCGCCCAGGCGAGACACAAACACCAGTACGCTGCCAAGAACAGAAGCCGAGCTGCAAGAATGCATTTCACAGGCGATTGCTCGACATGAAGCCCTCCGCTCTAAGCACAGCGATGGCACTACTGGAAATAACCCTCCAACTGGCTGCACCTATAAACAATTCCTGGACTGCAAGCCATTGAATTTTGATGGCACAGGAGGTGCCGTTGCATTTGTTCGTTGGGCAGAAAAGACTGACTCCATTCTAAGAATGAGTAACTGTTCGCCCCGACAGAGTGTTACTTATATCTCAGGGTTATTCGTAGATGGCGCACTCTCCTGGTGGAACCTTCAGGTTCAAACCCTTGGTGCGGATGCTGCTTATGCACTAAGCTGGGACGAGCTCAAGGAAATGATGGAAAAGAAATACTGTTCTAGGACTGAAATCCAGAAGATTGAGGTGGAGTTCTGGAACATGAAAATGGATGGACCGAAGATTCCTGAATACGTCCAACGATTTCACGACTTGTCTAGGGTCGTCCCCTACTTAGTCAAACCGGAATTCAAAAGGGTTGAACGATTCATTTGGGGACTTGCACCTCAGATTAGGAGCATGGTTACTACCTCAAAGCCCTCAACCATTGCAGAAGCTATCGATATAAGTGTCGCTCTTACTGAAGAAGCTCTATGTGCTGGAAATTTTTCAGAATCTGAGGATAACAAGAAAGAGACTCATGTGGAGTCGTCGAGCAACAAGAAGAGGAAGTCCTCAAACCTAAAGATGAGCACCCAAGTCAACTATGGAAGCTCTAAAGCAAACAAAAGAAAGAAAGTGAATCCGCCACATGGCAGTAAAACCGTTGGAGCCACTAATAGGGCCGGAGGTAAAGTTTACTCGGGGACTAAGCCAAGGTGTGGGAAATGCAACTTTCACCATGAAGGTCGATGTCCGAGGCCTAAGTGCGGAAAGTGTGGAAAAGAAGGGCACAGCAAGGATGCTTATTGGGCAAAGGACCCAAATGGAAGAAGCAAGAGAATACCAGGTTGCTACAGATGTGGTGAAGCAGGGCACTTTAGGAAAGATTGCCCTAGGAAGAAACAAGCAAGGAAGGGTTTTCACGATTGAAATTCGTGAAGCACGCCAGGATCCAGATGCGGTTACGGGTACGTTCCCTATTAACCAACCTAATGCATCTACTTTTAATTAATACTGGCATCAACTTTAACCTTACATGCTTAGAACTTAAGAAACCGCTTGGCCTAGTAAAATAGACGTCCCGTATTCCTTAGATATGGGCGTATAGAAGGCTAGTTTAAACAGTCGAAGCGATTAAGGATTGTATTTAGGGACTCAGAAGGCCGGAACCTTCTGTTACCCTTGACTCGCGAAGTCATAATATGATAGTCAGCATGGATCGGAAACCCAAGTATACAGCTGACGTCGTTTGATACGAGAAAATCAGTCGCATCCCTCTTGCGAATGATGAAACCCAAACTCCCTGCGATAGGTGCAAGGATGCTAGACCCCACAAGGTGGCAGATCTACGACATCCCTCATTGGTCGAAGAGGCATAGAAACGCCTCCGAGTAGACTACAGAGCCTGAGAACATCCCCGTGACGGAAGAGGTTCCAGGAGCCTTTTCTGAAGACCTGTCAGGAATACCTCCACAACGACAAGAGAAGTTTAGGATAAATCGCGTGCCAGGAGCAGCACCAGTGCCGAATGACGCCTTACCGACTGGCTTCGTCCGCAAAGCATAAACCTCTGATATAACCGCAAGAGCGGTCGGACAGAGGAAAATTAAGGACATAACATCCTTAGATAAGGACTTAAGGAGAAAGTTGACAGTTCCATTGTTGCATAAATTCCAGAGAATTGAAAATCAGAATCCTTTGCCAAGGACTGATGACATAAAACAGACAAATCGTAAGGTTCCAGTTACCACTCAAAGATCAACTTGAGGACAAGAGGTCCTCCACTGTGAATACGAGAGGGAATATCCCTAAAACGACCTTTAGGACTTGCTTCGAGCATTACGAGATCCTAGTCGTATCATCTGGCTTGACACATGCATCGACAATATTCATGGACCTCATGAATCGAACGTGTGAGCCATACCTGGATAAGTCATATACTTATTGACTACATTCTTATATGGCCAACGACCAAGGAAGGTCGTGAGCAACAGCTACAACTTACCTTGCAACCCAGAGCTAAGGAGCTAGAATTGCAATTAAGTGACGCTTCTCGACAAAGTCTCGATTGTACGTCGATGCAACGAGACCACAACGTCGCATACGCGGCACATTGATCAAGGAATCATGAGAAGAAACCTTGAGCTAGATGCAGTGATTGCACGCCGCAAACTTGACGTCATTACCTGAAAGAAAACGTTGCACGATCTTTATTGATCACAAGGGTTGCAGCACACCAATGATTGTAAGAACTTGAATATGAACTGAGCTGCTGATCGACGCAGACTATATGAACACAATACGTGCTTGAGGGATAAACTTTAATGAAAAGTCGGAACACTCACTTGCCCTTAGTGGAGTCTTCCTACAACAGTATTTATCACACCACCGTCTAAACCGCTTCTTGTAAAGCTTTAGACCGAACATAATGAGTCAATTCCCGTCATGTTAAACGGAGACCAGAAATAAACAATCAACTAGCCCGGGATGGCCCAGGAAAACTAGAGGCCAGATCCTTCAGATATGTGATCATATTAGGACAGCCCGCAGAATACAGAAAGATTACGTCGATGAGCGGCAGAAATCGTAAGAATATGAGACAAGAAGTATGACTAAATTGAGAGCCTCGCCTAGAGAAGGCGTAGTGTGAGTTGAAAAACGAAGAGGTTGAATCCCCGGTGTAGGGATCAGAACCATTGTTCACAAGATGAAACTCCCAGAAAAAGATCAGTAGTGATCACGACACATTCATGTGTCTAATCGTTAGAGGAGTCTAACTCAAGGAGCAGTCGTTGTTCCCACAAATAAGATTCACGTCAATGACAAACAACAAGAATTACTATAGAAACCTGTTGAGGTTTTGGACCAAGAGTCCGTGATACCATAGAAACCTGTTGAGGTTTTGGACCAAGAGTCCGTGATACTATAGAAACCTGTTGAGGTTTTGGACCAAGAGTCTGTGATACTATAGAAACCTGTTGAGGTTATAGACCAAGAGTCCACAAGATGAAGAAAAAGACATGATTGATCTACTTGAGTATGATAGAATTCATGACATGACCCAGAGTTTTCATGGGAACATGAAGACAAATCATGAATCTAAGTGACCATATTGGTTTCACAACTCCCCTGCGACCGATGGCATCGCTTGAATTCGGGACGAAATTCTTCTAACGGGGGGAGACTGTGACAACCGTCATTTTTCCGTACATTCCGTACATGAAATGAACAGTAATTTGTGCTTAAATGACTGTGCATGATCTGGTTTACCAGACAAATAAATTTTTGAATTCCATACAAGTGAATTCGTGCATGATATATACTACAAGAATTACCTTATGATAGCGTTGCGTCAAAAATATTAGTAAACTCACTGGTAGGACACTATGTGTCAACGGAACTGCAGAAAGCAGTCAGACAATAAAATTGAGGCCTAGGTGTAGGTCCGACGACAAAAGTACATTAAAACCCAAGAGTACATGTAAGGGGTTTAATTTATAGACATTGCGAAAGCAAAAATAAGCACTAAAAAGCACCCGAAACGCACTTTAAGTGCAGAATTCTAATAAATTCAGCTCAAATCAGCTTTTAAACATATAAATATTATGCAGAAATTACATTTTATCATTCAGAATATTTCCCCAAGTGTCGGGAATCGAAAGTGTTACAAAAGGACACTTAAAAGACACTAAAAAGTGTAATTTAGCACTTTAACGAACCGGTGCCTAACCGAACAACCGGATATTACCCGGAACACCAAAATATTGCTAGAAGCAATGTTTTTATTTTTCTAAGCAAATTAGGGTACCCGAATACCCTAACACCCGCTACAACTCACCACATGCTAGTAACTAAGTTAACCTCCTAATTAACTAACTATTGTCTAACCACTTAGTTGGAAAATAACCATAAGACCCCCCCCCCCCCGCCCAACGAAATCGGCTCCCCAAGGGGACAAACACTTACAACTTTTGATTATAATAATCTCATGGCCTAATATCACCCCTACACATTATCTAGAGGACAATTAGAGTTGGTGGATAATAAAAAGGCCTAAGGGGTTATCACTTTCACAAGCAACACTTAAACATAAATCAACTCTCTCCTCTCCTCTCTTAGATATCTCGGCCGAACCCC
This sequence comes from Helianthus tuberosus, assembly GCA_030545235.1. Classification (NCBI taxonomy): domain Eukaryota; kingdom Viridiplantae; phylum Streptophyta; class Magnoliopsida; order Asterales; family Asteraceae; genus Helianthus; species Helianthus tuberosus. The sequence continues at coordinate 73,797,193 of CM060450.1, forward strand.
AAGCCCACACCACCATCATTTTTCGATTTCATTCAAGCCATTCCAAGCATCTACAAGGGTTAAGGATCGCGTATAAGGAACCTCGGTGCACTCGGATTGCGAAGGACCTCATTACATTGCCTTTATCCACACGATTTCCAACTAATTTCTTCCCTAGCCTAGAGCTAGTTGTAAGTGCTTCTAATCACCTTCTTGATCTTGTCTAGGGTGGTTAATAAGAGATTTGTTGGTTGAAAATCTTGAACACTAAAGATCACCAACTAAAAGTCTACTAAAATGATAAACAAAGTGGTTAAAGAATGAATATTGGTGTAAAACTTGTTAAACTTGTTTTGTTATGATTATTTTGTGTTGTTTGTTGCTAGTAGTAGTTCGGATCGTCATCTAACCCGGCTAGGTCATGTTCATAGAACATGAACTAGTATAGGTTAAAGTATGAAAAGGACTAGATGATGAACACTACTACATAATGACATGAACTTGTGCAAAAGTAGTTTTTCTTGTAAAATAGAGTTCAAAACTAGTAGATCTAAAGATCTACAAGTGGTACCTTCGAAGAACCAAGTGTCAAGTGAAATCATATATTTAAAGCCGGATCTTTCATAAACTAAAGGTGTTTTTGTGGACACACAAGTGTGTAGACACTAGTGTAACAAAAAGTTTTAACAAGGAATTATTTTTATAATTTCTAACCAAGAAGTTGTAAACTTCCACATTCCTTAAAAATAAGATTTCTAAGAAACCGATTTTATCTACAAAGGTAGAAAGAGCTATTAAAAATAATGGAAAGTTACTACACACTTTTACATAACCCACAAGTTCATGTGTTTGCAATTTACGTATGATTTTGAACTAGTTTGATGTTGAGATATTGTATATTAACGATTGGTGAATTGTTTGATTGAATCTTGAAAAGAAAATAATACGCTAGTAAGTGTGGCCACCTCCAGTTACAGAGGAAACTCTGGCGAAATTTTTCTAGAAATATAACACTTAGTAATATTTTTGTTATAAGTGTTTATAAATGTATTTTTAACTTGTTTTCAAGTTATAAACTTCGCCATGATTTTTAATACAAGATACCAAATACCGGGGGTGGATTTTCATAAATGAAACTTGTTAAATATATATTTAATATATATTTATCGCTTGTATGATTATGTGATTATTTTGTGAAATAGGTATATATTATTTTTTTAGAGTAAAAATAATATGACTTGGAGATACTCGTGACGAGTAAAAATACAAAAATACGCATACAACATACAAAATACATAATTCGGGTGCAAAGTGCAAAATACAAGAGACTTATAATTATTTTCGAGAAAATAATATAAGTAAGACACTTAGTTAAAAATATAAGTTATTTTTTTATACAAGAATACGTACACAAAAGAGAGTGACTGTACTTGTGCGACGCAAGTCTAGGGACTAACGTTAAGAAAATGCGTATAGGTTACGACGTTAATTAAGCAAATCCGGTGAAGTTTACGACGCACAGGAACGCAAAGTTGTGAGTTCATGCTCCCCCTTTTCTCTAACTGTTTTTGGTTTTATAACTCTCGGGGGTGAAATACATGTTACAAATATTATAATTTTTACAAAGGGTAAAAATACAAGAAGCACTCTTGGTGAGAACGAGAACCGAGTGCAATATGATTTGAAAATACGAGAAGCACTCGTGGTGAGTGCAATATGATGAGCTTTAAGAAAAGCCTAGAAAATACTAGATCATGTGAGCTTAAACTAAATATTGAGATGCCATTAATACTTAATTAGGGACGAGGGTTAGATCTAACGGGTACGGCCGAGCCCCACTCATGGTCCTTATGTGACCTCATGAGTGCTTCGGTGTCCCAGTCGAGGGAAATCGACACAGTCGAGGTCAATCGACACAGTCGAGGGAAATCGACACAGTCAAGGGAAATTGACACAGTCGAGGTTAATCGACACAGTCGAGGGTAATCGACACAGTTAAAGGAGCCAATACTAATGCTCCCTATGTCCTCACATGTCTTGAGGGAGAAAATACTAATGCTCCCTATGTCCTCACGTGCCTTAATGTCCTTGTATAAATAATCATTTAAAACGTGGGGTACACAAGAAAACTTGAATGATACTTGAGTACGTGGGGTACTCAAGAAAACGGGAATTATACTTGAGTACGTGGGGTACTCAAGAAAGACTTGAGTTATACATGACACATATTATGTTTTCATACAAAGTATAAAAACGTGAAATACAAAAACGCATGGACTCGCTCAACTTTATGTTGATGTTTTCCAAAATTACATGTATTTCAGGTGACAGGATGGATCTTGGGCGCAAGTGTCGTAACTAGAAGTAGACTACAAGTTTAGATGTCATCCACTTTTGTTGAATTGTAACCTTGTCAAAGGTCGTGTTTTGAAAACTTAAATAACAAGTGTTTGTAATACTCAAATTTTCATGAATGGATGAACATCGTTTTGATCATGTAGCTGTTTATTACGATTGAATGCAATGATAACAAGCTAGTCACACATCATACGCTTCCGCAAAAGACAGGGTGTGACAATCTTGTCCGTGATGCCATAAGGGGTATCAAGCAAACTATAAGAAATTCAAAGGAAAGAACAGAGGATGAAGGAAAGGATGATTACCTGAAAATCGCTTGAAGAGTAATGATAGTAAGATGAAATATCTCAGCTAATTATAGGCTGAATATAGGGGGCGAAGAGTAAAAGTAGCATGGGAAGTTGCACAATGTCATCTCAAACGTCACCTCGTTTTAATTGCCTCGGTCTATGAGTTAGAATTTTTAAAATATATCCGTTGGATGGGTATACCAACAGATATATTTTGGGACAATTGTTATGGGCCATTTTCTGAGCGTATATATATCCTGACTAATATCCTGCTTTTGATTGTATACTTGTGATCAGGATACCGAATCAAGATATTGTTAGCATCCTGGACGATATCCTGGTATTAGCTAAATTAATCACGTGCAGGTTAGAAGCTGTGGGTCACTAACGGTCAGATGGACTTCTTCTCCTTAAGACTCAGGCAAATCTGTTATACGAGAGACGTTGAACCCGAAAGACCAGGTCTACAACGTTCAAGTGGGGAATATCCGCCGGATCCCGGTTTAATAGGATAGTTTGTTACATTTCTTTTACTATAAATAGATGGGGCGGATCAGATTAAGGCACGCAACTTTTACACACACTCTTTCACACACTTTTGCTCTCTAGCTTCTAGCAAACACTATACACAAACACTTGTACTCGAATTACATTGTAACACCTAGTTGATCCGCATCACATCCTGCACTGTATCCTGATATTTGAAGCAATAGAAGAATAAGGCAGCTGTGATTGTCAGCTCCCGAGGTTTTGTGCCGGTGATCTATATTGATCAAGGGCTTTCCTCGTGCATCTCGTGTCAACCTTTACTTTTTAGCTCATTGTTTGATCTTAGATACAGCTCTATATCCTGGGCCGTATCCTGAAACTATTTTTGCAAATAATTTGATTAAAATATTTTTCACACAAATTTCTAGCACACTACCTCACTTAACTAATTTGATCACTTAATTGCTTCGGTAATTTTTGACCAAAACACCTTTCTACAAAGTCACCTATGACTTGTTGATTCTTTAACTCTAGCAACCCTTGATCACTGATATGACCAAGTCTCCTATGCCATAGGCTAGCATCTGTTGACTTATCATCTTGAATTACAGCATTGACTTCTTGAACTACCTTACCATCCAACAGATAAGTGTTGTTCTCACATCTTGTACCAGAAAGAACTACCATGGACCCCTTTACAATTTTTGCTTTCCCATTTCTTAGACTTACTGCATAACCATTCTTTTCAAAATTTCCAAGTGACAAAAGACTTTTAAACAATTCTGGAATATACATCACATTATCAACCTGAATCTCACACCCGTAGTCTAATTTGAACACTATTGAACCCTTTCCATGTATCCTACAGGGTCTATCATCTCCTAACTGAACAGTTCCCAAATCTTGAAACTCAAGAGTTTTGAAAAATTCTTTACAAGGAGTCATATGAAAAGAACAGCCAGAGTCCATTATCCAGTTACCTTTCGACTTGACTGATGAGACAACCAGTGCATCTGCACTCTCATATCCATCTTGAGACAACTCAGGTGAAAGATTTCCCTGATTCTTTGAAGTACCAGCATCAAACTTCTTCTTCTTGAACCTCTCAGGACATTCTCTCTTCAGATGTTTTTCTGAATTGCAGATATAGCACTTTCTTTTAAATCTTGACTTAGATCTTGAAACATTCTTGCCTTTGAAATTTCTTTGTTCCGATCTGCCTCTCACAATCAATCCATCCCCACTTTCTTCTTTCACATCATTCCTCTTCTTTAACTTCTTAGAATTCAAGGCTGCAAGAACCTCCTCTATAGTTAAAGTGTCTCTTTCGTACATCAGAGTATCAACAAAATGCTCAAACGTCTGAGGAAGGGAAGTTAAGAACAGAATGGCTTGATCTTCATCTTCAATAGAAACATCAATATTCTCCAGATCTAAGATGAGCTTGTTAAACTCATCTGTGTGATCTTCCAATGATCTGTTTGAAGACATATGAAACGTATATAGACGTTTCTTGAGATATAATAGGTTAGCTAGAGACTTCGTCATGTACAAGGACTCCAATTTTGACCAAACTCCGATAGCAGACGTTTCTTTCGACACTTCTCTTAGTACACGATCACCGAGGCTCAGAATTATGGCACTATGTGCCTTTTCAAGAATATCTTTCTTCTCTTTCTCTGTCATATCATTCGGTAAATTCGCTTCTCCGGCCAAAGCAGCAACCACACCATTGTGAACTAAGAGCGCTCTCATCTTCAATCGCCATAATCCAAAATCATTCTTCCCATCGAACTTCTCAAGTTCGAACTTCGTCGACACCATTGTTCACCTTCAATTCCCGTCTTGATTTACCTCTTAATCTGAATCGAATCGAGCCACAACCTTGGCTCTGATACCAATTGTTGTAAATTCAGAAAAGAATCAAGAACAAAATTCAAGTTCCAACGATTATTGAATATTATTGATGATTGTAAGAAACGAATAACAGAGAATGGATACAAGAGAATACCCTAAAACTGAACCCTAATTCTCCTTTTATCCCCAAATCTAAACTAACAGTCATTAACAGAACATTAACAAACTATCTTTCAAACCCTTAGACTACCATTATTTGCACTATTAACCCCTGTACTTTTAGAACAAACTAAAAACGTAATAAAAATGAACTTTGACTTTAATGCTGACTACAGTTGACTTCTATTCCATCTTCTAACATCTACCATTCCAATTTTAATTGCTAAAGGCTAGGTCCTATATCCAATTAAAAAAAATCCATATACGTATCACTTGTAACATAGATTTTTAAGAATATAGGAAACCAATGATCTCTTCGGTGTCACACCCCGAAATTATCAGAGCTGGCGTGACTGGACTGGTATCTTCATTGCACAGCGGAAGCAAAATAAGCAAAGACTTCTAGAAATTGAACGCCCGCTAAGTACTCGAGTCTCCAATGGTTCTCCTATTCCAACCGTGCCTTGTCTTAGAACTGCAACCTGAGAAAGAACATGCGAGAAAAATCAACAAAAAGTTGAGCGAGTTCATAGTTTGTTTGTAAAAGATTTGAAATAAATCTTTTGAGTTGTGAAAGGTTTGAAATAAATCTTTGGTATTGTGAAAGATTTGAAATAAATCTTTGGAATAACCGGTTTTTGAAATAGTATTGAGAAAATGAATTTAAAAATCATTTTCATGCCAAGTTATATGGAAACGTTGTGTTTGTAACACGTTATGTTCATAAAACCATGTATTTGTAATGTTTGTATAATCATCAATGCCCACCCTGACTTTGACCCGCATAAATCTTATGCCTTGAATTTTGTATAAAACATGGTATTTAATTTGTATGAACAAGTATGTTTCGTAAGTATAAAATCCCTGGTATGTAGCAAATAAGGAAATAAAGAGATCACCAATGGTTTGCAAGGCCATTGATATGTGTGAAGTGCAAGTAGGAAGACTCAAACCTAGCGGATTTGTGCGTCGGGAACATAGTCACCCCGAGGAACGTTAACTGTTTGTCCTGGGGGCTGGGCTCGCTACACCCAGATAGATCTACCGCATCGTGCCCCTCGGTCCTACAATGAGGATTAATGGCCTCAAGTGCCACCTACCCACTCACATGATCTGTACACAGTAACCCTCCTTACGCTAACCATACCATGTATAAAATAAATCCCTGGTCACCCTGACCAGATCCCTGGTCACCCTGACCAGATTCCTGGTCACCCTGGCCAGATTATCATTCACATTTCGAAAATAAGCATTTATTTTGTAAAAACCAGTATGTTTAGTATAAACCTTTCGTTAATCATTTGAGTTCCTCGAAATCCCTTCGTAATATGATTTAGAAAATACGAGTTTTGCGTTTGTTCTAACTTGGTATGTTTTTGCAAAACGTGCATGTCTTTCCACCCCGAAAACATTTATAAAAATATGTAAGCCGTAAAAAGTGGGGTTATGAACTCACCTGAATAGTCCTGTGCAAAGCTAGCTATTGTACGACTTCGTGATGTCGTTTCCAAGATGAGACTCGCTAGCGTTCATTTTACAATATTCCTAACACGGAATATCTAATAAGTTTCTAAATAAACGTAGTAACTAACTACGTGTCACCGAGCTCTACCGAATCGTTAATCGAACGATTCAACGGTAAGTTATTAACTTAACGAAAATAATTAAGTTATACTTGTTAAGTCTCGTTTAATGTCAGTAGCAATTTAACAAGTCTTGAAAAAGACTTAGTTTTCGAAAGACTTAAAATAAATAAATATTTATATAAAAATTATATAAATATATCGTTGTAAGTGCGTTAGCCATCTCGAGTAGTCATACGTGTATAAAAGAATATTTCTACGAAAATATCATGTAACAAACTCGGATCATATATCGCGTTTCGTATGAAAATAATATATAATAACCTGTATTATATATAACATGTCTAGTGTATATTTGCCAAAAATATACGTATATGCCGTCTAGGCGTATAAAATAAATATGAAGAGTTATATTTATTTTATAAAGAAATCGTCGAGTCGTTATGTTTGAAAATAAATATAAACCATATTTATTTTTGTAAAAGATTTCGCGTTGTACGACATTTAGAATAAATATATAACTATATTTATTTTTGTAACACAATTGTCGTTTTTAGCGAGTTGTAAAGTATCGTCGATATTTGTATTTTTGTTAAAAGATCACTTGAATTCCGCTAGTTCGTTTTATAATAAAACGCGTTGTATATTACGGATTTTCTCGAAAAACGGGCAGAGTTTACTCTATTTTTGGACGGTCCCGACATCTCAGTGTCGCTATTTTTATCAAAAAGCAACCAATATTCAATCAACAATATATCAATTTGACAAATATTTCATAAAATGTAAAATATAATCATGTCGGTTCGAGCTCGTTTCACGTAATAAAACCATAATATAACGTAAATAATCTCGTTAAATCTTTACCAAATCTTCCGTCAATATCTCGAGTGAGCCGACTGAGTTGACCGAGTCAACTGGTTTGACCCGCTGAGTCGACTCGGTTTGACCGAGTCAACCGAACCGAACCGTCTGCCCAAGCCGCCTGACCGAACCCGAGGCCCGAACCGAAACTGAGAAGTATAACTTGCTGACTTGTTGACCGAATCTTGACCCGATCACCGAACCCGAGTTGACCAGGACCCGACTGTTGTTGACTGTTTGACCGCTGTTGACTCGGACCGAGTTGACCCGTAAGCTGAGTTGACCGAGTCAACTCGTACCACTTCTGAAACTGAAACGAGTCCAAACGATCTGAACCGAGAGTATGTGCTAAGCAAACCGAAGCCGTAACAAAGTTGAACCAAATTAAAGATGGGGTAAACCAACCTGAACCGAGCCCGCCGGACATGAAGATAGCACCGCCGCCACTGCCGGCCGCCGCTGCTCACCTCCGCCGCCGCCGCCCTCCTTCCCTCTTCGACATCTCTCTCTCATCTCGATCTCCTCTCTTTCTTATCAGCCTCTCTCTCATCTCTCCTGTTTTCTCTATCTCGCCTCTCTCTCTCCGTCTTGTTTCTGTCTCCGCCGTCGCACCACCGCACCACCACCGAACAGTGGTGGTGGTGGTTCGTTTTGTTAATCGAAAAGGGGGGGGGGGGGGGGCTGGTGTTGTTGATCTGCACCGAGAAAGGAGAGGGGGAGGGGTAAAGGGATTTGGGTGTGCAGGTTAGATTGAAGGAGAGGAGAGAGGATGTTGCTTGTTGCCTGATGTTTATATCGAGAGAGAGAGGGTGTTGAAGACATAAATTGTTTGTGTGTATATATAGATAAAATCTAGTATTGGTATGGTTATTAATAGGGTAGAGATCTTGTGAGATTTAGTCAAGAGATTTTGTTCAGATTTTGAACAGATTTTTGGAAAGATCTATAAGAAACAATCTTGTAGTAGAGATCTAAAATATTATGTGTAGGTTTAGGCTTGGGCCCAGGGCCCACAAGTCCGTCTCGTGCGTAAGCGGCCCGTAATTCTTACGAGACCCGTTGTCAAATCCTGAACTCCGTTTAACGTCACAAAAAATTAAAATACAAAAATACGGTCGGTAGTCGTTGTTTACGCGCCCGTTCGTCGATCACGGTAATAATCGCGAAAAATTGTATCGTTGTCGTCTTTGATCCGTTTTTCAATCCGGTTCCGACTGTAGTCACAAAAATTTAATTACGAAGCTAAAATATATCGTAAAAATTTAATATCAGTCGGCGTTGTCAGTATTCTGTTCGGTTTAAATTTGTTGCCGTTTAACGTTTCGCCGGTTTCTCTGTAAACCATCGTTCGCGCACTGTAAAGACGGATAGACGTTCCCAGGCACTCCAAAGGCCTAATTAGGTTAATTTGCTCTGTAAACACTAATCATTATCGCGTTAATTACTTGTTAATCACGTAATTAAGAGCCGTAAATTACCGGTTGTCACATTCTCCCCCTGTTACAGAAATTTCGTCCTCGAAATTTAGACTATGTTATCTCCCCAGAATTGTGTTGTTCGCAGGTAAGTCCGAATAATAACAAAGTGAATGACCGCTTAATCGAAACAAGACTTATTCGAATTATGGGAATTCAAGGACATTCCTTCACAATAGGAATCCCAATGGTTTAAAAATGTGTCTCAGTAATTGATGTCAAAAGGAAACGAGACGTAATGATACAGTCATTAGTGCGACTAAGTTAACAAGGATCCAACAATGAACAGGAACTTCGACCAATCGAATTCCATATTAACGTTTATAACATGTAAATGAGTTCTAGAAGCAATAACATCCACTGGATGAACTTAGAATCGACAATCTCAAATGTATTAGTTTGCATGAAACGCTCAATCATAATTAGCCCAAGCTACAAGTTTGTACTGACACCACAAAGTGTCGTAGTGATTGAAATAATTCAATAATAGCGGTGATCAAACAAATTCACCGTGTTTGAAGTCAATTGAAAGCGCAATGAAGTAAATATGAATGTTTGTTCCAAACAAACATCAAAGAATTTTCAATTGAAGATGGAACACCAAAGAATTACTGTTTCGATCGAAGAGGAAGGAGCAATGAATATCGCAAGACTTTCGATTGATAATGAAAGAAACGTTAGTAGGTACACCGGAATAAAAAAAAAAATGGATTTATGTACCATTGTCTTAACACACTATTGTATTAAGACTGTTGTAATGTGATAAATCAAAGCGGATTTAAAGCAAATCAATAAATAATTAATTAAATCCGTGCATAAGATGTGTAAACGAGTTTAGCGCAAGTTTCAAACTAATGAAAATCACCATCACATGGTGTCGAAATCAACAGACAATTTAATGGAGTCGAATGCCAAACAAGTTTACTTCGACTCGGAACAAATGAAGTGTTCGTTAAAAATTGATTTGAATATGATGCTCCCAATACATCATATGGTGTCTCGAATCGAATAAGTGTAATGAGCAAGTTCAAACAATTGAACTTGGTTTTAGCGCAATCCGACAATAGATATATGTATCGATAAGAAAACTTTCAGCATGGTCACAACGAAAAACCATGTATGTAACTTGTAACGAATGATCGTGACACAATGACCATTAAGAGGAGTAGAGATACGAAAATCTACTCAGTAAATGTGAAATTCGAAATTTCAATAATAGAAATTTGAGGACTTTACCTGGGGTTGCGTGTGATATACGGTTGTTAGGTGACATTACCATGGAATGTCGAACATATCGTTTTTGTCATTAATTAGGTAGGGGGAAATGCGGAGACATTCGTCTCCTCCCTGGCGTGATTCGTGCCGTTGCAAGATCGCGTGACAAGTTGTCGTTTCCTGATCGTTAGTTCTCCTGCTGACAGGAATCTAGCGTCGTCGTTGAATTGCGTCATCGTTCCTTCCCAAAGGCCCCGCCTCGATAGTCGTATGTGACGTGCTTCAACCTCCGTTGACGTACATATTGAGTTTCACGTATACCTGTGCACTAGCGTTGTGTGCTGCGTAGAAGGTGATGTACCCCGACATCCGTTGACGTAAAATTTGAGTTTCATGCATTCTCGTGCGCTAGTGTTTCGTTTTGCGTAGAATGTGATGTACTCCGACATCCGTTGACGTAAAGTTTGAGTTTCATGTATTGTCGTGCACTAGCGTTTCGTTATGCGTAGGCTGCCTGCTCGGGAAGTTAAAATATCATAGACAATATGGATAATAGGGTGTGCCCGAGTTAATATTCGCGGTTCCTACGTGATGCCCTTTAATAAACACACACACATGCACAAATAACCAATAAGCAATCAAATAGTCCTCCTAGTCCCACTAGCCTCCCAGCCTCCCAGACTGACTCCCTAGTCCCACTAGACAATTTTCCCAGCCTCCCAGACTGACTCCCTAGTCCCACTAGACTATCCTCCCAGCCTCTCAGACTGAATCTCCTAGTCCCACTAGACTATCCTCCCAGCCTCTCAGACTGAATCTCCTAGTCTCTCAGACCAGATCCAGCCACCCGACTGAATTCCCTTTTCCGAAGGTCTTAAATGCATGTTTCCTAAACTCTCAGAGTGTTGGGTACTGTATGTAATCGTTTCGTGTACCGTGTGTAAAACATTTCAATAGCGTATGTTTGAAAACAAAATTTTTGACTGTTTGTTTTTCGGCAACGGTTGGAGACCATATTCGAGTACTAGGCGTTCTGTATGTATTCAACGTATTAATAGTCTAAGTTCCCAGAGGAAAGTGAGGTTAGAGCCTAGGTATCACAACAGAAACCTAATTCGCTGTAACCTATAGCTCTGATACCAATCTGTCACACCCCGAAATTATCAGAGCTGGCGTGACTGGACTGGTATCTTCATTGCACAGCGGAAGCAAAATAAGCAAAGACTTCTAGAAATTGAACGCCCGCTAAGTACTCGAGTCTCCAATGGTTCTCCTATTCCAACCGTGCCTTGTCTTAGAACTGCAACCTGAGAAAGAACATGCGAGAAAAATCAACAAAAAGTTGAGCGAGTTCATAGTTTGTTTGTAAAAGATTTGAAATAAATCTTTTGAGTTGTGAAAGGTTTGAAATAAATCTTTGGTATTGTGAAAGATTTGAAATAAATCTTTGGAATAACCGGTTTTTGAAATAGTATTGAGAAAATGAATTTAAAAATCATTTTCATGCCAAGTTATATGGAAACGTTGTGTTTGTAACACGTTATGTTCATAAAACCATGTATTTGTAATGTTTGTATAATCATCAATGCCCACCCTGACTTTGACCCGCATAAATCTTATGCCTTGAATTTTGTATAAAACATGGTATTTAATTTGTATGAACAAGTATGTTTCGTAAGTATAAAATCCCTGGTATGTAGCAAATAAGGAAATAAAGAGATCACCAATGGTTTGCAAGGCCATTGATATGTGTGAAGTGCAAGTAGGAAGACTCAAACCTAGCGGATTTGTGCGTCGGGAACATAGTCACCCCGAGGAACGTTAACTGTTTGTCCTGGGGGCTGGGCTCGCTACACCCAGATAGATCTACCGCATCGTGCCCCTCGGTCCTACAATGAGGATTAATGGCCTCAAGTGCCACCTACCCACTCACATGATCTGTACACAGTAACCCTCCTTACGCTAACCATACCATGTATAAAATAAATCCCTGGTCACCCTGACCAGATCCCTGGTCACCCTGACCAGATTCCTGGTCACCCTGGCCAGATTATCATTCACATTTCGAAAATAAGCATTTATTTTGTAAAAACCAGTATGTTTAGTATAAACCTTTCGTTAATCATTTGAGTTCCTCGAAATCCCTTCGTAATATGATTTAGAAAATACGAGTTTTGCGTTTGTTCTAACTTGGTATGTTTTTGCAAAACGTGCATGTCTTTCCACCCCGAAAACATTTATAAAAATATGTAAGCCGTAAAAAGTGGGGTTATGAACTCACCTGAATAGTCCTGTGCAAAGCTAGCTATTGTACGACTTCGTGATGTCGTTTCCAAGATGAGACTCGCTAGCGTTCATTTTACAATATTCCTAACACGGAATATCTAATAAGTTTCTAAATAAACGTAGTAACTAACTACGTGTCACCGAGCTCTACCGAATCGTTAATCGAACGATTCAACGGTAAGTTATTAACTTAACGAAAATAATTAAGTTATACTTGTTAAGTCTCGTTTAATGTCAGTAGCAATTTAATAAGTCTTGAAAAAGACTTAGTTTTCGAAAGACTTAAAATAAATAAATATTTATATAAAAATTATATAAATATATCGTTGTAAGTGCGTTAGCCATCTCGAGTAGTCATACGTGTATAAAAGAATATTTCTACGAAAATATCATGTAACAAACTCGGATCATATATCGCGTTTCGTATGAAAATAATATATAATAACCTGTATTATATATAACATGTCTAGTGTATATTTGCCAAAAATATACGTATATGCCGTCTAGGCGTATAAAATAAATATGAAGAGTTATATTTATTTTATAAAGAAATCGTCGAGTCGTTATGTTTGAAAATAAATATAAACCATATTTATTTTTGTAAAAGATTTCGCGTTGTACGACATTTAGAATAAATATATAACTATATTTATTTTTGTAACACAATTGTCGTTTTTAGCGAGTTGTAAAGTATCGTCGATATTTGTATTTTTGTTAAAAGATCACTTGAATTCCGCTAGTTCGTTTTATAATAAAACGCGTTGTATATTACGGATTTTCTCGAAAAACGGGCAGAGTTTACTCTATTTTTGGACGGTCCCGACATCTCAGTGTCGCTATTTTTATCAAAAAGCAACCAATATTCAATCAACAATATATCAATTTGACAAATATTTCATAAAATGTAAAATATAATCATGTCGGTTCGAGCTCGTTTCACGTAATAAAACCATAATATAACGTAAATAATCTCGTTAAATCTTTACCAAATCTTCCGTCAATATCTCGAGTGAGCCGACTGAGTTGACCGAGTCAACTGGTTTGACCCGCTGAGTCGACTCGGTTTGACCGAGTCAACCGAACCGAACCGTCTGCCCAAGCCGCCTGACCGAACCCGAGGCCCGAACCGAAACTGAGAAGTATAACTTGTTGACCGAATCTTGACCCGATCACCGAACCCGAGTTGACCAGGACCCGACTGTTGTTGACTGTTTGACCGCTGTTGACTCGGACCGAGTTGACCCGTAAGCTGAGTTGACCGAGTCAACTCGTACCACTTCTGAAACTGAAACGAGTCCAAACGATCTGAACCGAGAGTATGTGCTAAGCAAACCGAAGCCGTAACAAAGTTGAACCAAATTAAAGATGGGGTAAACCAACCTGAACCGAGCCCGCCGGACATGAAGATAGCACCGCCGCCACTGCCGGCCGCCGCTGCTCACCTCCGCCGCCGCCGCCCTCCTTCCCTCTTCGACATCTCTCTCTCATCTCGATCTCCTCTCTTTCTTATCAGCCTCTCTCTCATCTCTCCTGTTTTCTCTATCTCGCCTCTCTCTCTCCGTCTTGTTTCTGTCTCCGCCGTCGCACCACCGCACCACCACCGAACAGTGGTGGTGGTGGTTCGTTTTGTTAATCGAAAAGGGGGGGGGGGGGGGGGCTGGTGTTGTTGATCTGCACCGAGAAAGGAGAGGGGGAGGGGTAAAGGGATTTGGGTGTGCAGGTTAGATTGAAGGAGAGGAGAGAGGATGTTGCTTGTTGCCTGATGTTTATATCGAGAGAGAGAGGGTGTTGAAGACATAAATTGTTTGTGTGTATATATAGATAAAATCTAGTATTGGTATGGTTATTAATAGGGTAGAGATCTTGTGAGATTTAGTCAAGAGATTTTGTTCAGATTTTGAACAGATTTTTGGAAAGATCTATAAGAAACAATCTTGTAGTAGAGATCTAAAATATTATGTGTAGGTTTAGGCTTGGGCCCAGGGCCCACAAGTCCGTCTCGTGCGTAAGCGGCCCGTAATTCTTACGAGACCCGTTGTCAAATCCTGAACTCCGTTTAACGTCACAAAAAATTAAAATACAAAAATACGGTCGGTAGTCGTTGTTTACGCGCCCGTTCGTCGATCACGGTAATAATCGCGAAAAATTGTATCGTTGTCGTCTTTGATCCGTTTTTCAATCCGGTTCCGACTGTAGTCACAAAAATTTAATTACGAAGCTAAAATATATCGTAAAAATTTAATATCAGTCGGCGTTGTCAGTATTCTGTTCGGTTTAAATTTGTTGCCGTTTAACGTTTCGCCGGTTTCTCTGTAAACCATCGTTCGCGCACTGTAAAGACGGATAGACGTTCCCAGGCACTCCAAAGGCCTAATTAGGTTAATTTGCTCTGTAAACACTAATCATTATCGCGTTAATTACTTGTTAATCACGTAATTAAGAGCCGTAAATTACCGGTTGTCACATTCGGGGCTAGTGGTTAAGAGGAGGTGAGAAGGTTTGTGTCACGGCCCCAGCCCCGGTTTGAACCGGTCAGGAGCCGCGGGACAGGAACCCGTGGTATTTATTTAATTGATGCGACAGCGGAAGATTTAACAGGATCTTTTAAAATTTGAAAATGCCCGATTATTTTATTCCATAAATCGGGATAAACCCCGTGATTTACAATAGAGGAATTTCACGAGGAAACTCCCTGATTTACAAAACATGTTTATTCATTTTAACTGAGCCACCTCTTCAAGCTGGTTAGTGCTCCGTAGCACGTTTTCCTTGATTCACAGCAGGTCGCCTGAAACATGTTTTAAAAATATTTATCAGCGGGGAAATACTGGCAAGTCATTCAAGTATGTAAAACGACACATTAGTTATCAATTACAGCATAAGAGCGATTACAATGGCTTCTATCTTATTTTTATATGGCGCCGTGTCACCTGGTGACGATGGTCATACCACTATTGGGTCCTTCCTCAAGTAGTGATGATTATCACTGTTAGGATTTATTAGCCTAACTGTGAGAAATTAGTAATGTGCACAATACCCCAATTAGCCAGTGATTCAAGATAACCATGACTTAATCCCTGTAATTATAACTTTTGAAAATGCTTGGAGTATTGTAAAATAATGTTGATAAAAAAAGAATGACTCACATTGCAGATTTAAACGGGCAGAGTTTAGCCTACTGATTAGCCTTGTAACCTAATTTAAATAACAATGCACACGAACTAGGTCAGTAACTAATACAGCATTTACGATAACTCACGAGATTAAAACCCTCACAACGAATGACAAAGTGCTATACTTAAACATCCGTCGAATTCACGACTAATGAAAAAGTATGGCCCTAATGTGGGCAGCACTTAAACATCCATCGGATAGTTTTAATCGATCGAACATTGAATCGTAGCAGCGATCGAGTTAATACCCTGTATCGTAGCAGCACCCCTCTAATTGAAATTGTGATTTCGAAAAGTATAACTTCGTTTTTTAAAGTTGTTTTCGACAGCACTGAACTGCTCCTGATCCAAGCTATTTATAGCTGAAATATGGGTCTCACGCGGCCCGCGTGAGCCCCTTCTTGATCCTTACGTGGCCCGTGAGGGGGTCTAGTCGTAGATTAGGGCATCCGTGTCACTGGTAGGCATGCCACGTGTATGACACGTGGACCCGGAACGCTTATCCGGTCAACAGGGTTTTGACGCGGCCCGCGTAAGGGTCTGCCTATCCTTTACGCGGCCTGCCTGAAGACTAAAAATCTTGATTTCTTGATTTTTGTTATGGATTAGGGTTTCGGGGGTCCGGGGTTTCACTTACGGGTCGGTTTGGGACATTTTTGAGAGCCTTACATCCTCCCCACCTTATTTAAAATCTCGTCCTCGAGATTTACTGAAATAAGTGAGGATACTTTCGCTTCATCTCCGATTCCAGCTCCCAAGTGTATTCGGGTCCTCTTTTTGAATCCCACTTGACTTTGACTAGTATCAACCTTTTGTGTTTGAGAAACTTAATCTTTCTATCTTCTAGTTGCAGTGGCTTCTCTACAAATTTTAACTTTTCATTTACCTCTACATCTTGAAGAGGTACTACCAGAGATTCATCAGATAGACATTTCTTGAGGTTATATATATGAAATACATCATGTACTCCAGCTAACTCTTCTGGTAGCTGTAAGCGATAAGCAACTGGTCCTATATGTTGGATTACTGGGAATGGTCCTACGTATCTTGGACTTAGCTTTCCTTTCTTACCAAATCGAACTACTCCTTTCCAAGGAGAAACTTTTAAGAGTACCTTGTCTCCAACTTGGAACTCTAGTGGTCTGCGTCGATTGTCGGCATAACTTTTCTGGCGATCTCGAGCCGTTTTCAGTCTTTCCTTGATTTGAGTGATTTTATCGGTAGTTTCTTGCACTATTTCAGGACCTGATAATTGACTTTCTCCTATTTCTGCCCAGCAGACTGGAGTTCTGCATTTACGTCTGTATAGTGCTTCGAATGGGGCAGCTTCGATGCTTGAATGATAACTATTGTTATAGGAGAATTCGATTAAAGGTAGGTGGTCATCCCAGTTTCCACCAAAACCTATCACACATGCTCTAAGCATGTCTTCCAGGGTTTGGATCGTCCTTTCACTTTGTCCGTCTGTCTGAGGATGGTATGCAGTGCTTAAATTTAGTCGAGTTCCCATTGCTTCCTGGAAACTTGTCCAGAAATGGGAAATAAAACGACTATCCCGATCCGATACAATGGAGAGTGGGACTCCATGTAAGGATACTACTTCATCTACATATAACTTGGCTAATCTTTCCATGCTAAAGGTTTCCTTCATAGGTAGGAAATGAGCTGATTTGGTTAATCGATCCACAATTACCCAAATCGCATCATTATCTTTTCTGGTTTTGGGCAACTTAGTAACAAAGTCCATTGTTATAAGTTCCCATTTCCATACAGGCATTTCTAATTGTTGTAGTAGACCTGAGGGTTTCTGGTGTTCTGCCTTAACTTGTGAACAAGTAAGACACTTAGAAACATATCTAGCTATGTCCTTTTTCATTCCTATCCACCAGAAGTTATTCCTTAAATCTTGGTACATCTTATTGTTACCAGGATGCATGGTATATCTAGATTTATGGGCTTCTTCTAAAATCTTATTTCTTAATTCTCCCTGTTTAGGTACCCAAATTCGTTTCTTATGGAATCTCCAAATTCCATCACTTCCTTGCTCTAATTCTTTTATTCGTCCTTTCATTCCTTCAGCATCATCTTTGATTGCTGTTTCTTGAATGCTTTTCAGTTGTTCCATTAAGTCTAATTGTAAACTTATTCTAAGAGCACGAACTCGTCGTTGTTTCTCATGATACTTACGACTTAAAGCATCAGCAACCACGTTTGCTTTTCCTTCGTGATATTGAATATCACAGTCGTAGTCACTTAGGATTTCCATCCATCTCCTTTGCCTCATGTTTAATTCTTTTTGCCCAAATATGTATCTTAAGCTCTTATGATCTGTATAGACAGTAAACTTACTTCCATACAAATAGTGTCTCCAAATCTTAAGGGCAAAAATTATGGCTCCTAACTCTAAGTCATGAGTCATATAGTTTTCTTCGTGCTTTTTCAATTGCCTTGATGCATACGCAATTACCTTTTTGCGTTGCATTAGCACACATCCTAATCCTAGTTTTGAAGCATCACAGTATACTTCAAAATCTTCTGTTCCTTCTGGTAAAGCTAAAATTGGAGCATTTGTTAATTTCTGCTTTAAGATCTTAAAAGCTTCTTCTTGTTTAGGTCCCCATTCAAACTTAACTGCTTTACAGGTTAGCTTAGTTAATGGTACAGCTATTTTGGAAAAGTCCTTAATAAACCGTCTATAATATCCGGCTAACCCTATAAAACTTCTAATTTCCATAGCTGACTGCGGAACCTTCCATTTGGTGATTGCTTCTATCTTAGAGGGATCTACGTGAATGCCTTCGTGATTCACCATGTGTCCTAAAAATTGTACCTCTTGTAGCCAAAATTCACACTTCGAGAATTTGGCGTAAAGTTTTTCCTTTCTTAACAAAGTTAAGAGTACATGCAGGTGCTCACAATGTTCCTCCTGACTTTTGGAATAAATAAGTATATCGTTGATGAAAACAATTACAAATTTATCCAAGTAAGGTTTACAAATCCTATTCATCATGTCCATAAATGCTGCCGGAGCATTTGTTAGTCCAAAGGGCATGACTGTAAACTCGTAATGACCATACCTAGTTCTGAAAGCAGTTTTAGGTATGTCTTCTTCCTGTACCTTCAACTGATGGTATCCGGAGCGTAAATCAATCTTAGAAAAATATCTAGCTCCTTGCAATTGATCAAAAAGATCATCGATCCTAGGTAATGGGTATCGATTCTTAATTGTAACCTTATTCAATTCTCTATAATCGATACACATTCGCATCGAACCATCTTTCTTCTTTACAAACAACACTGGAGCTCCCCACGGGGATGAACTAGGTTGTATGAATCCTTTGCTTAGTAATTCATCTAACTGCTTTTTCAATTCTAGCATTTCTGTGGGTGCTAACCGATAAGGTGCCTTGGCTATCGGTGTAGTTCCAGGAATTAGATGAATTCTAAATTCTATTTCCCTATCAGGTGGTAATCCAGGTAGTTCTTCTGGGAATACTTCTGGGTATTCTGATACTACTAGAATTTCCTTAAGTTCTTTACCTTTCGTGTTAATGATTACTGAAATCATATACACCATTTCTTGTTTTCTTGAATAACTGGCCAACTTTAATACTGAAATGAATTCCATTGGCTTACGTGGCTTATCTCCTGTAATCACCACTAATTCTCCTGTGGGTGTATGAATTTCTATGGAATTCTTATCACAAAGAATTTGAGCATGGTTGGCTACTAACCAATCCATTCCTAATACAATATCGAATCCGGCTAAATTCATAGGTAATAGGTTTGCCGAAAATTTATGGCCTACAAGTTCTATCTTTCCTTCTCGCAAAACCTTATTTATGTTAACAGAATTCCCATCTGCCGTTTGGACTGTAAAAATCTGCCTAAGGTTGGTTAAGGGTAAGTTAAGAGCTTGGCAGAATGAAGTATTTATAAAACTTTGGTTTGCACCATAGTCAAATAATACTTTTGCATAGACGTCGTGAACTAGGAACGTACCAGCTATCACATCAGGGATTAGCTCTACTTCCTGAGTAGTAAACAGGAGGGCTCTTGTGTTCTTTTTGGTAGTTCCTTCTGCAGGTTTGGCTTTGTTATCAGCTGGTTTGACCAGTTTTGGGCAGTCTGGCCTAAAGTGTCCAGCTTCTCCACAGTTGTAGCAAACTGTAGCTTTCTTCTTCCTGCAATCTTCTTCTTGATGCCCCGGAATTTTGCAGAAATTGCAATACCCTTTGCATCTACCAAAATGCTTTCTTTTGCAGTTATTGCAAAATGGAATAGTGGAAGATTGCCCAGTTCCCTTTCGCTTGAAATTACTACGGTTACCTATACGGAATCCATGGGTAATCTTTTGGGCTACTTCCTTTTTTCGGGTTTCTTCTCTTGTGCGTACCAGTCCGTCAGTTAGGGTGTTAGCTAATTCCACAGCATCGTCAATAGTGCGGGATCTCGCAGCTTTGACGATATCTCGAATTTCGCCAATCAATCCCCAAATATAGCGGGAAATAAGTACTGGTTCTGGCGAAGCCAGGGTTGGTACTACTCTAGCATACTCGAAGAATGTCGAAGTATACCCTCGACAGTCTACATCCACCATCCGGTGGTTTAGGAACTTATTTGTCATTTGTTCCTTTTCATATTCGGGATAGAATTTTCTTTCTACTAGCTGCTTAAATTCTTCCCAACTCATGGCATAGGCCATATTTCTTTCTTTGGCTTGAAGTACCGTATTCCACCATTCTAGCGCCCCCCTTCTTTAAAAAGATGTGACGCATACATGACCTTGTCTTCCTCGACACATTTACTTATCATAATTACTGCTTCGGTTTTCTCCAACCAACGCAGCGCCGCAGTCGCCCCTTCATTGCCTGCAAATTCAGCTGGTTTACAGGCAAGAAATTCCTTGTAAGTGCAACCAGGCGTTGCAGCTTTCATTCTTTTGAGAATTGGGGTTTGCAGTATATTATCGTTATTGTTATTGTTTTTGTTGCCGACTCCGTTTACACTATTACTGAAATTATCTTCATGAGTATGTTTGCTAGGAATAATTTGTTGAGGTTCAACTGGATTTCGAGCAGCAGCAAGTATTGCTGGAATAGCATTGGCTATTCCCTGAGCAACGATATTCTCGATATCTTGCCTATTCAGAAATTGATCCTCATTGTTTTGCTCAGATTGATTAACTTCATTAACGGGTTCATTACCAGCGTTTTCCATCTGGTAATTAATTTATATGAGTGATTAGCATAAAATAATTAATAACCAAATATAACAAAACAATTGCACATAATCATGTCAACACGTATAGCCAAAATTTTCGATCTTTCGACTTTCGATATTTTATATATTATAATAGGCATCCGTACACACTGATTATCTTACAAAAGTTTTATTTTTAAGTTATTACACATAATTATATTTTTATGATTATATTATTATTAAACAAACACATCACACCCCACACATGTTCCCTGTTAGTTGGCACTTTAGAAACGACGCTCCCTCTCGTCGTACTTCCAAGATATCCTTTCTCCTACTTCCCGGATTCGGTTCCCTGCATCAATCAGCTCCTCGCCATAATGATGGAGTTCAGCCAGATTTTCAGAGCTCATAGGTGGGTGTAGTGGAGGCTCTGGATCAAACTGGGTGAAAAAGGTATCAGGGTTATTTAGGAGATTCTGGAATTGCCAGTCGGTGGTCCACCATTCTTCTAGTTCTGCTGGTAGAGGTTGGGTGTGGATAATAGGATCTGGGATTTCAGGCTCTAGGTCAACTGGAAGTTGTGCTTCCACTGGGTAACTAAAGTGGTTTTCATCGGCAGGTCCGATGAGGTCACTAAGAGCTAGTTTATGATCCAGCTCCTCCCAAGGTGGCATTTCTTGGTCTTGCCTAGAACTTTCCCCAATATCTATTTCCTTGCCTTTACCTTTGGGATCGTCCGCCTTGGTAACTTTCCGTGTCGCTGGTTTCTTCCTGCGCACAAGCCTCCAGCCCACAATTCTTCTTCTCTTCTTTGGCTTGGGTTTCTTTGGTGGCTGAGTTTGAAATTCCATAGGTTCCTCCATGTCGGCACAATACCCGGTAAAGTCTCTGGAAACTTCCACATTAACAGGATAGAGATTGAGATTCTGAAGAGCTTCAGATAATTCATTCATGTTGTTTAGCAGTTATGAAGAAACACACAAAATTTTAGGTTAAAATTTTTGTAAATTGAATTTTTACAGAATCACAGAATGGAAATCAGAAAATTTAATATTAATTACAAATATCTAATAAACCATTTTATTGAAACAAAATATATTTTTTTAGTACAACTAAAATTTAGAATATACTAGTGGTTATTTATTATATTAAAGTTTCTGGCTTGCAGGTGACATAGGTGTTGGTACTGGTTTGGTGATTTAACTATAAGTTAACATTTACTGCTATAGTGGCTAACATATAGAGATTTGCCCATTGTTCGTCTAATTCATCTTCCCATGGTGGGTTATTGTCTATTTCCTGGGTTTCCTCATTAATCATCCCTCCTTTTGGTTGAGACTTCTTTATTTTCTCTTGACTTTTTCTAATAATCCAACTTCTTTTATTAGGGGTAAGTGGTTTCTCAAACTGTGCCTTACGAACAAATATTCATTCCTCAGTATCTGCTGAGTATCTTGAGGAATTTGATTGGGATGAAGTTCCAATATCTTTCGGTGAACTATCTAATTTATGATAGATGTCCGAAATTCTTTGCTTACCCATACTGTAAATTAACAGATAGTCAAGATAGAAACACATAATCATAAGACAGTAATCAGGAAGATTAAGTATTTTTAAATACTTAATAGGCTTAAATCAGTGGCTCTGATACCACCTTTTCCTGTCACGGCCCCAGCCCCGGTTTGACCCGGTCAGGAGCCGCGGGACAGGAACCCGTGGTATTTATTTAATTGATGCGACAGCGGAAGATTTAACAGGATCTTTTAAAATTTAAAAATGCCCGATTATTTTATTCCATAAATCGGGATAAACCCCATGATTTACAATAGAGGAATTTCACGAGGAAACTCCCTGATTTACAAAACATGTTTATTCATTTTAACTGAGCCACCTCTTCAAGCTGGTTAGTGCTCCGTAGCACGTTTTCCTTGATTCACAGCAGGTCGCCTGAAACATGTTTTAAAAATATTTTATCAGCGGGGAAATACTGGCAAGTCATTCAAGTATGTAAAACGACACATTAGTTATCAATTACAGCATAAGAGCGATTACAATGGCTTCTATCTTATTTTTATATGGCGCCGTGTCACCTGGTGACGATGGTCATACCACTATTGGGTCCTTCCCCAAGTAGTGATGATTATCACTGTTAGGATTTATTAGCCTAACTGTGAGAAATTAGTAATGTGCACAATACCCCAATTAGCCAGTGATTCAAGATAACCATGACTTAATCCCTGTAATTATAACTTTTGAAAATGCTTGGAGTATTGTAAAATAATGTTGATAAAAAGAGAATGACTCACATTGCAGATTTAAACGGGCAGAGTTTAGCATACTGATTAGCCTTGTAACCTAATTTAAATAACAATGCACATGAACTAGGTCAGTAACTAATACAGCATTTACGATAACTCACGAGATTAAAACCCTCACAACGAATGACAAAGTGTTATACTTAAACATCCGTCGAATTCACGACTAATGACAAAGTATGGCCCTAATGTGGGCAGCACTTAAACATCCATCGGATAGTTTCAATCGATCGGACATTGAATCGTAGCAGTGATCGAGTTAATACCCTGTATCGTAGCAGCACCCCTCTAATTGAAATTGTGATTTTGAACAGTATAACTTCGTTTTTTAAAAGTTGTTTTCGACACCACTGAACTGCTCCTGATCCAAGCTATTTATAGCTGAAATATGGGTCTCACGCGGCCCGCGTGAGCCCCTTCTTGATCCTTACGCGGCCCGCGAGGGGGTCTAGTCGTAGATTAGGGCATCCGTGTCACTGGTAGGCATGCCACGTGTATGACACGTGGACCCGGAACGCTTATCCGGCCAACAGGGTTTTGACGGGGCCCGCGTAAGGGTCTGCCTATCCTTTACGCGGCCCGCCTGAAGACTAAAAATCTTGATTTCTTGATTTTTGTTATGGATTAGGGTTTCGGGGGTCCGGGTTTTCACTTACGGGTCGGTTTAGGACATTTTTTAGAGTCCTTACAGTTTGCTTCTTTTGGAGGTTTTACATTCAAATCCAGGCAAGTGGAGATTTTAATACTAACTTGGTGATACTAACATACTAACTACTAACTCGGTTAGCAACATCCTAACCGTATGTCATTAAAAAAAGAGAATTTAGAATATAGGAATATATTTACCCTATATTAATTTTTAAAAATTCTTTCCCTCACACATTCGCTATTCCTTTTTTCTTTGACTTTTGACATTTTTTTTACTCTTCAATTTTTTTTTACTTTTAACCTTTTTTTGTTTTTTGTAATCTTTTACACATTTAATCTCAATAGTTTTCATCTTTTACATAACGCTCGTAGTTTTTATCTTTTACACTTTTAACCACATAATTTTCATCTTTTTACATATTTGTCACAAACATTTTCTATTATCAACTCTAACACTTTTCCACTTTAGTCCATATACTTTACATCAGTTACAAATTTGTCGTTTTACGCTTTGTTCTAAATTTTGCGAGTTAATACACTGCAAGGCACGCGTGTGGTTCAACGTTTTACATCTATTTTTTTATGGTTTAATGGCTCCTTCGAAACTCACGGGTCCTAAGCCGACTTAGTTATTTTCTATGTTTTACTTTCGGTCAATTTTTTGCGAGTTAACATATCGTAGCTAGGATGCGTGATTCATCATTTTTACGTTTCTTTTTTGTTCGGCTTAACAGTCCTGCCGCAAAACATGGGTCATTAGTACTAGTTTTAGATTGAAATATTTTAAAGAATGATGTGAAATTGAGCTTAACGGGTAACTTTTGAATTTGTTGATCTACTTAAAATAACATTAAATAAATATAAATATAAACAAATTAAATGTATGGATTCCCAAAGTCTTAAATTATGTAAACTCTACAAAATAAATATTTATAAAGGAAAAAACAACATAAAATAATTATTAATTTAAAACTACTTTTTTTCACTATATCCGTTTCCTTCACTATTAATAATCATCAAATATATATTTTTACAAATTTTAATAGGCTCAATTAAATATTCTTTTCCAATTATTGATCCATAATGTTTATTTTTCCAGTCGAGTAACACCAAACCACGGTTCAAAGTTCCATAGTTCAGGGTAGAGGGTATAATCCTCGGGGACTTGTGCGGTGAGTATAAGTCACCGATCGGTGACTATACCGTGTGTTTGTGGGTATTCGGTGATGAGGAGAGAGGGTGGGTATTTCGGTGAGTGTTTACCGAAAAGGGGGGATTGATGTGATGTGATTTTTGACCGTTTTCTATTTTTTTGAACGTTAATTTTTCGACCGGTTGAATTTTTTTATATAATACCCATATTTTCAATCAATTTAAAACACACAACTCTTCTCCATCCAACTCTATTTTTTTTTTTTAAAATCACTTCTATTTTTTCAATAGATGATATACCACCGCTATTCCTTCCAATTGATATTTGTGAAGACGATGATTCTTCCTCGAGCGATAGTAGTTTAATTTTTTTCCAAAATCTTATTAACGAAGCCGCTCAACTGGAAGACACGGGCACTTCTAGAAAAAGGAAAATTGTCCATCGAGATCGAGTGAAATGTCACGACAACCTTATGAGAGATTATTTTGTCGAGGAGCCCGTATTCAACGAAGTTGTTTTTCGTCAAAGGTTTCGTATGTCCAAAAGGTTGTTTTTAAAAATTTTGAGTGACGTGCAAGCGAATAACTCGTGGTTTCAAGACGCCGCGGATGCTAGTGGTAGGAAGAGTTTTACATCGATTCAAAAAGTTACTTCGGTGATTAAGCAACTAGCAACCGGTAACGCTCCAGACGAGTTCGACGAGTATTTAAATATGTCCACAAGGACTTCCCGAGAAAGTCTAGAATATTTTTGCGAAACGGTATGTAATTTATACGCTTCCGAGTTTTTACGTAGACCTACTAGCCACGACGTTGCGCTCTTGTACCAAGCTCATGAGGAGAAACATCACCTTCCTGGGATGTTGGGTAGTCTTGATTGTACACATTTTGTTTGGAGAATGTGTCCAACGGAGTTGCGGGGTCAATATATGAGGGGGGATCACAGTCACCCGACAGTTATACTCGAGGCGGTGGCCTCTCATGATTTATGGATTTGGCATGCTTTTTGTGGTCCAGCAGGTTCACAAAACGACATCAACGTGCTCCAACAATCTCCGTTATTTCTTACTGAGCGAAATGGAACTGCACCAAAATGCCCATTTTACGTGAACAACCACTTGTACAAGCGTGGATACTATCTTACCGATGGAATCTACCCTACTTGGTCCGTGTTTGTGAAATCATTTCCGTATCCTCACATTGTGAAAGAAAAGAAGTTCAAGAGGCAACACGATGCGGCAAGAAAAGACGTGGAGCGGGCTTTTGGTGTTTTAAAGGCAAAATGGTATATACTTCATCGCCCGATGCGTGCTACGAGTGTTAAAAAAAATTAGGATGGTCGTATATGCGTGCATTATTATGCATAATATGATTCTAAAAGACGACGGAAACGCGATTGCACCGGTACATATTCGGGATCCTCAAGTCGAGCCCGTTTTCGAAGACACTGCTTATAACGAGCTCATTGATGAAGATACGCATTATAGACTAAAATATGATCTTGTGGAGCATCTTGGAGAACAAGATTTACCCCACCTTTTAGCGGATTCCGACGATGAATAGTTAAATTAGGTTTTTTTTTTAATTTATTTTTATATTTTAAATTAGGTTTTTTTTAAATTTATTTTTATATTTTAAATTAGGTTTTTTTTTTAAATTTATTTTTATATTTTAAGTTAGGTTTTTTTTATGTAATGCGTTTTTTTAATTAAAAGTACCGTTATTTACATTAAAATATGTTTTGTTTATTTATGAATAATTTCTAGAAAATAAAAAATATATAACTCAAACACCCTAGGGTGTTTGACTATACCCTGTGATTGAGTGCAAAATGGGGAGTTGAATGGGGAGTTGACATGACATAATATTATTGGGTAGGATTTCACTCAAATACCCTAAGGTGTTTGACTATACCCTCCACCCTCACGGTAGGGGGTGTTTGATTTTTCCAGCACTTCTTTTCTAACTTTTAATATTTTATAAAATATACATACAGTATTTAACCAATCAATATATAAAAATTTAAAACACCCATTAATATATTTTGATTAATTAGCAATTAATCTAAACTAGGTTAAATTTATACAAGTAAATTAGTGGGCATTAAATGGACCAATTTATTATCATTGATTCATTTCTACATATATAAAATGATTCAACCAAAACATCAAACCCCTCAAAACAATCTCAATTATTTCGATCAAAATCATAAAAATATAAGGTTTTTCACCATCTACCATTACAAATATCCTTCAAATTTCCTGTTATTGGTGTAACCCCACCATGAATCTTTGCTAACCTACATGTATGTCTTGTTATAATGCTGTATGTTGAAGCCCTCTTCCATGGAACTATTCCAAAATCATCATTGAATTCATCCATTCCTTCTACCAAGAACTGCCACGCAAACGACCCGCCCCCAGCCCCCTTTTTCTTTGCGGATTCGTATATCACATTGAACACGATTTTGTAGAATTCATCGCGTTGTGCCGGGTCAAAACCTTTGTTTAGATCAGATAAACCAAATTCAGTAAACATCACGGGCTTTTTCAGCTCACGTTCCCCGTCTTCTATGTGAGAATGCATCCAATCCGCGACAAATTTTAGTTTTCCTTCAAGGCTTTTATTTTTAAACCTACAAAAAAATCTTCTTAAATAATGGGCCAATACTAATCAATGAAACCTATATAACAAGTATTCAACTTTTTTATCAAGGTCGTGTCGGGTTTCACACGACGTGTTAAGGACAACCCTAGCGTGGACACACTTGAATTCATGTAACCCGAAGACAAGGCGTTTAACCCATTTACTGAAATGAGTCAAACGGGTTGGCGGGTTGTAAACAACTAATAAACATGCTAAACGGGTTGGCAGGTTGACCTTTTAATTAAACAGGTTAAGCAGGTCAACCTGAAAAACGACCTTTATCTTCATGAATTTGCAAGTCACCTAATATGTATCGTGTGTCATAAAAATGCCCCTAACTTTTTGCAAAATACAGTAATTTTATTTTAATATATTATGTGTCGACTTCTTACCTAAAATACTAGGAACTTTAAAAAAAACTTAAGTTCATATCTGTCCTTTTTGCGTGTTTTTATAACTGAAATTGGTAAAAATGACACAAGTACTTGGCCCAATTGATACTTTTGTTTAAGCGGCCAGCTTTGACCCGTTAGCCGACCCAGTCCACAGTTTTGCCAAGCTTAGTGTCAAATTTCTGAAGATGAGAGCCCTTTTTCATTGGAAATGGTACATGACATAAGTACTTGTTGACCCGAAGTCATACTTCTTTTAATACTCCCCCGTTTTGGTTTTAAAATGCGCGCATAATGCGTGATGCGCCCGATGCGCTGATGAGAGCGCATCGGCACAGCTGATGCATTGCGTTTACGTGATGCGAGAATATTACGCCGATTTCGCATAATGCGCTGTGATGCACACAACATTGTTTGTTATGTTTTTTTTTTAGATTTTATGAAATGGGTTGGGTTCTTTTGGTTATGAATATCATGGTATGCTTGATTCAGACCATTATGGTTCCTAAACACTTTTTGTTGTTCTAGAAACATTTTGGTATGCTTGATTTGAACCAAAAAGCACAACTCTTATCTTCTTATCACTTCAGTTGTTTAAGTATATTTTTATAAGGTGTTATGTATATATAAATTTTAAGTATTTTTTATGAAAAGCGCATCGCATACGTGATGCGCTCGATACGTGATTCTTGAAAAGATGATAAAAAGCTTACCATTGGTCAGGATAAATATGAACCGAGGCAAAGTCAATGGCCGAGTGTGCAGAGTTGCGAATAAAATCCACTCCCATATCAGCAGCCCAAAATTCTGGATTGACCGTTTTTCTCTTGGGACTTTTCGGACCATAAAATCCTTCAAGACCAACGGTTAATAGATGTTTATTGTCGATTTTCTTTATAAAGGTTGACATTTCTTCTATCCAGTCCTGTAGTTTATTCACCCCAACAGTTAACAAACGCTTTTCATGCCCGTAATACATTTATTTTACAAAATAACAGAAGAATAAAAAACGATAAAACTTCAAGTAAGCGAGTTACTTGTAACGTGTCACCAGACGGGTCAGTGATGCATCGGGGCTCGTTAATTAACTCCCAGCCAAAGATGGTGGGGTCATCTCTGTACTGGAGTCCCGTGATTGTGTTCTTCCTTGTTAAGATAGTCTGCATCATTAAAAATAATAATTATAATATAAAAGTCTGCATCATTAAAAATAATAATTATAATATAAATTCCTTTAAAAAAACAATGGATGGGGACTAAAGTGCATTATTAACTTAAAAGTTTATCATCTTTCATTATGAATGGGTCGATTTGGGTAATATCCAATCTATAAAGGGTCAAACTGGCCAAATGAAACATTACAGTAACAAAAGGAAACAGGTCAAGCGGGTCAAAAGTTATCAAATTAGATTTATTCATAATAAAGTATTAGTAGTGATATTTAAAACGTTATGTATAAAAGTATTTGAAATGTGGACAAAAATGTGTCCGGGTTAACCCTACACATCAAAACAATTATAACCCGTTACCCAATCTGCCCCGCCAATCCATTAATTGCAATGTTTTCAAATTGAACAACTTTCAAGCCAGAATTACTCTTTTGCCCCTTGGCACATTACTAGTCTTTAAGATTCCGTTATTATGTCGTACTCGAGGGCAATTTAGATATTAAACTAGTAGTCACATCGCACCAACTAGGGTTTTATAATTAATAGGTAAGTTAAAAGGAATTCGATGGTACCTTTACATAGTTCTTGAAATAAATTCGAATTGATGGATCATAAAAGAAGGAATCATTCGATGAGCTCAAGCCGACGCCTTCACTCCAAGCCCATTTCACATATCGCGTCTTGCCACCGTACGCGTCCAAGTTATTAACTAAACTAAGTAGGAGCCGTATTCCAACTTCTCGGGCCTCAGCAATCACGAAATCCAAAGCCTACAGCCATATTCCACCATACATATTCAATTAATCGTAAAATCATCGACCCAATAATGATGGCAATTTAGTAAAAAAGGAAATGATATTGTCGCGAAAAACCGAAAACAAGTATCAAGTCACCATCTTTAAATGTTTAATACATTGTGCAAAGCCCAAGAACTCAATGATTTTATGAAGGTTACTAAAAATAGAATGTTTTCCCAATGATTGGAATCCATCAATGCTATGATAAGCACTAATCAAAGAACATAATGATGCTAAAATCCAAAAAAAAAACAACTAATTTAATACGGATTCTAAACTTTACTAAAATTGGAAGATGATAATCAACGAAGAACAAAAAGATACTATGATTTTTACGCTGACTTATTCGTGCGGTGACATCAAGCACAGCCCTTTCGATCACAAAATGTTCCAACTAACAACAACTAAAGATAGGGTTACAATGACAAAATTGATCAAGATGGTATTTTTAGCATAGTCCATAAAGTCAAACCATTGACTAATAAAAAATTGGAGTTCTTTCATACTGTTTAAGTTTTTATATTCCTGTCCTTGTGATGGTTGCTAAAAGTGGCAAGTTTCCCTTGAACAGAACAATGAAAGGTTGTTCTATACAACAACATAACATAATCAAACAGAAACAGAAAATAATAACTGGAATGGAAATAAGAAAATAGTGAAATACCTTAAATACCCTTTCATCAAACTGACCAGGGGAAATCTGCAGAGCATTGTAATCACCATCATTAAAAGCCCAAGTTCTACAAACAGTCAAACCCATTTTTGCAGCAGCTTGAAGCATTGCTCTGATTCTTGGGCGGGTGTGATCATGTACAGCATGGTCCATAAACCAATATGAATTCCAGCCGTTGATGTAAAACAACTTATCATCCACAACAAAGTTACTCCCATTTCTTCCCACAAAACTCAAATTGATCTCATTCTTGTAATTTACAGAAAATAAATCCCCAAAAGACAAATACATAAAAGCAACAATGGATGCAAATCCAAGTATTGGAAAGAACAAACCATTCCCTCCAGCCATTTTGTATTTTGATGATTTGACCATAAATTCAAGGGCTTTTAAGGTTTCTTGAAAATGGGTCAGTGGAAACAAACCCTAATGAGGGATTAGGGTTCGATCTTTTTAATGTTTTTTGGGTTTTTCCCCAAAAATCTTGGATACCCAGATGGAAATCAAGGTGATTTACACACAAAGATCCAAACTTTATCAGTGAAAAAAAACAAGAAACTCAAGCAATATGCAAGAAAAGATGTGAGTAATGAGGGATTGGGTTTGATCTTTATGTGTTTTGGGTTTTTAACCGAAATCTTTGGATACCCAAATGGGAAGCAAGGTATTTTAGCAGACCCAGATCCCCTTTTTCAAGATTTCAGTGAAAACAAACCAGAAACTCAAGCAATCTACCAGAAAAACACATACCTAATGAAAAGAAATTGCATCACACTAAAGTGTCTTTTTGTGTGTTTATTTATTGAGTGATTCTTGAACCTGTGTCACTCAATGAAGAGAGAGAGAGAGAGAGAGAGAGAGGGAGAGGTGGGTTAACTGAATGTAAAATGAGTAATATTCAAGAAAGGAGGGTGTGAAGACATATACCAAACATGTTCCCTTTTGTAAAATGGTCAATTAAAATGGTTGGGAAATTTGTGAATTAGGTCTAGAAAAATGGGGAGGTGGTGTGTAGACATCACTCGAATGGCAGTGGGCCAATAAGATCTAAGGTCTAATTCTTCTTTACATCTTTTCTTTAAGATTGATCTAACCTTTATTTAGTACTTAAACATTTGTCTTATCACGCTACATGGGCATATCAATGTCGGGTGTGAGTTACGAGATTTTCGGGTTGGATTTAGTCTAAACAAGTTTGAATTAGTTTCAGGCTGAATCAGTATTACGTCGAGTTAAACGGGTTGAGTTCGGGTTGTTGGTTCAGTTATGTTTATTCATAAAGGAAAACATGAAATACATACCTGTCACAGCAGAAAGTGCAGTGGAGAATCCAGTAATGGAGTTCGACATGCTTGTCATCTTGATCTGGTTCCTCCTTAGGGTGCTGACTGATGATGGGGACTTAGAAATCGAATAGGGGATTCGATTAGGAGAGGAGGTCGAAATTATTGATGTTATGGCTAATGGGTTGTGTCTAATTGTGTAACTGAGTAACCCTTTAACCTCCACATAATTCTCCTTATATAAGCACCCAGGAGGAAACCTAATTAGTTAATAAGGGTAATATGATCCATCAACAATTACCAACTAATTATTTAATAGGTTATTATATATTTTGATCTATATTATGTAAATGATTATAATGGCTATAGATTAAATATTAATACATAATATATTTAATCTTACATTCTCCCACTTAGCCGAGTAATCATTTACTATGAGTATTAGATAAGCCTGATCAGGAGTTAACACTCATTTTAGCCTTAAACAAGTACTATAGCAGAGAAATACAGCCGTTGAATCATTATGCGACTCAGGACCCCCATTAATCATACTATAGCCTTAATTTAAAACCTAATCATCATGATCAAAATACGCGTAAGCCCTTTGTTTGATTTGTAACTTTATTTGTCAATATGCCATTATACCGGTTGAACATATTCTAAGAGACATACAAAATCAAACTGAGGAAATTTCATTAACATAAAACATAAGCTAGTACAATTTGCTTAAATAAGGTCTTTACTAAATCCCATATTACGAACATGTTCTTCATAAACCTTAGGAGGGAGACCTTTAGTCATCGGATCCGCAAGCATATCCTTAGTACTAATATACTCAATACAAAGATTATTTTCCTCAACTCGTTCACGTACGAACAGATATTTTGTATCGAGATATAAACCAGCTCCAGTCGAACTGTTACTATTCGAGAAACTAACGGCAGCTGAATTATCACAATAAAGCTTCAATGGTCTAGAAATGGAATTAACGATTTTGAGTCCAGTGATCAGATTTCTAAGCAACATTCCATGACAGGTTGCGTTATAAACAGCAATGTACTCTGCCATCATTGTGGAAGTTGTGGTCAACTGTTGTTTATGACTCTTCCATGAGATAGGGCCACCTGCTAACATAAAGATATAGCCTGAAGTGGATTTCTTGTCATCTTTGCATTTTGCAAAGTCAGAATCAGAATAGCCCACCACTTCTAAATGATCACTTCTTCTATAAGTCAGTTTATAGTCTTTCGTCCCTTGCAGATATCGAAGTACCTTCTTAGCTGCTTTCCAGTGATCTAGGCCAGGATTAGTCTGATAACGGCCTAGCATTCCAGCAATATAAGCAATATCTGGGCGAGTACAGACTTGAGCATACATCAAGCTCCCGACTACTGACGCGTAAGGTATCTGGCTCATTTGCTCCTTCTCAACCTCTGTTGTCGGACACTGGAATGAACCGAAAACATCTCCCTTAACTACTGGAGCGACGGAGGGTTTGCACTGTTGCATGTTATATCGTGTAAGGACACGATCTATGTAAGCCTTCTGGGACAATCCTAAGATCCCTTTGTGTCTATCTCGGTGAATTTCGATGCCAATGACGTAAGAAGCATCTCCAAGATCCTTCATGTCGAAGTTATGCGAAAGTAACCGCTTCGACTCATGCAACATGTCTAAACTATTACTTGCCAATAGAATATCATCTACGTAAAGGACAAGTATAGTAAAGTTGCTCCCACTCATCTTGAGGTAGGTGCATTGATCCACTTGATTCTTCATAAAACCTTGCTTCTTCATGACTTCATCAAACTTGAGGTACCACTGACGTGATGCTTGTTTTAACCCGTAAATGGATTTCTTCAACTTACAGACTAGATGCTTCTGACCTTCAGGTTTAAAGCCTTCAGGTTGTTTCATGTAAACATCTTCGTCCAAATCTCCGTTAAGGAAAGCGGTTTTAACGTCCATCTGATGCAGCTCTAAATCGAAATGAGCTACTAGGGCCATGACGATCCTTAATGAATCTTTACGAGAGACAGGTGAAAACGTCTCTTGATAATCAATTCCCTCTTTCTGAGTGTAGCCCTTTGCAACCAATCTCGCTTTGTAGCGTTCAACGTTACCATTCGGATCCAGTTTTGTTTTGAATACCCATTTACATCCTACGGGTTTGGCTCCGTTGGGTAATTCTACCAAATCCCAAACGTCATTTTTCTTCATGGATTCAAGCTCTTCAATCATTGCTTTATTCCATTCAGAAGACTGATCACTGCTAATGGCTTCATTGTAAGAGATAGGATCATTGAGCTTTCCGGGATCCATTTCAGTCAGGTAGGTAACATAATCATCCCAATTAGTAGGCCTTCTTTGCCTAGATGACCTCCTGAGTGGATTATCGGGTTCAGCGTTTTCTTGGTGTTGAGCGTTTGATGTGCCTTCGTCATGAGGTATAATTGGTTCTGATTGTAGAGGTGAATTTGGAGTTGGTGCAGTAGCTTCAGGTACAGTAGTTGCATTGGGTACAAGAGGAGTAATCGAAGTAATGGTAAGCGACGAGTCTCTCCCCCCCGCGTCTTGTACTTCTTGCAATTCTTCGTAAGGGTTGGTACTGTTCCCACTGACCTTGAAATCCTCCAGGAACGCGGCACGCTTGGTTTCAACAATACGGGTGACATGGGAAGGACAATAGAAATGATAACCCTTAGAGTTCTCAGGATACCCGATAAAGAAACAGGTAACTGTTTTAGGGTCAAGTTTCCTTAGGAAAGGATTGTAAAGCTTCGCTTCAGCAATGCAGCCCCATACTTTCATATATTTAAGACTCGGTTTCCTTCCTGTCCAAAGTTCATAAGGAGTTTTAGGGACAGACTTAGAAGGAACTCTATTGAGTATATGAACAGCTGCTTTTAACGCTTCAGTCCAGAGGAATAATGGTAAATTAGTGTTGGCTAACATACTGCGCACCATGTTCATAAGGGTACGGTTTCTTCTTTCAGCGACACCGTTCTGCTGAGGTGTACCAGGCATGGTGTATTGGTTCACAATCCCCTGGCCCTTACAAAACTCATAAAATGGACCAGGAGCTTGACCCACATCAGTATGTCTTCCATAATATTCACCGCCTCTATCTGATCTCACAACTTTAATCTGACGATCTAATTGCTTTTCAACTTCAGCCTTATAATCTTTAAAAGTTGTAAGAGATTCAGACTTTTCCTTAATAAGATACAAGTACATATAACGAGAATAATCATC
The DNA here is from genome assembly GCA_030545235.1 of Helianthus tuberosus. Lineage (NCBI taxonomy): Eukaryota > Viridiplantae > Streptophyta > Magnoliopsida > Asterales > Asteraceae > Helianthus > Helianthus tuberosus. Next base: position 73,832,453 of record CM060450.1, read on the forward strand.
AATAAAAGTGATAAATGAAGTATGTCCTGTTATGCCAGCGATTTGGTAGGGACCACTAATGTCAGTGTGAATGAGTTCTAATAAATTAGAGCTCCTAGTGGCACCTTTCTTATTCGCTAATGTCATTTTACCTTTAAGACATCTGACACATGTTCCAAAATCAGAGAAATCGAGAGGAGGTAAGACTTCATCCTTTACGATACGATTTAATCGTTCTCTTGAGATGTGGCCTAAACGCTGATGCCACAACATGGATGAAGTTTCTAAGTCTCGTTTCTCTTCCATCTTTGTGAGTGATTCATTAATGTTATATGACAACAAAGATTTGGAAAAGTTATCTTCTAGTTCTAATCTATAGAGACCACCATCCAGAATACCAGTACCATAAAGAACAGAATCATAAAGGATAGAGAGTTTGCGATGACCATGGGAAACAATAAAACCGTCCATGTCTAACTTTGGTCCTGATACAAGGTTCCGAGTTACCTCAGGAACATATAAGGTATCATAAAGTTTAATACATAAACCAGTTTTCATAACTAATTGTAATGTTCCTATGGCCTTCACTTCTAATTCTCGATCATCCCCAACCTTAAGCGTTCTTTGGTTTCTTTCCAGCTTCCGGATTGAAAGGAATCCCTGAGTTGAATTGGTAACATGAACCATAGAACCAGAATCAAACCACCAAGAATTAGCAGGAACACTTAAATTATAGGACTCAAGTATCATAAAATAATCGTTACCTTTCTTAGCCAGCCACTCCTTAAAGTCAGGGCATTCCTTCTGCATGTGTCCTGTCTTTTTACAGAATTTGCAGCGGATACTGCCTAAGGAGTTCTTAGAGCTGGAAGGTGCACTTGTATTAGGATTAGGATTAGGCCTTTGGACTTTTGAAGCATCCTTCCTCTGATAATTGTTCTTCCTTTTCTTAGGATTGGAGGTGGTGAAGTTTGCAACATCAGTAGTGCGATCCATCCTCATACGCTCTTCCTCCTGTACGCACATAGCGACCAGTTCACTCATCGTCCATTTGTCCTTCTGAGTGTTGTAATTGATCTTGAATGCTTCAAAAGACGAAGGAAGCGAAGTAATGATGAAATGAACAAGGAAACCATCACTGATTTCCATTTCCAGCCCCTTCAGCTTATTGGCCATGTCATTCATCATCATGATGTGTTCGCGAATGCCACTCCTCCCATCATACTTAGTTGTCACCAGCTTGAGGATAAGGGTACTAGCGTGTGCTTTAGACGTCCCTTTGAACTGCGCCTCCACATGTTCCAAGTAGGTTTTAGCATCTTCAGAATCAGGAATGGCTCCCCTAATTGCATTGCTTATGGACTGCTTCATAAACATGAGAGACATGCGGTTACACCTAGTCCACTTGTCATGAGTTAACTGCTGAGCAGCAGTACTTTGTGGAGTAAGGTCCGCTGGCTTATCCTCTCTTAGAGCATAATCGAAATCCAGCAGCCCGAGAGTGAGCATGAGAGCATCCTTCCATGCAGCAAAGTTATCACCAGTCAAAGGTGGAATCCCGCAATTGGGCGCTGATAGTGGAAATAAGATGAGCAAGTTATGATACTAATGAAGAAGTCCTAATGTGATCTAAGGGCACGTTAAACTAAGGCAGGCAAAAATAATGACCATTTTACATTATGAAGCTGTGATATTGTCTAGTACTAACATCAAAATAATAGACTTAGCTAAAAAATTCTACTTAAACGAAAACAAATCAGCTTTGGCCAGAAGTGTAATCATTTAAGCATATGTGCAAAGTGGTTGTAACAAATCAGCTTTGGCCAGAAATTGAAACAATCACTTTAGTTATGCACTTGTTGAGTATGCCATCTATGAATGAATTAAATCAGCTTTGGCCAGAAATTAAGACATTCATGCTTATGATGCACACACAACATAGCTTTCGTAATACTTGAACGATAAGTAGATGTGTCAAGTCAGCTTTGGCCAGAAATGATACATCAAAAACTCATTCAAGTTAAGCTATTTTGGTTTTGTAAAACATTATCTGATTCTGATTAATTAACTAAGTAAATTACAAAACCATTTAGTCTTGTGCGATCCATTATGCCCAAAACTTGTGCGATCAGTAAGGCCCAAGTAAACTTGTGCGATCAATAAGGCCCAAATAAACTTGTGCGATCATTAAGGCCTTGTGCGATCCGTAATGCCTTGTGCGATCCATAAGGTCTTGTGCGATCCACAAGTCTTGTGCGATTATTTTATGCGATCAGATCATCTCTTATGTGATCTGATCTTGTGCGATTATCTTATGCGATCAGATCATCTCTTATGTGATCTTGTGCGATCCAGTTGTTGTTTATGGTTATAACAACTGAAAATTCGAAATTTATGAATTGTGATAGAGTTTCCTATTATAATATTGATCTATTTTTATCATAAAATTTTGAAATAATGATCTGTTTATCCTTTTAACATATTTCGAAAATCCTTATTAGGAAAAATAGATCAAAATCAGGAAAAACATACAACAATTCAAATCATACTCCTAAACATAAAGGATATTTCGAATTTTAACTAAGAACATGATGAACCCTAAATAATTAAAACATGAATTCTGGAACCCGAAACCTGAATTTTAAGGTTTTTCTAAAACAGATTTCGGTCATAAAAAGATAACCCATTAGATTTCGAGTAAACATATGATTAATATTTTTCCGAAAACAGGGATTTCGAACATATAACCACTCGAAACCGGCTGTTAATTCATAAGATTTCAAAAAAATTCCGTTTTCCAAGCTTCAATCCCAGAATTATGGATACGAAAACAGAACTGACTAATCAACATATGCTCTAATACTACATGTTGGTTCAGTTCTGTTTATACATAAAGGAAAACATGAAATACATACCTGTCACAGCAGAAAGTGCAGTGGAGAATCCAGTAATGGAGTTCGACATGCTTGTCATCTTGATCTGGTTCCTCCTTAGGGTGCTGACTGATGATGGGGACTTAGAAATCGAATAGGGGATTCGATTAGGAGAGGAGGTCGAAATTATTGATGTTATGGCTAATGGGTTGTGTCTAATTGTGTAACTGAGTAACCCTTTAACCTCCACATAATTCTCCTTATATAAGCACCCAGGAGGAAACCTAATTAGTTAATAAGGGTAATATGGTCCATCAACAATTACCAACTAATTATTTAATAGGTTATTATATATTTTGATCTATATTATGTAAATGATTATAATGACTATAGATTAAATATTAATACATAATATATTTAATCTTACACGGGTCGACCTAACGATTCATGAATTGACCTTTTATTCTTATACGTGTCATGTCTGTATTCATGGTCTCATAAGATTTTTAGGATTTTGTTGTTTTTTAATTTGTGTCAAATTCAAGCAAGTAACCTATAAATATACTAATCTAACACCATTATAGTTATACTTTTTTTTTACAAATCTATTATTGTTTTTTTTATTTTTTTTTCTCAAACTAGGTGTTTTTTCCCATATTGGTATTGAGCAGAAAACTATTTACCATTTTAGTGTTTTTTAAAAACTATTTACCAAAATAGTGTTTTCACTTAGTTTTTATTTAATTTCTTATTAACTCTATTATCAATTAGAATAAAAAATTAAAATAAGCGCATAAAAAATTAAATCTCCATCACTAATTTATAAATTGGCTCCGAATGCGAACATGTATTTCATCTCTATAATCGGTTGAAACAATATTTTCTTTTTCCATTGTTGATGTTAACCATGGATGTCGGTTGCATGTTTTAAAATAAGGATTTTATTTACCTCGATTGTTTGTTCCTATTTATTATGTTCGAACCAATTCTCATCGTTTGCATTTTTTTCCCTTTTTTTTAATCCATTGACAATTTGTTTTTGTGTTTTTTACTTCACAACAGCAGAGTTTGTTTTTTTCTTAGAAACAACAGTAGAGTTTGTGTTTTTTATTTTTTAGAAAGGAGTTTGATTTTGTTTTAACACAAGGCATCTTTTACAACTGGAATGTTTTATGAAAAAAAAATGAAATATAACGAGCTGGTAATAAATAAGGATAAAAAACACTAGAACGGGTTGACTAGAAAATTAAAAAAATGTACTTATATTAGTAATTGAATAAAAAATTAAGAAACGTATAAGAAAAGAATTGGCCAACTGAAACATGAGTAGGAAGTGTACCTTTCCTTTAATCTAATAAATAAATGAGAGAATAAAAAACTAAACAAAAAGTAAAAAATTAAAGAAAAACACTATTTTATTAAATAATTTTCAAGAAACACCAAAATGGTAAATAGTTTTTCCCTTAAAAAAAAAAAAAAAAAAAAAAAAAAACTCCTCAAACTAGTATGATGAGTCACATTTAATTCTCGAACTCTTTGGTAAAGGTTTGTGGATTTAAACAGGTGTCAACTCAACATGTGGTCTTTTGAGGCCAACATGTTACTAAGAAAGGTGTACGTAGTATTTTTCTATTTATGTGTACGTGTCCGTGTGATATTTAAAATAAAATATTTTAATATAATCTAGATTGTAAGAAATGGACATAACATGATTAAAAAACATTAACATAGAACAAAAGATGCTAATTATGAACCATGCTTTTATTACACTATTCATGTGATACTTGAGGAAAAGAAACCCACCTATATCATGTAAAATAAAGTATAATAATAATATTGTAGATTTCACTTTAAGGTCTTTTATTTATCATGCTTTTAGTTTGATCTCACTTAAACTTTTTTTTTTTCACATCTAAGCCCTTATTTAAAAAAAAATTTACTAGATTACCCATCTTACACTATAATTCTTCCTATCTCTCCTACTTTATTTTGTTGCCCAAACCTATCATGATACATCAACCCATGCCAAGCATTAAGCCTCACTAGATGCGCATGCCTATAAATGTGGGTTAAAGTAATGGTCATTGTACACATGAGTTTGGTTGAAAGTTTTCACATTATTTACGTTACCACATATTTCTTCCTAACATTTTTCTCTATTTGTGTATTTTCACAAATAGTGTCACACTTACTATCATGGTCCATCTTAAATAAACATGTGATTACATTGTATCCCTAAGATTTTCTAGATACACTTAGGGGTTGTTTGTTTTTTTGTAAAAAGCTATTCAGAACCTTTTATGTCTGCCACACACAGACCATGCGTAGACGTTTGAGTCTGCAGTGTGTTTGTTTTCTCGAAGACCTTTCATTAAAAAAGGTCTGTGTGACCTCTTTTTGGTGCAGCAATGGATCAATGTCTTCTTGGGTCTATAGACTCTATTCTCCTCCATATTTTGAAAACACATATTCTCCCACACAAACCCTAGCACCTTCTCCTCCACCCTTCTCCTCCTCCCACCCCTGCCAACCTTCATAGCGCCATCGACCCTCGCCACCTCCACAGCGCCGTCAACCTCCACCCCCTCCACAACGCCGTCGACCTCCACCACCTCCACAGCAGCCACCGACCTCCACCCCTCCACAACATCCATCGACCTCCACCACTCTCCCTCAACAGCCATCGACCTCTACCACTTAACGCCGTTAACTACCGCCGTCGGTTACATGGACGAAAACACACAGAGGATCCGACGCTCATCTCGTTCTACTCATGTGAACACTCTTGATGATGGTTGTTTGATGCACATTTTCATCTTCTTATCCCCAATCCCAGGTTTGTTTTCCCTAATTTTGTGGGTATTTTGCTGATTTTAGGTGTTAAAATTTAGAAATTTGGTGGTATTTTGATGATTTTTGGTGTTAAATTTCAGAAATTTAGTGGTATTTTGATGATTTTTGGTGTTAAATTTCAGAAATTTGGTGGTATTTTGATGATTTTTGGTGTTAAATTTCAGAAATTTGGTGGTATTTTGCTGATTTTAGGTGTTAAATTTCGGAAATTTATTAGCAGCTTGCAGAAGTTAAAAAACAAACAGTCTTCTCCCTGCAGACTGCATACGTTTTACCTCTGAAAAAACAAACAACACCTTAAACATATCTCAGCTCCTCGAAAAAGTTAGGACAACGCTCCCTAGGTCCCCTATAAATTTGTTGGTTCTGGCTTAGTTATCACTTATAGTTGTTTCAAAGACTCGTCGAAACTCATATATCACATGTCTCGAGTACTTTTGATGTACCATTTGATTGACATACCTCAGAGTCAAGATTACACCCATGCATAGCCTTGATTACTACTCACCACATAATGCAAGTATTCGTTACTACGTACCATCTAAGTAATTAATAGTGAAAAAACAGCAACAAGTATATTCAGTAACAACTACCAGTCACCTATGACCTAGAGGTAATAGTATAGTGTTTGCCCTTACAAAAGTGATGTGAGCTCAAATCCTTATAAATACAAAGTTATGTAGTATCTGGGTGTAAAAACCAATGTTTAAATTAATTGATAGATATAATATATGTGATTGTAAGGCTATTTGGTATACTCTTCCTTGATCCATGATTGACACTTCAACGCCACATTACATCTCTTCCTTCATTTCCATTTCTATAATTACACTAAAAATCACTATACCTTCCCATAATTACACTAAAAATCACTATATTTTTCTCTCTATTTCAATTAAATAATATTTTTATACCTTTATCAATACATTTTCTCTCTCCTCCACTCACAACCACTTTCAAAATCTATTGAAAAATTAATATGGGTGAACCGTATCCCCCAAATATACAGATGAACAGTAATATTTTCTTTCTCCTCCACTCACAACCACCTTTCAAAATATTCAGAACTCACTCGCATAAATATAAAGAATGGGATGTGAATGCTCTGAACTATACTCATCCCTCATCCATCTCTTTAGAAAAATGAGTTAATTACACAAATGGGTCATGTGGTTTATACCTATTTTCGTCTTTGGGTACTAACTTTTTTTTAACAGGTTTAGGTTTTATGGTTTCAATTTTGTAACACCTTTGGGTACTAACACCAAAATTAGTTAATTAATGACTAAAATATCCTTGCATTTTTTTTAAGTTTATCAATGTAACACATTTGGGTACTAACAACTAATTTTATTTAAGTTTAAATCAATTTTACAAAATCTATTTATTTTTTATTTTTCATCATTTTATTATATCTCTTAATTAACATAAAGTCTATTTATTTTATTATTTTCATATTTTTATTAAATTTCTTATTTAACATAAAATCTACTTGTTACACTAGTATTTTTTTAAATAAAATCTACTAGCTATATAGTTTTATGTAAATTAAATTTCTTACTCGTTTTAAATAATATAAACCTTACTCGTTTTCAATTTTGGATATATATGGTTGATAATAATAATAATAATAATAAACATCTTTCATGTAAAAAAAATTAAGCCATTTTTTAACTCGTTTTTTTTGTTCATTCACATTTTACTATTTTAGAAAATATTTAATTTACATAAAATCTACTAGTTTCACCAGTAAAATATACTAGCTATATAGTTTTATGTAAATTAAATAACTTTTTTACAAAAAAACGAGTTAAAAAAAGGCTTAAATTTTTTTAGTTTTATCTAAAATACCTTGCTATTTAGTTTTATCTAAAATACCTAGCTATATAGTTTTATGTAAATTAAATATCTTTCTAAAATAGTAAAATGTAAATGAACAAAAAAACGAGTTAAAAAAAGGCTTAAGTTTTTTTACATGAAAGATATTTATTATTATCAATCATTTCTATCAAAAATTGAAAACGAGTAAGGTTTACATTATTTAAAATGAGTAAGAAATCTAATTTACATAAAACTATATAGCTAGTAGATTTTATTAAAAAAATCTATGTAAAAGAAACACTGGTGTAACAAGTAGATTTTATGTTAAATTAGAAATTTAATAAAAATATGAAAATAAAAAAATAAATAGACTTTATGTTAATTAAGAGATATAATAAAAAGATGAAAAATACAAAATAAATAGATTTTGTAAAATTGATTTAAACTTAAATAAAATTAGTTGCTAGTACCCAAATGTGTTACATTGATAAACTTAAAAAAATGCAAGGGTATTTTAGTCATTAATTAACTAATTTTGGTGTTAGTACCCAAAGGTGTTACAAAATTGAAACCATAAAACCTAAACCTGTTAAAAAAAAGTTAGTACCCAAAGGCGAAAATAGGTATAAACCACAGGACCCATTTGTATAATTAACTCATTGAATTATTTTAATTTTAAACATTGAATAAGTAAAATTAATTCAACATATTTAATAACTAAATGAAAATAGTTTTATTACTTATAAAAATAGAATACATAAAGTAAAAGTACATTATTAAAAAGACCACTAAATTATATATAAAAAACATGTGCATGAGCTAATAGCCAAATATGTTCCATCAAGCATGCATGAAGGTTGTTAGAACATTCACCATCAAATCTCTTACTTCATCTCTATAATTATACTAAAAACACTATTTTTTTCTCTTTTCTTTTTCAATTAAATAATACTTTTTTATACTTTTACCATTATCTTTTATCTTTCCTCCACTCACAACCACTTTCAAAAAATATTAAAAAATATAGAGGTGAACAGTATCTCCTCCAAATTTACTGATGAACAATAACTTTTTCTGCTTTTTCTCTCTCCTCCACTCACAACAATTTACAACCATTCTCACAAATATAGAGACTACACTCACATACATATAGAGGATCCACTGTGAATGCTCTTATGTGTTTGTAACTCCCGCATATTAGAATCTCAGTGCGCTTCATCAACTACTAAAATGTCCGCATCAATGTGTTTTCAACGTATTTGCAAATCGCATGACTCATTAGGAACTAACGCCTAAAATCTTCACTAGTGTATGTGACACCCGACTATTCTGAGTCTGTACCGTACTAGTGTGACACATGTTATCAATGAATAAAGGCAATATTTTATTGAATTTGATGTTAATTGATGGTATTTGATGTGTTGGTAAATCTAAACTTTGTTAAAAATTATGTTGGCAAAAATAAGATAAACGCTTATCGCGTAACGAAGAAAATGCGAAACGAACGTCTTCTCGAACGTACTCTGGTTCATCATAAGACAAACGTACTCTGACCCCTTTTGTCCGTTCTTCTCGAACGTACCCATTCAAGATTTCTCTCAACAGTATAAAGTTACTTCTTACTCCCTCCGGGGTTATTTCCATGGTTTCAACCGGGATGAGAACTTCACTTGGTGAAGATGAATTAATTCGTGTAGAGGGAGGGGTTTGGAACTGTTGTGCATCTTGTGTTACCGGTGCGACATGGAGTCCGTCCGGGTTGGTGGAGCAACTGTCTACCCCCGGTGTAGCAGGAAGGCTAGACCGAGGCATAGAATTGCTTAAAACTTCTTTTGGATGAGGATCCCTTCCGGCCTTAAGAGAAGGTAACTTAGGAACAGGGCTGTACTACTGGAAAAACTGTTCTAAGTAGCGCAGCCCCACGGTGGGCGCCACTTGTTAAAACAACAAGAGTATGGCAGGGGGAAGGTCCAGGATCAACTCCAAAAGATAGCTCCTTGATCGGAATCTGCAACCAAAGAAAACCGTTAGCCTTAACGCGAGAGGTGGCCTCCCACGTTTGGAATCTGGCGTGAGAATCACTAGAATGTTCTTTAGAGTCTTAGCAAGAGAAATGATAAGAGTTTTAGAGTGAGAGAGTGAGAGAATAACTTACTTTTGGTTGGAACAAGACTCTCCTTATATATGCAGATTGTTCTGGCTAAAGAGCCTCATGTCAGTTGTATACCTTCTAGTACTGGTAAGCTTATCCTTCCTTAATCTTGCTTGCAGGGTTAGCCTTACCTCTTTCGGTATGTTTCAGGTTTTGTGTGTCTCGAGGACACCTTTATGCTTTATAGAGGTTTGTCTTTTCACTTTGACTTATTCAATTCAGGTCCCGTACAGTGATTTTAGCTTCCTGTCATCAGCTGTGGGTGTATTAGCTCCTTGTCAGGAGCTTTCAACTTCTGACTTTCAACTTCTTGCTTTTGCTTATCGTTGTGTGTTTATTTTTACGATTGCCGTTGACTTTGACTTATGCTGACTGGGATCTCCGAGTACCCACGTCATCACATATATGCTACAATTTTTGTTATTACATATGGTTAAAATACACTCATGCCATAAATCAACCATGGGGTAACTGTGAAGCATCAAGAGCCATAAATACAAAAATGTCATTGTTTTTTTAACGGCAAATTTGTTTAATTCCTTCGTCTATGCAACTTGAATGTAAGACCTTCACATCTCAAATTTGGGTGTTTAAAGACTTTGCTTTTGTCAATGGAGATTTCAAACACCCTTAATATTATAATCAAACTTCAAAATATTATATATTGTCAACATGGTGTTGAGGTTTCAAACACCCAAAAGAAAAGAAAATTTTACAACCATTAACCTCAGTCAAATATCATTATTTTTTAAGAAACTCAACAAGTTTTTACAACAATTATATAACATATGAAAGCTTTTAAAAGCGTAGATTTTGAACCCATGAAACAATTAGTACCACAAATTTCTCCACGAGTCTTTTTGCATTGTATGGACACTCATATGAACAGAAGGGAAGATCGTAATCACTTTATCATTAAATATGAAAAGGAAGAAGTTAAGTAAAATTATTATCAAACACAAAGTAAAGAATCATTAAGCATTAAATTATATAGACAACCTATGTGAACATTACTCTATCATGATAAAATGTAAGGTGGAGTATATGCTTGAATACTTGTGTCTTAAAATCATTACCTATAATTTTGGGTCAAGAGGGAACATTCATTTGAACATATAATGAAGAGTAAAGTACACTTTCAGTCCCTGAGGTTAACAGCCGTTCGCAGGTTCAGTCTCTATTTCAAAAAATTAACACTCCAGTCCCTGACGTATTCAACTTAATGTCGGAAATTTGTGAAAATAACATTTTTTCACAAATATAGGAAAATGATTTTTCCTAATTTTGGACCAGAAATAAATATAAGAAAATGAGCGGGTTTTATATATTTATTTGTGGGTGTGTGTTCTATGTTGGAAGAGCTTCGCAACGAACTAAACCACATCCAAAACGGAGCTAAGATGAATGAGATATCGATGCTCAAAATTTGGTGTTTGAAACATAAAAAGCTGAAAAAGTGGGAAAGTAGCACCTTGTCCCACATAGGAGGAGAGTTGAAACTTAAATGGGTATTTAAGTGGGAACTTTCCATCCTTATTGTTTCATGGAAGCACACACTAAGTGTACTCGCGAAGGGTGCGAAACCCTAACTCGCACTCGTACACGCGCGCGTGGCGTGGGCGATGAGGCGCAATGTGGCGCTTTGATGGCGCACTTTGCACTTCGCACACTCACCAAAGTGGTGGAGCACAGGGGCTGCAAGGACCAGGTGGTTGGTGACGTGGCAGTCTAGCGCGTCCGCGCACGAGCACATGTGCAGGTTGATGTGCACTGGAGCATGGACCCTGATGTGACGTGCGCGGCGCACCAAAGTGAGCCAATACGGCGTGATTGTGTGGCGTGCTCGTATAGGCTCACAGGTGACGTGGCGCACGTGCGCATGGAATTGAGCCAAAATGGCGCACGCGTATGAGTGTGCAAGACATGCGCGCGCATAAACCAGAAGGGCGCGCACGCACCAGACAGTCGTGCGCGCATAGAAGCTTCCAGCAGTTAATGACTGTGCAGTTACATTTCAGCATTTGAAACTGACGAGTCAACGGTTTTGACTGAGAATTAAATGACGAATTAAAGTGCATTAAAGATGTTTAATGCAGTTTAATTCTCCCATTTAATTCGTTTTTTTAGTTTCTTCCAAGATCTGCAGTATAAATAGGTATACCTTAGGCTGTTTTAAGGGACCCGTGTCTAACACGATCCTCAGCCAAGAACCTGTTTTTCTTTTTGTAATTTAGTTCTTGTTTTTCATTTATTTCAGTTGTAATCTGTATTTCTTTTTATTGCTTTCCTATTTCAAGTTGTAATTCAAGTTAATAAAATAATTTATTTATTTTTGCACGAACGGATTCCTATATTTAATTCGATTAAAGGCCTGAGCTAAACTGCCGTTACTTCACTGTTACTAAACTTGTTAAATGACTATAATAAGTGCAAGTATGAATATTCTTCTTTATAACTCTCTGCATATTACAATTTTAACACATCTTCATTAGTCTTCAACTAAAAACTCACTACCTAGTAACTAGTCAGTTTAAAGTCTGTATCATAGCTCATATTGCTCAATTCACCACAAAAAAGGATTAATCCAACGTAACACATACTATTTTTACCTAAAATTGAGGAATTAAACGTTAATTACCTTTAACTTCATAAAAATTTGTATAATTTGTTATAGATTCATCACCATCCCTGTTTCTCAACCAAATAACCATTCACATCACTTTCATCTCCTTTTTACACAACCAATTTCTTCTCATCTCAATTCTCCATTCCAAAACCACTACTCCATCAATTAGCTCCACTTGACCTGAAACCGTTTCAAATTGAAAAAAAAATGGAACAGATGAAGACAGATCAGAATGTGCAACAGATCAACGTGAAGAGGCCACATGCCCTGTGGATTCGAGTTAATAGATCGGTTCGAGTTAACAAATGCCCTGTTCGAGTGAGTTTTTGTTATAGATTCAACAGATTGGTTAGAGTTAACACCTGGCCGGAGAGTTTTTGTTATAGATTCAACAGATCGGTTCGAGTTAACACCTGCCCGGTGATGGTGATGATGCCACCTACCCTGTTCGAGTCGGCAAGAAGTTTCGCAGCTGGTTTTGATGTTAATGTGAATGAGATGTCGATTCCAGCAATCACTCTTGAAATTTCATCCTCCTGCTAGCAAAAATATGCACACTTTTAGGGTGCATTAACAGGAAGAAGATGAAGAACAGTGAGAGGAGAATAAAAGGGGTCTGAAGGGGTAATTATATTTAATTGGTTTTATTAATAATAATAACAACAACAATAATAATAGTGAAAAGACAATAACACCCTTCAAAATCAAGTTAAAAAGACATATATACCCCGGTCAACAAACCTTTGACTAACATAAAAATGCACCAGTGGCTTAATTGAATCAAATTGAATACGTCAGAGACTAGAGTGTTGATTTTTTTTTAAGTAAAGACGGAATTTGCGAGTAAGTGTTAACCTCAGGAACTGAAACTCTCTATATTGAATTAAAAAAAGTACAACAATAAAATGAAAAAAATATGTATACCCTTTATTATATTCATTTTGTTTGTTTTATTCAAATTCGGGTGGCTTGGGATCGGGTTTCGTGCCGCAAAAAAGATGGTGGTCTGGGCCTAAACAAACTTGGGGAGATTAATATTTCGCTTCTGACTAAATGGGTTTGGCGATACAAAATCGAATAACGTAACTTATGGAAGAAAGTCATTGATGCTCTCCATTATAGGAAAGCGGGGTGGGAATCTATTCCGTATAAAAACACTTTGAGCAGAACTGGAGCAACATTGCAAAAGTTTTTATTAACGCTAAAGTGGGCGGTGTTCTTCTTCGGAATTATCTCAAAGGTGTGGTCAGGAATGGAGAGGATATTTCATTTTGGCTGGACCCATGGTTGAGACGTTGAGTAATGAGCCGTTAAAGCTGAGATTTCCGGGTTTATTCAGGTTGGAGGCTGCTAAAGACTGTAGAATCGCTGATCGGATGTCGAGGATCGGTACCGATATTGTGTTTAATTAGGACTGGAGAGCTGTGCCGGACTCTGCGGAGCTGATGTCCAGTCTTTCGCAACTGATCTCCGAGTTGCATAATGTTCAGATCTACGACAGGTTTGACAAGTGAGTCTGGCAATCGGGTTCGTCAGGAGAATTTTCTGTGGAAGAAGTTAAACGACTTATTTATTCCGAGAACGAGTTCGGGGACAGGTTTGTTTTAGATTGGTGTAAGTGGATTCCGCCTAAGTGCAACATTCATGCTTGGAGAATGGAGATGAATAAGATACCTACCGGTGAAGCTTTAAGGAAAAGGAACATCACGGTTGAAGATTCCATGTGTCTGTTATGCGGTTCGGAGGTGGAAACTTCCGAACATCTGTTTATCTACTGTCACGGGCCCCGTCCCGGTTTTACCCAGTCCAGGAGCCGCATGACAGAAATCCATGGTAGTTATTATGTTGGCAGCGGAATTTTAACAGGATCATGTAAAACTTGAACATACCCAATTTATTTTATTTCACAAATTGGGGATTACACCCATAATTTACAATAAAGGTGATTTCACTGGGAAATCCATGTTTTTACAAAAACATGTTTCTTTATTTTATTGAGCCACTTCCTCAAGCTTGTTGTGCTACAAGACACTTTTTCCTGGATCACAGCAGATCACCTGAAACATGTTTTAAAAAGGTTTTATCAGCAGGGAAATACTGGCGAGTCATTCAAGTTGCACAAAACGACACCTTGTTATAATATACAGTATTAAGGGTGATTACATTGTTTCTATCAACCAATTACCCCAAATCGGTATTTGTCACTTGACAGTATCTGTGACTATGGTCAGATCACCCATTGGCTAACTCATTGTCCAATGGTGACGGGTATCAAGTAATGTATACAAAACCCCACATACCGGCAGTAATTGAAGATTACAAAGACTTAATCCCTGTAATTATAACTTTGAAAGTAAATAGGGTTTGGAAAACAATTTGGTAAAAAGAGAATAACTCACATTGCAGATTTAGACGGGCAGCGTTTAGCCTACTGATTTTAGCCTGGTTAACCTAATTCAAATAACAATGCACACGAAAACTAGGTCAGTAACTTAATACAACTTTTACGACAACTCACGAGATTCAAAACCTTCACAATGAATGACAAAGTGCGATACTTAAACATCCATCGAATTCACGACGAATGACAAAGCATAGCCCGAGTTTGGGCAGCACTTAAACATCCCTCGGATTGGTTTTTTATCGATCGGACATTAAATCGTAGCAGTGATCGAGTTATTACCCTGTTATCGTGGCAGAATTTCGTGATTGTGTGTGTTTTTGGAGTAATCAGACGATATCTCAGTGTACGAATTGAATTTTAACGTCGAACCAACGCCAAACTTCAAGTGCCAGACTCCAGAATTTATACTGAAA
Organism: Helianthus tuberosus; assembly: GCA_030545235.1. Classification (NCBI taxonomy): domain Eukaryota; kingdom Viridiplantae; phylum Streptophyta; class Magnoliopsida; order Asterales; family Asteraceae; genus Helianthus; species Helianthus tuberosus. The sequence goes on from CM060450.1 coordinate 73,847,574, forward strand.
AAACGTCTCCCTCGCGTGGCGCGAGGGCCTGTCGCGTGGCGCGAGGGCCTGTCGCGTGGCGTGAGGGGACCCCTTCTAGCATAGGGTAGCTCCGTGTCTAACTAGCCTGGGTGAGTCGACGGTTTTTTAAAATTCGATTTCGACAACAAACTGTTTAGATAATATCAACTAGGAAATACCCCCCCCCCCCTGAGTTTTAGGGGCCCTGATCCTAGTTCCGATTGTTCTGAAAATTTTAGGGGCCATGCAATATTACTTTAGGGTCTCAATTAGGGTTTCCTATTAGACATAATAAAATAAGAAATAGTAATTTTTTAATGAGAGTTGTTACACCCTCACTACCTTAATAAAAATCTCGTCCTCGAGATTTACAGGAACAAGTAGGGATATTTTCGCTTCATCTCTGATTCCAGTTCCCAAGTGTATTCCGGTCCTCTCTTTGAATCCCACTTGACTTTGACCAGCACAAGACGTTTGTGTTTGAGAAACTTGACCTTTCTATCTTCTATCTGAAGTGGTTTCTCTACGAATTTTAATTTTTCATTTACCTCTATATCTTGAAGAGGTACTACCAGGGATTCGTCTGATAGATATTTCTTGAGGTTGGATACATGAAAGACGTCATGTACCTAAGCCAGCTCTTCTAGTAGTTGTAAGCGATAGGCAACTGGTCCTATTCGCTGGATTATTGGGAATGGTCTTATGTACCTTGGACTTAGCTTTCCCTTCTTCCCGAATCGAACTACTCCTTTCCAAGGAGAAACTTTCAAAAGTACCTTATCTCCAACTTGAAATTCTAGCGGCTTGCGTCTATTGTCTGCATAACTTTTCTGGCGATCTCGAGACGTTTTCAGTCTTTCCTTGATTTGAGTGATCTTGTCGGTGGTTTCTTGCACAATTTCAGGACCTGATAATTGGCTTTCTCCTATTTCTGCCCAATAAACTGGAGTTCTGCATTTTTGTCCATACAGTGCTTCGAACGGGGCAGCTTCGATACTTGAATGATCACTATTATTATAGGAGAATTCAATTAAGGGTAGGTGGTCATCCCAGTTTCCACCAAAATCTATAACACATGCTCTAAGCATGTCTTCCAGGGTTTGGATCGTCCTTTCACTTTGTCCGTCTGTTTGAGGGTGGTATGCAGTACTTAAATTTAGTCAGGTTCCCATTGCTTCTTGGAAACTTGTCCAGAAATGGGAAGTGAAACGACTATCCCTATCCGATACAATGGAGAGTGGAACTCCATGTAAGGATACTACTTCGTCTACGTATAATTTTCCTAACCTTTCCATGCTAAAGGTTTCTTTCATGGGTAGAAAATGAGCTGATTTGGTTAATCGATCCACAATTACCCAAATCGCATCATTACCTTTTCTGGTTTTGGGCAACTTAGTAACAAAGTCCATGGTTATTAGTTCCCATTTCCATACATGCATTTCTAATTGTTGGAGTAACCCTGAAGGTTTCTGGTGTTCTGCCTTAACTTGTGAACAAGTTAGACACTTAGATACATATCTAGCTATGTCCTTTTTCATTCCTATCCACCAGAAGTTATTCCTTAAATCTTGGTACATTTTATTATTCCCAGGATGCATGGTATACCTAGATTTATGAGCTTCCTCTAAAATCTTATTTCTTAAATTTCCTTGCTTAGGTACCCAAATCCTTCTTTTATGGAATCTCCAAATTCCATCAGCTCCTTGCTCTAATTCCTTTATTCTTCCTTTCATTCCTTCAGCATCATCCTTGATTGCTGTTTCTTGAATGTTCTTCAATTGTTCCATTAAGTCTAATTGTAAACTTAATCTAAGAGCACGAACTCGCTTTTGCTTTTCAAGATACTTACGACTTAAGGCATCTGCTACTACATTTGCCTTTCCTTCGTGATATTGAATATCACAGTCGTAGTCACTTAGAATTTCCATCCATCTTCTTTGCCTCATGTTTAATTCTTTTTGCCCAAATATGTATTTTAAACTCTTATGATCTGTATAGACTGTAAACTTACTGCCATACAGATAGTGCCTCCAAATCTTAAGGGCAAAAATTATCGATCCTAATTCTAAGTCATGAGTTGTATAGTTTTCCTCGTGCTTTTTCAATTGCCTTGAGGCATACGCAATTACCTTTTTGCGTTGCATTAGCACACATCCTAATCCTAGCTTAGAAGCATCACAATAAACTTCAAAATCTTTTGTCCCTTCGGGTAAGGCAAGAATTGGGGTGTTGGTTAACCTTTGTTTTAAAATCCTAAAAGCCTCTTCTTGCTTAGGTCCCCATTCAAACTTAACTGTTTTACAGGTTAGCTTAGTTAATGGCACAACTATCTTAGAGAAATCTTTAATAAAGCGCCTATAGTATCCAGCTAATCCTAGAAAACTTCTAACTTCCGTAACTGATTGAGGGACCTTCCATTTGGTGATTGCTTCTATTTTAGCAGGATCTACATGAATACCCTCGTGATTCACCATGTGACCCAAAAATTGCACCTCCTGTAGCCAAAATTCACACTTCGAGAATTTGGCATAAAGTTTCTCTTTTCTTAACAAAGTTAAGAGTGCATGCAGATGTTGACAATGCTCATCCTGACTTTTGGAATAAATAAGTATATCGTCGATGAAGACAATTACAAATTTATCCAAATACGGTTTACAGATTCTATTCATCATATCCATAAATGCTGCAGGAGCATTTGTTAGTCCAAAGGGCATAACTGTAAACTCGTAGTGACCATACCTTGTTCTGAAAGCAGTTTTAGGTATGTCTTCTTCTTGAACCTTCAATTGATGATATCCGGAGCGTAAATCTATCTTAGAAAAATATCTAGCTCCTTGTAGTTGATCGAAAAGATCATCAATCCTAGGCAATGGGTATCGATTCTTAATTGTAACCTTATTCAGTTCCCTATAATCGATACACATTCGCATCGAACCATCCTTCTTCTTTACGAACAACACTGGTGCTCCCCAAGGGGATGAACTAGGTTGTATGAATCCTTTACTTAATAATTCATCTAATTGTTTTTTCAATTCTAACATTTCGGTAGGTGCTAATCGGTAGGGTGCCTTTGCTACAGGTGTAGTTCCAGGAATTAGATGAATTCTAAATTCTACCTCCCTATCTGGTGGTAATCCTGGTAATTCTTCTGGGAATACATCCGAGTATTCTGATACTACAGGAATTTCCTTACCCTTAGTGCTAATGATTACTGAAATCATATACACTATTCCTTGCTTTCGTTCATAACTAGCAACTTTCATTACTGAAATGAACTTCATGGGTTTACGCGGCTTATCCCCTGTAATCTTAATTACCTCTCCTGTAGGTGAACGGATTTCTATGGAGTTCTTATCATAAAGGATTCGAGCATGGTTGGCTACTAACCAATCCATTCCTAAAACGACATCGAATCCAGCTAAATTCATGGGTAATAGGTTTGCAGAAAATTTATGACCTGACAGTTCTATATTTTCTTTTTGCAAAACCGTATCTATGTTAACAGAGTTTCCGTCTGTCGTTTCTACCGTAAAAACTTGCCTAAGTTTCGTTAAGGGTAACTTAAGAGCTTGGCAGAATAAAGTATTTATAAAACTTTGGTTTGCACCAGAGTCGAATAATACTTTCACATAAACGTCATGAACTAAGAACGTACCAGCTATTACGTCAGGAATCAGTTCGGCTTCCTGAGTGGTCAATTGGAAGGCTCTTGCGTTCTTCTTGTTAGTCCCTTCAGCAGGTTTGGCCTTGTTATCTGCTGGTTTGACCAATTTAGGGCATTCTGGTCTAAAGTGCCCAGCTTCTCCACAGTTGTAGCAGATTTTTGTTTTCTTTCTGCAATCTTCTTCACGATGTCCTATCGCTTTGCAGAAGTTGCAGGGTTCATTACATTTTCCAAAATGTTTCTTTTTATAGTTCCTGCAGAACGGCAGAGTGGAAGATTGCCCAGTTCCTCTTTTCTTGAAATTGCTATTATTACCCACACGAAATCCTTGGGTAATTTTCTGAGCCAATTCCTTCTTCCTGTTTTCTTCTCGCTTATGCACCAGTCCGTCAGTCAAGGTGTTGGCTAATTCCACCGCATCATCGATCGTGCAGGGTCTCGCAGCTTTGACAATATCACGGATCTCGCTAATTAAACCCCAAATGTAGCGAGAGATAAGTACTGGTTCTGGCGAAGCCAGAGTAGGCACAATTCGAGCATATTCGAAAAACTTCGAAGTATACCCTCGCCAGTCAACATCCACCATTCGGTAACTCAGGAATTTGTTCGCCATTTGTTCTTTTTCATATTCAGGGCAGAATTTCCTTTCCACCAGACGCTTAAACTCTTCCCAACTCATGGCATAAGCCATGTCGCTTCCCTTAGCTTGTAGCACTGTGTTCCACCATTCTAATACTTCTTCCTTAAAAAGGTGTGAAGCATACATGACTTTATCCTCCTCGGCACATTTACTTATTTTAATTACTGCCTCGGTTTTCTCCAACCAACGCAGTGCAGCAGTCGCCCCTTCATTGCCTGCAAATTTAACAGGTTTACAGGCAAGAAATTCTTTGTAAGTGCAACCAGGTGTTGCAGCTTTCATTCTTTTAAGGAATGGGGCTTGCATCCCATTATTATCATTATTATTAATGTTGCCGCCTCCATTTACGCTATTACTAAAATTGTCTTCATGAGTACGTTTGCTGGGAATAATTTGTTGAGGTTCAACTGGATTTCGGGAAGCAGTAATGATTGCTGGAATAGCATTGCCTATTCCCTGAGCAACGATGTTTTCTATATCTTGTCTATTCAGAAAATGGTCCTCATTGTTTTGCTCGGATTGGTTACCCTCGTTAACTGGTTCATTACCAGTGTGTTCCATCTGGTAATTAATATATATAACTTATTAGCACCAAATGAATAACAACCAAGCATAATAAACAATCGCACAAATAAATAATTGCACGTAATCATGTCAACACGTATAGCCAAAATTGTCGATTTTTCGACTTCCATATTTTATATATTACTATGAGTCCATATACACCCGTTATCTTACAAGAGTTTTATTTTTAAGTTATTTCACAGGATTATATTTTTATTACTATTATTATTATTTTGTTATTATACAACCACAACCAGACAGTCACACCATCCCCGTCAGCTGGCATCTCAGAAAAGACGTTCCCTCTCGTCGTACTTCCAGGATATCCTCTCCCTCACATCTCGGATTCTATTTCCTGCGTCCACCAGCTCCTCGCCATAGTGGCGAAGTTCAGCCAAGTTCTCGGTACTCATTGGTGGGTGTAGTGGAGGCTCAGGGTCAAACTGAGGGAAAAAGGTATTAGGGTTATCTAAAAGATTCTGAAATTGCTAGTCAGTTGTCCACCATTCTTCTAGCTCTTCTGGTAGAGATCGGGGTGGATAATAGGATCTGGAATAGCAGGTTCCAGATTAGCTGGAAGTTGTGCTTCAGCTGGGTAATTGAAGAGGTTTTCATCGGTAGGTCCGATGAGGTCACTAAGTCCCAATTTACGATCCAGCTCTTCCCATTATGGCATTTCATGGGCTTGCCCAGGACTTTCCCCGATTTCTATTCCCTTGCCTTTATCCATCGGATCCTCAGTCTTTATAGCTTTCCGTGTTGCTGGTTTCTTCCTACGCACACGCCTCCAGCCTACGAATCTTCTCCTCTTTTTCGGTTTTGGTTTCTACTGAGGTTGGGCTTGAAAGATCATTGGCTCTTCAGTATCAGCCTGGTAGTCAGTGAAGGTATCGGTGGTATCCATATCTGTGGTATGGATAGTAAAGTTTTGAAGTGCTTCGGATAGTTCATTCATGTTGTTAGCATATATGAAGAAACACACACAAAATTCGAAGTTAAAACGTTGTAAATTGAATTTTCACATAATCACAGAATGGCAATCAGAAAAATTAAGTATTTCTAAATACTTAATTCGCTTAAATCAGTGGCTCTGATACCACTTTTTTATGTCACGGCCCCCATCCCGGTTTTACCCAGTCCAGGAGCCGCGGGACAGAAATCCGTGGTAGTTATTATGTTGTAACAATCCTTAATAAAACCGACACCCTCATAATATTTCCGACACCCTATTATATTTTAGAATGTCCCAATATGTCCCTAAACACACCCCATACGCGAAAACGGGCCTCAAATATATTAAATAATATTAAAAATAAATAAAAATCTGAATTTTAAGTTGAGGCGGGCCGCGTAACCCCACCCCAACCTTCACGCGGGCCACGAGAGGCCCAGAATGTGGCAAAGCCCGGTGCGGCCACGTGGCCCAACACCCGGCAGACCTATGTGATGACCCAGCTAAGCTACGCAGTTGACCGGAGTCAACACGGGCCGCGTAAGACTTAGCTTACGTTTACGCGGGCCGCGACAAAGTCAGAATCAGCAACTATAAATAGATGGCCTCGGATCTTCAGTCTGTTCGTTCAATTTCGAAATCTTTCTCTCAATTTCTGATAGTAGGCTTATTATACTCGGGTATTATACCCCTAATTAATGAGGTTTTGCTCCGTTGTAAGTATTATAACCCCAGTTTCGTAGTAGATACGATGCCCGATTGATTTAGGGTTCCGTAACAACTGTCGTGGTTCTGCCCGACGTAGTTGTTGGAATACCGTCTCGGGGAAGGTATCATTAATATTTTCAAAGGGTTATGATACTAACCTATGTACATTTGTATAAATTATAGATTATTCCCAGGAAACACTTACGCGAAGTCTAAGATAGCAATGTGAGTTTATCCTCTTTTTGTTAACCTTTTTGTAATATTTTACAAAACCTTAAATGTTTTACAATGTGATTAAGCGGTGATTGAGTCTTTGTAGTTCTTCAATTACTGCCGGTATGTTGGGGTTTTGTATACAAAATTTACTACTGCGAGTAGTAAGTCGGGATGACAGTACGTTACCATTGGACAACGAGTTAGCCAATGTGTAACATGACCCGCAAGTCAGGATTGACAGTACTGAATGAGTAATTGTGTAGAAATAAACAATGTGATCGCTCTCAATACTGTTTTAATTGATAAAATGTTTCTTGATTAAACTGGGATTCACTCACCAGTATTTTCCACTGACAAATGTTTTTAAAACGCGTTTCAGGTAACACAATGTGACAGCCAATTAGTAAAAAGCCAGCTGGAGAACACTAAAGGCTTGGAAAAAATGTGGCTATAAAAGTTACCTAATAAACGATGTTTTAAATTCAATAAAATAGGGTTTATCCCTATAAATATATTGTAATAATAAACTTGGGTTTTACCCATGTGATTATTAATATTAAAGGTGGTGGTTTTACTCTGATAAACATTTTCTAACTACGGTCCTGATGTAATTTTCGCTGCCAAATTAACAAGCTGATACCACCGAAACTCTGAGTTCGCGTCCGCTCGTTCCCGGGACAGATAAGGGATCGGGGGTTGCGACAGAAGGTGGTATCAGAGCCTAGCCACTGGTCTGACCCAAAGTAGTGTTCTGCTGACACTTAAATTCTAAATTTTGTGTTAGTAAATAAACTACGGAAATATGTGCATAACTGTAATTATTTGTTATGTGTTATTTGACTATTTGTTAGTTTACAGTATGAGTGATCAAGGACCCTCAGACATGAGTCGTCAGTTGTCTGATTCACCTAGGAGTGAAGGTACCTCTTCACAGCCTGCCCTTTCTGGGTATTCTGCTGATCAAGAAGAAGGGATATTTGCCTTTAAAGCTCAGTCAGAAGAGTCATTCCCTCATAAGAAACGAGGATGGTTCAGTAAGGAAGCCTTTGCACGTAGGAAAAGAATGCGAAAGTTGCAACAGCAAAGAGTTTTAGCAGCTGCTAAGCGAAAGACAGATGCCCATACACAGGATATGCTTAATAGAAGCCTAGCCAATTTCCATATCCTAGCTACAACTGCTGCTGACCCAAGTCTGGAACAACTAGTAGCCCCACAACCACTAATCCCAGACCAACCCATGGAGATAGAAAACCCTGAAAACCAAGTGGAGATGCATGACTTTAACCCAGAAGAAATCCCTAGGGTATCTGCACCAAACCCCCTAGACCCAAATTACGACCCCTGGTGGGACGACAATAGGGACTTTGTGCAACGTTACCCGATACATGAAGACACACCCATACAGAACATAGGAGCCTATCCAGGTATGGACCCTTTATATCCCTATTACCATGATAGCTACATTAGGGAAATCTTAGAAGATCCTTACCGATTTCAGGCACTTTCACCCCCATATCAGGAACCCGCACCCCAGATTCCGAACCCAGTCCTAGAATTTGCACCCCCAATGAGTGCAGAAAATGTACAAGAACTTAGGACTTTTGGGGAGGAAAATTTATAAAGCAGTGAGAGAATGCGTCAGGTGGGAGAGCGTCTCATATGGAAATACGACGACTGCAATATGGATTTTTGGATAAATCCATATCCGTGATGTAATGGAAGAAACGATAATAGTAATAATAATATAATATAATAAAATAAAATATGTGTGTACGGATGCATATTACTATTAGTGTGATTCTATTTCTGTTGGTATTGTAATTTTTATTTCAGTACTAGTGTGTAATAGATGCATAATAGTATATGGAAATAGAGTAAAAGTCGCAATGATCGACGTTTTTGGCTAGATTGCGTATCATGTGATTAACTATATTAAATATTATCTTGTGATATTAATATGGGGTAAATGTTTAAAATTCAGATGGCCGATGAAGGAAATCTGAATAATGATAACCAGAGTAACATTAACGTGGTTAATGAGAATCCAAGCATCAATAACAATGGAAACCAAATGGATAATAGTGATGTTCAACATATAGTGGCACTAGGAATCATAGATGCAATGCCATTTATTATTCAAACGATTCAAGAAGCGAATAATAAAAGTAAGCATAGCAGTAAGCAACCAATTGAACCAGAACACAGCGTAAACAATGGACCTGTACTTCAAATGCCTATTCCCAAAAGGAGAAGAACCGTGTCTTACGGTTGTTCTTATAAAGAATTTTGGTCTTGTAAACCAATGGAATTCTCGGGCAATGAAGGGGCCATTGCAACCCTACGCTGGATAGAAAAGACTGAGGCAGTCTTAAGGATAAGCAAGTGTGCTGAAGAAGATAAGATATTGTTTGCTTCTAATCTGTTTAAGAATGTAGCACTAGAATGGTGGAACACTATCCTCCAATCAAGAGGAAGTGATAGAACCTACAATATGGAATGGGAAGAATTTAAGAACAAGGTAGAAAGGAAATTCTGCCCACCCAATGAGAATGAACAGATAGCAAATAAATTCCTAAACCTTAGGATGACTGGTGTGGATAGTAAGGGATATACAAAAATATTCTTCGAATATGCTAGAATAGTGCCAACTCTTGCTTCACCAGAACCAGTATTAATCTCCCGTTATATCTGGGGATTAATTGGAGAGATAAGACACGTAGTCAAGGCAGCTAGACCTCAAACCATAGAAGAAGCTTTAGAACTAGCAAATACCTTGACCGATGAATTAATCCGTACCCGAGAGGAGGATCAAAGGAGGAACCTAACCCAGAAGCTCACACAGGAATTTCGTTCTGGAAATTTTAATCGTGGGAAAAATATAGGTTCTACCTCTACACCTTACTGTAAGAATTGCAAAAGAAAGCATTCAGGAAGATGCTCCATATACTGTAACTTTTGCAAAATATCAGGACACAAGGAAGAAAACTGCAGGAAGAAAGCTAACAACAGGATATGTTACAACTGCGGAGAACAAGGTCATATCAAGCCTAATTGCCCAAAATTAGCTCCAGTTACAAACAACAAGAATACTCAAAATGCTAGAGCATTTGTTCTGACTGCAGATGAAGCCAAGATGATTCCAGATGTCATAGCTGGTACGTTTTTAGTTAATGATGTCTTTGCTAAAGTATTATTTGACTCTGGTGCAAACCAAAGTTTTATTAATACATCATTTTGCAAATTTCTAAATCAGTCATTAACTAAACTACAACAAGAATGCTTAGTAGAAACAGCTAATGGAGAAACTGTTAGGATTTCTGAAATCTTGCAGGGAGCAAGCATAGAAATTTTAAATCAGAAATTTATTTCAAACATTTATCCCATGAATCTGGCAGGATTCGATGTTGTTTTAGGAATGGATTGGTTAATAGCCAATAAAGCCAGTATTTTATGTGATCAAAATTCAATCCAAGTAAATTCACCAAAAGGTAAAATGATCACAATTAAAGGAAATAAACCATGTAGATCCACAAAATTCATCTCTGTGGTGAAAACTACAAGTTACATAAGAAAAGGGTCATTAGTGTATTTGATTACCATAATCACTAACACTAAAGGAAAGGATTTAAAAGATATTCCAGTAGTATCTCAGTTTTCATATGTATTTCCAGAAGAATTGCCAGGGCAACCTCCAGATAGGGAAGTTGAATTCAGAATCCATTTAATACCAGGAAAAGCACCAATTGCCAAAGCACCCTACCGTTTGGCACCCGCTGAAATGCAGGAACTGAAGAAATAATTGGATGAATTGTTAGAAAAAGGATTTATACAACCAAGCTCATCACCATGGGGAGCGCCGATATTGTTTGTTAAAAAGAAGGACGGATCAATGCGTATGTGCATTGACTACCGTGAATTAAACAAGGTTACGATTAAAAACCGGTACCCATTACCGAGAATCGATGATCTGTTTGATCAACTACAAGGAGCTCGATTTTTCTCTAAAATCGATTTAAGGTCAGGATATCATCATACAGGAAGAGGACATTCCTAAAACCGCTTTCAGAACGAGGTATGGTCATTATGAATTTACTGTCATGCCATTTGGTTTAACTAATGCCCCAGCTGCATTTATGGACATGATGAACCGAATATGTAAGCCATATTTGGATAAATTCATAATCGTTTTCATAGATGATATTCTCATTTACTCTAAGAATAAAGAGGATCATGCAAAGCATTTGCACGCACTCTTAAGTTTATTAAGAAAGGAAAAGTTTTATGCTAAATTTTCTAAGTGCAAATTTTGGTTAGAATAGGTACAGTTTCTTGGACATTTAGTTAATAATGAAGGAATTCATGTGGATCCCACAAAGATCGAGGCAATTACTAAATGGAAAACCCCTGAGTCACCAACTGAGGTTAGAAGTTTCTTAGGATTGGCCGGTTATTATAGAAGATTTATTCAAGATTTTTCTAGAATAGCCATTCCCTTAACTAAGCTAACCTGTAAATATGTTTAGTTTGAATGGGGATTAAAACAAGAAGAAGCATTTAGAATCCTTAAGCAAAGATTAACCCATACACCCATACTAGCATTACCCGAAGGAGCTGAAGACTTTGTAGTCTATTGTGACGCTTCTAAATTAGGCTATGGATGTGTATTAATGCAACGTCAAAAGGTTATAGCCTATGCATCTAGACAACTTAAGAATCATGAAGAGAATTATTCAACCCATGATTTAGAGTTAGGAGCTATAATTTTTGCTCTTAAAATTTGGAGACATTACCTTTATGGTAGTAAGTTTACCATATTCACTAATCATAAGAGTTTAAGGTATATTTTCAAGCAAAAGGAGTTGAATATGAGGTAAAGACGCTGGATGGAAATGCTTAGTGACTATGATTGTGATATCCAGTATCACGAAGGAAAAGCAAATGTAGTGGTAGATGCTTTAAGCCGAAAGTATCATGAAAAGCCAAAAAGGGTACGTTCTTTTAAATTAAATCTGCAAGTAGATTTAAATGATCAAATAAGAGAAGCACAAGAATCAGTAATCAAGGAAGATACTGAAAAATTAAAAGGTATGCTAAAAGAATTAGAACAAGGAACAGATGGAATTTGGAGATTCCATGAAAAGAGAATGTGGATACCTAAATTAGGAAACCTGCGTCATCGTATATTAGAAGAAGCCCATAAGTCTAAGTATACGATGCATCCAGGAAATGATAAAATGTACCAAGATTTAAGAAAGAATTTTTGGTGGATAGGAATGAAAAAGGACATAGCAGCCTATCTTTCTAAATGTTTAACTTGTTCACAAGTCAAAGCTGAACACCAGAAACCCTCAGGTCTATTACAACAATTAGAAATGCCGGTGTGGAAATGAGAATTAATAACAATGGATTTTGTTACTAAATTACCCAAAACAAAGAAAGGCAATGATACAATCTGGGTGATTGTAGATAGGCTAACCAAGTCAGCTCATTTTCTACCAATGAAAGAAACTTTCAGTATGGAACAATTAGCCAAATTATATGTAAATGAAATTTTTTCTTTACATGGAATTCCTTTATCAATTGTTTCTGATAGGGATATCCGATTTACCTCTCATTTTTTGTCAAGTTTTCAAAAGGCAATGGGAACCAAGTTAAATTTGAGCACGGCTTATCATCCTCAAATGGATGGACAAAGTGAAAGGACAATTCAGACAATGGAGGACATGCTTAGAGCTTGTGTAATTGATTTCGGAGGTAATTGGGACGATCACTTACCTTTAATAGAATTTTCTTATAATAATAGTTATCACACAAGTATCAATGCTGCACCATTCGAAGCACTTTATGGACGACAGTGCCGAACCCCAGTCTGTTGGGCAGAAATTGGGGAAAAGCAACTATCTGGACCTGAGATAGTGCAAGAAGCTACTGACAAGATTATTCAAGTCAAGGAAGGATTGAAAGCAGCACGTGATCGACAAAAGAGTTATGCTGATAACCGACGCAAACCATTGGAATTTCAAGTAGGAGATAAAGTATTATTAAAGATCTCTCCTTGGAAAGGAATAGTAAGATTCATCAAACGGGGAAAGCTAAGTCCCAGGTATATTGGACCTTTCAAGATTATCCGAAGAATAGGACCTGTAGCCTATCAGCTACAACTGCCAGAGGAAATGGCAGGAATACATGATGTATTTCATGTATCTAATCTCAAAAAAGTGCTTAGCTGATGAATCGCTGATAGTACCTCTTACGGATATAGAGGTAAATGAACAACTCAAATTTGTAGAAAGGCCTCTACAGATTGAAGACAGGAAAGTCAAGAATCTCAAGTACAAGAGATTACTTCTGGTCAAAGTGAAGTGGGACTCCAAAAGAGGACCTGAGTATACATGGGAGCTTGAATCTGAAATGCAAAAGAAATATCCGCACTTATTCCAGTAGATCTCGAGGACGAGTTCTAAAACAAGGTGGGGAGGATGTAACAATCCTTAATAAAACTGACACCCTCATAATATTTCCGACACCCTATTATATTTTAGAATGTCCCAATATGTCCCTAAATACACCCCATACGCGAAAATGGGCCTCAAATATATTAAATAATATTAAAAATAAATAAAAATCTGAATTTTAAGTTGAGGCGGGCCGCGTAACCCCACCCCAACCTTCACGCGGGCCGCGAGAGGCCCAGAATGTGGCAAAGCCCGGTGCGGCCACGTGGCCCAACACCCGACAGACCTATGTGATGACCCAGCTAAGCTACGCAGTTGACCGGAGTCAACGCGGGCCGCGTAAGACTTAGCTTACGTTTACGCGGGCCGCGACAAAGTCAGAATCAACAACTATAAATAGATGACCTCGGATCTTCAGTCTGTTCGTTCAATTTCGAAATCTTTCTCTCAATTTCTGATAGTAGGCTTATTATACTCGGGTATTATACCCCTAATTAGCGAGGTTCTGCTCCGTTGTAAGTATTATAACCCCAGTTTCGTAGTAGATACGATGCCCGATTGATTTAGGGTTCTGTAACAACTGTCGTGGTTCTGCCCGACGTAGTTGTTGGAATACCGTCTCGGGGAAGGTATCATTAATATTTTCAAAGGGTTATGATACTAACCTATGTACATTTGTATAAATTATAGATTATTCCCAGGAAACCCTTACGCGAAGTCTAAGATAGCAATGTGAGTTTATCCTCTTTTTGTTAACCTTTTTGTTATATTTTACAAAACCTTAAATGTTTTACAATGTGATTAAGCGGTGATTGAGTCTTTGTAGTTCTTCAATTACTGCCGGTATGTTGGGGTTTTGTATACAAAAATTACTACTGCGAGTAGTAAGTCGGGATGACAGTACGTTACCATTGGACAACGAGTTAGCCAATGTGTAATATGACCCGCAAGTCAGGATTGACAGTACTGAATGGGTAATTGTGTAGAAATAAACAATGTGATCGCTCTCAATACTGTTTTAATTGATAAAATGTTTCTTGATTAAACTGGGATTTACTCACCAGTATTTCCCACTGACAAATGTTTTTAAAACACGTTTCAGGTAACACAATGTGACAGCCAATTAGTAAAAAGCCAGCTGGAGAACACTGAAGGCTTGGAAAAAATGTGGCTATAAAAGTTACCTAATAAATGATGTTTTAAATTTAATAAAATAGGGTTTATCCCTATAAATGTATTGTAATAATAAACTTGGGTTTTACCCATGTGATTATTAATATTAAATGTGGTGGTTTTACTCTGATAAACATTTCCTAACTACGGTCCTGATGTAATTTCCGCTGCCAAATTAACAAGCTAATACCACCGAAACTCTGAGTTCGCGTCCGCCCGTTCCCGGGACTGATAAGGGATCGGGGGTTGCGACATATGTTGTCAACGGAATTTTAACAGGATCGTGTAAAACTTGAACATACCCAATTTATTTTATTTCACAAATTGGGGATTACACCCATAATTTACAATAAAGGTGATTTCATTGGGAAATCCCTGTTTTTACAAAAACATGTTTCTTTATTTTATTGAGCCACTTCCTCAAGCTTGTTGTGCTACAAGGCACTTTTTCCTGGATCACAACAGATCATCTGAAACATGTTTTAAAAAGGTTTTATCAGCAGGGAAATACTGGCGAGTCATTCAAGTTGCATAAAACGACACCTTGTTATAATATACAGTATTAAGGGTGATTACATTGTTTCTATCAACCAATTACCCCAAATCGGTATTTGTCACTTGACAGTATCTGTGACTATGGTCAGATCACCCATTGGCTAACTCGTTGTCCAATGGTGACGGGTATCAAGTAATGTATACAAAACCCCACATGCCGGCAGTAATTGAAGATTACAAAGGCTTAATCCCTGTAATTATAACTTTAAAAGTAAATAGGGTTTGGAAAACAATTTGGTAAAAAGAGAATAACTCACATTGCAGATTTAGACGTGCAACGTTTAGCCTATTGATTTTAGCCTGGTTAACCTAATTAAAATAACAATGCACACGAAAACTAGGTCAGTAACTTAATACAACTTTTACGACAACTCACGAGATTCAAAACCTTCACAATGAATGACAAAGTGCGATACTTAAACATCCATCGAATTCACGACGAATGACAAAGCATAGCCCGAGTTTGGGCAACACTTAAACATCCCTCGGATTGGTTTTTTATCGATCGGACATTAAATCATAGCAGTGATCGAGTTATTACCCTGTTATCGCGGCAGAATTTCGTGATTGTGTGTGTTTTTGGAGTAATCAGACGATATCTCAGTGTACGAATTGAATTTTAACGTCGAACCAACGCCAAACTTCAAGTGCCAGACTCCAGAATTTATACTGAAAAAACGTCTCCCTCGCGTGGCGCGAGGTCCTGTCGCGTGGCGCGAGGGGACCCCTTCTAGCATAGGGTAGCTCCGTGTCTAACTAGCCTGGGTGAGTCGACGGTTTGTTAAAATTCGATTTCGACAACAAACTGTTTAGATAATATCAACTAGGAAATACCCCCCTGAGTTTTAGGGGCCCTGATCCTAGTTCCGATTGTTCTGAAAATTTTAGAGGCCATGCAATATTACTTGGGGGTCTCAATTAGGGTTTCCTATTGGATATAATAAAATAAGAAATAATAATTTTTTAATGAGAGTTGTTACATCTACTGTTACGTCGCTTCTACTATTTGGAATGGAGTGTCTTCTTGGTGCAAAATTCCTAGCATCTTTGCTTTTTCCCTCTCGGATCTTCTCGGAATTCATGCGGATTTAAGGGTCTCGGAGAAAAAGAAGGAGGCTATTCAAGGTATCATCATGATCGTGTGTTGGAGCATATGGCGTGCTAGAAATAATCTTAAATTTTCTAACATTCCGGTTAAGATTGAAAGCATCTTGTGCGAGGTCAAGGCTATAGGTTTTTTTATGGTTTTCGAATAGATCTAGATTCAAAGGGTGTACATGGGGGGATTGGTGCTCTTTTGTAAATATGTAAGTTCTTTTGTTTCGTTGTTTGGTCGGCCCGGTTGGGGCGGCGGTTTTGTTAATGAAGTTTACATTTAAAAAAAAAAAAAAATCTAATTCTAATTCTAAGTTAACTTTAAAAAGTAACATGGGAACCGGAAACAATTGTGGGAGGCAACTGCCGCAAATCACGAGTCCATAATATTTATTATAATCAAATGAGTCCCACCTACCAAATCAACATTAGATATGCGACGTTAATTATGCAAGATTTAGGGGGGTCAGAGTCAAAGTCACTCCCATGCCATTAGATTAGCAAAATATAAAATTCTTTCGTTACTCGACTACATTTTTAGTTAATTAATAATAATATATTCGTACCTTATTAAACGGGCATTAGATATTGTAATTTTATGTTTAGTGTAAAGTGCAAATACAAATGAATCTTAACATATAAAATATCAACATGAGAAGTGAAAAAAAACTTTTTAATTTTTTCCCATTTAGTTAAGTATGATATTTAATTAAAAAATGTAAAACAAATAAAAATAATCGTGATTTTACACTAGTAATATTTTAGAGTAATTATAGTTACTCTACAATAATTACATTATTACTCTACTAATGTAAAATCACGTTTTTTTTAATATTTCGAGACTAAATACATGCTTAATAAAATGAAAAAAAAATAAAAAAAGAAAAAGAAAAATTCACTCTATCACTACTTACGTTAAACCAATTTATATGTTAAGATTCATTTGTACAGTAACCTTACAATATATATTTAAGTTGAAAAAACAAAATGACTAAATGAGTAAATGAGTGTTGTTTTATTAACCTATATTTAAATATTAACCGTTTTGATGTACTGTGCACAACCTCACTCGTTTCAGTCACGTCTATTAATTAATAATTATATTAAAGAAAACACTTGTGTATGTAGCTCATTTTCAAATTACTCTTCAACCCAAAGTGATATGTGTTTGAATGTTAGAGAGTTAGCTGGAAAGTTCAGGGGTCATTTTGTAACAACTAGAAAGTTAGAGGGGCTATGTTGTCAATACATGTAATTATGATTTGAAAGTTCGTTATATGTTAGTTGAGGCTCATCGAACTGGTTTAGCTTCGTTTTGGTCTGTTTCTCTCTCTCCGTCTAGATTTTCTTATTAAAACCTAACTATTAGTCCATTTTTCTTGTCCATAAACACAAGAAGTTGGCTTTTCCAACACAACACGTATATGCAGGACCGACTCAATCATTTTGGTGGCCCAAAGTGAATTAAAAACTTGAGGCCTTTTTCCAAAAAAAAAAAAAAAACACTATTTGAGAAAAATCCTCCTTTACCCGGGATTGAGACCGACAAAATAAACTAAAAGGTTTATTGTTGGCGAAGTTAATTTTTTTTTTTTGTATTTTTGTATGTGTAAAGATAAGTTCAACCCAGCCCAAATATCATATATATATATATATATATAGGGCAAGGATAAATCGAAAACCCACTCCAGTTGACTAAACCCTGAAAACCCATTAATCACCATTGATCAACCTAAATGAATGGCTGAGATTCACTTTGAGCCATCAGTTTGTTTTGTTCCCCTTTTTCTCTATTTTTTAATACATTTATTGTACCTTAGGGGTAATATGGGAAAGATTAATTCAATCTCTTACAAAGAGACAAAACTCTATGGATCCAGACAATCACTACATCACTTTTCATTATTTCAAAACATCAAAAGACATTCTCTCTCTTCCAAAATCTTCATCTATACCCAAATCACCATAGATGTTCATCTATACCCACAATCACCGGAGAAAAATCTCTTAAGATATTCAAAATCGCCAGAGAAAATCAACGATCGCCGGAGAAAATCAACGATCGCCGAAGATCTTCAACAGTCACCGGAGAATTTCAACGATCCCCGCCGGAGATAATCAACCTAAAAACGAGGGAATTTCAGGTGCGTCGGTTCTTTGTTGATTTCTGTAGTGGCGTTTCTTTATGTGTTTGTTTCTTTAAAAACCATGAAAAAATGTTAGATTTGGGTAGAAAAAAAGTGTTTTTGTGAAATTTTTATGGCTTTTGTTTAGCATTAATTGAGGGTTTTGTTATAGCACGGATTAATATCAAAAAAGGGTTTTCAAATCTAGCTTATAAGTGCAAAAGGGTCGTTTTGATGATTTGAAAAGGGGATTTTATCATACTACTAAAAATGGGGTTTCTATGGATTGTTTGGTTGTTGTTAAAGTTCAACACATGTTTTTTTTAAGCGTTACAAAAAAGCTCAAGTGAATTGAGTTTTTTTTTTTTTTTTTTTTGAGGATTATGATTATAGATGGTGATTTGGGTATTAATTATTGTTGTTCGATCTATTGGTTTTATACGGTTTTATTCAGTTGATTGGAATTTTTTCCTTTAATCAGTTAAGTTAGGGTTTTAACTTTCTTTTGAATAATCTCAAAATAGTTAGTTTTGAATAATGTGAACAAGTTCTTGGAAACAGTATCGGATTCTCTTGCATTCAATATCAATGACAAGAAATCTTTTGACCCTCTTTGTTCCTCTTTACTTTCTTTTGAATAATCTCACTTCTTAATTGCTTGGATACAACAGTTGTTTGGGTGAATACATGATCAAAAATTGTTCTATTGGGAAGAAAAGATTACATTTATGTTGACAATTAATTTAAAATTGTTCTATTGGGAAGAAAAGATTACATTTATGTTGACAATTAAGTTAGAACCCCTTTTTCACAAACAAAAGCGGGTTTCTAAAAAAATGGAAAATAAAATAAAAAAGAAACTAATTGGTATGTAACATTAAATTGTTAGATGGTTTGTTACATTTATGTTTGACAATTTATTTTGTAACAGTGTTGGAAGGCAGTGAATCGGACACACCAGCAAAGGATTTGAAAGAAAAGAAAAAAATATTTTTGTAACTTAAATATTTTGTTTTTTAGGGAACAAGTGTGTTGTATGCGTTGTTAAGTTATATAATAATGTTGCACCTTAACATTTGTGGGAGCAAAATTTTGTAACTTAAGTATTTTATTCATAAAGTTGTTTTACGATACTTTTTTTTTTAATTTATCGGTGTTTGGGCCACCGGTGTTGTATATAACAAATAAATGTAAAAGCATTAGGTGAAAAACTGGATATACACGTTGAATAAGGTTACATTATATGTTACTTTATATGTACCATCTTATTAAGGTTACATTCTACAAATGAGCAATAAATATTACATTATATGTAACATTTTACAAAAAAAAAAAAAAAAATGTAACCAATGAGGAAAAATGTTACTTTATATGTACCATCTTATTAAGGTTACATTCTATAAAATGAGCAATAAGTATTACATTATATGTAACATTTTACAAAAAAAAGTACAAAAAATAACGTTACATTTTCTGTATAATTTCAAAAAATGTAAACACCCAGTATACAAGAAAAAATGCTTGTTTTTTTACCATTTAATGCATGTTATATGTTACACATTTTTAGAATGAAATAGTTGCATGTTATATGTTACATATTTTTAAGAGAATAAAAGAGTTGCATGTTATATGTTACACATTTTTTAGAATGAAATAAAATAGTTGTTTGTTATATGTTACGTATTTTTAAGAGAATAAAAAAGTTGCATGTTATATGTTCAACAAAAAAAAAAAAAAAAAAACTGTTCAAAAAAGATTAGTAGATATGGCTAGATATATTAACTTAATATAAAAAAACACTTAAACATAGAGAACAAAATAATTAAAACATAGTATGGCTAGCCTAAAAAACACATAATAAAAAGAACACACAACACTATTGTCGTACATGTGCCAAAATACATATATGCCCTCAACACCCTTTTCAAGACTTGAGACGTGGCACACTGGTGTCCATCTAATGGGGGCTGAGGGCTGGGTTCGATTCCTCTTTTTATGTTGTGATTATTTTTTATTAACTCAATCTTGCTAACTACAATCACCACATTTATTGTCATTAATAACAGTCATTTATTGTTATTATTTTGTTGGTATAAAGAAAATTTCCGAAAATGCTCGTCAAAATGGTGAATTATTTTTCTATATACTAATTTTCTTAATTAATATACAACGTTGTCATGAAAAAAAAAAAAGATATTCAAGCAACCATCAACAAAAGCACATGATCAAACACACATAGAGCAAAAATGTACAAAAATCTCAGTGAAAAAAAAAATGTAACACGGATACAACAAAAATGTACAAAAATCTGAGGCAAAAATAAAATGTAACATGGTAAAAACAAAACCAAAAAATCCATAACATATAAAATTCTCAGATTCAACACAGCAAAAGTCTACATAAATCTCAGGGGAAAAAAATGTAACATGTTAAAAACAAAACCAAAAAATCCATAACATAGAAAATTCTCATATTCAACCAAACATCAACAAGTACATACTACCGAAAATGTCATTAACATACTAACAAGGATAATCCAACTAAGTACCACCTATTTCTTAATCACAACAAACAATGCTAACAAGTAAGCTGCCAATCACTAACGCTAATATCAGTAACCATATAACCCTCTTCTTCTTCCGAATTTCTTGCTCACGGGTAAACAGTTCAACTTGCAGGTTGTTGATGTTCCTCAAAAGACCTAGTATGATCCTAGTTAACTCTGAAACTAGGTTGTTGATGTTCCTCAAAAGACCTAGTATGTTCCTTTCACATTGTTTATGATTATCAACACCAGTGAAAGGAACAAAAACCATGTTGTACCTGCGTGACAAAGAAAAAAAACAAAAGGTAATAATATGTTAAAGGGGAAAAAAGTGCCAGTTTGCAAAACCTTACTTGTTAGTGTGATAAGTCGCATCAAAAGCTAACACATCACCAAACACCTCATAGTTTATCTTGGAAATTTTGTCTGCCCAAAAAATCGACCTCGATTGCCCTTCCATCTCTTGGTTTGCCCCTTACGAATAGAAAACCCAGAATACACAGCATAGTCCTTGTACATACTGAACACGTCGTTCCACGATTCATATACAGAACCAACAACAGGCTTTAAAACAATAGGAACATTAGGACACCACATTCTAGTGCCATTGGGTGTGTAGTGAACATAAAACTCCTCGTTCGCATGAATACCTACAAAAAAGGTCACGAGTCTTAGAAAACATTGTATTGTTTAATAAATTTTAACACGTATAGGTTAATTTTTTTTTTTTACATGTAACATTGTATTCTCAAAAACAAGTTTAACACGTTTCACTAAAATGCAAAAAAAAACGTGGTAGTACATTTTTTTTATATCACCGAAAAGTGTAGATGCTGGTGGAATTTTTTATGTAACCCAAAAATGTAATCTGGAATGTTTTCCCTAGCCTGTTTTCCCCTTCCAAAAAAATATAAAAACTTAATACAAGTCCAACCACACATGTTTTTACCTCCTACAAAATATATATGCTTGTTTCATAAAAATTTAATACAAGTGTAGCCACACATTTTTTACCTTCTACAAAAATATAAAAGCTTGTTTCATAAAAAACAAAAAACACGTGTAACCACACATGTTTTTACCTTCTACAAAATATAAAAGCTTGTTTCATAAAAAATAAAAAAAAAACAAGTCTAACCACACATTTCCTCCTCTACCAACAAAAGAAATAAAATAAATAATAATAATAACAAACTACGAAAATTAAAACTAAGGGTATGTTACAATAACCCTATAGAAAAAAATTCATGGTTTCACATAACACAAAAATGACCTGTTGATAGCAACTGTGTAAAAGTACCATTCTGAACACCATCTTCATCATCATTTGTGCCATTTTGATTCAGAACTGTTGCTACACATAAAAAATAAAAAAACAAAGAAAATGAATCAAGAACAATCCAATGAAAAACTAAACAAAGAAATCCTTAATTTACAAAAGTACTCGTATGCATTTAAAGCTGTACATTTAATAAAACAGAAAAAAAAATCACCTGGAAACTCTGAAGAAATAGGTTCAGGTTCTTCAACAACCCTACTCTCAAACAATGCATCTTCATCTTCATTAAATGCAAAAACAGATGAAAGATTATGTGGAACAACATTTAAGGGTGAACCAGGATGATCATTGAGTGTCTCCGTACCACCGGCAACGGTCCGAGGATGTTGGCTGTTCGAATCAGCCATGTTAAAAGCAAAAACTCTTCAATGGTGAGTATGGGGGGTGAGTATGGTTTCTTTCTTTCACTGCACTCTCTGGTTCGAAATAAATGAGATGTGAGAATAGATAAATGAATATCTAAAAAGAACAAAAAGAGAAGATGTTAGGAACATGTGAGAGATACACAAGTACAAAAGTAATTAATGAAAAGCATGACAAGAAAAGCAATGTTGAAAGGTCTGCGTGTGCAGACTTACAAATGAAAAGGGTCACACAATTCTCAAAAGGTAAAGAAAGAAAATGTCAAAATTGCCCTTGTCTCCTCTCAACTAACAAGCAACGTGGCTAAATCTGATCTACATGTGAGAGTTTTCAGGGTTTAGTCAACTGGAGTGGGTTTTCTCCTTATAATTAGCCTATATATATAGGGCAAGGCTAGGTAGAAAACCCTATCTATATGAAAAACCTTAGAAAACCCAACCTCCCGACATTTTTTTTTTTGAAAAAATTAACACATGTAATATACATGTTTTTAAGAGTTTTGGGCCAAAAAAATCAAAAAAGCGCCGAGGGGATCTTTTTTAAAAAAAAAAAAATTTCAGCAATTTCTGTCATTTTTGGCTAACACATGTTAGGCGACCGGACATGGCTGAAATTTGTTTATTTTTTATAAAAAAATCCCTTCGGCGCTTTTTTGTTTTTTTTTGGCCCAAGACACTCTAAAACATGTATATTACATGTGTTATTTTTTTCAAAAAAAAAAAATGTCGGGAAGTGGGGTAAAAATGGGTAGAGATTTGGGTTTCCAGAGTTTTCTAAGAATTTTAGGGTTTTTTGTCTAGCATTATCCTATATAGTAGCCTATATATATATATATATATATATATATATATATATATATATACTTTTTTTTAAAGTTGGAGGCTCTATTGATTTGGATGCCTAAAGCCCAAGCCTCAAAATACTTAGGCTTGGGCCGACCCATAGTATATGTAATTTATTTGCTTTACCACTTGACAAGAAAGAGATATCATGTAATTCTTTTCTTTGTATCGAGTAACGAATTATTCTGAGCTGGATTAATACAAACGGTCTTTTTGATATTGATTGATCAACATAAGTTAGATATGTCAGACCCATTATCAGGTTTTACCAATTGTTGTTGCAACTTTATATAATTGAGATATATATAGACACGATGACAAATGTTTGGCTACCATCCATAATATGGTTACTTATTAGACAAATACAATTTTACGTGTTTTTTATACACCTTGAGTGGTGTATGATCTTTTATTTTTATTTTTTTTATTAATTTTTTAAAATTTGTTTCTTAGCCAACTACCCATATCTAACAAACATATAAGACAATAAACAATAGGTTATTTAAGGAACTTCTGTCGGGATTATAGTCTAAGGTGGGATAAGACTTAAAGATTATTTGGTTTTGGGTTTGATTATCACAAGTGAGTTTTTCCAGTTTTTTCTTAAACTAGTGTTGATTGAAAAAATATTTATCATTTTGATGTTCCTTAAAAACTATTTAATAAAGTGTTTCCCTTATATTTTGTATTATCTTTTATTTTTATTAAAGTGGTGTTTTCCTTATATTTTGTATTTACCTTTTATTTTTTTTAACCAAAATATTATACTTGTTTTTTCTTCAAATGCTCTGTTACTTGTATTTACCTTTTATTTTTTTAACCAAAATACTTCTTTATTGGTGTTTTTTCTTCAAATGCTTTGTTATATTTTTTAATTTTTTTTTATAAAACTCTTTCTTTATTCAACCAATTTAATAATTTTTATCAATCAACTCTTTATGGGCTTTATGGTGTTTTTTCCCAAATACGAACTATAAGAATCATGATATATATTAATTTAAACAATCAAATTAGAAGCGTAAATTTTATTTAATAAAACATTAAAACTTGACCAACCAGTGGTCTTAACATCAAATACAAATGAAAATCATATTCATATTCATTTCATTTCGTAGCCTTGTAGAGCAAGGATATTTATTTTATCTGGTTTTGAATTATATGTGATATCGCATCAACTTGGTTGGATCCTTCAAACATAGGCAATCGATTATGATTCTTTGGGTTTTAATCAAACGTGAAATTACAAAATGCAACTTATCTTCTTTTTGTTATGATATATATATATATATATATGAAACTAAAATTCATATACAAGTATAAAACGATGATGTTAAAAATCCTAAATATCCTTTATTTTATCTATTATAAATATTTATAATACATGTAAATCGATTATGACTCAAAATTCTCATTTTAAACTACAAGATCCTAAAAATTATTAATGATATAAAAAACATGTTAAATTGTTTATGATTCAATTAGCGACAATCTAAGAGCATGTAAAGAGTTAGCTTGAAAATTTTTTATTAGATTGGTTAAATAAAAAAAGTATTACAAAAAAATAAAAAAAATGCAGAGTATTTGAAGAAAAAAAAAACAGAAAAGTATAATATCTTGGTTAGAAAATAAAAGGTAAATACAAAATAAAAGGAAAACACTATTTTAGTAAATAGTTTTCATTGAACACCATAATGGTAAATACTTTTTCTATCAACACTAGTTTAGGAAAAAAACTCTGGGTTTTTCAGATTTATTGAGTTTTCTCCTGAATTAGTGTATAGACATTATTGCCTAGTGAAGATAAATATGATCGGGTGGTTCCGTTGGTGGCACGATAATATTACAGTGATCCGTCAGCGATATAAAGTTGCCGTTCAATTTTTTAAGGAACTTCTTAGTTTATTGCTTTATGATAAATTTATTAACTTGTTATACGTATATTTAGGTGAGACATATAAAACAGTATCTTAATTTTTTTTGAACGACTAAACTTGCATACCATTAGAATTGAACCCTTGATATCCTGTGCTATAAACTCCATCTAATACACCAACACCACTATCTTAATTACTTGTTAGGGCACCTGAGGCGGTGCTTTTTTTGCCCGTGATAGTTTTCTTCAACGCGTGGAGAATTGTAGAAGACCACCGCCACCATTATTTATCACACACCAATTTTTATAACCCGTGATTTTTTTTGAAGCGTGATGTTTTATTGTTGTGAGGGAAATTGTTGGTTGGGGGGGGGGGGGGGGGGGGGAATTGTTGGATGTGGTGGTGAGTGATGGACATTTCCACTAAAAAGGATGTGAGTGATGGAATAATGGTTAATGACACGACGGAACTTGATTGGATGTTGTGAGTGATAAATGAGTGGTGAGTGATAACCACCCCTACCCCCTTAAAGAAAAAAGTTTAGTTTAACTTAAACTCCAAAGTTAACGGCTTTGTAAAGCCAATAAACGTCAACCAATTGGCCATATATCCCCTCCAACTTACAAACTTAATTGTTGTAGCGTTAATCATGTCTGGTTCATAGGTCTTCGTTTAACCCAATCACGACCCATATTTTTATTCGCATAAAAAGTACCAAGGCTAACCCGCAAACACTTAAAATGTAACCCATATACGACCGGCCCACCTGATTTTCTTGATTGGAAGTGTAAATTTTATATGTTAAGTCCGGTCCACCTGATTTTTTGATTGGAAGTGTAAATTTTATATATCTTATCTCATGAAGATGGATCAATAGCGGCGACATCAGGACCTTTACTGTCCAATCTTTACCGACGTGTTGCCGCTATTAACAATAGCGGCGCAGATCCGGGTCTTTAGTGGCGACATTTGTGGCCGCTATTACCCCGTTTTCTTGTAGTGTGTACCATGACCCACATTTAACCAGTAAATAATATGTCTACACCACCAAAATTGTGAAGTAAAGGAATAATATAAGAAATGAGATATGGTTGCATGGAAGGATTTAAGAATTTAAAAGAAAAAAATTTTAGATCGTTCATGGTTTATCAAGATAGATTGCGAAGTTCCTTCAAGATTTTTATGCATCGGCTTTCTTGCAAAAATATGATAGTGGGGATTTTTTAATGTTTAGTTCAATTCTTGGTAAATCAATGTGAATTTAATTTTTTTAAGGAAATATAAATATTTCAAACAAGTATCCGTATGAGAAGTGTGTATTCTCACAAAGATCACAAAAAGACGGTCAACACAACGTTTTTCTCACATAGAGTAGGGCATCGATAGTTGTTGACATTTTATATGTCCATTTTAAAATTTAATTTAGCAACAAGACCAAATACATACATACATACATACATCGATTACATTACAAGTGATAAAGACCAAATAAAAAGTTTATTTTGCCTAAGTAGGATAAAAAGTAATCTTAACCATTTATTTTTCAAATCAATGGTTAAGATGAAAGTGTAGGAGAAAGGAGAAGTTCAAGGGTATCTTGGAAAATCCTATATATAGACTTTCTCTCTCCACATGTAAGTCACATGTATATTCCACCCTCATTTTTTAAACATTCATAACTTTTTTATACGATATTATTTTTTCATAAAAATTTCACCGTAAAATCGAGTGTCTTTTTATCTTTAATTTAAGTACCATATTGCTATATAAAATATGAAAACTAAAAAACCCCACTAAAATGTGTTGTATTTCTATGTTGTATAACATTTTTTTGTGCTGGATTTTTATACTATATTTTTGTGCTGAATTTTTTTGTCTTAATTTTTTTTTTCTCAATTTTTTGTGCTAGATTTTTTTGTAATACATTTTTTTTGATGAATTTTTTTGTTTTATATTTTTTTTAGTACATTTTTTATGCTATATTTTTTTGTACTAGATTTTTTGTGCTAGATTTTTTTTTTACTAGATTTTTTTTTTGTACTAGATTTTTTTTCGTTGTATTTTAAAAAAAACAAAAAGGGTGTCACATGTCATTTTCACTCCTATTTATAAGGACCAAAATGCCCTTCATTCTTATTTTTTAGGAGTGTCTCATGTTATCATCACAATCCTTCTTAGTCTACTTAGGCAAAATCCACTTTTAGTGGATCCTTCCCCACATTACAAATTACAAATTACAAAATACAAAATATCTTTTAGAAGCCTCTCACCATGGGTCCATTTACATGTAACAAGAAACAAAGACAACCATGGAGGGTTTATGAAAGGAACCGACCGAAGTATCTACACCAAAGGAACTGGACTTAGGTGCTAACCACGAACCTTAGAGTCAAGATCGAGTTGTAGTTGTGACAAGACGTCATTCTTAAACAATCTACTTATCTACAACTATATATATATGTAGGTAAAATATCAAATACAAATAAAGTTAACGTACAAAACGTATGAACCGAAGGAAAAGACAATAAAAACGCGATTACATTTTTGTAATTATCAGTAACTGTCAAAATTACTCTGCAAATGATCCTGTAGAGTAATTTTGATCTTTTGTAGAGTAATTTTGTAAAATGTTCTTGTAGAGTAATTTTGTTCTTGTAGGGTAATTATCAAAATTACTCTACAAGTGTATCAAAATTACTCTACAAGTGTATCAAAATTATTTTACAAGTGAATCAAAATTACCCTGCAAGTTTATCAAAAAGCATACAATTCAAAATTTTAAACTACAAATGATCCTGTAGAGTAATTTTGATTTTATAGAGTAATTTTGTAAAATAATTCTGTAGAGTAATTTTGATCTTGTAGAGTAATTTTGTCAGCATTTAGTTATGGGGTTTAGCTTTATGGTTTAGTTTTTAGCTTTTAATTTGGGTTTGGGGGGGGGGGGGGGGGGGATTAGGTTTTTGGCGGGTGGGGGTTAGTGCAATTTTGATAATTACCCTACAAGATCAAAATTACTTTACAAGATCAAAATTACTATCCTACAGTATCATTTGTAGAGTAATTTTGATAATTACCTTACAAGCAGATAATTACAAAGATGTCACCGTGTGGTTTTTGCTTTTACATGCTATTCGTACGTTTAGTACATTAACTTGATTTGTATAGTAACTTTCCCCATATATATATATATATATGAATAGTGATTTCGGAAAAACTTGAACAACTAAAAGAGACATTTTAAGCCACTTTTTTTAGTTTACCTTTCTACCCTCAAAATCAATCTTCTGTATACAAATCAGGATTTATATTTATTTTCTCATTAGATTAGATGTTTATGGTTTATCTGTATACATAATGCAAAAATAACACAAAGAGGAATTGATATGCTTTTGGGGAAGACAAGACCAAATTAAGCTACATCATGACTACATTGGATATTGTAGTAATCAAGCTAACATATGAAAAAGAGTTAATAATCCAACATTTATGAAACTCAACGATTTGCTGTCACCTATTTTGGATTCCTAGTGTATTGTATGTATGATTGGAAGGAAGTTGTATACCCTACTGCCAGCTCTTCATTGCTGTCATTGTTTTTGCTCTATCCCACAGAGTTTAACCAATGGGACCATCAATCTTTGCCTTCGATTACTGTTTTTTGTCCTCAACACCAATGTTCCTTGTAGGTTCCGTTGAACCACCACTACAATTCGCTTTGTAACAACTGAAAATTTATCTTTTACATGTTCGGTTGAGCTACCGCTGTAATTTGCTGCATGACATTCATAAACTCAGAAGGCATTAAATGGCTTATTATTATTTGGTTGAGTTGTTTCTCTAAGCATTCATGATGAGCTAAATGCCTTATTATTATTTGGTTGAGCTCTCTCTAAGCAGTCATGACGCCTTATTATTATTTGGTTGAGGTGTCTCTCTAAGAAGTCATGACAAACTAAATACCTTATTATTATTTTGTTGAGCTCTCTCTAAGAAGTTATGACGAGCTAATTGCCTTATTATTATTTGGTTGATGTGTCTCTCTAAGAAGTTATGACGAGCTAATTGCCTTATTAATATTTGGTTGAGCTATCTCTCTAATTCAGTACTTATGTGCTACCTTTTTATATCAAAGTGCATTGTCACTTGATAGATATGTCAAATCAAGACAGTTGGGACCAAACCAACACACAAAAGAAAAAAAAAATGGAAAATTTCTGTTATATGAAATACAGTCCAGTGGAAGTCCAAATCAAGAGTTTTCTAGAGCAAGGGCTGTGCGGACCAAGGTCGTCGAGAACATGAGTTATTGTAAAAATGAGTTACATGGGTCAACAAAACTACTATATTAATACCTAAAACAAAAACGTTCTATGCAGGGTCACATACTCAAGAAAACAAAGAAGATACATAGGCGGTTAATAATACGAGTCTAGCATAATATAGTCAGAACTCCATCATGGGGACTTGACGACATAAGTCCAATAATCGGCATAATGTCTGGACCGATACCAAGGTAGGTTTGGCCCACTAGCCCCCGCAACACCTCCATATAAAGGATGGGAAGAAACTTGATCATGCAACATCTCCATTACACTCTTAGTTATAATCTCTTTTATAATATACTTTACACATGTTAACTCTACATTTGATCATCAGGGAGTGTTCATTAGAGCACCCAACTCGGGTCAGTTTATAACAGGTTGTTAATTCAGGGCCGTTCCAACCGTTTTGGAGGCCCACGGCGAAATTAAATTTCGGGGCCCTTTTTCCTTCATTGATTGTTATAAACTAATCTAAAAACAAGAAGTTTGCACTAATATTAATGCATAGCATATTAACTTTCTTTTAAGCGAAGACCCAATTTTCCTGGAGGCTCTAGGCTCAAGTCTTAATTACTTGTACTATAGGTCCGGTCCTGTTAATTCTATATGTCGCGGCTCAAATCTAGACTTCAAATGCTAGATATTGTTCAACTCGACAACAAAACATGATCGAGTTTTCATTACACCAACATAACTAATATTTACATCTGGAAGGCAATGTTTAGAAATGACAATTATAAACAATGTTCCTTTCCATATATAACAAACAAGAAGTACCCTAAAACAGCACACACAGCAGCTACCAAATTCCCTTCTTTGATCACCACCATCCCAACCGTCCGGCCCATCTCCGCGGTCAGTTTCATCCCCTCCGCCACCACCGACACCCTCGGCTTCCCAAAAAAGGACAACAAAACCAAAACAGCGCTCCAAATCACCACTATAGCCGGAACAGCCACAACTAAAGCAACCACCATCGACAGAACCCCGAGGATCACACCTACCGCCATCGAAGCATAGATCGCAGACAGCCAAAATGCGTGTGAGGAAGAACTCGGTACAGTGGAGGCATACCATAACAGTACGGTGTGAATGAGGCACCATGATGATAAGAAGATTGCACATACCAATAGAACTATGAGAATATATGCTCGTTTCTTGCTAAACATTTGTACCGGAAATTGCTGTTGGCTCATTGTGTTGGTATTTTGTAGCACCATTGACACTTTAGTTTCTCTGTAGAGTTTGTTAAATAAGAATAGCATGTATTGAAATATTTTAAGGTTTGGTGCGTTATAATGTGTGCCTCAAAATTTTTATTTTTGATTTTTCCTGTTTGGAAGCCGTATAAGTTGGGATGGAACAAAGAAAAACCAACCGAGCTGCCACTATCTTAGTTTTCTAGTCAAATATTTGTTCCTGATATTTTGTTATAAGTTAGGTCTAGACGGTTTCAAAATATGTCACTTTGACTTTTATTTCCTTGGTATTATCATCAATTAATTAGGTTGTAAATGGTAAGTTTTTGCTCTCGAATCAGTTTTGTATTTATTCGATCATATGAATATGAATATACTAGAAATATGACCCGCGCGCGTTGCGGCGCGGGTACATTGCAAACGTCAAACGGATTAGTCCAAGCGTTAGGTGCTGTGCTAACCTTATGAAAACACGCGTTTCGACGTATCCGGTTGAATTCAATGTAACATATAGCTGCACTGCGATTAGATCAAAACATAACGCAAATCAAATTTATACCGTACAATCATAACGTATTATATGCGACCCGACTAACTTGAATTTATACCGTGAAGTCAAAAACTCTCGAGGGGTGAAAGTGACATTTTAGAAAGTTCATAAAAAATTATAGGGTTAAAAATTACATTTCCTAAACTTAAAGGCTAAGAGAGGATAATAATAAGATTTGACAAAGTTAGGGGTAAAAAGAAAACTATGACAAAATTGGAGGGTGAAAAGCAAACTACTCAAAAAGATTATTTATGTTTGAAAAAAGTGGAGCAAGCTTATAAAAGTCAACAATGGCTGCCCCCTCTAGTCCCTTTGAATCTTTGATTCTAGATTCAAAAAGGTCAAACCGAGATAAGTTGGCCGGTAGCAAGCACCGACTTTCTAATTTAAGATAGTATAGAATATCCTTTAAAGTATTTCCGAAATCAAACATACTAGAATTCTCTATTTTTTCGAAATTATGACAATACTAAATCGGACAATACGAACATACTAGCAGGTTATATACAACTTTGTATAGTATGTACATCAAAACATATTAACGAGTAGAGGTAAGGCTGTCTACATCTTACCCTTCTCAGACTTTACCTTAGATTTGATATTGGTGGAATTTAAGTATGAAGATGAAACTAATTTCTTCATTTGTTTTTCTTTAATTTTTGCTGTTACATATCTTTTCCAAAAAAAAAAAAGGAATATACAAATTTGTATATTATGTAAATTCAAAGACATTAAACTAATTTCTTCATTTGTTTTTCTATAATTTTTGATGTTACATATCTTTTCAAAAAGGGGTTATTGGATTTTATCACCCCCAACTATCGGCCTTTAGCCGTTGTCACCCGCAACTAACACTTTGACACCCGACACCTCCAACTTTACTTTTTTGTTTGTGCTGGCACCACTCAGTTAAATCTTCACTAACTGGGTTTGTTTTTTATCCGACGTGGCATAAGTTTGCTGAGTTGGACAGGATGACATGGTGATGATGTGTATATAAACCTCATTTCCTTCTTTATAACACACAGTAAGTAAAGTCTAATAAAAACCCTAATTTCATCTTCCCCAATTGTAGCACAACATTTAACCCCTCTCCACACCTTCATCCTCATCTCTTCGAAGACGTATTACAGCCCCATATCACTATCTCCCGCAAACGCCATTGATAGAGTTCTCACTATCTCCTGAATCGTAACCCTAGACGTCCGACGAGTGCTCCAGCAGTTTGGTGACGATGTTGGTGGTGAGGGTGATTCGAGGGTGGTTGTGGGTTGAGGCCCTGAGGGTGGTAGTCGGAGATGGTGGTGGTTGGTGGAGGTGGTGGATTTTATTGTTACATTTACTTTTGATCAATGGGTGTTGCTAGATCAGTGGTGGATTTTATTTGTTGCCGGAGTTTCATCAATCAATGTGTGTTATGGGCGCCGCCGGAGACGACGTCGGTGGTGGGCGGAGGACAGGGGCGGAGGATCTCGTGGACGGTGGTTTGTGGGGTGATGTTGTTTGTGTTGGGTTTCTTTGTTTCTTCCCCTTTTCACATCGAATTGCCTTTTTTGTAACAATTTAGGTCCAATTTTGTGATTTTGTAGGAATGGGAAAACAGAGTGTTGTTGAATCTGATTATACCGATTTTGTGATTTAGGTCGAATGTTGTTTGGGTTTGGTTATGGTTATAACTCTGTGTGGTTTTGATGAACATGTTACTGTGTTGATTCATGGTAAAGATTTTTTTTCACTTCATGATATTTTCATGTGCCGAAAACAAGTCGTGTTTGGTAGGTTTATTTAATGTGGAGAAGTGGTTTGTTTGGTTAGTCACATTCAATTGCGTGTTAAATGTTTAGGATGCTGAGAGGATAATGGAGATTGGAGAAAGACTCCATGAGAGAGATGATGATGGTGCTGCTTATTTATGCCATGTAATCACCACGTCATCATGTCTAACTCATCAGCTATGTGCCACGTAGGATCATAAACAAACTCAGTAAGTAAAGATTTAACTGAATGGTGCTATCACAAACTAAAAGTCAAGTTGAGGGTACCGGGTGTCAAAGTGTTAGTTAGGGGTGGCAACGGCCAAAGGCCGATAGTTGGGGGTGATAAAATCCAATAACCTTTAAAAAAAGAATGTTAGACACATATGTGTAACTAACATGTAGGCAATATAAATTACACATGACATGTGTATAAAGAATTAACTATAAGCATAGTCCTTATAGTATGTTTAATTATGGATTCGATCCTTAAGTAGACTAAAATAATAGTGAGTGTTGAAAAACAATAATAATTAGAAGAGTAACAATAATTTGAGTCCTTGATGTTGATAATTGGATTGCATGTTTAACCTACGCTTTTCTAATTTGAACACTAAAGTCCTTAACGTTGCTCAATTGCAATAATTGAGTCCTTGCTGTTAACGTCTGTTATATGGTCGTTTAATTAGTAACGGTAACAAGGGATGTGAGGTAATTTCACCCCAACCCTCACCCTAAATACAATTAGCATCCCTAATCTTCCCCCAAAAGCAACAAATCGCTCCCTCCCCACCAAACCTCCTACTGTCGTCGTCCTGCTTCATCTCTGATCACACGTTGAGCTCTGATCATGTTGCAGGTTCAAGTCATTGTTTAAAATCAACATGTTTCAGGTTAAACATAGTTGATTTTAACATTATTAATAAGAA
The DNA here is from genome assembly GCA_030545235.1 of Helianthus tuberosus. Lineage (NCBI taxonomy): Eukaryota > Viridiplantae > Streptophyta > Magnoliopsida > Asterales > Asteraceae > Helianthus > Helianthus tuberosus. The sequence goes on from CM060450.1 coordinate 73,881,442, forward strand.
AATGTGAAAATAAGGTTTGAAATGTGTTTGTTTTGTAAAATTGAACATGAAATTGTAGCCAGAATAAGGCTACAAGCAACCGTACGTTGGCTGGTGATCCACATTAGGGTGTGCTCAGGTTTTCGGACAATGCAACTGTGGACATAAGGTTTGAAAGGGGCATAGATTATCTAATATTGTAACACCTCGCAAAAATCATGTCCAATGTAGTAACGACAAGTGTCATGAACTTTAAACGTGCAATGAATTGGTTTCGAGGGACTAAAGTTGACAAATGAAGAAAGTATGTGTGTAGAAGGATCCAAAGTGTCAACATTTGAAATTTTTCCTTTCAACAACCCTACACGATGTTTATACCCTTAAACGAATAAATTGTGAAGCGTACGAAGCCGTTTGTGGAAGAAAGTGAAAGTTTACAAGGCGCGAGGGTTAAATGTGTCGACATGTTGAATTAATACCTCTGAGTGACCTTTTAATGAACCCGGAGCTTTGTAACGATTAATTATAATCCCAAGAACAAGTGACGAAAATTTCACAAGGTTTCGATGTCGTTTGAGATAAATACGGTAACTTTCGTGATTAAAGGGTTAAAAGCATCAACAAGGCAAAACTTGTGTTTTCGGTTATCATTTATCGAAACCGGACCTAACAATGATTAGTTATATCTTATAGATCATAAAAATATAAATTTTATGGGTTAAATGTGCATGAAATGGAAGTTTCTACGTTTTAAAAGGTCCAGGGGGTGAAATGGTCAAATTTGAAACTTGTTGAGCAGGTAAACCACCTGGTGGCGTCGCGCCACAGCTTCCCCACTTTGCCGTCGCGCGGCGCGACAACATAATCTGGGCAGAAACCATGCACAGGTGCAGGTTCTGCCACTTCCTTCACCATTGCAGGTTTTGATTCGATTCTATGGACTGTTTGATGGTTTTAAAAACCATTTTGGACACCTGTAATCATCAGAGAAGAGCCCTAACACCTGTAATCATCTGGTGGCAACCTCTAGTAGTATAAATAGGTGAAGATTGGACAACATTCTCACTGGCAAGTTCAATTTTCATACTCTCAAACTTACTCTCAAGATTTGGAGCTCTCGTTCGCATTCTCTGGAGCATCCTACCTTGGAAGGAAGCTCTCTTAGTCTAAATTTTCGTGCTAAGGACTCTTGTAAGTGTTCTTAGCCTCCGTAATTAAGTTTTCATTGGTGTAATGACCGAAAGTCAAAAATATCGTAATTACGCTTTGACTTTGTGATTGATCACTAACGGTCCAGCCATTATTCGAATTGAAAGTGGCTATGTGTTGGTAATTATGTAGGCGTTAAACCCTTAAAAGGGTACCTTCAAATTATCACATTATCTCAGTCAATTGTCGGGTCAAACTTCTTAACAAAAAGTCAAACAAGTCAGTTTTTGCAAAATAATTCATAACTGATAATGCGGAAGTTATGGAACATGTTTTAACACTTAAATAACTTGGTAAATAATATAAGAACATGTTTAAGCATGTTCAACCCGACAATTATGAGTTTAGGCTCGGTTCGCAACCGAAAGTCGCAAAAGTAGACTTTTTCTTTGACTTTCAGTTCTGACCCGATTTAGCTTAGTTTAGATATGCCTTATCCTTTAGGACCATATTACATGTTAGTATTACCCTCTGAGATTATACTATATGGTTCCATAGAAATCTGAATCATTTGCATGTTTCCGTTAAATGCTTAAAAGTTGACCGTTATGCCCTTTTGATATAAAAACGAGATTTTTGAAAATGTGAGAGAACAAAAATCTTTATTACTGATATATAAGTATGTCCTAAAAATTTGACATCAGTTTCTGGTCTAAAATAGAAGTTATGCAAGATATCGTAAAATGAAAGCTTTTTATTAATTAAATGGAATTTTCAGTATAAATCATATTTAAACCCAATTTTTGGCACCAAACTTGCTACCCACTGTTATAATATAATATTTAGGGATTTTTGGAAATTTGTTTCAAATTTTATGCTGATCATAACATAGAGTTCTAGTGTAAATTCGGTATTGACGAAATTTCCCTTTTCATTGATAAAATGAGTTTTACATATCATTTTGATACCAAACCTTTTCCTACTGATTTCATATGTTAAATAAAATATTTTAAGCTTTAGAAACTGATCAGGGCTTCAAATTTTATAAACATTTAAAATATCGTCAAATACCGACTTTTACGCTTATTAAGCGCATAGTATGGTTTAAAACCATATCTAATGCCTAAGACTTGTTACCTACTGATTTTAAAAATAAATTTTTATACTTTAACAGTAAGTAAAAGTTTTGAACTCAGATTTCCAAATTTAACCATAAAAGCACATGTGAAATGACCAAAATGCCCCTAAAGTGCATAGTTTGGCTATAAATGTTAAACCTCACATGTGTATGATATCTTACTGAATTAACTTGATAAAATAAATGTTTTTACTGATATTTTTGGAGCAGAACCTCAGCTTAGTTTTTAACCTCTTTTATAAACTCTAAAATGACCAAATTACCCTTACGGGACTTAAATTGATTTTAAATTCGTTTTGGGCATAATGGAAGATATCCTACTGATATCACAACATAGTTTAAGCATAATAACTTAGGGAACTTGTACATGACTCATTCAGATTACCCGTTATGCATATACGCGTTCGGTACGATTTATGTAACTAGTTTACATAAATTAACCGAAATGGGTCAAACCTTATCATTTTTACTTCAAAATCCAGAATGTATTTAGTTTACCCAATTTATACAAGTCTTCATACTTGTTGGGTTTAAATCACATTCTATTCCGATCTTCGCTTAATCTTGCGTTTTGAACCGTAAACCTTTCATTAAAATAACCGGTCTGAGTCTAAACTTAAATAAGACCCGTTAAGAATATAATAGATTATTAAAACCTTCGTTCCAGATTAGGAGCCCAGTAAAAGCTACTTGTACTTGCTGATTTGATATACCGCTGAGAATAAAAATTACTTTTAGCTCAGGTAAATAATTTTAACTTATTTTCCGTTATACGGGCTTGGGATACGGTATTATAATAATACCGCTTGGTCGGGTATGAAATCATTTAATCGGATTGTGATTAATAAATTTACATAACCCGTTTTAATCTGTTTTGTTTGATACAATGCCTTTGGGGGGTTAATGACCGTGTCCTGGATATCCTCGGCTCATTCATTTGAAATGGCCACGGCTTAAGCACGGGGTGTAGGCATACACCTGACAGTTGCGTATGTATAAACGGTATCTCACTCGTGAGGAAAATCCTTGTGGGCCTATACTTGTGGTGTGTTTATTAATCTTATACCGGCTCTTCTATTCCGGTCCTGAACGGATGACAAACATGTAAATCTGTATACAAGATTATTTTTAAATAATTGTCCCAAGTTATAAAAGATTTTATGCCTTGTGCATCCAAACCAATTTTATAGATGCTTTTCAAAAGAGTCAGTTAATTGTATTTACCAGTGTAAACTGACATATTTTTCAAAAAGACTAAGTGCAGGTACTACGCGTAATGGGCTGGAAACTCCTGAGTATAAAATAAAGAGTCTTGCAAGCTTTTAATACTTAAAGTCTGTTGAACAATATTTTCTTTTCGTTTTAGATCCTCCTGTGGATCCACTTACAACCGTTGTGTAATATTTTATTATACTTTCAATTCGTTTTGTATTATTACTTTTAGTCTTCCGCTGTGCATTAAACTGTGATTAATTGTCTATGATGATATCAACTACGTCACCATACTCCCCACCGGGCCCACCAGTAATACGTGGAGATATCGGGGTGTGACAGGTTGGTATCAGAGCCAACATTGAGTGAATTAAACACTAGCCTTTTGTGTTTAATCTCAATGACATAGTTGCACATTCCTTGACTTCCGAGTCTAGGCAAAGGACTTAGGATTAATTCTAATCTTAATTGTTTTTGTCTTTTGTTGTTTTCTTTTGTTTTGACAGGTTCCGAAAGACAAAATGCCGCCACGTGTTAGAGGTCGAGGTGGAAGAGGAAAGGCACCAATGACTGCAAGAAATGACCACGAAGCCGGGCCATCCCATCGACGAACACCATCGGCGAACCTTAGCTCTAGTCCTCACGAGGATTGGAGAACCTATTTAGAGCCTGCGAGACGCTCTGTCTCGCTCAGTTCATCACCATCTTATCATGATTCATTCGGGCTGCATCAGAACAACGAGTCCGACCATTCTCACCATTCCTTTATACCGTTGCAGAGATCGGGTTCGCACCGTACCTTCCAAGACCTGACCCCATACTTCCAGAGCCGGTTCAATCCGATGAACCAGGTACAAGAACCAGAGGGTCCAAACCCTTTGGGACCAGTTGATCATTATCCTGAGATGCAGGATATGGAGATGGACGAGGATCCAGACCCGCCGACCGGGACGCCGACGCATCCCATCGACATATCTAGCAGATCATCATTTCATGGTTCGCCTTACAGGGGCCCTGACATATTTATTGAAAGATGGGCCACATACAAGTGGGAGTACACTCCCCCTCACAACCCACCTCCACAGCAACAGCAGGATCCCTCAGAGGATCCGCATTTCCAGGCAGTCACGCCACCACCATCGCCACAGCCAGAGCAACAACTGCCTCTAGAACCACCGAGGCGGAGAAGATCAGGTGCACGGATGTCCGTGCGTGGGGGTTTCCACTTCAGCACCCCCCAACACTCAAGCAACAGCAACTACCCGCCGTTGTACGAAGACCCGCAAATGGGTGGGCATTCGAACCCAGTTTCTGAAGTTGACTCTGTACCAGTCGCACCACCACTACCACAAATGGGTTATGATAACCCAATTCCTTCTTACCATGGTGCAGCGGGGTATAACCCGTTTGAGCAGCAAGCTTACTCGGGTTACAATTACAACAACGCCCCTGCCGTCGACCCGTACCTTGAAGCGGCAAACTACAATGCTCTCTACCCTGGAGGACCCTTTTCTGCTACGTACCCAACTGGGTACCCAGTGTATGGGTATAAATACCCACCACCTCCTCAACCGTAGCAGCAGCAGCCGCCGCAGTCGCCACAGATCCAGCCACTGCAGCAGCATGAAATCCTTCAACGGTTGCACGAGGTGGAGCAACAGGTTCAGGAGGAGCGTAGGAGCCGCCGGGGTCTACTTAAGGGTTTGTCAAACCTGATAAAGGGGAAGAAGAAGAGGGATTATTGAAATTCCTTATTTATTTGATTTGTAATTTTTTTTTACTTTCAATTAAGTCCCTATGTGGACATTTTATTTATGTACTTGGTCCCTGCGTGGACTTATCTTTCTTATTTCTATCCCTGCGTGGACAATGTTATTTCTTTAAAAGTCCCGTTTAGGGCAGTTATGTACTTTTTCAATTTATGGAATGTTTTATTTTAAAATTTCATTTGTCATTATATACATGAATACATTATGAAATAAATCAAAATATCACTTCCATTTTAAATTTGATCTGCCAATAAAATATTAAAGGAAATCTTGAAGGTATAACATAGCCCAAATGCCATTTTAGACATGGCTCTGATGGTATAACCTTTTTAAGATTCAATTCCTGGTTAACATTTGAAAACATATTAGCACTCCTGGCAAATGTGATTCGATAAAATCACACTAGTCATCCTTGTATTGGATTTTTCCAATTCCTTATTCTTACTTGATTTAAATATCCAGTAGTGATGAAGTGCCTACGACCATATTCATTGTCCAATAAGACAAAAGACAGTTATAGTCTACGACTCCCTGTCAAGAAAAGGTGATGAACTATGTTCAAACCTTAATGCCTCGATCTTATAAGATCATGGCTTATAATTTAAAACTGTCCTTGTGACTAGGCCTTTTGTGCCACTCTAATATCTTTAATGATTTATATCTGAGGATAAATTATAATAAAAAAATCCCAAATAAAATATGACTAACAAATTAACCAATATGGTTTATATTTACCATGGTTAATGAATCATCAAAAATTATGATTCCAAAATAAACCTCTAAATAAAATATTGTCAATTGTTTTATAGCAATCAAGCCTCAGCATGTCTGAATCAGAAGAGGTTAACAGTCATCCTAGGGAGAGAAATGATACCACCAAAATTAATGTAGCTGGTGCAGATTTACAAACAATGATAGATAATGCTGTCACTCGAGCCATGGACAGACAGTTCAAAGAATCAAGTGGTACTCGTAGCAGGACCCAATCTGTACCTCATACTAAACCACCTTCCAAGTCACAAGCATCTCATAAGGACGATTCTCGTCATTCGTTGAATCAGAGAAGTATTCCATCCAAGCGAATCGTGCTCAATCAGGAGCCACGTGTTAAGACCTGCTCTTATAAATATTTTGTCTCTTGCGAGCCAAGGGACTTTACAGGAGAAAAAGGAGCCATTGACTGTATGACCTGGTGACGTGATGTCATGGTCACAATCAAATTTAATCCAGATACAACTAATTAGCTAGCGGTAAGTGGGTATCGAACACAGGGAGTTTGTGGAAAATGTGTTATTTGCTAGAGTATCTAACTTGACTAAATTAATCTAATTGCAAGAAAGTAAAATTCAAGAGTTGATTTGATTGGATTAGTTTTAGAACTAAATTTAACTAATTAAATTGCAAGAGAAAAGTTTTGGTTGTAAACAATTTAGAGACAAGTAACCATCTTTAGTTTCTGGTTTGCTTTGACACTTATGCTAATATTCCACTAGAAAGAACTACATAGACATAGTTCATATGTGATCAATTGCAGTGATGAAAGGGAATTAAGTACTCAGATTCCTAGAACGTGAGGTTGTTACCCGATGATCAATCAACCCTTACCCAAGCCTAACTATACCCATGATATCTCGATTGCCAACGGCACCAAGAACTATGGTTTATAATTAGTTCAACATAAGGATTAACAATTTACTAACAAACAATCACACACCATAACAAGCAATTCAATAAAGAGAAGATTGTTATTCTAGAAATAAGGAATTCAAGCATAAAGTCTTACAAAACCTTCCACCAAAGATGATCATAGAGTACTTAGCCACTCATGGCTTGAAACAACATTATCACAAGAGTATTATTGTTCATCAAGATCAAATCAACAAAAACTAAAGATTAAGATAGTGTTCTTCCTTGCCAAAGTCTCCAAACTTGCTCCCAAAATTCGTTCCAAGTGAATAGTAACCGAAAAAACATGATTAGACACCTTAAAACACCATCAAATGACCAATAAATGCACAAGTTACAAAATTGGATCAGTCGGCGCCGTAACCTACGGTGATTTGCCGTAGGTTACGGTGGTCAGCATATTCAGGAAGTCAATATAGCGCCGTAAGCTACGGCGCCTCACCGTAGCTTACGGCGGTCAGCAATTCTTTACGGTGCTTCTCTTCTGATCTACGGCAGACAACTTTTGAGCATGAATGGCCGTAAGCTACGGTAAGGCACCGTAGGTTACGGCGCTGAGTGGGCTATTTCCTTTGTTTCTCCCTCAAAACTTGATTTCTTCATCTCTTAATGATGCCATCTTCCCACATCCATCCAAGCTTCCTAAATCCTGCATCTTGAGCACTTTAGCACCAGCGACATCAAGCATCTAGTGATTACCATGTTCAAGCAATTAACCGTGTATAGTATGGGATTTTAATCATATTAAGGATCTTAAGGGTTGTCCTACGGACCACCCGTCACATCCCCACACTTACCCGTTGCTTGTCCCAAGCAACCCATTCAAAACGATTCAAAACCCAAGCGATCAAACATGCAAACCAAGCAACCCATTCAAAAACTATTTTCACACATACGCGATCAACATAAACCAAGCAAAAACATGTTGTCCTTTTACCAACCCTTCTTAACACCCAAACAACACACCCCTCGCTATATCTCTCCTCTCGGCAACAAGTAAGCACTAGCATTTGTAAGCTAGACACACAAAGGCAAACGAGTGATTGCACAACTATAGGCTTGTACCTAAATCGGTCCTCCTCCTACAAGTGCCAAACATGAATGCAAATCAAAGGGGATTTTAAGATTGTAACGAGGCTAGGCGCATGGGTAGGAAATGGAATATATATGAAGTAGCGAAAACTTAACCCGGTCTTTTATTACACAATGAAACAAACTAACAAATACCAAACTTAAACTACTATGTACAAGACAACTAAACATCATTTCTTTTTTCTTTTTCATTGTTTTTTTTAGACTAGTAAACATTCAACATAACATCAAACAATATTACATACTACTAAACAACCACTAACACTATAAGACCGGGTCAAGTCGGGTAAATTTTTAGGTAACTAGCTAAGGGGTAACAAACGATAGGCTTTTAGGCACAAAATTGGGCAACTAAATGTCCAAACCCCCGCCCGTCTCAATACCATGCTCATATATATAATTTATGAGGTCCAATCCCCCAAATCCCACACTCGCACTCATCATGACGAGGCTACCTAAATGCCCTTATCATTTTCACATTCATGTAAAGCTAAGGCCTCAAACCGCATCTAAGCACAAGTTCTAATGTACCCCCACCCATTGCCACTCTCATCAAAGACAAGTATTATTTATTTACATGTGTGGCTTCAACTCTCACTAAGAACAAAAAGGTATTAAGGGTTGCCGGTGCATCATTTGGGGTTAGTCCAAGGTGTTCAAATTCTCACAATGTTTTGCTTGATTTAAAAATTTTCAAAAACTTCAAAATTTCCCTCATCCCCACACTTGGGATACATTGACCCCAATGTATGGTTTTAAGAGGATTTGATCGCTTAAACTCTTAAACACCAACTAAAAGCTTATACACTCAAACTACAAATTTCTTTTTGGAATTTTTCATTTTATATTTTTTTTATATTTTTCTTATATTCTTAAAAACATCAACACCACCAACTAGCACAACCCAACACAAAACATTAAACTAATACACCCCCAAACCTCCCAACCATAAACAAAAGCAAACAACTAACTACCAATATTTCAAAGCTAAAGAACACAACAAGACTAAGGAAAGAGTACATTGACCTGGTGAAGTTTGCCACAACTGATGTTGTAGATAATCCGACTTCCTATCACCACCTTCACCCAAATATCCGTACATCTTCCCCACACTTGAATGTCGCCATGGCCCTGAAACATAGAAAGATAAAAACAGCAAGATCAATATAAAACCCCGGGTTGCCTCCCGAGCAGCGCTAAGTTTCAAGTCTTCAGCCAGACCAAGCCACCCCCATTTATGGTGGCTCAAAGAATCGGTTCCTGCCACTTCCATCACTACATCGTGCCATTGCGTAGAATGCATCCGTCCCGTTTCGACTCGATGGGTAATCTAGTACACTCCTGCTTGAACCCATATGTTTTTCTTCACGATCCGGTGGGTGCTTTTTTCTCATTCTTTGAAACACATTTTTCATACAATCACTAGACTCACCACCCTTCCCCTCAATGGACTCATAACTAATCACTCTAGTTTGAACATCAAAGGACAACTTACGCTTCTTTTCAGTCATGGTAATAATCCCGTCTTTACAATTAATTTGAGCATTTGCTGTGTATAGAAACGGTCTACCTAAAATTACCCTTTGTTGTGCTGCCATTTTGGTAAAAGCATAGTCTAGAACTAGAAAATCCACCAGGTATTCAAACTCTCCCAACTGAATCTTAACATTCCTAACCATTCCCCGTGGACGCCTCCAACTTTCATCCGCCAAGCTCACCATGGTGTCTATATCTTCAAGAGGACCAAAGTCGTACATATCGTATAGATCGTCTAGTAGCACACTCATACTCGCCCCATAATCCAATAATGCATGGGGAATTTTTAATTTTCCCACTCGGATCGGCACAAGTGGTGCTCCATGCTCTTTGTCCGTTTCAAACTTGGCATCCCTTCCTATACCTGCACTCACTTGACAAGAAGATGTTAAAAATGTTTCATTGAATTCACTATTAGCAACGGTGCTTACCACATTGATATTAACACTTTTAATGTTTTTGGGATTTATCACCGTGTCACTTGGTAGCTGGCCTTTTGCTTTCTTCAATATCGCCACTTCACTTGCAAGTTGACCCATTTGGGTGGTCAAAGTTTGAATCGCTTTATCACGGGCCTCGTCCTTTTGCATCCGAACCTCATCACGTTGATTCATTCGTTGCATTTCAACTTGCATCGCCTTCAACATCTCCATTACTTCGTTTCCACCCGAAGAGCTTTGACCCGTTTGATATTGCCTTTGAAATCCTTGGTTTCCTTGGAAATTCGGGTTAGCTTGATTTGAAGGGTTCCCATACCGAAAGTTTGGGTGGTTTCTTAAACCGGAGTGGTAAGTATTAGAATTCATATTGTTGTAATTTCTACCACCCCCTCATTGACCTTGTACTGCATGAACTTCTTCATATTGCCCTTCTACCACTCCTTGGCAATTTTCAGCCGCATGACCTATTTCATTGCAAATAGCACAAACATCATAAATGTGATTAGAGGTTTGAACATTACCATCGTCGACCGCATGCACTTGTGTTCGGGTAACGGCCGGTCGTGCTCTTCTCGATGCTTGAGCTTTCCTCTTTGAAATGATTGCCATTTGCTCCAAAAACTCCCAATCGTCATTCTCGTAATTTGTACCAAAAGACCCATTTGTAATGGACATCAAATCACGAGCATCTTCGGCACATAATCCCTCGTGGAAGGCATTCATTAACTCCCAAAGTTCAATTCCATGATGAGGGCAATTTTTGATCATCATGTTGAAACACTCAAAGGCTTCATGAAACATTTCGCCTTGTTGTTGTTGAAAACTCATCAACCCCTTCCTAGCATCGTTGGTCTTTTGAGCGGTGTAAAATTCATCTAGGAAAATTTGTTGCATTTCTGCCCAAGTGTAAATAGATGCTGAAGGCAAAGTATAGAACCACTTCTTTGCCTTATCCTCCAACGAAAATTGAAACAAAACTAACTTGATATCATCGGCCGAAAAACCTTGACTCCCAAGAGTATTGCAAATTGAGTCATAGGCCTCCAAATGGAAATAGGGCTCTTCTGTTGCTAGCCCCTTATATTTCGGCAAACTTTGTAAGGAATTAGTCCTTACTTCAAAAGTTCTTCCTTCATTGTTGTGAGGGATAACTACCGGTGAAGGGTTGTGAGTAATTACCGGCCTAAAATGTGCTTCAATACCCCTCGCATGTTCTCTAAGATGCCTTCTTGGTACACCAAACCGACCCCTTGGACGAACAGGACCCATTGGTCTTGGTATATGCCCTTGTGGTGCGAATGGTTGTTGAAATTGCTGTTGTGGCATCGGTGGGTGTTGAATTGGCCTATGGAATTGTGGTTGTGCATTTTGTGGACGAACTTGTTATAATGGTGTAGGGCGTTGCATTGGTGGCCCTTGTGGCCTTGGCCGAATATGTTGTGGTATAATTTGTTGTTGTTGAAACCCACCAACATTTGGCATTCTTTGAGTTTGCCCTTGAACATAAGTAAGTTCTCCTTGTTCCCTATCACCCATATAAGCATAACCTTCTTCCTCATAACCCTCAAAATCCTCATATCCCTCTTCGTATCCATCTCCTCCTATACCCGATGATTGCCCAAATGGAAGAGTCGAATATTGAAAACCCGACTGGTTCGATGGTCTAAATGTAGAAGAAGTAGCATGAACTATGGTTGAATTTGGTGGTATTGAATAGGTGGAAGATGATTGACCCGTATGTGGGAAGAAATGGGAAAATGGTGGAATTGTAGTAGAAGGGTTAAAGGAAAGTGAAGGTTCTTCTTGAGTGGTAATGGGTTGGGTGGTGTTAGTTGGTGTTGCATCATGAGGTGAAATATGATTGGTAGTGGTGTTTGGTATGGTAGTGTTTGGTGAAGGTTGAGTGGATGATGGTATGAAAGGTGGTATAAGTTCACCCGTAGTGGGTGGTGGTTGTGGTGGATCCATGTATCGAATTGGTGTGATTGGTGTAGTTGGTGTTGTTGGTGAACCACTGATTCTGTTCTCTCTTAGCAAGATTCTGTTTCCTCTCAAAGTCCGTTCAATCTCTGGATCGAATGCCAATGGTGATAGCTTGTGAGAGCTTCTAGTACGCATGCACCTGTAAATACCTGCACACTAACACACCCAACGTAAACCAGAAAAATAACAAACTAAAAAGGATAAAAAATAACACACGTTGCGCACTACTCCCCGGCAACGGCGCCAAAATTTTACGTGATGTCGTGGTCACAATAAAATTTAATCCAGATACAACTAATTAGCTAGCGGTAAGTGGGTATCGAAGACATGGAGTTTGTGGAAAATGTGTTATTTGCTAGAGTATCTAACTTGACTAAATTAATCTAATTGCAAGAAAGTAAAATTCAAGAGTTGATTTGATTGGATTGGTTTTAGAACTAAATTTAACTAATTAAATTGCAAGAGAAAAGTTTTGGTTGTAAACAATTTAGAGACAAGTAACCATCTTTAGTTTCCGGTTTGCTTTGACACTTATGCTAATATTCCACTAGAAAGAACTACATACACATAGTTCATATGTGATCAATTGCAGTGATGAAAGGGAACTAAGTACTCAGATTCCTAGAATGTGAGGTTGTTACCCGATGATCAATCAACCCTTACCCAAGCCTAACTATACCCATGATATCTCGATTTCCAACGACACCAAGAACGTATGGTTTCTAATTAGTTCAACATAAGGATTAACAATTTATTAACAAACAATCACACACCATAACAAGCAATTCAATAAAGAGAAGATTGTTATTCTAGAAATAAGGAATTCAAGCATAAAGTCTTACAAAACCTTCCACCAAAGATGATCATAGAGTACTTAGCCACTCATGGCTTGAAACAACATTATCACAAGAGTATTATTGTTCATCAAGATCAAATCAACAAAAACTAAAGATTAAGATACTGTTCTTCCTTGCCAAAGTCTCCAAACTTGCTCCCAAAATTCGTTCCAAGTGAATAGTAACCGAAAAAACATGATTAGACACCTTAAAACACCATCAAATGACCAATAAATGCACAAGTTACAAAATTGGATCAGTCGGCGCCGTAACCTACGGTGATTTACCGTAGGTTATGGTGGTCAGCATATTCAGGAAGTCAATATAGCGTCGTAAGCTACGGCGCCTCACCGTAGCTTACGGCGGTCAGCAATTCTTTATGGTGCTTCTCTTCTGATCTACGGCAGACAACTTTTGAGCATGAATGGCCGTAACCTACGGCAAGGCACCGTAGGTTACGGCGCTGAGTGGGCTATTTCCTTTGTTTCTCCCTTAAAACTTGATTTCTTCATCTTTTAATGATGCCATCTTCCCACATCCATCCAAGCTTCCTAAATCCCGCATCTTGAGCACTTTAGCACCTGCGACATCAAGCATCTAGTGATTACCATGTTCAAGCAATTAACCGTGTATAGTATGGGATTTTAATCATATTAAGGCTCTTAAGGGTTGTCCTACGGACCACCCGTCACCTGGCTAGATGAAATGGATACTGTGGTTGATATCAGTGGTTGTGCGGAACAAGACATTGTGAAGTTTGTTTCGCAATCATTTAAAGGTGAAGCTTTAGCTTGGTGGAGGTCATTAATCCAAGCTACAGGGAAGATTCCGTTGTATAACTTGTCTTGGGATCAGTTTGTTGCATTGATCAAGGAAAATTTATGTACTCAACATGAGGTGGAAAGGATTGAAACTGACTTCTTGACTCTGGTCATGAAGAACTTGGATTGTCAGGCGTATCTTACAAGTTTCAACACCATGTCCCGATTGGTTCCTTATTTGGTCATACCGGAACCGAAGCGCATAACTCGTTTTATTGGAGGTCTAGCTCCAGAAATCAAGGGAAATGTGAAAGCATCCATACCTATCACCTTTAGGTCAGTGGTTGATCTGTCTTTATCTCTTACACTAGACGCGATTAGGCAAAGGCCGCTTAAGAATTCTGATGAAGGGAAGAGGAAACGTGAGGATGAGAACTCACGTCGCTCTGACAAGAAACGAAAGGGAAACTCAGATCATAGGAAGAGTTCTGGGTTTAAAAAGGACAACCAACAGTCAGGTGAGAAACCCAAATGTAAAACCTGCCAAAAACATCATTTTGGGAAGTGTAGATTCGAGTCGAAATCACAGTCGCAGTCAAAGCCTATTGGATGTGGGATCTGCAAGTCCAAAGAGCATAAGACTTTGGAATGTAAGAAATTAAAGGATGCAACCTGTTAACAGGTTGCATCGAAAAGGGGCACATTAAGACTAACTTCCCGAAAAATCCAAGGAAGCCTGAGGAGGCTAAAAAGACCAATGCTCGGGTCTTTCAAATGAATGCTCAAGAGGCCGTTCAGAATGACAATGTTATAACAGGTACATTCCTTATCAATGATGTTTATGCTAGAGTGTTATTTGATTCAGGTGCAGACAAGTCATTTTTAGACAATAAATTTTGTAAATTGTTAAATCTGCCTGTTAAAACTCTAAGCATAAAGTATGAAGTAGAATTGGCCGATGGAACGATAGAGACTGCTTCAACAATATTAGATAGATGTTTTATATCCATTAGGAATCACTCTTTTCCGCTATCTTTGCTTCCGTTGAAATTGGCAGGATTCGACATAGTGATAGGCATGGATTGGTTATCTCATAACCAAGCATAAATTGTATGTGATAAGAAGCAAGTGTTTATCAAGACTCCTTATGGCGAGCCATTAACAATTCAAGGAGATACGCAGCATGGGTTACCCAAGAAAGTGTCTATGCTTAAGGCATCAAGGTGTTTGAAGAACAGTTGTGTCATTTACATGGCACAGGTAACCATTGATGAACCAAAGCCCAAGATCGAAGACATCCCCGTTATTTCTGAATATCCAGATGTTTTTCCTGAAGAACTACCTGGATTACCTCCAGACAGACAAGTGGAATTCAGGATCGATATTATTCCTGGAGCAGCACCAGTTGCAAGAGCACCTTATCGATTGGCACCAACTGAGATGAAAGAATTGAGAACACAGTTGGATGATTTGTTGGAAAAGGGTTTTATTCGACCTAGCTCGTCCCCTTGGGGAGCACCGATTCTGTTTGTGAAGAAAAAGGATGGATCAATGCGTCTATGCATTGATTATCGCGAGCTGAATAAAGTAACAATCAAGAACAGATATCCATTGCCCAGGATCGATGATTTGTTCGATCAGCTTCAGAGAGCAAGTTACTTTTCAAATATCGATCTACGGTCAGGTTATCACCAGTTGAAGGTCAGAAACGAAGATGTGCACAAGAACGCATTCAGAACACGCTATGGCCACTATGAGTTCTTAGTGATGCCTTTTGGGCTTACTAATGCACCAGCAGCTTCATGGATCTCATGAATCGCGTTTGTAAACCGTATCTAGACAAGTTTGTCATTGTCTTTATCGATGACATACTCATTTATTCAAGGAATCAAGCCGATCATGAAAGACATCTCCTGTGTATCCTTAAACTTCTGCAGCAAGAGAAGCTCTACGCCAAGTTTTCCAAATGTGAGTTTTGGCTTCGTGAAGTCCAATTTCTTGGACATGTGGTAAGCGAGCGTGGTATCCAGGTGGATCCCGCCAAAATTGAAGCGATTATGAATTGGCAAGCGCCTAAGACACCTACAGAAATCCGCAGCTTCTTGGGTCTAGCAGGTTAATATAGACGTTTCATTGAAAAATTTTCAAGGATTGCCGCACCTTTGACTTCGTTAACTCGCAAGAATGTCAAGTTTGACTGGGGGCCCAAGTAACAAGAATCCTTTGAGATTCTTAAGCAGAAATTAAGTAATGCTCCTGTGTTGACATTTCCATAAGGGATTGAAGAGTTTGTGGTTTATTGCGACGCATCGCACACAGGTATGGGGTGTGTGCTTATGCAGAAGGGCAAGGTCATTACCTATGCATCCCGTCAATTAAAGGTACTCGAAAAGAACTACACCACCCATGATTTGGAATTGGGTGCCGTTGTATTTGCACTAAAGCTTTGGAGGCATTACCTCTATGGAACAAAATGTGTGATCTATTCTGATCATAAGAGCCTTCAGCATCTGTTTAACCAGAAGGATCTTAATATGAGGCAGCGACGCTGGATGGAGACTTTGAATGACTATGATTGTGAAATTCGATATCATCTAGGCAAAACGAATGTAGTCGCTGACGCTTTAAGCAGAAAGGAAAGGGTTAAGCACATTAGGATCAACGCCAAAAGCATTGAGTTAAAGAACAGCTTGAATGAAAGGTTGTTTGCCGCCCAAAAAGAAGCTGTTTTAGAAACTAACTTTCCAAATGAGAAATTAGGTGTGACTGCCTATCAATTGTCTTATGGCAAGGATGGGATCCTCAGATTAAACGGTCGAATCTGGGTCCCTATCCATGGAGGGCTTAGAGACGTAATTCTTCAAGAAGCTCATAATTCAAAATATTCAGTTCATCCAGGCAGTGATAAGATGTACCAGGATTTAAAGGTAAATTATTGGTGGATAGGTTTGAAGAAATCTATAGCTACTTATGTGGCTAAATGTCTGACGTGTTCACAAATTAAAGCCGAGCATCAAAAGCCGTTGGGTTTACTGCAACAGCCTGAACTTCCCACTTGGAAGTGGGAAATGGTAACCATGGATTTTATTACTAAGTTACCAAGGACGAAACATGGAAATGATACGATTTGGGTCATAGTTGACAGATTGACCAAGTCAGCTCACTTCTTGCCGATTAAAGAAACGCACAGCTCCGATAAGCTAGCTCAGGTGTATGTGGATAAGATAGTATCTCTCCACGGAGTGCCAGTATTTATTATCTCTGATAGGGATACAAGATACACATCTCATTTTTGGAAAAGCTTTCAGCAATCTTTAGGCACTCGTTTAAATTTCAGCACTGCTTATCATCCTCAGACGGATGGACAAAGCGAGCGTACAATTCAAACGCTTGAGGATATGCTCAGGGCGTGTGTTATTGATTTGGGTGGAAGTTGGGATGACCATCTTCCTTTAGTTGAGTTTTCATACAATAATAGTTATCATTCGAGCATTCAAGCAGCACCTTTTGAGGCTTTGTATGGAAGAAAGTGTAGAACACCAGTTTGTTGGGTGGAAGTTGGAAAAACCCAACTATCAGGACCTGATATAGTCCTCGAAATGACAGATAAGATTGTTCAGATCCGCGATCGTCTCAAGGCTTCCAGGGATAGGCAGAAAAGCTATGCAGATATGAGGCGCAAACCTCTAAAATTCGAAGTTGGTGATAAAGTGCTACTCAAGGTGTCACCCTGGAAAGGAGTGATGCGTTTTGGTAAAAAGGGCAAGCTGAGCCCAAGGTACATAGGACTATTCGAAATCATCGAATGTGTCGGAACTGTGGCCTACAAGCTAAATCTACCAGAAGAGCTTAGTGGGATACATAATGTATTCCACATCTGCAATTTAAAGAAATGCCTAGCCGATGAATCGCTAGCAATGTTGCATAAGGACGTGCAGATAGATGAGAGCTTGAAGTTCGTTGAAAAACCTTTGTCGATCGAGGATCAACAGGTTAAGAAGCTTCGAAGAAAGCATGTGCCAATTGTGAAGGTAAAATGGGATGCCCGTAGAGGCCCAGAATACACGTGGGAGGTTGAATCCACGATGAAACAGAAGTGTCCTCATTTATTTCAGTAAATCTCGAGGTCGAGATTTCTTTTAAGGGGGTGATGATGTAACACCACGCAAAAATCATGTCCAATGTAGTAACGACACGTGTCATGAACTTTAAACGTGCAATGAACTGGTTTCGAGGGACTAAAGTTGACAAATGAAGAAAGTATGTGTGTAGAAGGATCCAAAGTGTCAACATTTGAAATTTTTCCTTTCAACGACCCTACACGATGTTTATACCCTCAAACGAATAAATTGTGAAGCTTGCGAAGCCGTTTGTGGAAGAAAGTGAAAGTTTACAAGGCGCGAGGGTTAAATGTGTCGACATGTTGAATTAATACCTCTGAGTGACCTTTTAATGAACCCGGAGCTTTGTACCGATTAATTATACTCCCAAGAACAAGTGACGAAAATTTCACAAGGCTTCGATGTCGTTTGAGATAAATACGTTAACTTTCGTGATTAAAGGGTTAAAAGCATCCACAAGGCAAAACTTGTGTTTTCGGTTATCATTTATCGAAACCGGACCTAACAATGATTAGTTTTATCTTATAGATCATAAAAATATAAATTTTATGGGTTAAATGTGCATGAAATGGAAGTTTCTACGTTTTAAAAGGTCCAGGGGTGAAATGGTCAAGTTTGAAACTTGTTGAGCTGGTAAACCACCTGGTGGCGTTGCACCACAGCTTCCCCACTTTGCCGTCACGCGGCGCGATGGCATGATCTGGGCAGAAACCATGCACAGGTGCAGGTTCTGCCACTTCCTTCACCATTGCAGGTTTTGATTCGATTCTATGGACTGTTTGATGGTTTTAAAAACCATATTGGACACCTGTGATCATCAGAGAAGAGCCCTAACACCTGTAGTGATCTGGTGGCAACCTCTAGTAGTATAAATAGATGAAGATTGGGCAGCATTCTCACTTGCAAGTTCAATTTTCATACTCTCAAATTTACTCTCAAGCTTTGGAGCTCTCAATCTCATTCTCTGGAGCATCCTACCTTGGAAGGAAGCTCTCTTAGTCTAAATTTTTGTGCTAAGGACTCTTGTAAGTGTTCTTAGCCTCAGTAATTAAGTTTTCATTAGTGTGAAGACCGAAAGTCAAAGGTATCGTAATTACGCTTTGACTTTATGATTAATCACTAACGGTCCAGCCATTATTCGAATTCAAAGTGGCTATGTGTTGGTAATTATGTAGGGGTTAAATCCTTAAAAGGGCACCTTCAAATTATCACGTTATCTCAGTCAATTGTCGGGTCAAACTTCTTAACAAAAAGTCAAACGAGTCAGTTTTTGCAAAATAATTCATAACTGATAATGCTGAAGTTTTGGAACGTGTTTTAACACTTACATAACTTGGTAAATAATATAAGAACATGTTTAAGCATGTTCAACCCGACAATTCTGAGTTTAGCCTCGGTTCGCAACCGAAAGTCGCAAAAGTAGACTTTTTCTTTGACTTTCAGTTCTGACCCGATTTAGCTTAGTTTAGATATGCCTTAGGGTTCCTTTAGGACCATATTACATGTTAGTATAACCCTCTGAGATTATACTATATAGTTCCATAGAAATCTGAATCATTTGCATGTTTCCGTTAAATGCTTAAAAGTTGACCGTTATGCCCTTTTGATATAAAAACGAGATTTTTGAAAATGTGAGAGGATAAAAATCTTTATTACTGATATATAAGTATGTCCTAAAAATTTGACACCAGTTTCTGGTCTAAAATAGAAGTTATGCAAGATATCGTAAAATGAAAGCTTTTTATTAATTAAATGGCATTTTCAGTATAAATCATATTTAAACCCAATTTGTGACACCAAACTTGTTACCCACTGTTATAATATAATATTTAGGGATTTTTGGAATTTTTTTTCAAATTTTATGGTGATCATAACATAGAGTTCTAGTGTAAATTCGGTATTGACGAAATTTCCCTTTTCATTGATAAAATGAGTTTTACATATCATTTTGATACCAAACCTTTTCCTACTGATTTCATATGTTAAATAAAATATTTTAAGCTTTAGAAACTGATCAGGACTTCAAAATTTTATAAACATTTAAAATATCGTCAAATACCGACTTTTACGCTTATTAAGCGCATAGTATGGTTTAAAACCATATCTAATGCCTAAGACTTGTTACCTACCGATTTTAAAAATAAATTTTTATACTTTAACAGTAAGTAAAAGTTTTGAACTCATATTTCCAAATTTAATCTTAAAAGCATATGTGAAATGACCAAAATGCCCCTAAAGTGCATAGTTTGGCCATAAATGTTAAACCTCACATGTGTATGATATCTTGCTGAATTAACTTGATTAAATAAATGTTTTTACTGATATTTTTGGACCAGAACCTCAGTTTAGTATTTAACCTCTCTTATAAACTCTAAAATGACCAAAATACCCTTACGGGACTTAAATTGATTTTAAATTCGTTTTGGGCATAATGGAAGATGTCCTACTGATATCACAACATAATTTAAGCATAATAACTTAGGGAACTTATACATGACTCATTCGGATTACCCGTTATGCATATACGCGTTCGGTACGGTTTATGTAACTAGTTTACATAAATTGACCGAAACGGGTCAAACATTATCATTTTTACTTCAAAATCCCGAATGTATTTAGTTTACCCAATTTATACAAGTCTTCATACTTGTTGGGTCTAATAACATTCTATTCCGGTCTTCACTTAATCTAGTGTTTTGAACCATAAACCTTTCATTAAAACTAACCGGTCTTAGTCTAAACTTATATAAGACCCGTTAGGAATCTAATAGATTATTAAAACCTTTGTTCCAGATTAGGAGCCCAGTAAAAGCTACTTGTACTTGCTGATTTGATATACGGCTGAGAATAAAAATTACTTTTAGCTCAGGTAAATACTTTTAACTTATTTTACGTTATACGGGTTTGGGATACGGTATTAAAATAATACCGCTTGGTCGGGTATGAAATCATTTAATTGGATTGTGATTAATAAATTTACATAACCCGTTTTAATCTGTTTTGTTTGATACAATGCCTTTGGGGGGTTAATGACCGTGTCCTGGATATCCTCGGCTCATTCATTTGAAATGCCCACGGCTTAAGCATGGGGTGTAGGCATACACCTAACAGTTGCCTATGTATAAACGGTATCTCACTCGTGAGGAAACTCCTTGTGGGCCTATACTTGTGGTGTGTCTATTAATCTTATACCGGCTCTTCTATTCTGGTCCTGAACGGACGACAAACATGTAAATCTGTATAAAAGATTATTTTTAAATAATTGTCCCAAGTTATAAAAGATTTTATGCCTTGTGCATCCAAACCATACCGTAATCATCAACCATTACATATGATGCATAACTAGAAGCTAACTAGAATGGTTCATGGTTTTTTTTTTGATTGTTCGTTTTTGGCAGTAATTGTGAATGATCAAGTATACTCATTTTTGCCACTATATGTAATGGTTGATGATTACGGTATGGTTTGACTTATGTTTGAGTGGTTGATGATTATGTTATGGTAATGACTTATGTTTGTATAAGAAATGCTAATGTAACAGGTTGATGTTTGATCATGGTTTGACTTTTGTTTGAAGATTAGTGTAGGTTGATCATGTATAATAATGGTTGATGTTTAATGGGTGAAAGATTGTAATGGTTGATCATGTACGTTGTGATAGGTTGAACTTAGTTTTGAACCTATGAAACTGATCTCTTTGATGATAGGCTGAAAGTGAGAGTTAGTTAGACCATAATGTTTAGTTGTTAGTTAGTTAGTTTGACCATAATGTTTTCATTGTATATGTTTGATTATTTAGTTAATGTTTTCATGATATATGTTTGAGTATTAGTTAGTTTATCAAGTGATCTGTTTTGACCTTTCTTTAGTTAGTTTGATTATCAATATTAATAGTTAGGATTTGTTTATTAGTTGATTAGCACTTGATTGAACTCCAGTTGATTAGCTAGTATGAATGCAGTTGTAAAATCAGGCCTCTCGTACTGTCAATATTGTCCGCTTTGCCCCTGATGGGTTGCCCATCCAGGAACTTAGGTTTTGTTTTCGTTGCTTTGGTTACGGGTGAGCAGAAACCGAACCGTAACCAAATAACCGAAAAAACTAAACCGAAAAACTGAACAGAAGCAAAAACCAACTGTTCGGTTTCGGATTATTAATAACCAAAAATTTTGATTCGGTTTTCGGATATTCATTTTCAATAACTGAAAAAAAAAACCAAACCGAACCAATAAGTTACAATAGTAGGCCTAGTCCATATATATTTTAGTTTTAAGTTTAAGTTGTTTAAATGTTTAACCAAATCTAGTAGAAATTATTAATTTTATTCTTGAATGTTAAGTATTTATAACAAAAAAATTAACATGTTTATTCATAATTGAAAGGATTTATTGTCTACAATAAATAACAAAATTTAATATAAAAATTAATTAATCTTCAAATTATTAGTGAAGAAAATGTCTTAATAAAAACTTTGGAGAAACATAAAAATAGATTAGAAGGTTGAGTTTATCTAAACAATATTAATTAAAAGGGTTAAATATAATAACCAAAATGTAAAAAGAAAGATTCTTAAATTTTAAGTTATACTTTTTATTTTTTGAATCTTACACAATTTTGTTCCAAAAACCGAAATAACCGAAAAATCGAACCGAACCGGTGTAAAAACCCAAAAAACCGAAACCGAACCAAACCGTGCACACCCCTAGCTTCGATGGAGACTTTCCAGGAGGTCACCCACCCTAGTACTACTCCCACCAGTGCATATTTATTTGTGGAGTTTTCATGTGCTCCACAACCAACTAGGCCCAAAACGCGATGTTGATTTAAGTGACATGACATTCGTCATGAACCAAGAATCTCTATTGTCCACGAGCGATCTGGGATTTGCCTAGGAGTATCATTGGTGCATGTTAATCTTCTAAGTAATCGGTATCATCACAATCACCCCCTTAGAGACTCATTGTCCTCGATGAGATTTGCCCCACCATCCCAAATGACACATGAGTGGCTCGGATACCATTTGTAACATTCGGCCCTTCGTACCACCAATATTGTCTGCTTTACCCCAGATGGGTTTCCCATCCAGAAACTCACAAATTTGGTTTTGGTTGCCTCAGTGGAGACTTCCGGGGAGGTCACGCATCCTGGTACTACTCCCACATGAGCATGCTTAACTATGGAATTTTCTTGTGCTCCTAATTAAGCTTAAAACACGTCCGTAATTTAAGAGGCAAGACATTCCTTATGACCCAAAAATCTCTCTTGTCCACAATCGATGTGGGATTTGCCTAGGGTGTATAAGCGGTCCATGTTAATCTTCTCAGTAGTTGATATCATTACAACAATTGTGTCAGTAGTTAATGCCTCATTTGATTAGTAGTTGATTCACTGTAACTGATTGAACTACAGTTTATTATGTACATTAGTTTCATATACGTTAGTTTAGAAGTTACTTACCGGTGCTAGAAGTTGATTAGCTTTGTTAGCTGTTAATTATGTACATTAGTTTCATGTACATTAATATTAGAAGTCATTGTGTTAGGAGTTAATCATGTACATTAGTTAATCATGTGTTTACAACTCATAGTAAGGATTAAAAGTCATTATATTAGCACCCAATCATGTACATTAGTTTCAATGCAGTTGTGTTAGTAGTTAATCATGTACATTTGTTTAGGATTCATGGATTATGCAACTTAATCAACTGCTTATGCAACTAATTACTTTGAAAGTTTACCAATTTAATTAGTTTGATTAAACTGCCGTTAACTAGTTTGATTACATTGAACTGCTTTTGATTAGAAGTATCATTAGTTTGCATGATCTTTATCATTACCAGTTAATTAGTATTTTTAATTGAAGATGCAGTTGATTATTGGCAATATCATTAGTTTGCATGATATGTTTGATAAGTCAGTTTATTAGTAGTATGATTCGTTACTTTATTAGCAGTTGCTAGTTAGTTTACAATATGATTAATTAGTTGATTAGGATGGTTAGTTAAAAATGTAAAAGATTTGAATTTGGAGGGAATACTTAAAGTTTATAGGCAGGGGGTTATGTTGCATATATAAATAGGGGGTATTTTCGTCTTTTCACTCCAATTTAAACGACTATCTAACAAGAGGGACTCAATTGTTGCAATTGAGCAACATCAGGGACATGATTGTTCAAATTAGAAAAGTAAGGGCTGAACGTGAAATCCAGTGTCAACATTAAGGACTGAAATTATAGATTGCTCGAATTAAAAAAACATTTATTCTTGTGGTTGGTCTTATGGGCCCATTTCCAACTTCATTGGCCAAATTAGGGTACTACATGTTTGAATGATTTTTTTTTAAAGTACTATGATAACGTTGCTTAAAACAACAATTTCGATAATGATTTTCATTTGGTCCATAAGCATTGCAATAATGCGGGTACCAATTCACTAGTTATCATCATATTATTTCGTAGATAAAATTGTCTGGATAGTCCCTGTGATTTGGTGAAATTTCACCTATAATCTCCATCTTTCTAAAATTACACCTACAGCCCCCATCTTTTGCACACTCGTTTCTCATATAGTTCCTAACGTGGATGTGGTTAGTTTTTGATGTTAAATGGGTGTGAAATGACTAAAATGGTCTTACTAATAAAACAATTAATAAATGGGGCCACCTACCCACCCCCACCCCACTATCCCTTTTATTTTTCTCTCTTTTGTGTCCTTGTTTGCACCACTAAACCACCACCACCAGAGCACCTTCACACCACCACCACCCTAAATCCCAACCACGACCGCCCCCAAATTCGGGCGCCACCACTCTACTCTTCTTCTCCATTCACCACCACCTCCGCACCATCAACACTTCATTTTTTCAAACACCATTTAAGACGCTCCATCATCATTTCAATATGCCGGAAACTCCGCCTTCGTTCGTCGTATGTCAACCACCATCACCACTGCTTCAATTTCCTTCAATTACTTCTTCATCACCATCGGTCCATAAGAATTGCAATAATGCGGGTACCAATTCATCTTTTATCATCGTTATTTCTTAGAGAAAAATGTTTGGATAGTCCCTGTGCTTTGGTGAAACTTCACCTATAATCCCCATCTTTCTAAAATTTCACCTATAATCCCCAAGTTTTGAAGATCCTCACTTTCCTAAGCATTGCTATAAATTAGATAAAGCTCTCTACGGTCTTCACCAAGCTCCACGTGCTTAGTATGAGACTTTGCCAACATATCTTTATCCTAAGCGTTGCTATAAATTAGATAAAGCTCTCTACGGTCTTCACCAAGCTCCACGTGCTTAGTATGAGACTTTGTCAACATATCTTTAGAATGAGGATACACACGAGGACGTATTGACTTGACTCTCTTCACCGAAAGAATCAGAGACGATGTGATGTTTGTTCAAATCTATGTCGACGATATCATCTTCGTGTCAACAGATGAAAGCCTCTGTAAGGAATTTCAGACAGTGATGAAAGAAAAATTTAAGATGAGCATGATGGGTGAACTCACATTTTTCCTCGGTTTGGAAGTAAAGCAAAGAGAGGATGGCATCCTTATTCATTAAGCAAAATGCATTAGGGATATTATTGCAAAGTATGGCATGACAGAGCTGTAAAACAACAAGCACACGATTCGCGGTTCAAACCAAACTCACTCCAGATCTTCTAGGAAAACCAGTGAACAAGTCCTTTTACTGCTCCATGATTGGCTATTTGATGTACATAATTTCTAGTAGACGTGACATGGGTCGTCTACATCTATGCACATTTTCAAAGTAATCCAAAAGAATCTCACGAAAAAATGGTCAAACGAATCATCCGCTACTTGAAAAGCACACCAAAGCTTGGTCTTTAGTATCCCAAAGATAGTAACATTGATCTTATTGCCTACTATGATTGTGACCTTGCCGGCTGCAAAGTTGACAAAAAGTCTATTTCAGGAGGATGTCAATTTCTGAGAAAGCGTCATATTTTGTGGCAGAGTAAAAAGCAGACAACTGTGTCCACCTCTACTGCTCAAGCTGAATACACCGCGACCTACAGTTGTTGTTCACAAGTTCTTTGAATACAAAATCAATTCCTGGATTACGGAATCAATTTCATGAAGACACTGATTTTTATCGATAATGAAGCATGTCTTGGAATTGTAAAAATCCAATCCACCACTCGAAAACAAAGCATATCAAGATTCGGATTCATTCTGTTCGAGATGCCTACGAAAAGGGTTATATTCTAGTGGTGCCGGTGAATACTACGCAACAGAAAGTTGACATCTTTACAAAAGCCTTTGATAAATCTCGTTTCAACCGGTTGGTAACCGGGATAGAAATGATAAATTTCGAATGAGTTAGCACTTTCATTAACATCTGTACGTACTCTATCCGTTTATCTTTCCTAAAATGACAAAAAAAGTTTTTCTCAAATAAGAGGTCTTGAAATCCGTGCCCAACCAAAAATATTTTCTGAATATTAAAATTTCTTTTTCAATATTAGACGTACAAAAATAAAATTTTAGGAGGAAAAAATTCAGAAAATCAAAAGAAAAATAAAAAAACCTGAAAATTGATGCCTTGAGTCCTGTTTGAAGAAAGAAATGATAGAAACGTGGTCATTCCTAGTTTGCTTTGAATATTCATTTAATATTGTTTTCCTCCAATTTTATAATATTTTAAAAAGTACACAAATACATAAACTTTATACTGTTTTCTTCCATTTGTTATAATATTTTAAAAAGATATTCAACTACATAAAATTTTTATAGAAAGACAATTTTCATGCTATAAATTAATAACATGTTGGTGCTTTATAATATTGTAATCTAAGCATAGGGAGGTTTTCAAAAAAAAAAAA
Organism: Helianthus tuberosus; assembly: GCA_030545235.1. NCBI lineage: Eukaryota > Viridiplantae > Streptophyta > Magnoliopsida > Asterales > Asteraceae > Helianthus > Helianthus tuberosus. Next base: position 73,907,997 of record CM060450.1, read on the forward strand.
GTTGGCTTTTTCATTTCTAGTTTAAAAGTTTTCATTTTTTTTGTATTTTAAGCTCTTTGATTTTTTTTTTACTTTTACCCAAACCTTTTCAACTTTTGCAAGTTAACCCCTAATATTTTTTTGTTTTCAAATTTGATCCCCCATACTTTTCATCTTTTTAAATTTTTTTGTTTTACGTTCCGTTCTAAATTTTGCGAGTGAATACGCCGCGATGTGCTTCTGAGTTCAATGTTTTTTCATCTATTTTTTTTTTCCATTTGTCAGGCTTGTTACAATGCGTCTTTATTTCCCTGTTTGACATATTTATCGCAACGAGCGGGGTCCTAAATCGACTTAGTTATTCTTTTCTATATTTTACGTTTTAGTCTAATTTTTTCACATTAACATAACACAACATGCATGCATGGTTCAATGATTTTACGTATGTTTTTCGCTTGATTTTATTTTTCCTTTTCTGTTATTTTGTGCAATCACAAAGGGTCATTAAATCTGTTAACAATGGAGACTCATCCTCCACATATGTTCATCCATTATGGCTCATCCTCCACAACCGATGACGTAAACGCCTATATGGAGGCCCATCCATTATGGATGGGGCTCCTCCACATCTTAAGGGATATGGGGCATCAAGCGGGTAGGGCCTTTAGGGTAAGTAACCATGCCAGCACACTGTCGCCACCCCAAGGGTAAGGCCAGCGGGTTAGTGAAACTAGCATAGGTACCCGTTTGAGATGTTTTTTTTTCTAGGTGAGTGTGGACTTTTGAGATGCGTCGGTGGCTTGTGATTGGATGGGGCATTCAACTCTATTAAGTATCCATGTCATAACATCGCCGCCACTACTTACTAGTTAATGGGTACTTAGTGTACCTTTTGAGTTGGCGAATGATAGTTGGTCAGGACCAAGGTATTTACCCTAGAGCACCCCTTCCCCTTTTGTGGGGTGTTGGGGGGAGGAGGATGAGTTGGGTTGGGGGCATTGCTAGACACGTGGCACTTGTGGGCTCCACCACTCCACACCCAAAAAAGTGGGGTGTGTAAGGGGCGACGTTTGGGTGCCATGTGGACCAAATTTTTTTTTTATATTAATCACAGAATTTAATAAACTAATTTTAAATAATTACAATAAAAAAATACATTACATCACCAAAAAAAATCAACCAGTTATCTTCATCTTCATCTTCATCTTCAATAGAGTCGAATCTAGGAAGTGTCGAAACATGTTCTACCAAATCAGCTTGAAGGTTTGAATTTATTTTTCTTGACTCGATTAGATGTTGGTTTTGCGTTCTCTCTTCGTTACTAATGTCATCGTTATTTGATTCAGTCCCATCGCCATAATATTCAACTATTGCACGCCCTTCATACTCTAAAATCATGTTGTGTAGAATGATGCATGCGTACATCACGCTTCTTATTTGATATTTTTCATACAATCTACAAGGCATGCTCAAAATGTGCCACCTTTTCTGCAAAACACCAAATGCTCGCTCAACGTCTTTGCGTGCCACCATTTGAACTTTGTTAAACTTTATTCTTTTAGGATCTAGGGTTCCCTCTCTTGAAAATGATTTCACAAAACAGCCCACTCAGGGTAAATTCCATCAACATGATAGTACCCATACTTGTATTCAAAGTCATTTACAATAGATGTTTCTTTTGGTCCAACACTATTTATTAGATTATTGAAAAGGGGCGAGTGATGTATAATGTTTATATCGTTATGTGAACCCAGCATACCAAAGAATGCATGTCATATCCAAAGCTCTTGTGATGCAATAGCTTCAAGCATCATAGCCAGCATTCCATGATATCCGCTTATGTGAGAGCCTTGCCATGCAGTTGGACAAAGTTTCCACTCCCATTTCATACAATCTAAACTACCTATCATCCCGGGGAGACCATGTTATTCAGCGTGATGTTCCAAATGTTGTTTCATATCACTAAACGTGGTTTTCTTAAGTATCTTTTCATATATAGTTCAATGATATATGCACAAAAATTGTGAAGACTTTCCCTAGCCACTCGTGCCAACATTTTTAAATAGTCGTTCATTATGACGGAACTATTGCCATAAGCCAATTGTCTTAGGGTCATGACCTTTTACCAAGTGGTAAATCCTAAATTACCACGCGCATCGGGTCTTTGTTGGAAAAAAAACATAATTATCCTCTAAATCCTTTGATATTCTTAAAAGTAAATTTTTACTCATACCAAAACGAGGTCTAAACATTTTTTCATCATACGTTGGTTGGAGTGATAAATAATTGCTTACCAATAATTCGTTTGCGGTTACGCGTTCACGAACTATATACTTCCTCCGTTTTGGTTGGGGTTGGGCAGTCCCTTCATCTGAATCTTCAACAATAGCTTTCATGACCATTTCCACTGTTTATAATAATATTTCCACCCCGTCGTCGGATGAGGATGACAAAACAAATCTATCATACGAATCACTTGAACTTGAAGAATCAATTGTATATATTTTTTTGGATGTTGGTAGTAGTTTTTGAATTTTTTGATAGCAAAAATGAGGAAGAATTGTTGGATTTATATAGAATATAAATAAAAGAATTTTATTTTAAATAGTCGTTGGCCAACGGCTATGTCAAATGGCTAGCCCAACGGTCATATGCCACCAGCCAATACTAGACAGCCACCTCACCTCTCCCCTCCAGGCTTCAAAGCCATGCTAGAGGGGCAACGTCGTAGTCAATGCTGGCACAATAATTAGTCAGTGTTGCCTAGCATCCTCTGCCCCAGTCAACACCCCATACACGCTGGTCTAAGATCCATCAAAGGATCAACCATTACCCCGCATGTCCTCTCATCTTAGTTCAACCCATAAATGCCATCTTCAAAATCAAGTGGTACATTGGATTGCATGTCAAACAAGTATAGAAGGCGATTCCTCGTTTAGTCTATTAGACTAATTATACATTCCACCTTATGACACACAATCCCATATCACCATTCACCATTTGTTTATCATAATTTTGTAATGAAGAAGAGACTTTAATCACACACCATATTTTCAAATTCATATTTTTTAATACAATATATATGTTTTTTTTCTTATTTCCCTTTATTATTTTATAAATATAAATATTTAAATATAGTATAGATCAAATCTAAGATCCAAGTAATTTCTTGACAAGGGTTTGAACATTATGCTCACTATGAATCCATATCCCAAATACAAAACAATCAATGCCACTGAGTTCCAACTTCTAATCATACTTTTCTCTCCAAGAATACACCAAAAACATGACCCAAGAACTGGCGAGCATCGTATCACCAACAAGTTGCTTCGGCCAATCTCTCGCCAAATCTTCAAGTCTCCTCTCAAAGTAAACTCTCCAAACAGCCATTGACAAGTGAAGCACCACACACCCTTTAGCAAAAAACCCATGAAACTCCCGATCTTTAACAAATGCAACCATAAAATATATGAACCCGATCCCACAAAGCAAGAATCCCACAAAAGAATGCGAGGTTTGTATCAACAACTGATCATGCGGAGTGGATCCCGACAGTTTCCTAGCTGTCTCAATGCCATGCCCGAACACCGAGATCTCATCGAGGTAAAACATGATCAAACTACCACAACATATCGCGATCAAGGAGTGCAAAAGACAGATTACAAAAAACCCAGATGACTCCATTGAATGACAAGCAAAATCCCAGTTGTTGTTTGAGTTTGAGTTGTTCTTTCAGTGTCGTGCAAGACACTTTTTATAAAAGATTGGATACATTGGATGCTAAATATGGAAAATTTAGGAGTTTGTAGAAGACGATGATAAACTAAACTTTTAGGGTTTTGTGATGTGATCTGATCTGAAATTGGGATTGGATGATGCGAAGATGATGGGGGAAAGAAAGGTGGGAATGGGTGTCTTGAAAGAAGTGCATTGTAAATTGGGTCGGCGGTTTGTCGTTTAATATACCAACTTGCAATATTTTTGTTTGTTCCTATGCACCAGAGGATAACGTGTGTTGCCAATAATATCTGGATCAAGTGGTTGGTGAGCAATGATAGGAGATTTAGTAAAACCTGTGTTCGATCCTTGAGTTAAACGGGTTTTACCGGTAATTTCACCGTCGTGTCTACGGACGGATGAGTTACCGGATTTTCCCCGAAATTGGTGGTGGACTCGGGTACTCTCGGAGTACTCCGTTTGGTCCAGTAGATGCCCAAGAGTGCTCGAGGTTGATTCTTTTTGCAGTTTAAAAAAAAAGAAGATAACGTGTGTTTGGATAAAGTTTCTTATAAGAAGCTAAAAAATTTAAGTGTGAAAAGAGTTTAGATTATCAGTTCAGAACATAACATGTAAATCTATTGTCTTTGTAAATCTACTAGGTTATAACCCGTGAATACTCACGGGTTGTTAATTTATCTTTATAAACAAATAAATATATACATATATATTAATAAACGAAAAATAGTATGATTAATACGGTGGATGAATAAATGATCAAACCGTCTATGGCTGATTATATGAATGGATATCATAACAAAAACTGCATTGGAAGTCGAAACAATTATCGATAAAGTTTGCACTGTGAATAATGTCAAAATTGTGTTATCCATTAAAAGAAACACTAATAGTAAACTAACATATGATAAGATGTAATAACTTGAAATTTCAAACCATTAAACATTGTTAAAAACTAATAACCATAAGAAAGTAAATGTATATCATATGAAAACCAAATATCCAAAACCTAAATGTAAAACAACTAATCAGTACTCTTTTTGTGAGGAACAACCAATTCAACATTCAAGACTTGATCAGTTTTATCAAAAGAAAAGCGAACCCTATCACCCTCCTTAATGCCAGCACGTTTCATGAATCTCGACCATTTGCATAACGCATAACGAAAACCTTCTCCTTTCTTTTCACGTCTGGTACGGTTGGGAAACTCCTCTTGCTGAGTCAGATGCAGAAGTCTGATGGTGATAGGTTTTAAATCAGAATCAAGTTTAGCTATCCTTGAAACATTATCAGGCAGCCGCTGTATTGTTTTTAAAATAAATTTAATAAGAAGAAGAATATAAAAGAAATAATGTATTTTTATGTCAATAAAAATATGTAATATTTAATATTTAGTACTTTCAAGAATAATATTAAAACTTACGAAATCTTTAGAAGCCATACGAATAAACTTATAAAGACGACCATCTTGTTGTTCATCAATAGCTGGCTCTCCAACTGAATCAATAGGTGCAACTTCAGGTTGAAAATAACATATAACATTTATTAGAATAACAATATAGTAATTAAATATATAAAGAAGCAAGCAAATGTATAGTTATCTCATCAACTTCTACATCAACAAAATTAATTTCAACACCGTTTTTACCAAAAATTCTTAAATTGAAATAATTCCCAAAACCTCTTGTAAATAACAAATAGCAACTGGCCTTCAATTGAAAGAGACTAACAATTGCATCAATACCAATGGTGAAACCAACTTTACCATCAAGAATTTCAATCTTAACGTGAAAGATTTTGTTGCCTATATCTATAATGGAAATTATATCATTTGATGTATAATCAAAGAACTTGGGCAGGATAGACTCGGGAATGAGCTGTAGAAAGAATAATAAGAAAAATAATAAAAATGTTACTTTTGTTATAAGAAAACCTAAATGTTACTTTTATTCAGAAAACCTAAATATATTAACATAAATAAAGAGAAAGTAAAAAATAATCTTATAGTAAAGTGAGATGTTGTAGATAACATCGACGTCCAGAAAGAGCTACTACTCACACCATCAATGAAATATGTTACTTTGAATGTAGTATAATCTAAAGGATTGAAGACTACCAAACATCCTTCTTTCAGTCGTAAATGTTTGACAACATTCGACCAACCATGGAAAAAAATTGTTTTCCTTTAGCTTCGCTTATAGAAACATTAAATGTTCCGCCATCCTCACTTTGTATCAGAACATTTGTAGGCGCTTTATCGTTACCCCACAATTTGGACGCAGCGTCTGAAGGAATCGCGTGATAAAGCAAAGAATCGAAAATAAGTTATAATTATAATTCATGTCTCAATTTAGAAATTACCAGTAAAACTTCGTCCGCTCGATTCATGTGCCTACAAAAGCAAGGATCTCTGATACTGCTTCAAAAAAGATGATATTAATAAAACATTACATGTTAATGGTATTTTTCAAAACACAAATTACAAACAATAAATAAACAAAAGATTGATAACATTAAAAACAAAAAATACCTTGATGAACTTTCATCCATATTGAAAACCTACAAACCCTAATTGTTACTCCTGTTATGGCTAATGTGGAAAAGCCTTTTCTTACAATATAACAATAAGAATTCGAAATATATATATAGGTTATAATTCGAAATCAATGTTATTACACGGCAGATACATATTTTGCATTATATGATTTGTCTTTCCTTTGTTCTATTCACTTATAATTCGAAATCAATTGTTTAAAAAATTAATAAATTTTCGGCATATACATATTTCCAAATATATATTCATAGAAATCAATTGTGATTGTTTTGTTAGTAATTTGTTAGACTTTGATGGAACATTCCAAAAAAATACAATATCACTACCAAAATAAAAAGATTCTTGAAGAAGCAAGAAAAAAGTCAAATATAAATGAATTTGAAAAAATATCTTTACTCAGAAACAAAAAAATATATTTACGTTTTATTTATTTTATTTTTTTATTTTGACCTTATATGATTTAAAGAATATGTAAAAAATAAGACTAAAATTATAAACCCTTACAAATATCGAAACCAAATTTTAAAAACAATGGTAATCGGTTCGTTTTTTTTACGTTTTGTTCGACTTCATTTGACAAATCATCAAGCAAAATATTAACTTCCAAAATTTTATAAAGGATGTATGGCTTATTAGATGAATCGATATCATGACAAAACCTCCATTCGAAGTGGAAACAATTAAGATCTATAAAGACAATGATAATAACATCAAATACTAACACCATTGAACCACATATTTAAGTAAGTTTTTTGTACCATTACAAAACATCTACATAAACTACACCATAAGAAAGTAAGCAAAGTTTTAATGTCTATCACTACAACCATCAAAATGTACACCACAAAAATACTAACCAACAACTTAGCAAACCATAGCCGTTATAAACAAAATGCATACCATTCTTGCTTAGATCGGGGTTACGTCATTCAAGACAATCTTCTTGTGGGAAGTCACATAAGTGAAGTGTAGCATATGACCAAACTCCAAGTGGTTATCTGACATGAATTTCCTTCAACCATCAATGGCGTAACGTAATGTACCACCGTTTAGCTTGGTCTTCGTTTCATAAGCCTTAACATCCCCGGTCATGTTTTGAACAGATAAAGGTTGCAAGTTATCAGACAGGCCTGCTCTATTTACAACTTCAACATGAAGACGCTAAATGCATTGAAAGAAAAAAAATATAAGTGAATAGAAAAATGAAATAATTATGATGGTAATTCATGTAAAAAAATAACATACCAGCCTATACTCTCCTTTACGACTAAAGTTGAAGAATTCAGCATCCATGCCATCACCAGAAAGTTTGCGTGCATTCCTTGTAATCTTCTTTCGATGCTTCACATTTTGAACAGCCTTTGCCGGTTTCTTTCCCTTGTTTATGAAAGGCAAATATGTAGAGGTGGTTAAAAGCAAATATAGCATATATTGTACAATTATAGTTTTGTTGTATAAAAAGTATTTATGAAATTGGCTAACAACTGCTTTGCATTAATTTCAATTTTATTCTTAATGTTAATGTATGTATAGACTGTGATATTAGGGAAAGTTTATTTTGATCAAAAAATTTTTACAACAATATTTTTCAAGTAGAGAACAAAAAAGAAATGACTTTATTGGATTTACAAAGTTATAAATTAACATATGACGATAAGGGAACGACAACTAAGCAGTCAATGACGATAAAAACGGATGTTAGAGAAATTGCAAAAAATACATTAAAAAGTTCATACCTTGACGTAATCAGCAGACGGATGATATGAACTACAATCAGATTTTTGAATAAGTTGTCGCCCTTGGCAATCTCTTTTCATTTTCTCGACTGTCTCGGATTCGTCAGCAATAACTTTAGCTTTTCCTTTTCCTTTAACCTGTTGTGAAAGAAAAATGTTAGCTACGTTTTAAATGTTTTTACATCTTAAATGTTTTTTGAAATCTATAGCTATGACAATATATATTCATCAATCGCACATATATATTGAGATAAATAGCAACAAACGAAACATGTTACAAAACCATTACATACATAAACATCGCAAATGTGTTTAATCTGAATTGCAATCAAAATTAACGAACATGTATAAGCAAGTATTAAATAAATAACAACCACAATCATCAAGGCAACATAATCAAGGCAACAATTCCCACAACAGGCAGCGAAAAAAAAAAAAGCAAAAACTGGTTTTAGAAAAACAGTTTAAACTGGCATAAAAACCTTTTAAATTCGTAAATTTAAATGAATCTAAAAAGCACTATGGTTTGGATATACTTAATTAAGTACCTTACTGAAAGATGGATTTTCGTCAGGAATATAAATGTTATCATCCTCCTCTATGTCCTGGAAAACATCAGTTGGAAAACAAATAAAATATGGGTAAAAATGGATATAAAATGTAATAGTTAATAGATTCGCACCTTCAAAAACGTTTCATAGTAATCAGCCTTAGATATTTGAAACACATCATCTTCATCGGATTCAACTTTCTTGCTCAACCTTAAGCCAAATAAAACATCATCTAGTTTTTTAAATACCAGTAAATCATCTTCTTGTATGCCAAGATCTTTGCAAACTTCAAGCCATCCTTGAGAGAATACATAACTTGAACCAAGCTTACTTATGGACACAGTCCACAAAGAACCCTTATAAGATAATTCATAAGAACCAGTTGGTGGGTTGTCTCCAAAACATTCTTGAACAAAAGCATCTTCAATGATCTACATAAGATAAAACATAATACATATAATTTAAGATTATAAGTTAGGTAATAAAGTGTGAAAAACCTGTTAATGACAAAATGTAATGAAAATAAAAAGATATTCTGTACCGTAAAACCCAATTTTAGAGTACGATTAATAGTGAAATAAGATTCACCAGAAACGCCATTAACATAACATGAAAGATGGAGACCAAAATGTGATAATGGAAGAAATGTGAGCAAACAATCCTTTTGAAGATTAAGGTCTGAAACAACTGTTTTCCATCCGTCAGTTAACACTAGCATAGATTTTACTCGTTTCAGCCTTACTAACCATTTTTTTCCACTTGAATGATAGACATGCAACTTCTTATCTTCCCAATTCTCTCCATAGAATAGATTAACAAAGGTGATAGGTACATCCTGTATATATATATTAATATTTAGTATATTAAGTATTATAACTTTTAAACATAAAAAATACTAAACAATAATACTCAAATAAATAAATTATACGTAACATAAACAATGCTTACTATACTCAATGATGCCGGGTTCAGAAGATACTTTACAAACGAAGAATACATTTTAAAACCTGAAACAATAAATATGGTAAGAACATTGATTTCATAAAAAAAAAATATCACATTATTAATCTTTACTGAAAACTAATACTTACAATATACATAACTAACACTACGGAGAGAATACTGATTCGACTGCACATAATGAAGATTCACATAATGCAAAAACCAAACTTAAATGGTTCACAAATCTAATCTTTATATAACCGTAGACTTCTTATAACTAAATTTAATGGTTCAGAATTTAACAGTTCTTAAAACAGTATCTAAAACATTTTAACTGAATCATTAAATATCAAATCATCAATGTCGGTTTAGGACTACATTACGATTGGTAAAAACATACTTTAAAAATAGAATAACAAACATAAACTAAAAAAACTAAATTTTAAACAGTTAAACAGTCAATCTTACTAACAGAAGAGTATAACCGATTCAGATTTCAACTATTGAACTACAATCAACGTAATGGAAGCGATTAAAACAAAAATAATGAAAAACCTAACGGCGATTAAATGTTATTACCAGTTAATAAGGAATCCGTCTAAGAAACCGCTGGCGGAAAGCTATCGGAGGATGATTCCGGCGAATTTCGGAGCCCTAGAAAACGTCGCCGATGAACTTGATCCTGGTGATGATTTGAAAGATGAGATGTTAGTATGTAAATGTAAAGATACTATCTCTAATTACAACCGTCACTATTAAAAATTACATCTACACCCCCTATACTTTAAAAAGTGACGAAAATAATAACAATTTAACAATAACTTTATGTTCTAAATAAGTGTGTAATTATTATTATTACATATATAATAAAAGTAGTAAAATGTTTATTATTGTTTAAATTATATGTATTAATGTTATCAATTTTGTTACTAAATTTATATAAATAAGATAAACTTCTCAATTTTGTTTAAATTTATATATAATAAAAGTAGTCAATGGTTTTTGGTTATTATAATCTGTTATAAAATATATGTAATATCCATTTTAGAATTATGGGATTTATAAGAAAAACATCAAAATAAGAATTGATAACACATAAAAACTAATAAATAGGAACAAAAAATAAAAAAGGGCGCCAGGTATATAACTTTGGGAATCGATGCTTGATTAGATCATTTCTAAGTTTTGGAATTATGAAATTTTCAATTATAATATTGGTATAATTTTTTTTTATAAATGTTATAAGATAAAAATTTATCATATTCACACGTGAATGTTAAATATCTTGACAATTAACTTCATTTCTATATTTCGTATTGTTAATTACATAATTAGATATTAGATACTTTGAATATATATATAAACTTTAAATGATTTTCAACTTATATATTACTAAAATACTATATCACGAAATATATGTCATTTATTGAGACAAAATCATTTATATTTCATTATTATAAATCGAAAATTGTGAATAAATGGTGTTAATAAAACAAAACATAAAAATTATATTATTATTCAAAATAAAAACAACCACTTACTCATCCAAAAAAAAAAAAAAAAAAACAAAAATTAATAGCACGGAAGTACTAATTCCCATCTAAAAAGTCATATTTGAAGCTGTTCAGGAGGCCAAAATTCTGCATAATGCTCATTAACGACATAGAAGCCTTCGTCTCGAAGATAATCCTGAGTCCATAAATGTTTAAAATATGACATTAATATAAAGAAAATTTCTATAATCATAAGGAATATAATACAAATAAGATAAGATAAGATCTTACCAGATAATTTTCAACATAGGTACAATGAAGAAGAAGAAACTCAAAGGATGATAGACCATCACGCCATTATCTGGATACACATTTATAGCTAGCTATCAATTGATCTAGCATTTAGCCTTGTTATCAAATGGCAAATGAACCATTGTGTTAAAACTTAGAAACCTTTCAAAACGGATAGTAGATAGGTTAGAAAACTAATTTATACTAAAGAAACAAAAATAAGGCTTTCATAATATTTTGTATGGGCCTGGTTGGATCCAATGCAAATCAATGGTAAATTGATTTACAAATAAATTTACCAAATATTTACGGATTAAGTTTTTATGTAAATTATTAGAGTGAATATTGGAAATAGAAAAAAAAATAAAGGTAAATGTTAATTATGAAATAACTGAATTAAAAAATAACAATACTTACCTCTTACAATATCTATCACAATCATACAATCATATCACCTAAAATCTACTGCAACTTCACTTCACCTTCCTTCACATAGCTCAAGAACTACCCAAACGGCGGTTGAAGAAATTAGTAAAGGTAAATTTCCGATTACATCTCCGATCACTTCTACGCCGATTGTTATATTGATTTCTCAACTGAACTTGTCTTTATTACTACAAATAACTCATAGGATGTTTCTTTGAACCGATTAATGACTAAATAGACGTGAAATCGGAGTTTAAGTATTTGTAAAGAAAATCAATTATTAGTATGTTATATGTAAATTTAAAAGGGATTATATGTATTGCATGTGCTTGGAACTTTAGGTTTTTGGGTTCATAGTGTGATTTGGTTGAAAGATTCTGTTGATATTCTTATGAAAAATATGATTTTCTTGGTTTATAGTTTGATTTGGATGATTAAATGGTTTTGGTTCTTGCATAAAATTTATGATTTACAATATTCTTTTTTCACCTATATTGACATACGATTTTATTAAAGTTATGTATTTATATTTTTGCTCATGAATTACAATATATGTATAGCCTAATATTCAACAATGAATCATTCTTTATTTGTAATCAAATATGATCATGTGATAACAGGTCCTTTAGTATTGTTTATATGTGGATTATAAATAGTGAAAATATTAATGACATTATATCAGTTTAAATTTTATAGATGTTTTATTTAGAATGGGTCTACGTTTTAAATGTTTCTTAGAATGGCCGGAGCTGAAAACGATGTTGTCGTCATATCGGAATCTGAAGACTCTTCGGCTGAATCAAAGGAGTTTGATGATGATGAAACTGGTCCGCTGATATTTTTTGTGCCATACACCAAACGCTTTGTAAGTTCCGACAAAAATTATATGTTAATACGCGTCTAATATGTTTACATAATTTGGTTAAGTTTTGTATTTTTAAAATACGTCAACATCATTAATGGAAATTATTATTATGTTTTGTAACTTATAGCGCATACCAGTTGCAGATAGCACGGATCACAGAAATTGGCGAAACCTTGAAAGTTAAGATCGCCAACAGGCAGAATGTGGAGACAAAACTTGATGTTAGGGCGGAGCCAAATAAAAACAGTATCAAGTACGTTGTAAAAGGCTGGGCGAAATGGCTTAAAGATAACAACATAAAAGAAGGTGATAATTGCAAGTTCCAGTACTTTCCAGATATTGTTGTTTTGTTCCTTACCGATGTTTTCCGCTAGTGGTGATGTTTGAAACATTGAAACAGGGTTGAACCATAATATATGGTACTTTTGGCTAGTGAAGAAAGCTACAGTAAGTTATGTAGTGTTAAAAGTTGTTTTGTAGTAGCTTAACATGTTTGATAGTTACGATCTTTATGTAGTTTGGACTTCTATTATGTAACCGTGTTTATAAATATCTACCTGTTCTAGTTTTTGTTTATATGTTATATTTAATACATAGTAATATCATCTTCTATTGATATAACAATGAAAAACCACAATAAACATAAAACAAAATACATAGTCGGTAAAAAAGTAACATCAAGCCATAGCATAGAAAAAAACCCAACATACAATAAATAGAAATCGACGTACATAAAAAAATGCAAAATCTTATTAATAATGTCATCTCTTATTGTCAAGGAATATGAGGTTAAGTATATAATAATTTGTTTATCATGAGTGAATACTTACGGGTTGGATATTTAAATAATAAAATTATATATTATTAACATGAAAATTACCAAAAAGAAGAATGATAACATATATATATGAAAAAAAATTATCAAAAACAATTAGTAAAACATTGATGTTCGGATAAATCAACCTCATAACAAAAGTTTAAACTACAATTTCCCGAATATTTCTTTGTAAACAACGTTTGCAGTTTTATTTGTTGGCCTCCCATCTTTGTCGAATATTAAAACCTTAACGCCATCTTTGGTCTTTACTCTCGACAACGCAACATAAAGTTGACCATGTGAGAACACGGGGTCTCTCAGGTATAGACCAACTCTCGATAGAGATTGTCCTTGACTTTTGTTAATAGTCATTGCAAAACATACGGTTATTGGAAATTGCCTTCGTTGAAACTTGAAGGGTATTTTCTTGTCAGATGGTATCATGCTAATTCTTGGGATGTAAGTTCTTGAACCAACATTACTTCCCGATAATATCTCAGCCTCGATAACACGTTTACCAAGACATGTGATTTGAAGATGCGTACCATTATACAGACCGTTTTGCTGATCAATATTCCTCAAAAGCATGACCGGAACGCCCAATTTTAATACCAATCTATGATTTGGTAATCCTGATACTTTCACACTGTTTAACACATCTGGATTATATAAATCTTGATGTAACGGATCGTTAATTTCCTCAGTCGGACATAAACTATCAGAGCTAAGATACTCTACTTCTTCACCGGGAAACAATGCAAGCAAACGATCATTTATCTCATGAACAACTTCATTCTTAGGAGCAAGTATAGCTCTCTCAGAAAAGTAATCACGGTGTGACACCCCAGGAAAACCAGGAAACCATGCAACCTAACTAGCTTCCTCAGTAACTACGTGCTAAATTTCGGGACAAAATTTCTTTCAAGTTGGGGATGATGTGACAACCCGAGTTTTCAGAGTCTTTCCTCAACACGTCACTTGGTTGCAATTGAGTTTTCGTAATTCGGTTGTGTTATAAACATGTGTATGATTGCTGCATAATTGAAGTTGTGTTAAGTTGTGTTAATTGTGATTGATAAATATGGTTGTGCTATGTGATTGTTTATAACTTAGGACTAGCTTATGTCTCTTGTCCTTGGCCAACTCCACTTCGAACAAACCCCACCTGACGAAACATTGGAGTTTCGTCGCCTTTGAGTTTCGTCGCCACCGTATGGGCTTGTGGCCCAGGAGAGGCCCAAGTTTGCATCAGTTATATTTACGTGGTGTACGCGGAGTTTCCATTTAGCGAAACCCTAGTACCCTTCTCCTTTTCTCTAGCACCGACGGCAATCTTACACCCACTCGAAGCTTCTCTCTCACCGATTCTGATACCGCCATTCCTTCACGATTCTCTGGTGAGTGCGACAACACTTGTTCTATTATTTGTTGCTTGATCTAGATTAGGTACAAACTATTGATAGTTTAATGGCCATGACAATCTTGAATGTGTATAGTTTAAAGAGGTAGTTAGAGGATTCTGTTGTTGTCATAATTGTGTATGCTGTTGATGATGTGATTATGTGTTTGATGATTAACTGGTACGATGAATATATGTTTTTCTTGAGATAGTAAATGATTAGGGTTTCATGTTGATGGTTGAAATTATTGTATTATTGATCTGAATGGGATGATGTGAACTGTTGATCGATGAAGATAAATTGTTAACATTGATGGATTCGATTTCATATAATGGGTATCAAATGTGTTAGATTAATCTGATGGAAACGAACCAGAGATCTGTAACAGTTGATTGGTGCGACGAAACATAAGGGTTTCCTCATGGCTGTAACTCGACGAAACAAATGAGTTTCTCCACATGCACATCGACGAAACACTCTAGTGTTTCGTCACAAGAGTCCATGACAAAACACCTTTGGTCGACGAAACGCCTCAGTAGATTCGTCACCTTCCTTGTCGACGAAACATGGGCCTCAAACATAAACCGGGCTGCATGATTTAATTTGATATAGATAAGTGTGATTGGACCTGAACCACATGGGTCGTACATCTACGGGGATAATGTATTAAACCGATTAATTGTTTGCTTGGGACATGAAACTGTAATGTGAACTTGTGTGCATGCTAGATGATTACACAAGGACAATCAGCTTACTATATTGCATGCTTTCTAATCACAACTAACCTGGTTACTTGAAAGTGAACTGAACCATTCTACATGTGCTTGGGTGTAACATGAACTTGCGTCGTAACTATGAACAAGATACTTGTTATGACTTACATGAGGATATGTGCTTGGTTTGTTTATTACTTGAGTAATGTATGCGATGAATACGTGAATAATGAATACATGAAACTGACTAATTTTGGTAACCACGATAGGGTATGGTTGACCAACTTGGAACGGGTAAAGTAACTTAACCATCCGAGCAAACCAAGGTGAGTTCACACTTCTAAGGCATGGGATTCCCGGTGGGTTGGGAATGGGATTGAATAACTACGACAGAACTTGTACATTTACCACTACTAGACTACTTACCACCGTCCTTGGATTAGGAAGGACACCAGCGCTAAATCTACGTACTCGCTACGTACCACTGTCCTCGGATTGGGAAGGGCACTTACGTAAAACCTACGTAATCTCATACTTACTTCTGTCCTCGGATTGGGAAAGGCACTTACGTAAAACCTACGTAATCTCATACTTATCACTGTCCTCGGATTGGGAAGGACATCTATAGATACCACTAGTCTAGTAACATACAACATGGGAAGCCCCCACTAGATAACGTATAAAGGTTTGGGAAACAGGGTAAACAGGTAATTCACATGGGAATCCCCCACCAACTATGGATATGTTTGGGAAACATGGATATTGATTTATACGTGGTTTACAAAACGAACATACGATTATTGAAACAAACTCAGTAACTAATTAACCAACTGTGAACTCGCTCAACATTGTTGTTGACTTGTTGCTACATGCCTTGCAGGCCTTTAGGTGCATAACATTGGAACTTGCTGTCTGGGAAGCTGGAGTGGTCATGGGTCGAGTTATATGTGGTTTATAAACACTTATCGAATTAAATATGCTTCCGCTGTAAACTGTGAAATATTGTAACGTTGTAACCCTTATCGTTAATGAATGAAAGTTTTATTTGAGTATACTCATGAGTTCGATGTGATTGGCGGCTAAGATTCTGGTCAGTCACGCCTCCAAGCGGTGGTACTCCGCATGTGGATTTTGGGGGTGTGACAGATTGGTATCAGAGCCATTGGTTATAGTGAACTTGGTTTTAAAAAGGGGGAAAATGTTTTTGTAAAACCAGACTATAACCGAGCAGTTCTAAAGACGTGAATACGACCATGACACTCAGCTCCAGATTGCAAGGTTCGTCTCTCACATACTCATTGTAGTACATAACTAGTGAACACCTACATACGATATTGCATGCGATTGCACGTTTAGCACACCAATATGAATTCATGTACACTTGCACGTGTTATGTGACTGATAGAATGGTAAATCCCTAAACCTTCATGACCTACGCTTCGTGATACCATTTGAATGCTACTTAAGTTTGGGGAACCATTTGACATGAGTTAAGAGGAGCTGAGATGAGCATGCAAATCGCAATATTATTGTGGGTGCACACATAATAATAATGTGGGGTGCATGTGAGTCCCAGTGAGGCTTAACAGGTGGAAAAGGGGTTCCGTCCCGTTATTGGATCAATGAGAAACATAACAAACCTATAGGGGTCATAGCAGTAATTGTCCCCTACTCAAACTCAAACGTAAACTTTTCATTTATCTTAGGATTCCTTCGAAACTCGATGCTATCGAGTGTTACCTGAACACCCCTCTGAGCTCAGTGAACCATGTAGATTGTTAGGTGCTTATATGAACGTCCATGGGTTGGATGTCGCAGCATCGAATGTATGATCGATAAACTTTCTCACCTTCCTTCATTTGCTGGAACTTAACGTGTTGACGCCTCAGACTCTGAAGTGTGATCACTTATGCAACACTCCCGCAACATACTGTGTATCACTCGAACCACTCGCAACATCGATGGACAGGAGGATGAGCGTAGCACTTTACCGACCCCAGTACTTTGGCGGCCCTGATTACCGGTAATGAACACCAGCGAATTGGCTTCAATCGAATCCTTAACTCTTGTCGACGACCCATGGGGAGCCAACTTTTACGAATCGATCGAGGCACAAGTGATGATAATTGACCTTAGGGTGGTAGGCGTAACTGCCAGCGCAGTGAGTAGCGCTGAAGGACGAGGCTCTGAATGAGAAAAGATGTACAATAATGGTAAAGAACCATAGGGCTTCGTTTCGAGCAACAACATTGGGAGCAGAAGTCACAACGACAACTGGGTGCTCGTAACCCTAGCTTTTGGTAAGGAAATAAAGGTGCCTACAACATGGTTTGGCCGTAGTTAAGTTAAGAGGTCAATGATCAAAGGAACAACGCCAGCACTTGGAACCCTAGTAATGGAAACCGCAACACCAGTAATGATGCTCTGGTAAGGACATTTAGAGTTGGCGTGGGCGACGTCAGGACTTTAATGACATGGTAGCTAGTAATAGTAGCAATCCGCTTCGTCACTATTCCGTTCAACCCTGATGCTTTTAAGAGGTTAAACCTGCTGTGGAATCGGCCGATGACTAGACAATGGAAACCTCATATGATCGTTGGAATGCAAACATGACCTTGTGGGACAAGTGTTCGGCATCGACCTTTCTGCTGTTATTCTTGATAGATGTACCCTGTGAGGAGACAATTCTATGTAACCCTCTCCCTCGTGGAGGATTGTTATCTGTTCTAACGCGCCATAGTGGCACAACGGTTAGCGTCATTTCAGCAAGAAAAGCCAGGAGTGTCTACGGAAGGATTACCCCGCAATGATAGCACTCGATACTGATTGTCAAGGCTAAGGAAAGGAGGATCGAGGATCCACAAATTGTTCGTGATTTCTCCCTAGGTACTACAAGAAGAACTGTCAGGTTTACCTTCACATCGCCGGGTGGAATATCAGATCAGTATCATGTCAGAAGTAGCCCTTGTTACTAGAATATCTTATTGCCTTACACCAGGAAGGTTGCAGGAACTGCCTAATCAACTTCAGGAGCTATTGGACTTGAGTTTCATTGGATCTAGTTTTCCGCCTTGGGGAGCCCCAGTTATACCAATGAAGATAAGCCTTTTCGTATGTGTACCGACTATCGAGAACATAACAAGGTGACAGTCAGGAACCACTTGTCTCGACCATGTATTGACCACCTGTCGACCAGTTGCGAGGAACAAGCTTCCACTCGAGGATTGGCTAGCGAACAAACTATCATTAGATGGAAGTACAAGAGGAGAATGTTCTTAGAACAGCATGTCGAACGCAATGCAACCATTTCAAATTTGTACACCATGATCATTGAGGTGATCAACACACCAGCAGTTTTAGGGATCACATGAAACGGCCGTATTGGTTGACAACGTTTTGAATCTTGACCAGGAGAAAGGAATGACATGGGTGGCGTTTGTATCTTATTTTAGAACCCCTGAGGAAGTAGCCACTCCGCTCAAGGTCTTGTTAAATGTAATTTCTGGGTTCGAGAGGTACCTTTTGATTATATAATCAATAAAGTGGGAATGCACATGGATCTCGCTAATACCCGTTTTGGTTAAAACCGATTGATACCAAAGATTTCTGTGGGGGATACAACAATTCCTTGGTTTCGCTAAATACTATCGAAGATTCATCGAGGGATTTTCGGAAATTGTGCTGTTACAAGTTCTTTAGCACAGCAGGGTGCTGTGTTCGTGGGAGACAAATAGGGGGACGTCTCTTCAGCTTTCGAATCGCAACTCTGCAATACACTGAGCATCGTCTTTATCCGAAAGTACTGATGATTTAGCGGTATACCATGAGGGTTTGAATCAGAGTCCCAGTCATATGCCGACGCAACATGAGAAGGTGATGACTTACGTAATGAAATTACGAAGAGGAACTGCACGACACATAGCCTGCGGTGGGAACCGTGGTTCTCGGATGTAAATTGGAGGCATTACTTGGACGGTACCAAAGGCATTACCTAGACCGATCACAAGGGCCTCCTGTGTACCGATGTTCGAAAGAGCTAAAGCATACAACGACATCGCTGGATGGAACTTTTGGATGAATACGACTGCAAAACCTAAACATACACGAGCTCTGCAGCTCACCATCGACTCTAACTTAACAGTATCAGACTCGCTCTGTTCGAGCCGGAAAACTGAAGGAAGAGGAATCTTCAAGTTGAACCCATGTGGGGCATGGAGAAGCAACCTTTGACCAGTCGAGCGATACTCGCTACTTCATGAAACGAATGTGGGACTCATTACACGGCAACTATAGGGAAACTCGCGTTAAGCAAGCACACCAGTTGTCTGGGTTTTTATGAGAGGCATTAGGATTTGTAAGCCTTGTACTAGTAATCGGATATGAAGGCTCATCTAGTTAAGTATGTGAATGATGGATGGACTTGTGGAAAGTCAAGGTGTAGCATCAGCAACCAGCAACGCTCGTATGGAAATAAAAACAGACTGCCACGGATTTGGTCGACAGTCTACTTACATCTCGAAACGGAAACATCACTTGGATACTCGTCGAATGTTTTGCGCAACCAGCACACTTTTTAGCCATCAAAGAAACGGATAAGTTTCTGCACATGCAGTCATATATCTAAAGGAAGCGATTACTAGGCACGGGGTGCCAACCTTCATTACCTCTAATCGCAACCCACGATTTGCATCTGATTTGTGGCAAGCAGTGCACAAATCCTTTGGCTCGCGTTAGGACACGAGCACAGTATATCATCCACAGATGGATGGGCAGACTGAGCGCACCACCCAAACCCTTGCAGACATGCTTCGAGCACGTGAAATTGACTTTGGCAATGGTCGGAGAAGACATCTCACTTTAGTGGAACTTTCGTATAACAACAATTACCACACCAGCATTCAGGCTGCTCCGTTTGAGGCATTGTACGGACAAAGGTACCAATCATCTCTTTCTTGGGTAGAAGTCGGAAATGGCGAAATCACCGGCCCAGAACTCGTCATACACACAGCAAAGGTGATTGCTCAGATACGAAAACGAATGACGGCAGTTCGTGACCGCCAGAAAAGCAACGCTGTTAAGCGCAAAGAAACCACTCGAGTTCCAAGTTGGGGATCGAGTACTATCTAAAGTCTCACCTTGGGAAGGTGTACTTCGTTTGTCATACAAGACGGAACTCAAACCACGATATGTGGAACCTTTCATAGTCATTGAGAAAATAGGCAAAGTGGCCTACAAACTAAACCTACCCGCATGACTCAGTGGAGTTTACAACGTATTCCATGTGTCGAGTCTAAAGAAGTGTCAGTCAGATGAAACCCTCATAGTTCCTTTCAAGGAGCTCACCATCGGCGATCAGTTGCGATTTGTCGAAGAACTATTGGAAATCTTGGACCGAGAGGTCAAGATTCTCAAACACACCAGGATACCTATTGTTCGAGTTCGTTGGAACTCCCGTCGTGGCCCAGAGGTTACCTGGGAATGAGAAAACCAAATGAAACTCACATATCCCCATTGTTCGAGAGCAATGAAACCCCTACTGAGGTTGAAGCTACTGCGGAATTTCAGGACGAAATTCCAAACCAACGGGGGAATGATGTGACACCCCAGGAAAACCAGGAAACCATGCAACCTAACTAGCTTCCTCAGTAACTACGTGCTAAATTTCGGGACGAAATTTCTTTCAAGTTGGGGATGATGTGACAACCCGAGTTTTCAGAGTCTTTCCTCAACACGTCACTTGGTTGCAATTGAGTTTTCGTAATTCGGTTGTGTTATAAACATGTGTATGATTGCTGCATAATTGAAGTTGTGTTAAGTTGTGTTAATTATGATTGATAAATATGGTTGTGCTATGTGATTGTTTATAACTTAGGACTAGCTTATGTCTCTTGTCCTTGGCCAACTCCACTTCGAACTAACCCCACCTGACGAAACATTGGAGTTTCGTCGCCTTTGAGTTTCGTCGCCACCGTATGGGCTTGTGGCCCAGGAGAGGCCCAAGTTTGCATCAGTTATATTTACGTGGTGTACGCGGAGTTTCCATTTAGCGAAAACCCTAGTACCCTTCTCCTTTTCTCTAGCACCGACGGCAATCTTACACCCACTCGAAGCTTCTCTCTCACCGATTCTGATACCTCCATTCCTTCACGATTCTCTGGTGAGTGCGACAACACTTGTTCTATTGTTTGTTGCTTGATCTAGATTAGGTACAAACTATTGATAGTTTAATGGCCATGACAATCTTGAATGTGTATAGTTTAAAGAGGTAGTTAGAGGATTCTGTTGTTGTCATAATTGTGTATGCTGTTGATGATGTGATTATGTGTTTGATGATTAACCGGTACGATGAATATATGTTTTTTCTTGAGATAGTAAATGATTAGGGTTTCATGTTGATGGTTGAAATTATTGTATTATTGATCTGAATGGGATGATGTGAACTGTTGATCGATGAAGATAAATTGTTAACATTGATGGATTCGATTTCATATAATGGGTATCAAATGTGTTAGATTGATCTGATGGAAACGAACCAGAGATCTGTAACAGTTGATTGGTGCGACGAAACATAAGGGTTTCCTCATGGCTGTAACTCGACGAAACAAATGAGTTTCGCCACATGCACATCGACGAAACACTCTAGTGTTTCGTCACAAGAGTCCATGACGAAACACCTTAGATCGACGAAACGCCTCAGTAGATTCGTCACCTTCCTTGTCGACGAAACATGGGCCTCAAACATAAACCAGGCTGCATGATTTAATTTGATATAGATAAGTATGATTGGACCTGAACCACATGGGCTGTACATCTACAGGGATAATGTATTAAACCGATTAATTGTTTGCTTGGGACATGAAACTGTAATGTGAACTTGTGTGCATGCTAGATGATTACACAAGGATAATCGGCTTACTATATTGCATGCTTTCTAATCACAACTGAACCATTCGACATGTGCTTGGGTGTAACATGAACTTGCGTCGTAACTATGAACAGGATACTTGTTATGACTTACATGAGGATATGTGCTTGGTTTGTTTATTACTTGAGTAATGTGTGTGATGAATACGTAAATAATGAATACATGAAACTGACTAATTTTGGTAACCACAGTAGGGTATGGTTGACCAACTTGGAACTGGTAAAGTAACTTAACCATCCGAGCAAACCAAGGTGAGTTCACACTTCTAAGGCATGGGATTCCCAGTGGGTTGGGAATGGGATTGAATAACTACGACAGAACTTGTACATTTACCACTACTAGACTACTTACCACCGTCCTCGGATTGGGAAGGACACCAGCGCTAAATCTACGTGCTTGCTACGTACCACTGTCCTCGGATTGGGAAGGGCACTTACTAAAACGTACGTAATCTCATACTTACTACTGTCCTCGGATTGGGAAGGGCACTTATGTAAAACCTATGTAATCTCATACTTATCACTGTCCTCGGATTTGGAAGGACATCTATAGATACCACTAGTCTAGTAACATACAACATGGGAAGCCCCCACTAGCTAACGTAAAAAGGTTTGGGAAACAGGGTAAACAGGTAATTCACATGGGAAGCCCCCACCAACTATGGATATGTTTGGGAAACAGGGATATTGATTTATACGTGGTTTACAAAACGAACATTCGATTATTGAAACAAACTCAGTAACTAATTAACTAACTGTGAAGTCGCTCAACATTGTTGTTGACTTGTTGCTACATGCCTTGCAGGCCTTTAGGTGCATAACATTGGAACTTGCTGTCTGGGAAGCTGGAGTGGTCATGGGTCGAGTTATATGAAAACGCAACACAAGACTAAGAGCTTTATATGTGGTTTATAAACACTTATCGAATTAAATATGCTTCCGCTGTAAACTGTGAAATATTGTAACGTTGTAACCCTTATCGTTAATGAATGAAAGTTTTATTTGAATATACTCATGAGTTCGATGTGATTGGTGGCTAAGATCCTGGTCAGTTACGCCTCCAAGCAGTGGTACTCCGCATGTGGATTTTGGGGGTGTGACACACGGTCTCTAAAACGATGAAGAACTGAAGGATATACAAAGTCAATCAAACCTTGAATTGGATCATTTTCATCAGTTATTAAAAGATGATCAGGTATTTCAATATTTGCATCACCATCGTTAGAATCACCAACATTGCCTTCGTCGATCTCAAGAAGCCATTTACCAAATTCGTTTATCTCCTCGATGTTTGAGCTACTGGACCCAACAGACAAACAGATGTTCGTTGTCAATTTTAACACCTTACAACTCGACCAGATGTGGGATGAACATAAAGGGCGTTTACGATTTCTTGCCTGCTTCCATTTTGTACAACAGGTATGATTTGTCTAAAGTCACCACCAAATATCACACCCCGACCACGTAAAACAACAAATCATGGCGGAAACGTCGGGGAGTGTCGTAACAGAATCATAGTTTCACAACCATGGATTAAAGAATTTCGTTTTATTGAATTATTGAACTCATTGTTTTATTACAAATCAGATATATACAAATATTATCTTTCAAGTTTTAAAGTCGCTAAGGTACGAGTCCATCCTATGTATAGCATGTATCAACAATCATCACATAGCAGCACCTGAAACATGTGTAAAAATAGGTACGTCAACATAAAAATGCCTGTGAGATACATAGGTTTTATTAATGCATGATTCATGACTTTGTAAATTTAAAAGAATGTTTTAACAAAAATAGTCATGAACCTTAAAAATGTTTTCTTTATAAATCATGCGGAATTTTACAAGAAATTTGATGATATAAAAGAATGATGCATAAATAAATAGGTAAGTAAAATGAGTTTATAAAACAATGTTTTGATAAAACGGTTTGTAGTATGTATATAAAAATATACTTTGGTTTTAAGAAAGTCGAATAAGTAATATATCAAAATATATTTCGGTTCCAAAATCGTTAAACAGATAGTATATTAAATATACTTTAGTCGTCAAAATAATCGTTTTCGATAGTATATCAAAAGTATACTTTGGTTTTATTAATAACCTATTAAACTATGTTTTGGTTCTATAAATAACATATTTAAACTGTGCTTTGGTTTAATAAATAACATATTTAAATTATGCTTTGGTTTATGAATAACATATCAAAATATGTTTTAGTAATTAACAAAATATATGTTGTTTTGTACAATATCACACATGAGAGTATATCAAACTATACTTTTGGGAGTATAATCAAATATACAATAAAAATGTGATTTAAGAATTCATTCAGACCTGAGTGTATCAAAATACACCTTTGAGACTATAGAAATACCACGAAGGCAATCCCTATTTGGATAAAATATTGGTTTCTGACATTCTATAAACAATAGGAATGGGGTGTCAAATCCTATAGCGCTATATCATACTACCAATCGGTCTGGTGAACATAAAATAAGTACAATTCAACAATTAATTTTATAATCTTTGAAAAATCAGTGTTTAAACCATAAATAATCATTCAGTTTGTCAAAAGATAAGTACTAATATGTATAATCAATTATACTTTGAAATCATGAACATAACAAATAGGTACACATGCTTCACCCCAAAACATTGAAAACAGTAAAAGAGGGGACTATGTACTCACTTGAGATTGCTTAGAAGTCTTGAACAACAACCAAGCAAGGCTAGAGGGATCACGGCACCTAATATGGGTGACTATGTAAATAAACCGGACCTAAATCGGAAGATCGGATAGAATGAGGTCTTGTAAACCAAATGACTATTTGGAACTCATGTAATATGGTTTAACAAAACCTATATTCTAGATCGGAACCTATTATAAGTGCTTTCGACCCGTTACGACCCATTAAGGTAGATTACGCTACTTTAACACGTCGTTCGCGCAAACGCTCGTTCGAGCAAACGCTCGTTCGAGACGTCTAACTAGTCCTATGACAAGTATTATATGCCTAAACATGTTTAGTTATGTTGCATAATCAGTTAAGTGACAAATGTTTAGGTTACATATGCTTAAAATCCAATTATGCATGAAAAGGGGCATTTTGGTCATTTACCTAAGGCATATAAACTACCTATCATACAACTACTTAAACTATGTGACCATAAGGTATAACCTCGGAAGGTTATTCCCTATGTAATTATGGTCACTAAACGTGCTTGGTCGGATTCTAATGATCGACCAAATGGGTCGAGTTAGAAAGTCTAAGCGGTGGTTTAGACCGCTTGACTTACGACTCTAAACAAACAATAAACTAAAAGTGATGAGCTAAGCATGTTAAAACATGCTTAACTAAGTTAGAAAACTGATTTGGTATCAAAACAAAGTGTTTTGATACCTAAAAGTAGTTTCGTTGCAAAATGCGTGCTAAAATGCATTTTGACCGAAACTTTGACTCATCACTACACCTAGTTAACGTGGTAATCAGTAGGTTTAATCGCTAAGGATTATAACCATCGTGATTACAATCACGTTGCAAAGTTCAATTGAACTTTGACTTGACCAATTGATGGTCAAAACCGAAAGTCAAACTGTTAGCCAAACTGTTTGACTTTCTGCTCTAACATAAAGAACAAGCATGAAGGAATACTCACAAGAGTCCAAAGCTTGAAGAAAGAAAATAAGAAAACCAGAGAGGAAGTATCCAACACTTGTGGTAGCTCCAAAGCAGATTTAGAGAAGAGAATAAGAAGAATGAGCAAAGAATGAGGAGGTTTAGCTTGCTATTTATACTTGTAGTGAACTCACAAGATCACTCCATGTGTTTGTGTGGCCAACAAGCATTAGATCACAACCATACAAGTGTTATGAGCAGGTTCAAAGCCTTGGAGAGGTGTTAACTTGGTTAACACACCAAGAAAATGGCATAAACAGCCCCTGATCTAACAACAGATTGCTGAAAATGAAATTCTGGTGCTGGGCACTTTCACACGGCCCGCGTAAAGGTAGGGGGAGACCTTACGCGGCCCGCCTGGTCCTCACAGTTCAGCAACAGTTTCAATGTTGACAGTTCTGGTCCCTGCACTTGTTTAAGTCCATTTCAAGCACTTTTAATCCCCGTTAAGCCATTTTCAAGGCTCTACAAGGTCATTAAAGTTTAGAGGACTCAAAATATACTTGGAAAACTTTCGGATGTCGGCTCGTTTGGTCGTACGGTGGCGTTATTCGTCTAATTACGACGAAACTCAAACAGAAGCGAAAAGGATCCAAATTAAGCGACGAATGGTATTTTTGCATGCCGATCACTAAAATAAAAATATTTTAGTGTGTACAAAAATTTTAGATGTCCAGATGTGGTCAGAACGTAAGATATGCACGAATATGCAAACTTACGTCGTTTTTGACACTTTTAGTCCCTGAAAGATCAAACAAGCATATTTTCGCACACCGAACCACTCAAAGCTTATTTCTAAGATATGTTTAGGTTATTTATGGTATTTTTAGCTTATGATCATGTTTCAGACAGTAGGTTGCCTTACGAAATGACAGACTTTTGCAAGTTGACGCAATTAGTCCCTGTGAGCGAATAAACTTGTTTTCGGCATACCAAACCCTTCAAAACTTATTTCTAAGTAATGTAAAGGTTATTTAAGGTATGTTACGCCTATTTCACTATTCCGGAGTGTTTGTTGCATTAAACTAGTTATATTTACGCATCAGTTCGCGTTTAACCTTCCAGAAAGCGATTTAAAGCTCGAAATCGAACAAGAATTGATATGTGCAAATGATACACATATTTACACAAATACCAAGTGTGAAATACAATATTTCATTTGTTTGGTATTTGTATGATAGTCGTAGTGACACAGGTGTCACAGTCTACCCTACTTTAGGAAATTTCGTCCCGAAATTTTATTTTAGAGGAAATCTGTGAAGACAACTGTGATTGTTTCGCTTTCGAATGAATCCTTCGTACCCTAAGTAAAACTCTGGGCCACATTTAGATTCTTAGAGAATTTTCCAACTGCCATAGTGATGTCCTTGTAGTAATAAAATATGGAGTTTCGAACTACGGACAGAGGAACGTTTCTTATGAAGACTATCATAGGAAACTTGTGTGTGCTTGAAATCAGAGTCGGAGAGTGTAAGATAAAATGACATTGGTTAAGGTCCAGGACTTCTAGTAACTTAAATAATGCTACGTTCGCAATGTAATAAGGAATACTTATATATAGGAAATACCAGCGGCGTATCCACCATGCCCCTTTTTACATTGTTCCCCTTCGTTATTCTCATCACTATAGGTCTTAACACATGATAAAATTTGCTGTGGTTTCTGTGCACTGAATTCCATAATTATGTATGCATCCATAATTATGTAATTCCTTGCACAGTCTGCACAGTTCATTTCATAATGTTTAGGAGAAAAATCAATCGAATAAACATGAAGTGACTTGACTAGACCATCAAAGGATCTTTTTAACTAGATCAACGAACGATCTTTTTAACTAGATCAACAGATGATCTTCTTAACTAGAGCGTCGTACGATCTCCTTAAATTGACCACTTAAGGGATCTTTTCTGCTATATCATCACGTGATATTTCTAACCAGATTTTTGAATCAATCTGTTTAACTAGACCACTCAAGGGGTCCAATTATAGAATAGTACTTTATAATCCAAGGGACTTAAATATAACGTAGAAGCCCATTAAGGATTTAAGGTAGTACCCTTTTGATATCCTACTATGAATCCCTCATATATAAATATGGAAGATTCTACGAGGATTTGGATGAGTCACATAAAAACACGATACATATAAGAAAACACATAAGCACATAATCACATAATTGTTTAACTTGGTCTTCATTTAGTTAATTTTCTTGTTAATTGAGCACACGAGTATTTAAAGTATATCAGGAATTCAATCCGTGAATTTCATTTGGCACTTTAAATATCTTCAAGAATCTAACTATGAAGATAGGAAGATCTTAATAGGAATTCGTCTTTGTTTCTTAAAAAGAAACGAGTATTTAAGAATTTTGGGGAGATCACAAGTGATCATAAAAATGACAGAACCACACGAGTAGTTTGTCTTATAAGGAACACAGTTCCTTGGTGTTGGCATCGTGGGGTTGTATCAACCATACACACGAACATAACAGTTTCGCAAAATAAAATTGAAACAACAAATCTTATTTATATAACAACTGAATTGTTCCAATGTCAAAAGATAGCAAACAAAGGAATACAAAAGATTAATTTTTCACTGCTGCATCGTTGTTCGCGTTTGCCTCATTTATGTTAAACACTCGTCCACGTGCTGGATTTGCGTTAACGAGTCTTGGGAAATTGATTCTGTAGTGAGTAAGGTCACCACAGTTATAACACGACCTCGGTGGGAACCGTGCTTGAACAACAGCAGGATTTGCATAACGGCAGGTATCGACCAAATGTCCCAATCGCCCACAGTGGGTACATTTGTGACACTGCACTTGCTCCAGATGATGACGGTTGCATTTGTTGCACAAGGGTGCGAAAATAAATTTTCCTTTTACGAGGTTGTGCTGGCTGGTTTGGTGCAACCTGATTGTTTTGAGCAGTTATGGCGCAGTTTTGAGAAGCCTTGCGCTTCTTCTTCTTGGGTGTCTCGGCATGTTTTTCCTTTTGTTCAACTTGTGCAGTCTTGTCAGATGGCCTTGGGTCGCCTTTTCGAAAAAGCTTACCCTTCCTGATATGGGATTCAGTCAGGGTGGAAGACAATTCAATGGCCTGTCTGACAGTAGTAGGGTTGCTGCCAGTAACGATATCCTGAACTAAGTCAGGAAGACCATCAATGTACTTTTCAATTGCCTTATCCTTAGGCATGACCATGGAAGGACATAACAGGCTCAATTCCTCATAACGGTCAGTATAGGCTCGATGTTCGCCACTATCTTGCTTTAAATCGTTGAATTCCCTTTCCAACGCTCTAAGCTCATGACGAGGACAAAACTCCTTTATCATTAGAGCTCGAAGCCCCTCCCAAGTTTGAGCTAGTGCCACATCAGCACCCCTATCACGCATCACACCGTTCCACCAGGTAAGAGCATGCTTCTCGAACACATTGGATGCAAATTCAACCTTACACTCATTAGGACATTGCACTTGCCTGAATGTGCTCTCCAAACTTTCAAACCATTGCAGGAGCACGGTTGCTCCTTGAGATCCAGAAAACTTCAAAGGTTTAGCAGAGTTGAAGGTCTTGAAATTACACTGGGTGTTGTTGTTGTTATTTTTGTTATATAACTGATGGATCTAGGCTACTACGCCCGGGAGCACTGCAACCATTTGCTGAGCGACAAGGGCTGCGACTTCTTCATTAGTTACGGGTTGTGCATCTCGTCGAGGAGGTATTGTCTAAAAGGAACAAGGGAACATGAGAAACGAGTGAGGTCGATGATTGGAAAACAAAAGAGGTATTGAAAACATCGACAAACACAAGGAAGGTGATCATTCGTTCGTTACCTCGAACTAACAAACGATACGCAGTAACTAATCAAAGTAAATGGATCAATATAATGTAACACCGAAGACATGCTCGCCTATAAGTGACAACTCACCCCAAGAGTTCCCAGGTAAGAGTGACTGGTCCGATACTGCGGATTTGTACGAATTTAGCCTTAGATAGAAAACTCAGGGTACAGGCATTCACTCTTCCAGTTTGCACGTGTTCACATTATTTAGACCCAAATTTTAACGAGATTTTGAAAACTCAGAAGGCACAAAGCCAAAAATGAATCAAACTGGAAGGGTTCAAAACCTAGTAATCAATCACCCTAGAACAGATGATTGGTTTTCAAAGCGGATTCGAAATTTGTATTCTTATTGTGGTTGTCACATAAGGATAAGTGACGATATTGTTTTAAAACTAAACACAAGATAACTTGTGTTAGGGTCCTAGTAAGGTTATAGTCTAGGTTAAAGCATTACTAATAACCTAATTCCCTATAACCATTGGCTCTGATACCAACTTTTATGTCACACCCCGACCACGTAAGACAATAAATCATGGCAGAAACGTCGGGGAGTGTCGTAACAGAATCATTGTTTCACAACCATGGATTAAAGAATTTCGTTTTATTGAATTATTGAACTCATTGTTTTATTACAAATCAGATATATACAAATATTATCTTTCAAGTTTTAAAGTCGCTAAGGCACGAGTCCATCCTATGTATAGCATGTATCAACAATCATCACATAGCAGCACCTGAAACATGTGTAAAAATAGGTACGTCAGCATAAAATTGCTTGTGAGATACATAGGTTTTATTAATGCATGATTCATGACTTTGTAAATTTAAAGAATGTTTTAACAAAATAGTCATGAACCTTAAAAGTGTTTTCTTTATAAATCATGCGGTATTTTACAAGAAATTTGATGATATAAAAGAATGATGCATAAATAAATAGGTAAGTAAAATGAGTTTGTAAAACAATGTTTTGATAAAAAGGTTTGTAGTATGTATATAAAAATATACTTTGGTTTTAAGAAAGTCGAATAAGTAATATATCAAAATATATTTCGGATCCAAAATCGTTAAACAGATAGTATATTAAATATACTTTAGTCGTCATAATAATCGTTTTCGATAGTATATCAAAAGTATACTTTGGTTTTATTAATAACATATTAAACTATGTTTTGGTTCTATAAATAACATATTTAAACTATGCTTTGCTTTTATAAATAACATATTTAAATTATGCTTTGGATTTATGAATAACATATCAAAATATGTTTTAGTAATTAACAAAATATATGTTGTTTTGTACAATATCACACATGAGAGTATATCAAACTATACTTTTGGGAGTATAATCAAATATACAATAAAAATGTGATTTAAGAATTCATTCAGACCTGAGTGTATCAAAATACACCTTTGAGACTATAGAAATACCACGAAGGCAATCCCTATTTGGATAAAATATTGGTTTCTGACATTCCATATACAACAGGAATGGGGTGTCAAATCCTATAGCGCTATATCATACTACCAATCGGTCTGGTGAACATAAAATAAGTACAATTCAACAATTAATTTTATAATCTTTGAAAAATCAGTGTTTAAACCATAAATAATCATTCAGTTTGTCAAAAGATAAGTACTAATATGTATAATCAATTATACTTTGAAATCATGAACATAACAAATAGGTACACATGCTTCACCCCAAAACATTGAAAACAGTAAAAGAGGGGACTATGTACTCACTTGAGATTGCTTAGAAGTCTTGAACAACGACCAAGCAAGGCTAGAGGGATCACGACACCTAATATGGGTGACTATGTAAATAAACCGGACCTAAATCGGAAGATCGGATAGAATGAGGTCTTGTAAACCAAATGAGTATTTGGAACTCATGTAATATGGTTTAACAAAGCCTATATTCTGGATCGGAACCTATTCTAAGTGCTTTCGACCCGTTACGACCCATTAAGGTAGATTACGCTACTTTAACGCGTCGTTCGCGCAAACGCGCGTTCGAGACGTCTAACTAGTCCTATGACAAGTATTATATGCCTAAACATGTTTAATTATGTTGCATAATCAGTTAAGTGACAAATGTTTAGGTTAGATATGCTTAAAATCCAATTATGCATGAAAAGGGGCATTTTGGTCATTTACCTAAGGCATATAAACTACCTATCATACAACTACTTAAACTATGTGACCATAAGGTATAACCTCGGAAGGTTATTCCCTATGCAATTAGGGTCACTAAACGTGCTTGGTCGGATTTTAATGATCGACCAAATGGGTCGAGTTAGAAAGTCTAAGCGGTGGTTTAGACCGCTTGACTTACGACTCTAAACAAGCACTAAACTAAAAGTGACGAGCTAAGCATGTTAAAACATGCTTAAGTAAGTTAGAAAACTGATTTGGTATCAAAACAAAGTGTTTTGATACCTAAAAGTAGTTTCGTTGCAAAATGCGTGCTAAAACGCATTTTGACCGAAACTTTGACTCGTCACTACACCTAGTTAACGTGGTAATCAGTAGGTTTAATCGCTAAGGATTATAACCATCGTGATTACAATCACGTTGCAAAGTTCAATTGAACTTTGACTTGACCAATTGATGGTCAAAAACCGAAAGCCAAACTGTTGGCCAAACTGTTTGACTTTCTGCTCTAACATAAAGAACAAGCATGAAGGAATACTCACAAGAGTCCAAAGCTTGAAGAAAGAAAATAAGAAAACCAGAGAGGAAGTATCCAACACTTGTGGTAGCTCCAAATCAGATTTAGAGAAGAGAATAATAAGAATGAGCAAAGAATGAGGAGGTTTAGCTTGCTATTTATACTTGTAGTGAACTCACAAGATCACTCCATGTGTTTGTGTGGCCAACAAGCATTAGATCACAACCATACAAGTGTTATGAGCAGGTTCAAAGCCTTGGAGAGGTGTTAACTTGGTTAACACACCAAGAAAATGGCATCAACAGCCCCTGATCTAACAACAAATTGCTGAAAATGAAATTCTGGTGATGGGCACTTTTACACGGCCTGCGTAAAGGTAGGGGGAGACCTTACGTGGCTCGCCTGGTCCTCACAGTTCAGCAACAGTTTCAATGTTGACAGTTCAGGTCCCTGCACTTGTTTAAGTCCATTTCAAGCACTTTTAACCCCCGTTAAGCCATTTTCAAGGCTCTACAAGGTCCTTAAAGTTTAGAGGACTCAAAACATACTCGGAAAACTCTCGGATGTCGGCTCGTTTGGTCGTACGGTGGCGTTATTCGTCTAATTACGACGAAACTCAAACAGAAGCGAAAACGATCCAAATTAAACGACGAATGGTATTTTTGCATGCCGATCACTAAAATAAAATTATTTTAGTGTTAACAAAAATTTTGGATGTCCAGATGTGGTCAGAACGTAAGATATGCGCGAATATGCAAACTTACGCCGTTTTTGACACTTTTAGTCCCTGAAAGATCAAACAAGCATATTTTCGCAATCCGAACCACTCAAAGCTTATTTCTAAGCTATGTTTAGGTTATGGTATGTTTAGCTTATGGTCATGTTCCGGACTGTACGTTACCTTACGAAACGGCATACTTTTGCAAGTTGACGCAATTAGTCCCTGTGAGCGAATAAACTTGTTTTCGGCATACCAAACCCTTCAAAACTAATTTCTAAGTTTTGTAAAGGTTATTTAAGGTATGTTAAGCCTATTTCACTATTACGGAGTGTTTGTTTCATTAAACTGGTTATATTTACGCATCAGTTCGCGTATAACCTTCCAGAAAGCGATTTAAAGCTCGAAATCAAACAAGAATTGATATGTGCAAATGATACACATATTTACACAAATCCCAAGTATGAAATACAATATTTCATTGGTTTGGTATTTGTATGATAGTCGTAGTGACACAGGTGTCACTGTCTCCCCTACTTTATGAAATTTCGTCCTGAAATTTTATTTTAGAGGAAACCTGTGAAGACAACTGTGATTGTTTCGCTTTCGAATGAATCCTTTGTACCCTAAGTAAAAATATGGGCCACGTTTGGATTCTTAGCGAATTTGCCAACTGCCATAGTGATGTCCTTGTAGTAACAAAATATGGAGTTTCGAACTACGGACAGAGGAACGTTTCTTATGAAGACTATCAAAGGAAACTTGTGTGTGCTTGAAATCAGAGTCGGAGAGTGTAAGATAAAATGAAATTGGTCAAGGTCCTGGACTTCTAGTAACTTAAATAACGCTACGTTCGCAATGTAATAAGGAACACTTATATATAGGAAGTACCAGCGGCGTATCCACCATGCCCCTTTTTACATTGTTCCCATTTCGTTATTCTCATCACTATAGGTCTTAACACACGACAAAAGTTGTTGTGGTTTCTGTGCACTGAATTCCATAATTATGTATGCATCCATAATTACGTAATTCCTTGCACAGTCCGTACAGTTCATTTCATAATGCGTAGGGGAAAAATCAATCGAATAAACATGAAGTGACTTGACTAGACCACCAAAGGATCTTTCTAACTAGATCAACGAACGATCTTTTTAACTAGATCAATACATGATCTTCTTAACTAGACCGTCGTACGATCTCCTTAAATTGACCACTTAAGGGATCTTTTCAGCTATATCATCACGTGATATTTCTAACCAGATTTTTGAATCAATCACGTGACCACTCAAAGGGTCCAATTATAGAATAGTACTTTTTAATCCAAGGGATTTAACTATAACGTAGAAGCCCATTAAGGATTTAAGGTAGTACCCTTTTGATATCCTACTATGAATCCCTCATATGTAAATATGGAAGATTCTACGAGGATTTGGATGAGTCACATAAAAACACGATACATAAAAGAAAACACATAAGCACATAATCACATAATTGTTTAACTTGGTCTTCATTTTGTTAATTTTCTTGTTAATTGAGCACACGAGTATTTAAAGTATATCAGGAATTCAATCCGTGAATTCCATTTGGCACTTTAAATATCTTCAAGAATCTAACTATGAAGATAGGAAGATCTTAATAGGAATTCGTCTTTGTTTCTTAAAAAGAAATGAGTATTTAAGAATTTCGGGGAGATCATAAGTGATCATAAAAATGGCAGAACCACACGAGCAGTTTGTCTTATAAGAAACACAGTTCCTTGGTGTTGGCATCGTGGGGTTGTATCAACCATACACACGAACATAACAGTTTCACAAAATAAAATTGAAACAACAAATCTTATTTATATAACAACTGAATTGTTCCAACGTCAAAAGATAGCAAACAAAGGAATACAAAAGTTTAATTGTTCACTACTGCATCGTTGTTCGCGTTTGCCTCATTAATGTTAAACACTCATCCACGTGCTGGATTTGCGTTAACAAGTCTTGGGCAATTGTTTCTGTAGTGAGTAAGGTCACCACAGTTATAACACGACCCAGGTGGGAACCGTGCTTGAACAACAGCAGGATTTGCATAACGGCAGGTATCGACCAAATGTCCCAATCGCCCACAGTGGGTACATTTGTGACACTGCACTTGCTCCAGATGTTGACGGTTGCATTTGTTGCACAAGGGTGAGGTACCAACATTTGTGTCACACCAAAGACAATAGCTTTTCCACCAAATGGAAGTTCTGAATTTCGTGAATCACACACACTCAAAACATCCTTCATTGTACGATCAAGAGCCTCGAAAGCATGTTTGTGTACCATCGGTGCCTCATCCCAAATAATCAACTTGGATTCGTTTAGAAGATTAGCGACTTCAGTATTAGGCTTGATATGGCATACCGAATCTTCATTGAGATTAATTGGAATATGAAATCGTGAGTGAGCAGTACGACCTCGTGATAACAACAAAGATGCAATACCACTTGAAGCAACATTAATAACAATCTATCCATTGCATCTAATGGAAGCACCTAAAGTTTTCCATAGAAAGGTCTTACCTGTACCACCATAACCGTACACAAAAAACACACCACCATTCCCACTTCGAACAACATCCATAATTTCATTATACACTGCTCTTTGATCATCATTTAAAGAGCTGTGAAGATTATTGAACTCAGCCCTAAGTTCATCCGTGTCAAAAGAAAGCTCCTCGTTTATCAGACGGTTGCTCTCGGACATTAGATAGTCATCATCAGGATAAGGCATTGGTGGGAACCTGTGCAAGCTGGATCCATTACGAAGAAGAAATTTTTCTATTTTGGACAACGTTATATTCTTTAAACGTTCTTCTGAAACAACGAATCCTACAATGAAAACGAAAAATATTTAATATAACGAACCAATTTGTTAATATAACATCACAAAATATAACAAAAGACTGAAAAACATACCCCTCATGCCAGTATCCTTCCGCATATTGTATAAAATGTCCTCGGACAATAGCTCCCACGTTTTCTCCCAAACAACTTCAGGTCTTGAAAGCGTATTAGACAATAGTAGTGTTCCAAACAAAGAATGTAGATAATGACTGTTTCCAGTGAAACTGGATTCTTTAATACACTCGATATATTCATTGTCATCATCTAACAGGCCACGTGCATAACACGCATCCATAAAAGTAGGATAAATAACACCATCATATGTTCCGATTTCTTCAAATGATCGTGGTCCTTTAACCATAGTAAGAAGAATTCTTAGGTAATAAGCCTCACCAAGAGAAGGAGACGAAGAATAAATTGTCCCAATAACAACATAATTTTGGCGTGGCTGCCAGCAACGATCTTTTAACTTCCACACATACTTTGAAGGAAACTCAACATAAGTAAGTTTTCTTGCTTCAGGCTTAGAATTGTTCATCTTCATCCATTCTAAGAAAATTGAGGAATTTACTTGAGGTTTGTTTAGGACATCCTCAATATCGTCGTCACCACTAAATACAACATTTTGTTGTCCTGGAAGATGAATGGGTAATATCATAACAGAAGGATACCTATAATGAACATCATTGGCAAATATTCTCCAGCTGGCTTCACATGCGGAAACATATCTAGCTTCGTAATATTTTTTAAATTCATCTTTTGGGATCTCCTCATCGGGACCTCTGTCTGATTCAAAAACAGCAACAGTGGCTCTATCAGGTCCTTTATTAATGTATTTAAACAAATACTTAATTGAACCAACCTGATTGCACCACTCCACGTTGATGTGCGCCTGATATCTTTTAAGAAGCTTTTTGTCGTATGGAACTACACTCCTATTGTCCAACGTAACACTCTTCTTCACAACCGTGTGACCATAATCTCTTATCCTATAAATGGGAAATCCATCAGAATCAATGGAAGTGGATTCCAAAAACCTCTTTGGAAAATTCTTAGAACAACGGTTCCCAATCATGCATGGACATTTCATGTTGGCATGTCTGCAAGGACCATGAATCATAAAGTCACTCACAAGAGAATACAATTCAGGATCCTCGTTTTTATCAGGAATTTCAGCTGAGATAAATGGATCAATGTGTTCAACTGTAGGAAGCTTATGGTCAGCTTTCATAAATAAGCAAATATGCGCATGTGGCAAACCACGCTTTTGAAACTCAACAGTGTAAACAACTACAGAAAAAAAAAGATTACTAACGATTAGTAAAGTATAGTAAATAAAATGTATGGGAACACCAATAAATTGTATAAATTGAAAGTGGGTGTAAATAAACAGCATTGACATACCTGCATTAATATCGCCAAATATTTTTCTTTGCTTCATATCTTTTATCAGTTCATCAAGTTTCATCTTAAACAATCGACAAAGTATGTCAGGTCCGTCTTCTGGCTTAACTGAACATGTGATTGTGATAAAGAAATCAGGATACCCATACATCCTACATAACGCCATATCATCCAAGTAGTTTTGCATCATGTAGCGAGAACCACCAGTAAACGATGACGGTAATATAACAGGTTGTCTTGTATGACTCAAATCACTCTGACCAACCTCTTGAACATTTTTAAGACTGTTAAGCGACTCAGATCTTAGTTTTATTTGCTGAAAACGTATGTAGTTTAGCCTCTTACTTTCAATCCTTGTGTAGGCATCGACTAAAAACTGCTGAAACAACCTTCTTGCATTAAGAATTAGAGAAAACTTGTTCTGTCTATCCTGAATTCTATAAGAAAAAAATTCCCTCATTGTACAACTTGGTCTTGTCTTCTTTGTGTTAGGACCAAAATCCCTATGAGGAATGTTAATCCTATAGCCATCGTCTCCGTACGGAAAAAGAATTGGATACTGTAGAGCAAGGTAAGAAGGATGTAACTCGCTAATACGCTTAAGGACTCCTGAACGCTTTTCGACAATAATATCACGACTTTCTATCTTGAGATCAGTTTCATCAACTATTAAAGCAGCAACTTCGAAACACGTAGGTAAATTGTAAGTCCTACCGTCCCGATCTATCTGTGAGATTATCCGAAGCTTAAGGGAAACATTAGGATTCTCATGGAGATGGTCTCGTACCATCCTGTAAGTTTTTACCAACATATTTGTAGAATCTAACATGTTGGTAAGAAACTTTATAAATTTAACATCAAGTTCCTTTGCCCTTAAAGATGCTTTGCTTGAAGAATCACTGTAAGAAAATGATACGTTTTTAATTACAGTTTTAAACATTGAAATGAAAAAAAAAGTATTCTATGTTGTAACGTAATATTAAGATACGTAACAAAAAAAATACATACCCAAATAACAACTCTCTATTAGAAAGCTCATTCTCAGAATCATAGATATAAAGTTGTGAAAATTTTGGCTGCTCTCGGTGCTTAGGAAGAAGACTACCCATACTATGTGCATTCTGACCGCTGATTCTATAAACAAATGGAGCATTACCTTTGTTTATTTTAGTATCTACTTTTCCTCCCATTGAAGTAAAGGAAAACATAGAATTGTAACGTCTTATGTTCTTTAAGAAAAACTTGCTTTTCGAATCTAAACAGTGAAAAAGCATCTGATAAGATGGATCAGAATCTTTATATTCAGGCAAGTCAACTTTACCATATCCACAACATAAGCTATATGTTTGCTTTTGAAGTGTAATCCGACCATTTCCACCTTCGGTTGGCCATAACTTTGCAAAGCATAAACCACACGTAAGAGATTGGTCACCATGGTCAACGTAATCTGAACATTTAACACAAATTGAATAATTAAGTAGGTAAAATAAAATATGAAACAACAATGAATAACATTAATCAGTTACCTTTAGATACGCCTTTGGTGGCGTCTACCACAACCTCGTGAACATGATTTTCATCATTAGAATCAACAGCAGCCATTGGTATAGGTTCTAATTCAATTGGTTTATGAATAAGTCTACGCTTTCCAGAAGACATCTTTTTTAGCGAGCTAAATTCCGAGGCCGAAGATGATGTGTTACGTTTATTCGTTATTCTGGGATTAAGAGAATAGCAGTCATTCAATGGTAAAGTTGATGAGCTTGCAATATTATCCGAATAACAAAGAAAAAATAATTTTTCGTTAAGTATATGAATTATACAATTAAAAAATGTATGTAACAATATAATTATAAAATTTACCAGGTGATATACGATTCAAAGAAGACATAGCATTAGAAAAAATGTGGTACACTTGGAACTTGCGAACGTATGTTTGAAATACACGAAGCTGGTGTTACGTTTTCTTTGTTTGCCCTCGTGGTACGTCGTATTGATGTAGAAGAATCTTGCAAAACATTTGTCTTTCTATTCTGATTTGAAAATGCTCCAGATGAATAAGCTACATTTATCGAAGAATTAAAATTATTGCCTAATCCAAAAAAACAGAAACATTTTAATATACAAATAAGTATTTAAAAAATAATTTGTTCACATATTTTATGTATTAAAAACAAACAAAATGTGAAACATCACCAAGTAGTAACTGTTTGTTTTCCGTTTACAAAGCTGGAATTATGTTTTCTATGTTTGCAAACGGTGTACGGTTGGGTGTTGTATACTGATCTTGTAGTACATTTCCGTTCTTCTTCAAAGTAGAAGTTATAATAATGGAAGATCTTACATTAACGGACGAATTTAAATGATTACCTAATAACATATAAACAATCATTATATAATAAGTAATATAACCGAACTGGAGTTGACGAACTAAATTAATAATGTCAAATTCGTGACATTATCTAACATAAAAGTAAACTTACTTGTCCGTATAACAGTTGAAGATTGGGTAGGAAAGGTTGGGCTTGACAAATTGGGAGTTAAATTCTCTTTGTTATTTAAATTCAATCGTGTTGATGATGAAGACGTCGAACCACCACTTTTAGAAATGAATTTTCTAGTAATCCTTGATCTCTTACTATCAAGGTATAGTTTTCTTAACTTGCGCCTGTGTTTAGCCTCAACAGCTGTAATATTAAAATAGAAAAAGGAATAAAATTTTACATATGTAACAGTAACCATTAAAAATCATACAATAGTTATAAAATTACCTTCTTTATTGACCAAAATGTGAAATCTATAACTTAAATATGATTATATATATTAAAAACATATATGCATAGAAAAATGATAGAAAATTTACCTCTAACAAAATAATCCGGAAGTGCTGTTGATTTTGATTTCTTATTATCAAGATATAGTTTTCTTAACCAACGTCTATACTTAGCTTCGTCAACTACAATGAAAAAAAAAAGTAAAGAAGTAGAAAGAAATATACAATTTAGAACAATATTGAATCACCGTTCATAATGCAGGACGATGTAGTTGTTAAACATAAAACGTTTTCGAAAAAAATTGAATACTATTTACAATGTTTGAGATAAAAGAAAAAAAAAAC
This sequence comes from Helianthus tuberosus, assembly GCA_030545235.1. Taxonomy (NCBI): domain Eukaryota; kingdom Viridiplantae; phylum Streptophyta; class Magnoliopsida; order Asterales; family Asteraceae; genus Helianthus; species Helianthus tuberosus. Next base: position 73,948,732 of record CM060450.1, read on the forward strand.
ACTTACAATTATTAGCGAAGCGAAGGTGTGGACGTTGAGAAGAATATGAAGTAACTTGTTCAAATGTATTATGCATTTTTTAACCACCGAAAAGAACTACAACAAAAAATAAATAGCTTTACAATGAAAAACAAACATGTAAATAAATAAAATTATAACGAATTACATAAAAACTTACTGGAAATGTAAAGAGTGATGAAAAAAATTTCTTCCACCGTAGAAGGAAGTTAAGAATGCGAATTCAAATAACCTTGAAGATGTTTGAAAGTCTGTGAAGTATTTGTATTTATAGACCTAAGGAATAAGTTATTTATGGAATTAATAATATAGATTACTAAAATGAATTGCAATCAAATTAATGACATTAAATATGAAAACAATCTTATATTTATTAGTTTCGAAAAGAGTTAATTACATAGTTAGTCCCCATGGTTTGCACAAAATAACATACTTAGGTACTAATAGTTTAAAATCACCTTCTAGGGTATTAACTTTTCTTTTTGTAACGTTTGGAGGTATTAACTTCTAGGGTATTAACATAGTAAATCCTTGTGGTTTGCATAAAATAACATATTTAGGTACTAATAGAATGTGATTTTAAACCTAGATATAATGTTAATACCTCCAAACGTTACAAAATGAAAAGTTAATACCCTAGAATGTGATTTTAAACTATTAGTACATAAGTATGTTACTTTGTACAAACCACTGGGACTAACTATGTAATTAACTCGTTTCGAAAATTAAAGATAGTGTGTGATGACTAAAATCGAATTGCTAAAAATATGATTTTTCTAAAAATAACTTTAGAAATAAAACTGAATATTAAAAAATGACATAATTACGATATTTCTTAAAATAACTTTAGAATTGTAACTGAATAGTAAATAATATTTAACCACAAATGGTTAATGTTCAGTTCATGAAAAGTACTTAAGTAAGGTGAAAAGTAATATTTAATTTATTATTTTGTTATTTTTATATTATCGCATGATTACATTACAAAAAAAAAAAGTAATAAACGTAGTCTCATAAAATAAGGAATATAACCAAACATGATTCCCAACCAAAAATATTATAGGATAACTCAAAATGTCATAATATATAAGCAAAACATAAAATGTCTTGAAACATCAAAAAGTCATACCAACAAAATAAAATTCCAATAGTCAAATACCAAATAAAAGTTTTTTATTATAACCACCATTTGCCATATCTCCTTTATCAATTCTTGCTTACATCTTCGTCAAGATCATTCTTCTCAAAACACATGCGAGGCTTACTTGCTGACGACCCCAATCCCTCTTCAATCAAATAAGCATCATCAAGGTTACGCTTCATATCAGAAGATGATTGCTTCAAGTCACCCACGTAATCCTTTGAAATAGGTGTGGTGTTATCACCAGTGTAAGAATCAGCATCCTTAAAAAAATAAAAAAAGTATAATAACACAACTATTAAAAGTATATGTAAGTTTATTTTTTAACTTATACCTTAGAGCATTCACCACCAGCAGTTTGGAACTCAGACTGACTCATACCAAAAGAATCAGAGACATCAAGCTGTAAAAAAATGGAAGGCAAAAGACAATTAGTTCAACATATTTTAAAGGGTTTTTAAAGTGCAAATATATATTAATAAAACAATCGCTTACTTGGTCAATTTTAAATTTTTTGTTTGCTTATCCAAGATGTCATCATCAGTGGTAACAACGGATATTCCATAATTCTCCACACCATTGACAATATTAAAGTCAGTTACTTTAATCACGAAAGCACACTTTAGGTTAACCAACGATTCAAATTCAACTGGATATTCTCTTGGAATCTCATTTGTCTTCAGTAACTATATTAAAAAAAATATATATAATGTGTCGTTAGAATAAATACATAAAAATTTAATTTAATTATATATAAAGTATAACTAAATATAACCTCGTCCTGAATTTCTATAAGTTCCTTTGCACTTTTCCCAACAAACTTCAACGCCTCATGGTCAAACAATGTAAGTGTCACCGTACTGGTTGAATCTTGAACCCGAATAGGTAATTTAAGCCTTTAAAATAGTATTTAAATAATTAACAAACATACACGAATAGATAATATAAACGACCTACGTTGTTGAATGAACAATAATTAGAATTATGAATAACAAACACTTTACCTGGACAGCGGGAAGACTTCTTTTCCATTACAATCCTTGTTAGAACATTGATACAACTTCTCATCTCTAACATCACTTGTTCCATCATCCTTATCATAGGTTTCAAACTTTTGCTCAACTTTGGACTTGCAATAGTTACACCCATCATAATACCACATCTTATCTGAAACGATTGCTACGATAGTTCCAACAACAACCACTTTCTTTGGCTGTTTATATAATAAAAGAAAAAAAATTCATTAAAATTTTGTAAAAAATTGAAATATAAAACATGAAATGTTAAGGAAAATAACCTCTATGATCGAGCTAAGATAAGAAATTGGTGAAAAAACATCGTTGTTTAAAAATTCATCTTCCACAGAACACATCATATATGACCCAGCATGGCTACTTGACTCAGTTGAAGCAGCAAGTTTTGAAAGAAACCTACAAAACAGTTTCAAAAAAAAAATTTGTTTAATTAAGAAAAAATACAAACAATACGTAAAGTTGATAAAATTTAAATAATATGTTTAAATAATAAGACTCACTTTTGCTTGAACAATAGCATCTCATCAAAATTGTCGTTAATGAAAAGTCGTGAACCATCAAAGTTATTAGAAAATCCCCATTTACCTATTTTTAGGTAAAATAAATTAAACAATAAATAAAATATATATAAAGTAACAACATCTATATTCATTGTTTGGTATAAATTCTGTTATGAGTTAAATACCTTTGTATGTCTTAACAGCACCAAAATGGACAACAACGACAACATGTGCTTCACGCTTTTCGCTATCCATGTAAGAATACATGTCCTTAGCGTAATCATCCCAAAGGGTTAAATCGATCTAAACATCTCTACAATAGAATATAAGAAAAAATATAAGTTTAACAACATTTTGTAAAATTTAAAGAATAATATGGGAAAAAAAATAAACACAATTTATAAAATATATTACTCAAGATCTTGAAGCTTAAGATTGAGGCGTTTCCCTTTACTACCATCCTTTTTGTTAGTCTCCTCGATCTTATAACAAATAACAACATAACCAATGAAATCTAACAAAAAAAGAAAAATAGATGTCAGCATATATAGCAACATAAAAAAACAATAAAAACCGCAAACAAATAGTATGGTATATAAAGTTTGTAAATAAAAACTCACATACCTACTATCGTACCCTCTTTTATTTTATGTGAAAGAACAGCATTAAAATCAACATAATTGAAAACGTACTGCGGACCTTCCCATTTGTTGCACTTTTCCACAAACGTATGATAGTAAAAAGATAGCTTCTGATTGTTAGGAACAATCTTGAAAGATGCAGTGTTCGCAGCAAGAGATGGCCGTTTTATGATAAGGCATTCATCAACATTAAGATGTCGCTCAAACTTTGAAAATAGCTTATGCAAGCAAGAAGCTTGAATCTTCGTACCCTGTGGGTAAATAAAGAATAACATGCAAAGGATATGTTAAAATGCACTCAAAATCAGTATAATTAAAACAAAAAATTTTCCCATGGTGTTATAAATATGTAAGAAACATAATGCAAATAAGAAAAAAATTTCAATAAAAAATTTACCATTTCATCCATCAGTATCATATCAATACGATACGTCTCTCTTTCATTGCCTCTCATCTTCTTCATCCACAGACTAACAATTTTCACCTTGATAGTGTAGTTTGTGCTAAGAGTATCGATATCGTTCAGCAAGGTGATGTGACTTTCGTTTTCCATAGTAACTACGTAGAAATCAAATAAATTAATAAACTGTGGAAAAAAATAGTTTGACTTAAAAAGAAAAAATAGTTCACCTATTGAATGAACGTAAACAAAGAGATTTTTTTTTGAAATTGAATAATGATGGAATAATAAATGATCTATTTATATCAAATTATAAAAATTAATATTTTTAGTAATATATTATGAATATTTCTTATCAAAATAAACCTCCTTTTTAAAATACAATAATTAAGGAAACGGTATAATTTATAATTAGATAAAACGAATTAACATAAATACAAATTTGTAAAAACAGAAACTGTATATAGATCCGCAATAATCATATTCATTAAAAAATTCGGGTTGACTTTACAAATTTAAATATTATTTACAATTATTAAAATTTTATATATTTTACATATTTTCTCTCTCTATATATAGAGATATAAAAAATATATAAAATAAATAAAACATAAAGTGAGGAAAATTACGGCAATTTTAAATCTATATCTATAAAAAATATACATATAAAGATTAAAATCAAATTAAACATGCAAGATACATTAAAATTATTAGTCTACAAAAATTAGATTCCATATTACGTAAAATTGCTTGTAAATTGTTAAACAAATCAATTTTAGTATCATACTTTTATATTATATAAAAAAAAGAGTTCAAATAATGTTTACCATATTTTTGTTTAAAAATCGATAGAAAAAATAACAAAATATATGTATCTAAATCAATTATTACTATTTCCTTTTTAGTTTGACATAGATGAAATTTTCAAAATATATATTATGTTAATAAAAAATATACATTTAAAAAACCTAATTGAAAATAAAAAAGATTACATAAAACAATTAACATTATTTCAGTATCTGTTTGGAATAGGTGAAGAAATAGTATATGACATGTTAACTGTTACAGTATCAGTTCGAATGGTTGAGTGTGTGAATCAATCTCATAACCAAAAAAACTTTTTGATGTGGAAATAAAGAAGACAAATATGAAAAGGAATGTAATACCAAAATGGTGTTATGCATTCAAACCAAGACTAATAGCTATTTATCAGATTTTTCACAGAAAAGCTTTGTTCCAGTACTAACAGTTCAACGGATAACATATACAACTATCCACCTTCAACCATGTCAACAACTACATACTACAAACATAACCGTCTAACCATACTTGACTAATACCCACCACAGAAAAAAAAACTAAAACAACCTACCACATTAACTGTTCAGCCAAAACCAAGCAAAAAAACCACAAATGCCAACAGTCACGCACGGGCTCTTTTCTTTATAGTCTTGTGTACAACTTTCGTCAACACCAAAAGCTGCGAAGACTTGACGCACTTAAAGAAAAGAGTGGCGCCGAACCGGATGTGATTTGATTTCAAGAAAGATGACCACTTGGTAAAACCATACATGTATCCATCACCAGACTTCTCGGCTCTTGTTTTCATATTACATAGCTCACACCTTAGGTTCTGGATACTAATGTCACGCAAGTTGTCAACAGAAAGACAAAGATCACACGAAACATCAACAGGTAAACGCTGAAAAATGAACAGAACAGATTAATTATTAAATTTATTAATCAAAGAATTTGTAGACATTTAATAAAAAAATTATTATAAACACATCAGAAAGTATACCAGTCTGCTTTCAGCAACTTTTGTGAACTCTAAAAATGAATTGTTTTTCGACCTTTTGACTTTACATTTAGGGCGAACATCAGCCATCGACGTGGTGGATCTGCAAGCCTTACGCTTTGGTTTAACCTAAATATTTAAAATATATAAAATAAGTTTAATAGTTAAAAAGAACTATAATTATTTCATGAATAAAATTTATTAATAAACATTAAACAATGTGTACTTACAAAAAGGTTTTCAGAAGGCTTCGTCACATCAATGTCAACACACTCATTCTTGCTAGGAAAGTTTGAACTCGTACGATACGCGATATTATCAAGATCCATATCAACCTTGCTTTTCCCCTAAAACAAAATAACAACAATATGATAAAGTAAAATACATAATATGATACAAAATAGAATTTACATATTTAAAAAATATAGTAAATTATGTTATTAGTTGATATAAACCTTTGGATGAACAGTTTCATCACCACAAACAACCTTTGACTTCCCTTTCATGTCAAACTTCACAAAAAATCAATAATAAAAAAATAAGAATATCATGAAGTAATTAATAGAATCTATACAATATATCCACAAACTTATAAAAAAATATTATATGACATTGAGAGGTAGCAGACGGAGTATTTTTTAAAGCACCATTCTTTGTATTCCAACCATCCTTGAACTACATAAAATAGAATAGTAGCACAACTAAATAGTATACGTATCTAATAGATATAATAAAATCTGTTAATAATTTGAAGTTATACACTTACCAGGTTCTTAGCATCTTCCATCTCAATTTGAGCAGCTATAAGTCGATCAAAGTTGGAGTCGTCAGTATCCTAAAAATGACATCATAAGTATAAAAAAAACTGTTAAAGAATGTAGTGGTTGTTAAAGTTTGTTAGTATATATTAAAAAATAGTTATATACATTAAAAATAGACTCAAAATTGGAAGTTGAAAGTCACCAACACTATCACCAGAAAGACCTTCTTCAACATGACTTTCGTTAGCCTCTTGCTTCTCCTTGTGTTTAGACTACATACAAACATTCCACGTAAGATAAGAATAAAAATATTGTATTAATAAATAATTAATAATAAAATATATAACACTAACCACAGTCAATAAATCAAATCCTTCATCTCCATAAACAGAATCGTCCAAAACAACTTCAACTTTCTTGAAATATATTTCAGTACCTGTTAACTGATTAAAAATAGATACCTCGAAAGTTTTTGTTAGGACCGGTTTGACACCATACGATTGCGAACCGACCGTTCTACGTGCGGAATCCGTGAACAATCGAGACCGAAACACACAAGATGTAATATAAACGTGATTCTATTTATAAATCTGAAATGTACAAAGAACCTTGAATCACTTGGAGTACTTTCTCTCTCTAGACTCTCTCTCTAGAATCTAAGCTCTCCAAAAGTCAAATGTGCAAAAGTCTAAAATGATTTAGCTTGAAACCTATATATAGTGTGTTGATTTAGCTTGAAATGACACATGCTACTTTCAAGCTAAATCATGATTTAGCTTGAAATGACATATGTCACTTTCAAGGTAAATCATCACTTTCAAGCTAAATTACCTTAAACATACTATTACAAGATACAAGACGAAGTCAATATACATAGTGCACTAACAGACTCCCCCTTGGATATTGACGAAGTCTTCAGTGACTATTCTCTGATACGACACCTTCTTCAGTCTTGATCATTCTGCATCCTCACTCAGATTGTAACATTGTACGCATCCATCACTTTCTTCTTCTATCAGCTTCAGGCTCCCCCTTTCATCAAGCTTCCGTGCTTTGGGATCGATGCCTAGCTTTCCATCTACAAACTCCTCTTTGCTTCAAGCTTGTCTTCAGACTCCCCCTTAGACTCTGCTCTCGGGATCGTAATCTGGACTATCATCTGCAATTTCTCAAACATTTATGAGTAACAGCATTTTGAATTCTCAATCAAATTCTCTAATCCACTCCCCCTATCAACAAGCTTCATAGATTTGGCAATGTTAAAGAATCCAACTCCCTCACAGTTAATCATCCAAGTTCAAGTTAATGACCTTGGAGATATCACAAAATGCTTTTGAATTTTTTATTTTAAATCAAGTATCAAATTAATGAACTTGTTTTATTTTCAGAAACACAATCAACATACTTAGATTTTAAAACTCAACACTCAGACATCAGTTGTCGAAAATAAAGCAGAAATCAAAATCTTTTTGTATTTTCTGAAAACATAAAGCAGTAAAAAATATGTACAAACATATTTACAGACAATATTTTTGTTTGAGTATGCGTCAGAGGATCATATCAGTTTTTGACAAGTCACAAGTACCGTTGAGCTTAGTTACACAGTAAGAATTAAACAATTCACTTAGATTGTCGATATACTGGTCCACTTAAATTTTCATACAAATTTCAACTGATTCAGGATACGAATTAGGTATTTTAAGAACTTAAACTCATTCATGTGTCCCACCTCTTGAATATACTCCCGTATCCAGATCCCAATATTCAGTCTTATAGGCAATTATAACACAAATGATATCTGTAAGGGGTTAATAAATTATGAAGAATCATGAGAGCTCAGGTCAGAACTACCGTTCAGCAGAGAGATCATGACTCAACTTGTAGGTGTGTCCCCTTTAGAGGATCTTTTTTACAACAGCATTGCTAAGCAATTTTATTGTCTTATCATATATGCTGAGGGTGATGCTATGTTTCAAGCATATGCAGAAAGTATTATTCGAGGACTAGGTCAGAACTACCGTTCAGCAGAAGTCCCAGAATAATACCCCAGATATCACTGAGTATAAAAACCTAGTATATCAGATTATGAGACCTTTCAAACGAGATTTCAGGGGTTACCTATATATCCAAGTAGTGTTCCCCACGATATAAGTAAGTTTGAATTTATGTTTATATCCCGAAAAAATTTACTAAATGTATAAAAATCTACCGACACATCCACAGTGAGATCGTTTAATACATTTAAACTTTCCAATTCTTTAGCATACTGTAACTGTCTACTGATGTACTATCATTTCCTCTTTTTACACAAAAACTCAATTTTTGAATTTTATCATGTTTTTGGCTTTTTCAAATTTTCAAATGTTTTTGTATTTTCTAATGACAATTTTTCTCCCCCTAAAATGCAAAATCATATAAAGAAAATTTGACAACCAACACTGATAGCTTTGTCTCGCCATCCATTTTCTGCTTCAAGTGCTCTGATTTGCAGCAAATATAATATACCCCCATGATTTACAACCCATTGATCTTAACAGTTTGAAAACCGTTTTTCAATCTGATGAAAGTAATCATGTTTGTTCAGCCGTGAGGGTTTCGGCGTATTCAATCAACACATATTTTTGTATTTTTGAATATTTGATAAAAATTAAAAACAAACATATTTTAGGTTTTACAAGTTTTTCAATTTTTAGAGTTTTTGAAATATTGTTTATTTATTTACAGAAAACATATAAACTCCCTGTTCAATCAGAACAGGATCCAGCAGCAGCCTCTCCTTGTTGTGCCAGGCTGCTCCAACCTCCATTCTCACAATCTTTGAATTCCATGAGCACCTGCACAAACAAATTACTCAATTACTTGAACAATTTAGCCCAGGTCTGTTGAACCTTAGGCATTTCAACACAATAATTTTCATTCAATGCTGGAAATTCTTTGTTATTTTTCACAAAAACTTTCTCAATTTTAATTTCAACTTTCTCATCTTTTACCAAATCAACATGTTTCTTAACACTCCATGTTTTGGTGTTCCTCTTTTGTAAAAATGTGAAACTTTTTGAACATTTTGATTTTGAACAACAACTGTTGGTTTCCAAAACTCTTGTGGTTTTGTCATATCAACAGATGTTTTCCAACTTTGAGTTGTTCTGACTCTGGGTGTATGAGAATTCCAGATCTGTCTTGAATCAAACCTATACGGGTTTGACTTCCAATTTTAATTCGAAGCAAACTTGTTTGTGTTGTACCTCCAAGTTTGTTTTGAGTCAAATCTGGTGGACCTTTGTCTCATATTCACAGATTTTTGTTTCTCAGCATCAATCTTCTTTTGATCAACATCCACAGGTTTTAGATTAGGACACTTGCGTGCAAGATGTCCTTTTTGATCACATTTGAAACATGTTCTCATGGACACATCTTTGACCTGTGGTTGTTGCTTTCTCTTTATAGCAAAGAACTCATCATTAGACTGTCTCATTTTGAGTTCTTTTTCTTCTACTAAACTGCCTCCTTGAACAAAACTCATTTTTGCTTGAAAATTTGGCATCTCATTTTTGTTTCGATTCTGTTTCTTCTTATAACCCAAACCAGCCTTCATGTTCTTCTTTTTGAAACCAGGTTTGTTATACGAACCTTTACGACTCTTACCAACAAACTTTGAAATCTCAGACTTCTCAATCTCAACCATTTTGAAAACTTTATCAACTTTTTCTGAAATCACATTCTGAATCGGGAAAACAACATCTAAGAACAATTTGTCCGATCCAATCATGGTATAAACCAATCCTTTTGAATCATCATTCAAACTTTCCTCGGATTTTGTATTTTTCAGATAACCATCATGAAGATTTCCTTCATCTTCATCCTGTGATTCATATTTACCTGTAACAACTGACTCTTCTTTCAACACACTTTCAACGACTTTACCTACCACCTCTGAATCATGAGACTCATCAGATTTGGAATAGGTTATGTCAATGTTGTCTGGCAATTGGTCTACCATGTTGAAAGCTTTTTCGACCTTTTCCTCATCATAAAATGCAAATTTTCCCTGTGGTGGAACTTGATGAAACTCTGAACCAATACCTTTCTTGTTCTGCTCAGACTCACCCTCACCCGGTTTTATATTGAAAATTCGTTCAAGCACATATGACGACACATGGTAACTCTTTAACTTGTTGTTATCCTGTTCTAAATCAGCAATCTGTCGCTTCAACTTAGCAACATCCTCAATATAAGAATTAACAACATCTTGTTTTATAGAATACATTCGTTTAAGTTCTTTAGTTGTTTCAGACATATAATTCATTCTAGATTGAGCATATTTCATTTCATCTTTTATTTTATCATATGACTCTTTTGTAATGTGATATGATAATTTCATTGAGTCATATTCCTTTTTCATTTCTTGACAATCAATTTCTTTTTGTTCACATTCATTTGTCATTTTCAAAACATTTTCTTTTAAAACTTCATTTTATTTCTCTAATTTGTTACATTTTTCTGAAAGTTTTTCATCATTTTCTTTAAAAACCTTTTCTTTTTCTAACATCTCTTTGCATTTTTCTTTGAAAATATTTTCTATTTTTGTGAATTCAAGATCTCTTGTTCTGAATTGCTCATCTTTTTCAGTACAAGCTCTGCACGGTTCCATGCATTTCTTGCACTGATCAATCTGTTTCAAGTTTTCAGAATCAAAATTTACCTCAGTGATTGGCACCTCGATGTTTTCAGCAACCTCTGTCTGCTTTTCTTCAACACCAACTTCATCACCAACATTATCATTCTCATTCTTTTCTTCATTTTCTTCTTTCTTCACCTCTTCTTCAATCTACTGTTCTTCAGTAACAGCTTTCTCAACCTCTTCATTTTCAACAACATCTTCACTATTAATTTCCTTCACAGCTTCAGCTTCAACAATTTCTGTTTTAACTTCTTCAGCATCTTTCTTCAGATTTTTCACCATTTCTTCAACATTCTTCTTCATCCTCTCCTCATCCCTTTTTCTTAGACACGATAACATAGCATATCTAATCTCCTTTTCAAATCTCTTAGCGTATGTGTCATCTTTCAATACATTTCTATAGTATTCAGCTCTCAACGGGACTTTGAGAAGAACATCATCGAAGATTATGTCTTTCTTGGGAACAACCGGTTCTCCTTCTCTGTTATAATAGCATTCTCTCTTTTTATCCCATCTTTTGCTACCAACAGCCATCTCATACTCCTCCTGCATGTCATCCATTCTGTTGTAGACCACGTTTCTTTCTCTGTAAGTCTTCTCACTCAAGATCTCTTCTCGAGTTTTCTCTTTGATCTCAACTTTTTCTTCACTGATTTCAGCAGTATCTTTGTCTTTGTTTTCATCTTGAATCTTAGCAACAAAAACAAACTTTCTTTCTTCTGTCATAGCTCTCCCTTGAGCTGTTTTACGAACATTCTCTAAACGATCTTCTTCTGGACAAACTGTGCTCCAGTCAAATCCTTCATCAGGATAGATTACTGCATATGCTCTTGATTTTTCTCTCGGCTTATCTTCAATCAACTTTGGTTCTTCTCTGCTTCGATGGTAAATCGCCTTTCGATAATAATCATCGTTGAAAGGACGTTCACTTCCTTCAACAACTTCAGAGTTTCTGCATTCTCTTTTGAAATGACCCTTTTGCTTGCATTTGAAGCAGGTCACTTTGGATTTGTCGAATCCAAGCTTTGTTGAAGCACCTCCAAGCGATTGTTTCCCGGTAATCTCCATATACCTCTGAGCTCTTCGGATACAACTAGCTAAACACCAACGGATGTCAATGAGCTCCATCTCTTCCGGATCAATCTGGTCGTAGTCTTCTTTGGTCAATTCAGAATTTCCAATTTTTCCAGCTACTAGACCTTCATATGACTCCAGAACAGATGCAAGGAAACTCATTTGCTGCTTCGCTGCATTTATGCTCATTGCAGGAGAATTCTTCAGTTTAAGAGCAATGTTGCACAGAATTTCTTCAGAATCATCAGAATTCGTCTTTGAAGATGAATGATATCCAGAATGATGACTTGTTGACATTGTTGATGGTTCTTTCATCTTTTCACCACTAAATGCTGTTTTTGGTGAACCAACGCCTTTATCAGAAAGCACACTGCTTTTATAGTACAAGCCAACGTTCTGTTGATGTGAAGAATCAGTCATCTTGTTTTGCTTTTGTAGCTCCAGATCATGACTTTCAATCTTTTCAAACAAAGCATCAAGAGTAATTTTATCAAACAAAGCATCATTTTTCAAAATAAAAACAAACGTTTGCCACTGATCAGCTCATGGTAACGCTTCAATCACTTTGTCTATCAATTCCTCTCTTGTTTTATTTATCTCTAATCTTTCCAATTCAATTTTAAGATGACAGAATCTCTCAATCATTTGCCTCACCGACTCTCCTTTTATGTTATCAAACAGATCAAATTCTTTCTTTAATAAAGCGATTTTGTTCTTTTTAATCTGTTTACCCCCTTCAGCTTTAACACGTAAAGCTTCCCAGACAGACTTAGATGACCCATCATGAGTTAGTAAAGCAAAAATATCATTTCTGATTGCTGACTGGATCAATGCTATCATTCTCTGTTCAGCTCCGTATTCAGCTTTATCTTCTCTGGAAAACTTCTTGAACACAAGATCTTCGCCTTTATCGTCTTTTGTTTTTTCATACCCATACTCCAAGCAAAACCAGCTTTCATGAGCATACGCTTTCGCCCAGTTGATGAAACGTTCTTTCCACCAGGTATAATCCTCAATGCTATCAAGAGTTGGTGGCTTTGAGTGAGTTCCATAAAAATTATCATGCTTGATGTTCTCATTTAGCACCTTAGAAATGGTTTTTGGTGTAATATTTGTAACCTCAGACGATTCGGTTGCGAACGCGTTGTAAAACGTATTGAAAAATTCCTCAGCCATGATGCAAACCTGACAATCACAAGAAAACAAACAAATACAATCAGTAAACACAATATCAAATATCCTGAAACACACTGATACACAGTTGACGTGGAATAATCTCGACACGAAATTTCACTTTTCAAGCGAAATAGAAAATTCAATCGAAATCACTTTGTTGAACTGTTGAAGCGAAATCAACTTTTGACCAGTTGAAGCGAAATCAACTATTGACCAGTTGAAGCGAAATCAACTGTTGATAACTTCAAGCGAAATCCCAAGATGATGATTTGAAGCGAAAACAAATCTGTTCTGTTTCAAGCGAAATCAAGTCTCTGATGTTTCAAGCGAAATCAAGACTCTGATGTTTCAAGCGAAATCAATACTCTGATGTTTCAAGCGAAATCAAGACTCTGATGTTTCAAGCGAAATCAATACTCTGATGTTTCAAGCGAAATCAATACTCTGATGTTTCAAGCAAAATCAAGACTCTGATGTTTCAAGCGAAATCAATACTCTGATGTTTCAAGCGAAATCAATATTATGCTGTTTCAAGCGAAATCTGATCTAAAAATTATACTCAAGCGAAATCTTCAATATTCAAGCAAAATCCAACAACTTTTTCAAGCGAAATCCTTAAAATACTCAAGCGAAATCTGACTGATAAGGATTTCGCTTGAATTTCAAGCGAAATCTTGCTGATTAGTTACGAAGTCGGACACACAAACTTGAAAATCTCCTAAACGACACCGAATTTGAATCTGAAACTTTGCAGGATTGTAGATCAACTATTTTCGCCCAATATACTAAAAAATCATCCAATTCGGACCGTAAAATCACGTTCAATTTGACTAAAAACCGTATAAAACGTGAAAGAATAAGTAGATGATGAAGAAATGATGCAATTCAGATCTGAAAACGCTGTAATCTGGTACGAATCTTGTTGTTTGATCAACGCAATCGAGGTCCTGCTCTGATACCACTTGTTAGGACCGGTTTGACACCATACGATTGCGAACCGACCGTTCTACGTGCGGAATCCGTGAACAATCGAGACCGAAACACACAAGATGTAATATAAACGTGATTCTATTTATAAATCTGAAATGTACAAAGAACCTTGAATCACTTGGAGTACTTTCTCTCTCTAGACTCTCTCTCTAGAATCTAAGCTCTCCAAAAGTCAAATGTGCAAAAGTCTAAAATGATTTAGCTTGAAACCTATATATAGTGTGTTGATTTAGCTTGAAATGACACATGCTACTTTAATCATGATTTAGCTTGAAATGACATATGTCACTTTCAAGGTAAATCATCACTTTCAAGCTAAATTACCTTAAACATACTATTACAAGATACAAGACGAAGTCAATATACATAGTGCACTAACAGTTTTATATCCAATACTCATAAACAACATAGTAGAGCGGGTATCTAACGAAAGATCGTGAATTAGCTTAGAGAAACCATCAGTGAAGGCACTTCTGTCGGGCCATCCCTCCATCTTAACATTCCAATACCTATTTCCAACATACAGAGTTGCCTCACCACCTTTAAAACTTTTCCCGTAAAAATCTTTCCAGAATTTGTCAGCCAGAAACTGAAAATTATTTACAAAATAACATAAAGAAACCGAATAAAAAAGGAAACTTTTATAAAACAGAGTTATTAGATTATACATATGACTTACAATAAAGGTATCATCAAGAGCAACATTAGAGATGAAGGAGTTCTCAAAAACGCATGATTTAAATAGAGAAACATAAAATGTCGATGTTCCAATAGCCTTGACCAATAGATAATCATTCTTTTTGAGACCAGAATCTTTAACGAATTTGCTGAATCCATCACCTAAGACAGGTACCGAAACACTTCTTTTAAGTCTAACGACCCATGATAAGTCATCATCAATAAGTTCAATACATTGACCATATGGAACTGATCCTCCCCACAATAAGCTTGAAAAATCATAAGGTATTTCCTATGAATCGAAACAAAAAACATAAAAGCTTGAATAAATTATTGTCTGTTGAAAAAATGAAAACGAAAGAAACATACCAAAAATATAGGATCATCTTCATCAATCAACTTTAAAAACGAAGGAGATTTGTTTTTAGGATCCATAACTGCAAAGGAAGTAAGCAATTTAAAAAAAAAATGTAATGGTAACAAATTTATAGAAACAATGTCTAATTACAGAAACATGTTTAAAAAGAAATTAAAGGTATCTTTAAACCTGTTTAAAAAGAAATTATGCATAAACAGAAATTCAATAACAAATAATAACTAACCTGTTTTGGTAGACGAACAATCCGAGTCCGAATTTCAAAAAAGATTGAGGGTTCACCATGGGAAAATACAAAACATAAATCATTCAGAACATATATTAATAAGTAAAAAAAAATTAATGAAAAGAAAGGATAAAAATACATATTACAAACTTAGAAAAGATAAAACAACTATAACACTTAACTAACCTCTTTTGTTTGACGAATTATCGGAGTCCGAAATCAGATCTAAAGAAATTAGAACGAAGAAAAAGTTATTACAAATCAGAACAAAGAAAAAGTTATTAGAAATCGAAAGAAAGAAAAAGAAAAAGCTTGATTGGTTCTACAGATATCAGAACAAAGAAAAAGTTATTAGAAATCGAAAGAATCTTTATAAAATGAACTTTATATACAATCGAATAACAGAAATAACAATATACCTTTAATTTCTTTGATCAGATCTACAGAAATCAGAACAAAAATGGTTTATAGCAATCGAAACAATATTTATAAAAACAAATTTGTATAAAACAATCGAATAACAGAAATAACAACATACCTTTAATTTCTTTGATCGGATCTATGGAAATCAGAACAAAAAATGGTTTTTAGCAATCGAAACAGTATTTATAAAAACAACTTTGTATAATACAATCGAATAACATAAATAACAACATACTTTTATTCTATTTGATCGGATCTACAGAAATGAGAAACCAAATGGTTTTTAGCAATCGAAACAATCTTTATAAAAACAACTTTCTATATACAATAACATAAATAACGCAGATCTAGGTTCGATTAGGTATATTTACCTTTGATCTTGATAAAATCTTGAAGATCTGATGAGATGATGAACAATTGTAGAAGAAAAAGAAGATAGAGAAGGGAGATTCGGTAGGTATGATTTGGGTGACAATGATTTACCTAATTTATGTGATCCGAATGACATACCCAATTGTATTTGAAAATGTTAAGACCGGAGGCTCTCGTGATTGTGCTTGTTTGTATAAATTGAACAAATCAACAGAAATGAACAGAGTTTAAGTGCAGCGGAAATGAAAACAAACTTTGTAAACACAATCAAGGAGAGAAACAGTTTTGATAAGCACATACATTTCATTGAGTCGAAGGATTTACAATACAAATCAAAAGTTTATCAACATGCTTACAAAACTAAACTCCCCCTCAGCCTGATACTCCAATGGTTGGTTGTACAAGATGAAAGGATTGAATTGAGGAGAAGAACTCACTCAAAACGATCAAATGTAACAGTACAGAGTACTGCTCCATTTATAGACAAGCCAAACCACTGAGGCATCTCAGCTGACGTCACCTTGAAAGCGACGTCTAACAGCCTAACAACCTGTAACAACTCTTCTTATACAAACACTGCTAAACCTAACCACTGACTATGTATAAAACAGATGACAAGCTAAACTACTGTTCTCTTTTTACATCAGTGCTTTCCTCAAGGTTGATCAGTCCTTGATTGGGCAGTGCTTTGTCATCAGTAGATTGTACCAACAGTGTTTACTTCTCAGCAGTCTTCTAGGCTTCATCAGTAGTTAGAAGAACAACAGCTATTGTATGCGGACAGGGGATAGAGGACCATCAGATGTTATAATCACTTTCAAGGGAGAAGACTTAGTGTAAACAGCTGCATATTGTGAATCCACTGTTGTGAACCAGTTTTGGCTTTCATTATCTGTTCCTCTGGTAGGGTTCAATCCCAACAATCTCCCCCTGGAACAGATAATGCCAAGACACTTCATTATTTTGGATCTTTATTCCTCATCAGAAGTTCACTAGCTTATCTTTTAAATTCTTCTTCAAAATCTTTGGAACTTGTGTCATCCTCATCCCTGCACAATGAAAGTTCAAGGAGATCCTGCAAATCTTCAACACTTAGGCCTAATGCTTCTTTCCTTGATATGTAATTCATTTCACCATTGGATTTGACCAGGGTCAATACATGGGTCTTTTGATCAGAGAGCCACTTTAGTATTTTTAATCCCAATGGGTTTCTTAGGAGAGATTTATTTGCTGATGAGCTTGGAGATTTTGGCCTTGAGAAAAATTGTAAAGCAGTATCCTGAACTTCAGACATTCGTTTAAAAGCCTCTTCTATGACTTCATTTGCTGCAGCTATGTCTTCTGCAGCTTCTTGTTCAATCAGCTCTTGCCTTTTTCTTTGTTCAAGTTCAGTGTCTGAGATATCTGCTGCAGGTTTGGTTAATACCTTTTTGACAAGGTTTTGAAGGCTCACTGAGCTCTCTTCTTTTAGATCCATTTTATTGATGGCTTCTGTGAAGTACTCAGCTTCCTTTTCTTTTTCGTCTTCACTGGTCAGCAATTTTCCTTTTTCTTGGTTTGCCACAAGGATAGAGTTATCTGCTGATGTGAGCAGTGTTTTAAGAGCATCAATCTGCTGTTCTAGCTTTTTGTAGTCAGGCTTCTTAGAAGTGTCTGAGACTGTTATCCTTCTTTTCTTAAGCCTTTCATAAGCTTCGTCGGTATACTGCTTTGTCCATTTTGCTATGACTTCAGCAGTATCCACCTTAGCATCCACCAGCTCTTGCTTCTTTCTTTTATACTCAGATGTAAGATCAGCAATGAGCTTTTTATATTTGTTCCAATTTGGAGCTGTCTTCTTCTTTCTTGGATCATTTTTAATCCTTTCAATCCTGTTTGCCTCATGCTTTAAAGCAACCATCGGCCATTCTTCAAATTGGTTTTCTTCAGCTTGAAAGAATTTTTCTTTCATGATGTATGCAAGATAACTTTTTCTCATTTCTTTTCGTTGATCTGCTTTTTCTTTGCTCAGATCTTGTGCATAGTTTTCTATCAGCTTGACTTTTGTGAGCAAAAATTCCAATTTTTCAGAAATGGCTTCATCACCTTGATCTTTGCATTCAAGTTTAGCTCTGATCTTTGCTTGCCTTGCATTCATCTCGAGATATTCATCCATGTTTTCTGGGACTATGAAGCCAATGAGAGAAGGAAATCTTTTTTTTGAAGGATCTTCCTCGGTGTAAAATTGTCTCATCTCATTTTTCACAGCTTCTAGTTCCAGTGGATATTTAGCAGCAACATGATCATATTTTTCGTCAGTTGCCTGAGTTGTTTCTCTTTTTCTTTTGTGAAGCTTTATGGGTGGAGTTAATTTTGGTTGTGATGTAGGAATGATGAGAGCAGTGGTGGATGGTTGACTAACAGCTGTTGAAACAACTGGTGTTTCAACAACTGTTGTCATTACAACTACTGATGTGTCAGTAGATGTCTTCTGCTTTTGAGCAGGGGTTGAAGGTGGTGAGGTAGTTTTTGATGGTGGTGGTGAATCATCAGGTATGTACATCCTTCTCCTTTTTATTGTAGGAGAGTCTGATGATGTGTTGGGTGGTGGTAGAGCAGTGGTTGTGATATGTGTAGTGTGTGTTGTAGTGGTGTGTGTTGAGGAGATGGCAGTTGTTTGGCTGACAGTAGTTGAAACAACTGAAGCATCAGCAGATGTTGATATAGCAGGTGTTACAACTACTGTTTTGGTGGAAGTTTGAGATTTTGTGGTGGTTTGAGGTTTGGAGCCTTTTGAAGGTGGTTTAGAGGCAGCCTTTGTAGGTCTGGATGGAATGGATTTGGGTTGCCTTACTTTTCTAGTAGGCTTCTTCTTTTCATCTTCAGGATTTTCATCATCCTTTGACCCATAAGTACCCTGTGCTGATTTATCCAACCTGGCTTTATTCTTAGCCTCTCTATCTTTTTTAACACTTGCTACTGCTTCTGCAAGTGCATTGGTGGTCTCATCAACTTTCTTGCTACCATCTGGCACGGGAATGTTTTTGGTCATGTTTTCTTTTTGTGGTTCAAGATAGAGCCCATCTTCTATTCCCTTATTCCTCCACTGCCTGATTTTCTCCCCCTTTTTGGCATTATCTGGAGGGAGGTTATCAATGAAGAGTATAGTGGGAGGAGCTTTGCCAGTGGTGTTCAGGATGTGGGCCTTTATAGCCTTGATGTCTGCCTGGGTGTCTTTGAACCTGGACTCCATCATATTCCTCATCTCCTGAACATGTATAGCATGCTGATGATCTGCCATTTCTCTCTGTTGTTGGAGCAGTGGTTGGAATAAGTTCCACAACTCATTTGCAGCAGGTGCATGTTGTGCAGGTGCTTGAGCTGGAACAGCAGTGGATTGTGCTTTTTGAGCTTTTAACAGCTGTTGCACCATATCCTTTATTTCAGCAACTGAACTTTCAAGTTTTTCAACTCTGCCCGTCAATTCCTGATATTTTAAATCATCACCCATGTTACTGGGATCATCTGATTTCCCACCAGTCGTGGTTGTACCAATGTATGACTTAGGAACCGAGTCCCAAAAATCACCCATTGATGCCCCTTGTTGTTGGTTCTGGGGTCTTCTTTCTTCAGCACTTGATAACCTTTTGAGGATACCAGTGGTTAAAGCAAACTCACTGGTGGTTACCAGAGGTGCTATAGAAGAAATTGCCTTCAAGGGAGTCTTACTAATGAAACAACTGTCCAAATGCAGATCTGTTGATCCATCACTTGTAGTTGCTGCTCCACTTGAACTACCACCAAGAGTTACTTGTAACTCAAGGGGTGTAACCTCCTCAGTTGTTGCTGGGATAGCAGGGGTAGTAGCATCAAACCCAGTCACTTGTGGGAGTATACTCTCAGTGACAGGTGATAGAGAGGAACTGGTTTGTGTCTGAGCTATAGCAACTGCATGCAAGAAGGGTATTATTGATTGTGGTAATGTGATTGGTGAGGGTATGAGTGTTGAAAGATACATGTCCTTGGGATCAGGACTGAGGAAGATGGATCCTATTGAATCCAGAGCTTCATAATGTGGGGTCCCTGTGCTTACAACCTGATCCTTTTGTGAGGATGCAGGAGGAGTTTGAGGTAAGGGTGGAGATCTTTCTACCAACTGCTGTGAGGAAGTAGCAGCAGTGGTTTTTGGTGACATTTGTGTTGTCACTGGTAGTTGCTCTGGGATCTCATCTTCCAGAGTTGCCTTTTTCTTGGGTTTGGTGGGCTTTTTGTAAGATTTCTTTTTGGTCTTTTTGGTGGTGGCAGGTGTGGGTTTCAAAGCAGTGGTTGTGCTGCTATGATCACCTGGAGCAGTGGGCTCAGCAGCAGATGTCTGAGGAGCAGTGGTAACTGCTAAAATCTGCTCAGGCACCTCTGCTTTTGTTTTTATAGGTGCCATCATTCTAGAAAATGTTTCAATTGTTAACCCATTTATTTTAAAAGAAGCACCTTGTTTGAGTAAGTTTTCATTTTCTTTTCCAAATTTTTCTTTGAAATAGTAACTTAGAAATCTTGGAAAAAGTAAAAATGATTTGCTATCAACATTCTTTACTAAATCACAAAAGATCTCCTGGGAATAATTATAATTTTCATTATTTAAAATAGCATAACCCAGACATTGGATCTTTAATGGTATTTCATTAAAAGCAGTTGTTTTATTTGAGACACACATCAAAAGTGTGTGGAATAAAAACCTGGGTGCAGAAGGAAAAAAAACCTTTTTGTAAGGTATCCTTCTTTGGTTGTTCTGCATATCCCCTTTTTAAGAAATCAGTTTTCAACTCGGTTTTATCAAAGGAAGTTTTACCTTTCTGATCATCGAGTTTAAAGACTTTTGAGATTGATTTCGGAGTAATTTGAATCGCTTTACCCTGTATCGAGGAGTTAATGGCTATAACAATGTCTTCTTGTTTTTCAAGAGTAGCATTTTTCCAGAACTCTCTCTGGGTTTGTTGGTAAATGGGAGCATCTGCTATCAACAAAGTTTTGTACTTTGATTCAGATAATGTGTCGATGATGGAATCAAAGGTGTGGTTGTTTGTGGGTTTCGTGAGTAGACCCAAGTAGCTGTGAGGAGATTTATACGGTATTTCAATGGATTCAGCGGCCGTTTGAGCGACCTCTTTGGAAGATGATGGTGATTTTGGTTTCGGTTTTGATTTTGATTTCGATTTCATCATTTTGGAGAAGAAGAAGAACAGAGGATGAATTGGGATGAAGGGTTGAAAACTGCTTTGAGAAGAGAATTTTAGAATTCAATTTGACAGTGTAAAACCCTGTTTGGGGGTTTTGATCAGGGTTTTATTAAGGAAAAAGTGAGTGCTGACGTGGCAGCAGTTACAAAGATCTGAGGGCTAAAAACTGACCACGTGCCAACCTCTGAAGAAATGGATGAAGAGTGGAGGATAGTTGTTTTGAGAGCCAATGATGAAGCAAGCATCAGTGGTTACAACGGTAATAATGTGATAATAGTGGATGATTTTTACTATCAGTGGATAGCATATCAGTGGATAAGACACTGATTTTGAGCATCAGTGCTTGCCAGGCAAAATGAAGGAACAGTGGCTGACTTTCAGCAGTGGACAGTATTTAGGAAACAGATTTTTGTACATAACAGTGGTTAGGGTTAAAGTAATGGCAATGGTTTGAAAGCTCATTATGTCAGCAACTTTTAAAGGAATTTTCATTCAAGGTTTCGCCACATGTCAATTACACATTTTGAAGCTTTTACAACTTCCTGACAGTGGTTTAGTACCCCAGATGATGAAAACTTTTTACTGTGGTTACTCATTTTTGTCATAATTTTGAATTAGGACATGAATACCCAAGTATTTTAAGATCTGTTTGGCAATCAATCTTTAATCAGTGTTACAACCGAACTTTATTTGACATGACCTTGACACATACACCATTTCCTTTTGATCTATCTTCGAGGATAATATCACCAAAAAAAAAAAAAATAAAGGTTCTATATCCTGTCAGGAGATTGAAACTTTTACTATCAAAAACCAGTAAAAGTACAAAATATATTATTCTTAAAGAAAAATAAAGAATAATATATCCTACTTTATATAAGAAAATCCTTTTTCGGAAAAAAAAATAATTAAAGGATTTTCTGAAAACAGCACCAAAAGGATCTGGTATAATTTTCCACTACATCTCCTAATCATATCATTCTCAAGTTTATGAAAATGGTCAGTGGTTTGACAACAGTGGTATGACATTTTAAATACATTTTGACCACTGTTTGGTACCATTTTCTTGTTTATTGATTGCCAACAAAAATGAGGACACCTGTTCACATAAGTTTTGAAAACCCTGTTATGAAATTTGTTACCAATGGTCGCACACAGTTGCTTAATGACCATTGTTGCCCCGATCTTTTGACTCTTAAGCGTTTTATATTTATACTCTTTTCTTCTGACTTCAAAAGTTTTGAGATAAACACACTCTCGAGTTTTGTGAATTTTCTTCTTCCCTTTTTACCCTTCCCATTCATAAGTAATGAAACACTTACTGGAAGGTCTTTAATGAAGAAAAACTTAATCCAGAATCATTTTTCAGTAATGTTTTGAGAGAATTGGTCATATTTGCACAAGTTTTCAGCCAATCTCACATAACATATGACACGGACTATATTGACCCCTGATTTTCTTAATGTATTTTTAACAGGGTTGATTTGTTCCTTTTGAGAATCTCAACCTGTTTTTCAACACATAAGATCAAATGACTAAAGTTTTAATTTCCCTCTTTTTATGTTAGCAAAAACACCAATGTTTTTATGAACATAGGTTTTTGTTAATCTGAGGTTCATACTTTAGTATTTAATATAATTAAATCATCACAAATTTCATAACAATAGTTGAAATCAATTTTGAAAAGAAATAATAATACC
Source organism: Helianthus tuberosus (assembly GCA_030545235.1). NCBI lineage: Eukaryota > Viridiplantae > Streptophyta > Magnoliopsida > Asterales > Asteraceae > Helianthus > Helianthus tuberosus. The sequence goes on from CM060450.1 coordinate 73,971,934, forward strand.
ATAGTTTAACAGACATGTTTTCAGATCTGAAAACTATGAGTGACTTGTCCATGACATCACTTGTTGTGTTAAATTTGTGTGTCTTATGACATCTTGGTTGTTTTACAGAGTATTTGAACACTAGCTTTAAGCGTGATCTCTCATTACTCTGTTTTTCAACTAAATACAGCCAACCTTAGTATCAATGAATTTTGAGCTGAACTGTTATGTCAAATTGATTGTTAGAACAAATTTGACTGTCCAGGCTCTGATACCAATTGTTAAGACCGGAGGCTCTAGTGATTGTGCTTGTTTGTATAAATTGAACAAATCAACAGAAATGAACAGAGTTTTAGTGCAGCGGAAATGAAAACAAACTTTGTAAACACAATCAAAGAGAGAAACAGTTTTGATAAGCACATACATTTCATTGAGTCGAAGGATTTACAATACAAATCAAAAGTTTATCAACATGCTTACAAAACTAAACTCCCCCTCAGCCTGATACTCCAATGGTTGGTTATACAAGATGAAAGGATTGAATTGAGGAGAAGAACTCACTCAAAATGATCAAATGTAACAGTACAGAGTACTGCTCCATTTATAGACAAGCCAAACCAAACCACTGAGGCATCTCAGCTGACGTCACCATGAAAGCGACGTCTAACAGCCTAACAACCTGTAACAACTGTTCTTATACAAACAATTCTAAACCTAACCACTGACTATGTATAAAACAGATGACAAGCTAAACTACTGTTCTCTTTTTACATCAGTGCTTTCCTCAAGGTTGATCAGTCCTTGATTGGGCAGTGCTTTGTCATCAGTAGATTGTACCAACAGTGTTTACTTCTCAGCAGTCTTCTGGGCTTCATCAGTAGTTAGAAGAACAGCAACTATTGTATGCGGACAGGGGATAGAGGACCATCAGATGTTATAATCACTTTCAAGGGAGAAGACTTAGTGTAAACAGCTGCTTATTGTGAATCCACTGTTGTGAACCAGTTTTGGCTTTCATTATCTGTTCCTCTGGTAGGGTTCAATCCCAACAGAAAACCATAAACCCGACCCAAGTGGAAATGGATCCCGCGTCCATTTTAAAGAAATCAGTCAACTTATTAGTCTATTCTCAATTCCCTCCTAAACTCAAAATCCACCTCCATCATATCTTGCCACATCATCAAAAATGGCCAAAATCACATGCCACATGGCCCAAATCCATCTCATATATATATATATATATAGATCATTATATAAATTGTTGTAAGGTTTGTTAGAGGGAGGGGACTTTGTTAATTATGTTTTCACGGAATGGGATCAAATAAAAAGCTTAATATGTGTAAGAATTATAAGAATCAACCACTATTAGACATGTGTCATTCATTAAAAAAATTAGACAAGGGTATTTTAGACTTTATCACTCTATTTTTTGTATTTAGTTAATTCCAAATTTTAATTATCCCATATTCATGCACTATTTCAAATCAAAATCTGAAAATTTCTAGAAAATCATCATCTACGCATGAAACCATCAAAAAGAATAATACGTAACTTCCCATCTCACTTGCGAATGAACTGCATGGTGTTGATCTCCTTGTTTTTGATCGGTACATTTGATGGATTCAAACATAGAAATTTCAGTTGAAGGATCATCAGCCATGGAAGTTAAACCAGGTTATTTTTTAATTTGCATGTTCGAAAAATTCGTTTGATTCATTGTATTTTCAGATTCACCATAAAGTTTCAACTTTTACATTAAATAAAAGCTTGAATTACAGAGAGTGCTAAGTATAAAACGTTTTTCGGCACGTTGTCCGTACTGGCCTTTTTTTTGTTTCATCGTATTTGGTTTTTCATAATTCATGTGTTGATATAGCTGGCGTATGTGCTTCGTAGATGCGTTTGTGTGTGTTTGTTGGTTGTTTTCATTAATTTTTGTTTATCGAAAACCATATGTGCTGATACGAATCGCAATTTGCTGGTTAGACCCATTTTTGGTTTCATCCTTTTTTGTTGCTTTTTTGTGCTATATGATTTTTTTTCAGCATTACAAAGGTCTGGGTTTACGAATCACAATGTCCTGGTTTCATAGTTTGTTTCATCTGCTATGTTAATGTGCTGATACGAATCGCAATGTGCTATTATCATATCCAAAGTTTTTGGTTTACGTTGAATAAAAATGTTTGAAAAATTTTGTTTTTTTCTTTCCAGCAATACAAAATGCGCTATCATTAAATACAAAGTGCTGGTTTTAAATCCAAAAAAAAAAATTGTTGAAAATATATGATTTTTTGTTTCCAGCAATAGAACATGTGCATTTTATAATTTTTGATGTTTGAAAATATATGATCTTATCGTTGACTATTAAGCTTGTGCTGTTAGTATCCATTACGTTTAGGTGTATGCTGTTTAATCCAATTTAATTTTTCCATTTTATATGTAGAGCGAAGTGCTAGATATGGATCTGGAATTGTCCGGAAATCACCACGTACCGGTAAAATTAGTTATATTCCGGATGTAAATATATCTAAAAGACCAGAAGTCGGTATGCGCTTTAGGACAGTTGATGAAGCTTATGCATTCTACAAGAATTATGCCAAGTTGGGTGGTTTTACAATTCACAAGAACACGCAAAAAATGATTAAAGGTATTGTTACACTGAAGTACTTTACGTGTTCTAAGGAGGGGAAGAAAACATTTCAGAAAATTGACACAGTCAATGATATGGATGTTGATAATGTAAAAGGTAAACAATGTCGTACAAGGCCTTCTATACGTACATGTTGTCTTGCAAGTATAAAGGTTCAGAGATTAGATGATATGACCTACAAGATTTACTCTTTTTACGAAGAGCATAATCATACACTTGTGGAAGAGGGGGATTATCAGTTTTTGAATGCTGCTAGAAATTTGTCTGTTGTTCAAGAATATTTTATTCAGAACTTGTCAAAGTTGAATATTGGACATGTTCAAGCATTCAACATTATGAGAACTCATTATGGTGGTTTTGAGGAAGTGGGCGCCACAGCAGTTGATTGTAAGAACTTGAAGAGAGATATTAATGCTTATATCGGTAAACACGATGCTGAAATGGTTGTTTCTCGTTTGATGGACAAGAAACGTTATTTACCTTATTTTTCATGTGAGTATCTCAATGATGAGAAAGGTGAGCTTCGTGGTCTGTTTTGGGCTGACGAAGAAATGAAGCATAATTATATGCAATTTGGGGATGTTATCGCATTCGATTCCACGTTTCGTTCAAATAAGTAGGTTTTTTATGTTTTTATATCCTTGACTATTTGTATTATATTATGCAGTGATGTTCACTATTAATGTTGGTCATTTTCAGATATGACATGGTATTTTTCCCTTTCACAAGAACGTTACCTTTGGTGCTGATTTGTTAGCATCGGAGACTGCTAAGTCATATAATTGGTTATTATCGGCTTTTAAAAAATGTTATGGACGGGAACCACGCGTAGTTGTTACTGATCAAGACCCCGCGATGAAAAAGGCGATACGGGAGGTGTTTGCTACGAGTCGACACCGGTTGTGCATGTGGCACATCATGAAAAAGGTTGCCTAAAAGGTAATGATATTCACAAGTGTACGGGATATTAATTGTTATTTATTGTATATGGTATTCAATTTTAAATATTTTTATTATTAGAATTTGATGATACAATTCGATCTATGTTAATGTAGTTGTATTTTTCTAACGTAATTTTTTGGTTTAAAGGTTGGGCCAACGTTGAAGAATGATAAGTCTTTTAGACAACGCATTTGTGACATTGTTTGGACTGATGCAATTCAGCCGGAGGACTTTGAGGAAAAGTGGAAAGAAATCATGAGTGATTTTCATTGACTGGAAACAAATGGTTGTCCGATATGTATGCAATTAGGAATGATTGGATCCCTGCTTATTATCGTCACGAGAACATGTCAGGTTTGATGCTAACAACATCTCGTTCAGAGAGCGAGAATCATTTTTTCGGGCAATTTAGAAGCAGCAGTCATACCCTTGTTGAATTCATCAGACATTTTGAAACGACAATTGAGTCACAACGATACAAGCACCGAAAAAATGATCACGACACAAGGAATACAACTCCAGATTGGGTTACGGATTTACATATAGAGAGAGAAGCTAATGAAATATATACCAGGAATATATTTAACGATCTTCAGCATGAGTTACTCCTCGGCGTTACAGAATCACACTCTATGAACGTTGAACAAGTCGGTGAATTTATTAAGTTTTCAATTAAAGATTTAGATGTTGAAGGTTCAGTCTTGCGTGGGGTTAGTTAGTTAAATTTCAAATTTACTAGCATCCATATTTATTTTATGTTCACTTACTCGTATATTTTTTTCGTCAGATGCTTTTTCGAGAAGATGATATGGAAATAAAATGTAGCTGCGGTAGGTATGAACAATATGGTGTGCTATGTAGGCACATATTTTTGGTGCTAAAGATGTCGAAGGTTGAAACTTTTCCTAAAAAAATATGTTATGAGAAGATGGACGAGAGATGCTGTCCCAAGGAAGACTGTTGCGTCAGTTAAGGAGAACGCCGAAGCTAATCAGACATTGGACGGTGTTAATAAAGTTGTATGTGAAATTATGATTGGGACTGAGTATATTGTTGACAAATTGTCAAAGGACATGGAGAAGCTGTCGTTGTATAGAGATAAAGTTAAAGGAGATATAGCTCAACTAGATGAGATTTGTGGGTCTTCTCAACCTATATAGAAGAAGGACAGAATTGCTACTTTGCTTGAGTTTAAGCAACCTGATAAAGATACTGTTCGAGCTCCGGTTGGTATTAGAACTAAGGGGTGTGGTTTCAAAAAAAAGGATTAAGTCTACTTTTGAGCAAGTTTCTACTAAACAGCCAAGGAAGCAAAGGACATGTGGTATATGTGGTTCTCACGAGCATGACAAGCATAAATGTGACAAAAAACCAGAAGCCAGTTAATCATTTTTTTTTAGTTTTTATGTTTTTTACAGTCAAGTGTTTTTCTTTCCGAAATATGACTATTGTTACCAACTGTTATATCGTATTGTTTTGTTTTTACTAGACGTTCACATTTTTAATTTCAGTAAGTATTTTGGTATGGTTCAAACGTCTATAAGTAAATATTGTGCTACTTTTGACATTGCACAAAAATATGCTTTTTTTTTCGGTAGTATTTTATTTGAACTGGCCTTTAAGATTTATAATATCTGTAAGTATTTGGTGTGATTCATATGTTTTTAAGTTATCAAACGCGCTAGTTTTGACATAGCACAACAAGATGTGATAAAGTTTCCTATTAACTTGTGATTTGATTAACATGAACCCTGTTGGTAAAAGAATGTCCCTATTCGGTCCGTTTTCATGAAAAACGAGTCAAAGTATTTCTTTTTACCACCTAACATGAACATACCATGAAGGGGTTACTTTATGATATAAAAACCCCTGTACAACAGCAAAAAATAGTACCTAGAAGCATGGGCATAAAAGAAACGATGCCTCAGACACTGAAAATTCCAGCACTTAGTCATCCCAAATAGCAAGTATAAGATCCGCCCCCGGATCAGCAGCAGCAGGGTGATGTGCACGAAGTGGTTAATTAAAAACAACTAAAATTACCCTAAATCTAGACACTCTAAGCTTTAAATTTATAAACTTAGACTCGATCTAAAACTAAACCACACAACCGGCAAGTGTACCGATCAATGTAGTATAGCTACAGTAAGTCCGAGTATCGAACCCACGAGACTCTAAAGATTAGGCTAAGACTCTATTTAGACTAGGACTGACACGACTTAACTAATTGTTTATTGATTGGTGGGGGGGGGGGTTTCTAAAAATCCTAAATAAAGCAAATAAAGATTGAACTAAATTAGCTAAATTAACTAAACACGAACTCGGACGAAGACTTTGACCAGTGGCGATGAAAACTACCTAGGCTAGACGCAAGCTTAACTCGGAATGGATTTCTATTCGAAGATAATGTGGTATGGAACCGGGATCTTTAGATACTAAACCTATTAAGATACCAACTAAGCCCCTCAACCCTTCTCGAGGCGATTCTTGTGGCACTACCTAGGCTGTTACGATTACCGGTTGTTAGATTTCCTTACAGTCCTCTAACTTCTTGAAAGTGCCTTAATGTGACAATCTACCTTACAGCGTGAAAGTCTAAGGCAACTATGGGTTTCAACTTGGTTTAATAGACAAGAGAATGGTTAGGGAACTAAGACCGATTTCTTACAAAACCTAATCCTAGCTATAAACCAAACCAAGACCTATTAACAACCTCGAGCCTTACAACGAAAAGATTAGTAGAACACTTGATTTTATGAAATTACTGAATATTACTTCTAAGGTTACTTACTCGATTTTCACCCTAAAGGATTAAAGATTTATTACGTGATATAGACACACACCAAAATCTAAAACCCTAGCACAACCCTATTATGTGATATAGACTGTCACCAAGGATTATACGAAGCAATAAACAGCGATCAAACAATATCAAGCATGCATATACACCAAGTTAAAATTCCATAATCGTTTATAATACAAGAAAACCCATAAACCACATTAAAACCGAATAAAAATCCAATCTTTATTAAACCATTGTCATGCCTAGGTAGTATAAAGTACTTAGCCGCTAAACATAATCAGAAACATAATCATAATCAATATATATTCTGAATTCATCGAGTTACAAATTAAAATGAACGAAAACGAAAGAATAGGATGATTAAACCCGTAATCTTCACTCCCAAACGCTCCCAAAGTATACCCGAATGATTCTCAGCTTCCGAACACTCCAAGAACCTTTAAACAGCCTCTGAAAGTCTCCAAGAACTCCAAATTCGTAAGTTCCTTTTTCTGATCGTGCGTCCCTCAATTCTTGTTGTAGAATTCATATCTCTTTTTTTATTGGTTAGGGTTAAGGTACAATATATCTAAAAATATGTCCCAAGGCCCAAGATCCATAGTATCATGATTCTGCTAGACCTGAACGTGTGTGCGGCCCACCTTCGTTTGTGCATCCCCTCTAAATTACAATATGCAGCCTCCTACTTTATTCAGCCGTCCAACTCAATATATATTGCTTATATTATTAAATTCATTCAATACTAATAATAACATAACAATCCTCAGCCATCGCCTTTTATATATTCTTTTCTTTTGAGCATTAATTTCCCCATGTATCAAGGTATATGGCAATTTTAATCAATAATAGAGATAGCAGGCTCAGCCCACTCACAGAAAATAGCAGCAATTTTACTTCGGAACCTGGCAGTCTACTCTGCCCATCTGGCTGGTTATTTCCATTTTACTCTTTTCCGCTCCATTTGCACCAGGACCTGACAAAACACAAAATAATATAATATAATACTAAAAACTAAAAATAATAAATAAAAACTATACAAAAATTATACAATTTACACGGGACAAATATGTATATTTTACCCTACATCACAGGGCTGCTCTATCCAGCTTCCAGACATAATCCAGCACGAACGGCAAAATCAATCTAAGAACCAGCATTTGGTATATCCAGCCTTGCCCAGAGATGTGCAGACAGTCCAAGAAAACCTCAGCTTTGAAGAACATGCTGTGTAGACATAGAATAGTGGTTTTAGGCATTTGGAGGGTATAATGGTCATTTAGATATATATATATATATATACACATATAAATATTTGAACTTGTGGTTTGATTAACATGAATTCTACACAAACAATTAATTTACAGAAAAAAAACATTAAATAACTGAATACAATCGGGGAAATTTACGTTTTATTGTTTCTTGATCTTTTTGTAGGTTGCGTGTCGAGATTATCCTCATTCAAGGCACCTCTTTATTAAATTCTGTTGGTGCATATTTCGTACGTCTGCCACTGTGCGAATAGTTAGATAGAAAGTGTGTTGAATATTGTATAGAATAAAGAAAGTTGGACACGGTATTGTATTGTTAAGGTCCATCTGGACGGATGGACAATAGAATAGTCCAAACCCCATCCGGTCGAATAGGTGATATAATGTAAAAGTCCATCCGGATGGATGACCATCTGGACGGATGGACATAGGCTCATTCGGACTGGATAGGCTGTTGCCTATAAATAGGGATGTGGGGTTCCCATTTGGACAAGCTTTTGGATCCCAGAGGGGACATGCTGTCCAACTGGTCTCATGGTGCTGTAACTTTCAGATATGAATAAGAGACCAGATTATAAGTGTAACAACCCGCGTTTGGAAAGTCAAAGTACAAGTAAAAGTCAAAGTCAAAGGAAGAAAAGATTGCTAATTGCGATCTGTCACTCCTTGCTTAACTATTGATTGTATGTCAATGACTTGTAATTGACCCTTTTTATTTTAATTGCTTTAGTTGTATTATGTGGAGTATCTATTAATAATCGAGGTTTAATCGCTATTTAAATCGCATGTTTAATCGCTAATCGACAGATCGCTATCGCATTCGCAACTCGAATTACGTGTTCTGGATATTGTTTTATGTGTGTGTGCTATTATGTGTTACTTGTACATATTATGTTTATGTTGAGGTGTTTTATCGCAATCGTAATTCTATCGCAGTCGCAATCTAATCGCAAACGCTAAACGCAAGTTATCTATAGTGATTGTATGCTAGATATAGTAGTTAAGTTATTTGTGTAACTAATGGGTAATACTATCGCATCGCTCACTCGAATCGCATCGCAACACTCAACACGTGAATCAAAACGACAAAACTCAACACGCCGGACACCTGGATCGAATGGCCAACCGATCGGATTGCCATCCGATTGAACCGCCATCTGATCGATGGCCAATCCAACACTTGTGCACTTTCCTCTTTTGGAAACCCTATAAATACCCTCCTGTCACATCACTTGTGATGTAACAGCTCCCTCATTCGACCAACAGCGTTCCAAGCCTTCTTTCTCTCGATTTCTCGCGATTCTTGTAAGTTTTCCACTCAAATCTTGTACTTCTACGATCTACACGCACTCCTTCATCTTTTTCACTTTTGAATCTTAACTTTTAACCGTGAAATCAACGAATTTGAGGTGTTCTAGGGTGATGTCATCATGGAATTCTTATGAACTTCAAGATTGGGCTTCATTCCACCAAGAACAACTTAGATTTGAAAGATTTCCACATGCATAAACAATGATTTTGCATAGATCTAAACATTTTCAAAGTGGAAAGGATTGAAAGATGGTTTTTTCAAATTTCTTTCAACTCTTTTACACTTAATGCACTCAAAACCGGTAGAACCGGAGCTCGTTCTGATCTTCTACTCTTTCTTAGTGATGAATTGGTTCAAGATCTGGTTACTATTAAGGAGACAGCCGATTTCGGGTTAAACAAGAACAACCGCCACGAACCAGTAAACTGATCGGATTTGGGTGATTCCTGTTCGATCGGACGACTTGGGACTTGACGAGGTTCTATTGTTTAGTACGTTATCAAACCGTCTCGAACAAACCGCAAACTTTCAAAAATAATCAAGTTCAAAACGATCAGATGCGTTGGGAAGGATTGCCGTCCGATCGGATTGTCGTCCGATCGGATTGCCATCCGATCGAACTGCAATCCGATTGGATTGCAGTTGAGCTTCCAAAACTTAAACATTTTCAATTTTCAAAGAACAACAGTTTCCAACAGATTGCTATCCGATCAGATTACCATCCGATCGAGTGACCGTCCTGCTGTGAACTTGTTCTCACTAAGTGTCCTGCCAATCGGATCGCTATCCGATCGAACGGCCGTTTGATTGATCGACCTGAAGGATAGAGATACTTCTATGTTTTCAAAATGCTACAATGAAAACTTCAAAGCCATCATACACAAATACATCCTTACCAAAAGAATGCCAATCCGACCGAATGGCCATCCGATCGGATGGCCATCCGATCGGATGACCATCCGAACGGATTGACATCCGATCGAGTGACCATCCGATCGGATCGCCATCCAATCGGATTACCATTCGACACTTGGTCACATTGCACCATTTAACACGCCGTTCTTTCGCTTATGCTCTGGTTAACTGTTCAGGCTAATAGCTCTAGCGCTCCCTTCAATCCATTTCCATCGCTGTGAGTATACTCGATCCCTTTTTTCTTTATGCACTTTTGGGTGTTACATACGTTACTTATTCTAAATCACAATAAATCACACAACGCAAACACTATTTATACGCTGACCGTTATTGCATGTTACTTGTTACTTGATGAATGCTTGTATGTTATGTTCACACAGTGATTGTTGCCTGACGCCTTAGCAACGATAGTACTATTTGTTTGGACTCAGCACCTGTCGTGGACAGGGGTTGTTAAGGTTACCTCTTCACGTGTCACAGTGGTGATATGTGTTGCGCATTCTACAACTCGCAGTCTAGTCTGTGCATATTTCATTGTCGATAACCTACTAGCTTCGCATTATACATGTTACATGCTGGTTATGCGTAAATGATTTAGAACTCTACTATTACTATTAAACTTGTATGCTCACCTTTACACTATGTGTATTGACCGCTATTTTAACGTATGTGACAGGTGCTTAGGATGCTGTGCTTTACGTGCTTTTGTGGAATCAAGTAGGATGGAGTCTAGAAACAAACAAACTTTTTATATTTGAGTTGTCGAAACAGAACTATTTGTCTTTGAATTGTCTGTAATAACTATGCTACTTGTTATATCATGGTATGGGACGTGATGCTTAAATAATTGGTAATCGTAGTTGTTATGGAAACTCCTGTACAATCTGTTTCGCTCAGTGCCACGCCCCGATGTTTCCGTCATCGGTTGGGGTGTGACAATAAGTGACTGCTTGGTGTCGTATCTATGTCCTACTCCATTATTAGTAATAATAAACGCACCGAACTCGTCGTATCGGGACCGAGGCTCCATTAAACTCGCCGGTTCCTGGATTATCAGTGGTATCAGAGCAACTGTACCGATTTAATCGATCTAACAGTCGGTTAAATCACCCAAAGCTCATCAATTTTGGGTTAAACGGGAGTTTTGACGTTAAAATAGAGAAAAATCATCAAAATAAAGGTCGATTCACGGATGGATTTTGGAATTGAAGAGGACTGAATTGCTAAGTTTGAGGGGGAATTCAGTGATAGAGACGTCAGAATTTGCAAAAAATGAGGGGAATAAAAATTTCAATGTCATATGTTGAAATTTCAGCATTTTTGAAATTCATGACACTACAATAGTATTCGGATGGTTCTGACTTCAGGATTGTCTGGAGATGCATAGGATCTGGATTTGTGATTTCATGATCATAGGAAGTTCAGACTCTACAGATCAGGGTCAGATTGACGTCTTAGTGTTTGAGTCCCGGGTCTTCGTCAAGACGGTAAGCAGGATTAGCATCAGGAGATGCAAACTGTTTTGTTGATACTTATAAGATATCACAGATGTGTGATAGTCTAAAGTGTCTGAATGGTTAATCTTTGAGTAGATGAATTGTTTTTCGGACTAATCACCGGGGAATGATGATGTTTGTTGGTTAAGTTGCTGCTGGAACTAGCGGAGAAGACTATATATCTGTTATCATGACTGAAGAGGAAGAAAGTGATTCTGATCGTGAATGAATGTTTCTAAGGTCTGAATGTATTACCAGATGGTTCATCAGATTGTCCGGGAATGTGAATCAGGTAGTGGGTGAAAGCTTCCGAGATCAAGATGATCTGAGATGTTGATATCTGATCGTAGACGAAAGCATCAGAGATCTGAGAGTGATCGTGGATGATAGCTTCTAAGATATAGATTATCTGAGGAGATGAATCTGATTGTGGACGAATGCTTCAGAGATCGGATTACATTACCAAATGATTTGTTTTCCGATGAAGATTTGCGATTGTGGAGAATACCGTTTTCATGGATCTGTCATTCAAACGGTGCGTTAATGTTGATCACGGAAAATGGGATATCAGATCTTTAGGGGGAATCACGGATTTGAAGTTAACCAGTGGGGTATTTGAAGATTATATCAATTTCCGGTTGAGTTTTTGTACATTCTTAGATCGAGCAAGCGGAATGCGAGATCTTGGTGCTTACATGTCATATCAAAAACTGAGCTCGAATGCGGTTAAAGCTGAAACAAAGGATGCTGCATTGATTAGTTTCAAGTTGGTGATTGTTCGTGAAGGTTGCAGTTTAGCAAATCAGAGGAGAGTCGTAAACTGTGCAAAAGACCTGAAGATTCATTTCAGAGGAATTAGTGCTTTACTTTGTCAAAGCAAACCCGAATCATCAATCGAGGGGGAATCTATTGTCAGATTTCAAGATGCTTGATTGAAGTTACAGATTCAAGAATATTCAAACTCGGCTCAAGGTTCTCAAAGTGTTAGAGACGATTCGACAGTGACAGCCGAGGGGAAATCTATTGGTACATATTTCGTACGTCTGCCACTAGGGGTGTTCATGAACCGATCTGATCCGATCGAGGGTCTGCTCATGCTCGGATTGAATTACAACCGATCTGATCCGATCGGATTGAATTTGCAAAACCGAGCACAAAAGTGATGCTCATGCTCGGATTGAATTTGAATCGATCGGATCATTTTTGCTCGGTTTCGCTATGTTTTTATCAAATCCTAAAAAAATCGAGCATATCGTTTTTGCTCGGTTGAATTATAAGGTTGCGTTCAAGAAAAACAAATCCTAACTTAATTAAAACATGTCCAACACTTTACTAACAAAAGCAATACATAACTAAAATCATGACTAGGAATTTAGAAATTTAGGGTTAGATTTTGGTGTGTTTGTGGAGCGGCGATATGCAGATCTTCACACAATCAAATTATGACTATGTGAATATTGTTTAAGAATAGGGATTTAGGGTTAGATTTTGATATCAACTATTAAGTTGGGCAGGATATTTTTTGGGCTTCTAATTTTTTTTTGGGGCTAGTATATTTTTTGGGTTTTAAATCTTTAAAATCTATAATATATATATATATATATATATATATATATATATTAATTATTAATAAAAATAATTCAAGTGAAACAGAGCGATCGACAAGCGAGCGGACCTTTGCTCATGCTTGGATTGAATTTGAATCAAACCGATCCGAGCGGCTCATTTACAAACTGAGCGGGAATCGAACGAGCATTTTTTGAGCATTTTTCGATTGATCCTCGATCGTCGAGCAGTTTGGACAGCCTTATCTGCCACTGTGCGAATAGCTAGATAGAGCGTGTGTTGAATATTGTATAGCATAGGATCAGTTGGACATGGTATTGAATTGTCAAGGTCCATCCGGACGGATGGACAACATAATGTCCAGTCAAACCCCCATCCGAATTTGTGTTGATACTGTAAAAGTCCATCCGGATGGATGACCATCCAGACGGATGGACATAGGTTCATTCGGATGTGTGTAGGTTGTTGCCTATAAATAGGGACTTGGGGTTCCCATTTGGACAAGCTTTTGGATCCCAGAGGTGACATGCTGTCCAATTGGTCTCATGGTGCTGTAACTTTCAGATATGAATAAGAGACCATATTATAAGTGACTACTCGGTGTCGTATCTATCTCCTACTCCTTTTTAGTAATAATAAACGCACCGAACACATCGTATCGGGAGTGTTGATACTGTAAAAGTCCATCCGGATGGATGACCATCCGGACGGATGGATATAGGTTCTGTCACACCCCAACTGATGGCGGAAACATCGGGGAATGGCACTGAGCGAAATAGATTGTCCAGAAGTTTCCATAACAATTATCAATACTATTCAATTTAAATAATACGTCCCATACTGTACCTCAAACAGTAAAATAATTATTACAGACATAAATCTAGGCAAATATTCTGTTCCGACAACTCAGATTTAAAATAGTCAGCAATTGTTTATCTGCTTCTAGAGACCCTTAGTTTGACCACTACAGACAACTATTTGTTGGGCCCTAAAGCTTTATTCTAGCTTCAAATTCCTACCAAGTGTGCGTCCTAAACACCTGTCACATACGTTAAAATAAAGTCAATACATAAAATGTAAAGGTGAGCATACAAGTTTGATAATAGCATATAGAGTTCGAATTCGTTTACGCATAACCAGCACGTACACTGTGACAACTCGAGTTTCCGACTTTCACTTTCGTATTTATTGCATGTTGACTTTGACTATTTAGTTGTTTGATTTGTTTAACTTGTAACTGTACGTTGGATTATAAGTGAAATGAATGTTGAATCTCTATGTGATGAATATGTGTGAAGTACTTGATCGCATGAACTTGTTATCTGTTTAAGAGTTTGAAACAACCCGACGAAACAGAATTCTGTTTCGTCACTCACATCATGACGAAACACAAGTGGCTTCGCCATATACCATAATGACGAAACTGAGGTTGATTCGTCACAAATATCTCGACGAAACAAGTTGTTTCGCCGAGCCCATGATTCGCCGAAGCCCAGTTAGGGCCCAATACGTTACGTAATTATAATAGGCATTCTGTTTCATTTGCCACATGTTTTGGCAATCAGAAACCCTAGAACTCTCTGTGTGACGGCAGTTTGAAACTCTCGAAGCCCCTTAGCAGTCAATCCATCATTAATTTCATCTCGGTTAGTTGTGTGTTTGTTAAATCGTTTTCATGATTCGTTGATTTCTGGAATTCATGTTTGTGTATACACTTGATTTATGAAACGGCTATGAATATATGAGTATGATGATTTTGATTCGTTATGCATGATTAATCGATTACTTAACTATATGCGAAACATGATGTTGATCTAGGGATCTTAATGATCAGTTCTGGATTGGTGTGTATAGTGTTGGTTAGGGTTCTTGTTGCTGATTAATCCGTAAGCGATGTTGATTATTGAGTTAGATTTTCGGTAATGATGAATCGGGGATGCGGTGTTGGTACGTGATTCTGTTACGATTGGAATGATGATTGATAATCACTGTATGATTGTATGATTTTTCTTTTGTAAACTGTTAATCGGTGGATTAGGGTTTTTGTGTAACTGATAAAATGACGTAACAGACAACTTGACGAAACGAACACGACGGAACGAATGTGTTTCGTCAAGAGTATCACGACGAAACAAAGGGTGTTTCGTCGACGGGTGTTAACGACGAAACAAGGGTGTTTCGCCGAATGAGAAATCTGTACAGTAACTTAGTTTATTTCTGTTAAAAGTTAACTGAGTTAGTTAACTGCTGTTAAATGTTGTGCATGACTTGTATGATTATTGAATACGTGCAATGTGCTACTCGGTGAATATTAATGCATTGCCCACTGTGATTATACTCATACGTGAACTTCGTGAATGTAAACTGATTATGTATACGTGCGTACTCTAGGACTTGATTGATTAACTGTGAGCACATACTTAGCATACCGAGCAAACCAAGGTGAGTTCACACTCTTACCAAGGCATGGGATTCCCGGGGTTGGGAATGGGTTTGGATGATTACTTATGCTTGAGTTGTTATTGGGATTAAATACCATAGGCCTCGGGAGAGGAAGGTTATTGGTAGATACTGCTAGACTAGTGATACATATACTTCTCTTCGCACACACGCCGGGATTGGCCGCGATAATAGAACGATCTTCGCATACATGCCTGGAATGGCCGCGAACCATACTTTAATCTTCGCACACATGCCGGGTGGGCTGCGATACAAATATACCTAGTCTAGAACACATGGGAAACCCCCACTAAACTTCGCAAACATGCCTAGAGGGCCGCGATACCATTACATACGATACATGATTACTAAACGAGCTTACGATTTACGATACGAACACTATAACTGAATAACCAACTGTGAACTCGCTCAACTAGTTGTTGACTCTCTGTTACATGCCTTGCAGGACCTTAGGTACACATGGAGCTTGCACGGGAGGCGCAGTCGTTGTGGAACATGGATCGAGGATGCTATGCTAAAACATTTAAACATTCGAACTTATTACTTACGTTGGGTTTACAATTTACGCTTCCGCTAGACACTTAATATGCTTTGTTTGAACACCTTTCATATTGATTGGTTAAATTACATTTCTTACTTATTATGTTCAATATGATTGGTGGCTTGATCCTGGTCAGTCACGCCTCCAAGCGGTGATACTCCGCGTGTGGATTTTGGGGGTGTGACATACACATAGTGAAATGAAGCACGTTAGTTATCGACATAGATCCATCGATACCAATGACTGCGGGTTGACTGCCCAAGGCAGTTCGCAATACATGATTACCACCGTAATCCATGCAAGTAATGGTCCTTAACAACCCCCGTGTGAACGGGTGCTGAGTCCAAACTATAGTACTATCGTTGCTAAGGCAGGTAGACAACATTCCATGTGTAAACATAACAAACAAGCATTCATAAGCCACGTATAACATGCATTAACGGTTAGCGTTCAAATAGTATTGAGTAGTGTGATTGTTGTAGTTTGAATATTCGTAACGTATGTAACACCCAAAAGTGCGTAAAGCAAAAAGGGATCGAGTATACTCACAGCGGTTAATGGATTGAAGGGGGCGCTTAGCGAGTAAGGTTAGCCTGAATAGATCCGATAGCATAACGATAAGTTACGTTTTACGCGTCAAATGGTGCAAGGTGTAAATGGGTTGGATAGTGGTTCAATCGGATGGTAATCCGATCGGACAGTAATCCGTGCGGATAACAATCCGTTCGGATGGTCATCCGGTCGGACCGCTTGTCCGGTCGGATGATGATTCGAGTGGATTGTTTCTTCCTATAAGAAGAATGTGTTTGTGTATGATGGCTTGACTTTTGAAGTTTTCGTTGTAGCATTTTGAGAGCATTGAAGTATCTCTATCCATCAGGTCGGTCGGTCGGTCAGTCGTACGGATGACAATCCGTTCGGATGGTCATCCGGTCGGACGGTAGTCCGGTCGGACGGCGACTTAGTGGTGAGATCACTTAGTAAAGGCAAGTTCACAGCAGGTGTGTCACGCGATCGGATGTCCATCTGATCGGGTGGCAACCCTGTTAATGAACATGTTGAAAATTGTTTAAGTCTTTAAAGTCTTAGTATCTCATGATCCGAAGAGTAATCCAGTCAGATGGTTGTCCGATCGGATTGCAATTCGTTCGATACTCAAACTTCAGATAAGGTTGCTCAACGGTGGGACCTAAGTGTGATCCGTTCGGATGACCTATCCGATCAGACAGCAATCCGGTCGGACAGCAATCCGTTCAGGTTGTCCCGTTCGTCCTACACTTGGTCGTTTTTATGGTTTGTCGTTATGTCGAGACGTTTTGACAACGTGTCAACCAACAGAACCCCTAGTTCGACCCAAATGACCAACACGACCAGGAATCACCCTAGTCCGGCCGGTTACCGGCTCGCGATAGTTGTTCTTGGCTAACCCGAAATCGGTAGTCTCGTGGGTAGAATCCGGATCTTGAGCTAGTACAACACTACAATCGAGTAGAAGACTAAATCAGGGTCGGATCCTATCAGCTTTGAGTACATTGAGTGCAAAAGTGTTGAAAGAAAGTTAGAAACCATCTTTCAATCCTCTTTCACCACACTTGTGTCGAGATCTTTACAAGATCTTTGTGGAAATCGGTTAGATCGAAGTTGTTCTTGGTGGATTGAGGCCAAAACATGAAGTTCTTGTAGAACACATGATGACATCATCCTAGAACACCCGAAATCTAGTGATTTCACGGTTAAAAGTTAAGATTTAAAAGATAGAAAGGTGTAGGAGTGCGTGTAGATCAGAAAGTACAAAATTTAGGACGAGATCTTACCTTGATCGAGAGAAATCGAAGAAAAGGTGGGGAGCACGAGCTGTTCGGTCAGAGGGTTTCCAAAAGTAGAAAGGATGATAATGACAGGGGTATTTATAGGATTCCAAAAGTGGAAAGGGTTATCCGATCGAATGACACACCGCCCGGATGGCTATCCGGTCGGATGACATCCTGGTCGGATGGCATCTGATCTGCGGATAAGAGGCTATCCGGTCGGATGGCTATCCGGCCGGATGGCACTTGGTTTGAATGTTCGACGCGATGATTTTTTGGCGTTTCGATTTCGATTGCGAGCGGTTCGACACGATAGGGTTTCCTAGTCAAATTACTTTTAGTCCCAACTACCAAATATCATAGTTCGATTTCGATTCGGGTTCGAGTTCGATTGAGTTAGATTGCATTTCGAGTTCGATTACGTTTTGATTGATTACCATATCACAACATAAGTAAACATGCACAAGTAACACATAAAGCACACACACGTATAACAACAACCAATAAGTATAGATCGAGTTACGATATGGTGTCGGTTTGATTAGCATAGTTTGATTATCAGTGGTTAACTTTATTCCATTGTTACTTCCTATAGTTCACAGTCGTAGTTCGATTAGATAGCGATTAACATACGTCGATTATTGTCATTAGCAACACTTACTCCACATAATACAAATAAAATAAAGAAACTTCTACAAGTCAAATTCGTATAACCGGTCGTTGACTTTGACCTTGACTTTGACTTTGACTTGTGAAAACACGGGGTGTTACAGCCTCCCCTTGTTTAGGGAATTTCGTCCCGAAATTAAGCTGGAAGCTGTACAATGCCGTGAATCACGTTTGAGAACTTTCTCTTTCTAGACTTTCTCTTTAAACATCTGCGGGTACTTTCCCTTCATGTCTCTTTCGAGTTCCCAAGTGAACTCTGCACCTCGTTTGCCTTCCCATCGGACTTTAACGATAGGAATGCGAGAGCGTCTGAGTTGCTTGGTTTGGCGATCCATGATTTCGACAGGCTTTTCCACAAAGTGTAATGTTTCGTTCACTTGCAGATCATCGAGAGAAACGTGTAAGTCGTGGTCGGCTAGGCACTTTCGGAGGTTTGACACGTGGAAGGTCGGGTGGACATTACTAAGTTCCTCCGGTAGTTCGAGTCTGTAGGCGTCTTTTTCGATCCTTTCCAGAATCTTAAAAGGTCCAACATATCGAGGCGCGAGCTTTCCCTTCTTGCCGAATCGGACCACACCCTTCCAAGGTTGTACCTTTAGGAGTACGTAGTCACCAACGTCAAATTCATGGGGCTTGCGTTGTTTATCGGCGTTACTTTTCTGTCGATTCCGAGCTTTCACCAGGTTGTCTCGAATTTGGAAAATTTTGTCTGTCGTTTCTTGTAATAGCTCAGGACCGGTTAATTGCGAATGACCGATCTCGTGCCACACAATAGGCGATCGACATCTTCTTCCGTATAATGCCTCGAATGGTGCCATTTGGATGCTATAATGATAGCTGTTGTTATACGAGAATTCGACCAATGGCAGGTATTTGTCCCAATTACCACCGAAGTCTATGACACACGAACGGAGCATGTCTTCAAGAGTACGGATCGTTCTTTCAGTCTGACCGTCGGTTTGAGGGTGGAAGGCGGTACTTACATTTAGCGATGTACCGAGTGCCGTTTGAAACGTTTCCCACAGTCGCGAGGTAAACCGAGCATCACGATCAGAGATGATGTCACGAGGCATCCCATGATTACAAATGATCTCGTCGGTGTAGATTCGGGCTAATCGTTCTACCTTGTAGTCTTCCCGTATTGGTAAAAAGTGAGCTGATTTAGTCAAGCGGTTGACCACAACCCAAATGCTGTCGTGACCTGCTGACCTGTGCGGTAGCTTGGTTATAAAGTCCATAGCTATACTTTCCCACTTCCACATGGGAATTGGTGGTTGTTCGAGTAAGCCAGAGGGTCTTTGATGTTCAGCCTTGACTCTAGCACAAGTTAGGCATTTTCCGACATAGAGAGCGATATCCCTTTTCATACCCGGCCACCAGTACTTGTAGCGAAGGTCCTGGTACATTTTGTTAGCACCGGGATGAATAGAATACCGGGATTTGTGGGCTTCGTCCATCAAGATCTGTCGCAAATTGGTTCGTTTGGGAATCCAAATTCGGTCCAAAAAGTGGAATATCCCATTCGATTTGCTCACAAGCTGGGCTCCGTCGTGGTAGATTCTTTCTTTCTTCAGGGTGCGTTTGTTAAAACACGCGTGTTGAGTGTCGGAGATGAGGGTTTCGAGATCGTGTTGAGCTTGAACATTACGAGTGCTAAGCAGGTAGCTCCGTCTGCTAAGTGCGTCGGCAACAACATTTGCCTTGCCTGGGTGATAACGGATCTCACAGTCGTAATCGTTGAGAAGTTCTACCCATCGACGTTGACACATATTAAGTTCCTTCTGATTAAAGATGTGTTGTAGGCTCCTATGATCGGTGAAGATCGTACACTTGGTACCATACAGGTAGTGTCGCCAAATCTTTAATGCAAAAACAACTGCGCCTAGCTCGAGATCATGGGTTGTATAGTTCTTCTCGTGGACTTTGAGCTGACGAGATGCGTAAGCTATGACCTTGTCCCGTTGCATAAGAACACAACCAAGACCAAGGTTGGAAACATCACAATAGATAATGAAATCATTGTTTCCGTCAGGCAATGTGAGAACAGGAGCGTTGCAAAGCATGTGCTTGAGGGTTCGAAAGGCAGATTCTTGTTCAGTTTTCCAAACAAAAGGCTTCTCTTTATGCGTAAGAGAGGTAAGCGGCACAACGATCTTTGAGAATCCCTCAATAAATCGTCGATAATAGCCCGCTAGTCCGAGAAAAGAGCGGACTTCAGACGGGTTCTTAGGCGTAACCCAGCTCTTGACAGCTTCAATCTTCGCAGGATCGACGTGAATGCCTTGACTATTAATAATGTGACCCAGAAACTGAACTTCCTCCAACCAGAATTCGCACTTGGAGAACTTGGCATAGAGTTGGTTCCCCTGGAGTAACTCGAGAACCAAACGTAGATGTTGCGCGTGTTCGGCTTTCGATTTGGAATAGATCAAGACATCGTCGATGAATACGATGACGAAACGGTCGAGATATGGTTTACACACGCGATTCATAAGATCCATGAAAACCGCTGGTGCGTTGGTTAAACCAAAAGGCATGACAACGAATTCGTAGTGGCCGTAACGAGTGCGAAACGCGGTTTTGGGTATATCCTCCTCTTGAATGCATAGCTGGTGATATCCTGATCGTAGATCGATCTTCGAGAAACACGTAGCGCCTTGTAGTTGATCAAACAACTCGTCGATACGAGGTAGGGGATAGCGGTTTTTGATAGTTAACTTATTCAATTCCCGGTAGTCGATGCACATCCTGAACGACCCATCCTTCTTTTTGACGAAAAGGACTGGCGCACCCCAAGGAGAGGTGCTCGGGCGAATGAAGCCTTTCTCAATTAATTCCTGGAGTTGATTTGAGAGTTCGCGCATTTCGGATGGCGCGAGGCGGTAGGGAGCTTTGCCCATGGGGTTGGCTCCGGGAATGAGGTCGATACGTAAGTCGATATCACGACTTGGCGGCAGTCCGGGAAGACCCTCTGGAAATACATTAGGAAATTCTCGAACCACAGGAACGTCTTTCACTTCCTTCCTCTCTTTCTTTTCCTTCTCCGCTACTACAATGTTAGCCAAGAAAGCCCTGTATTCCTTGCGGAGATACTTGCTAGCTTGGACACAAGACATGAGCTTGAGACCTTTCGAAGTAGTTTCACCGTAGACACACAATAAATCACCATTCGCGAGCAAAAATCGAATCATTTTGTCGAAGCACACAACTTCAGCATGGTTTTCTAGAAGAAAGTCCATGCCTACTATGATGTCAAAACTTCCGAGTTGCATCGGAATAAGATCGATTGGGAAGATGTGATTGTTGAGCTCAAGAGTACAATCACGAAGAACAGAATTGACGGCGACGGTTCTTCCAGTAGCAACTTCTACATCGAACGTCGAGGAGAGTTGGGAGCGTTTACGACTAAGGAGTTTCTCAAATTCGAACGACACAAAGCAATTATCGGCTCCAGTATCAAACAAACATGAAGCATAAATACCATTCACAAGGAACGTACCATTGACCACGTTGTTGTTGGCCTGGGCTTGACGCACGTTGAGGTTGAAAGTTCTGGCGCGTGCAGCCTGTTGTTGCTGCTGCTGTTGTTGTTGCTGCTGAGGCTCTTGCTTCACGACCCTGTTTGGGCACATGTTGGCGAAGTGGTTCGGGTCGCCACATGCGAAGCAGGCTCTGGCTTTGACCGCGGGTGCCGGAGGAGCTTGTTGACCCTGAAGGGCAGTGAGTAGAGCTTGATGAGCAGGAGCTTGTCGAATACGGCAGTTGGCAGTAAAATGGCCATATACATTGCAATGAGCACAAAAACGGCAAGCAATGGCAGTTGGGTGGTGGTAGGTGCAAGTAGGGCAGAGCGGGTGTGGCCCAGTGTATGCACGCTTGGCAAGCGGTGCATTAGCCACAGGTGCCACTACTTGACGCTGTTGGGCTGGTAAAGCTTGAATCGGTGCAGCAATGATCGCACAGTTCTTGTTGCTGGAGCTGTTCTTTCTCTTGTTGCTCGATGAGATGGGTTCAGCAGTTGGTGCGGCGGTAGTAGCTTGATGCAGGTGCTTCAGAGTTTTATCCCAGACACCAGCCTTGACCCTCTTGTCGTTGATTTCGGCGGCCAGTAGGTAAGTCTCTTCAATCGTCTTAGTCTTAGACGCTTGCACAAAATCTGCGACGCAGTCGGGCAAAGCTCGGATGTATTTCTTGATTGTGATCTCCGGAGTCTTAACTTGATCGAGATAGATGATGCTGAGCTGCTTGAAACGAGCAGTGAGAGCAGCGTTGTCACCTTCATGTTGATGTATGTGCCAAAATTCATCTTCTAGCTTTTGATGTTCGTGAGGAGGGCATAATTCCTCTAGCATGACTTCCTTGAGCTCGTCCCACGACAGACCGTAGGCTGCATCGTTCCCTCACTTGTTCCTCTCGGCCGTCCACCAGTCTAGTGCACGGGACTGGAAAACGCCGGTAGCATTCAGAGTTCGAAGGTCATCAGGGCAACTACTCTGTCGCAGAGCGACCTCAATGGAATCAAACCACTGGAATAGCGCAGTCAGACCTCCCTCGCCAGTGAATTCTTTTGGCCCACACGACTTAAATTGCTTGAAATTGAAGGGCTTGGTGGTAGCTTTAGGAGCTTCGGTCCTCGACTCCTCAGATGATTTGCTGGCATTCTCGTAAACATCACTCACGACCTTTGCCACACTTTTTGCGATGATGGCAGCAAGGCGTTTGTCCCTCTTTTCTTGACGAGAAAGTGTGTGACGGGATCCAGACGACATTGTCTGCAATAGACAGAACTCAACACATTGTATTCGAATCTCACCTCACACGTCCACTACTTACTAAAGCTCAGGAACACGCATATTCACGTAAACACATAACACAGAGAGCACAAATTCACATATACACATAAGCACGTAGAGCACATGATCACATAACACCTAAGCATGTAAGGCACAGAAGCATGGAAACACATACGTATTTAATCACTAGAGGCAGTCAGAAAACAGAAACCTATTATTCAAGGTCTGCGATTGTTCGGAAATAGCGTAGTATAAACGTATATCGCATTATAAAGTCGCCCATAATTCAACGATTTGTTAACATTTTGGGGTAGAAATGCAGTGCGAGTCGTGTGTGTCGATCGAAGAGAAGGCACAAGTCGATTAATTCTTCCAAAATTAAGCACATAAACAGGTAAAAGCACATAAAACACATAAAATTGACGAATTATCAGAGTCAGCTGTAGCAGGCTCAGATAAAAAAATCGAGAGTAGATTGTCTGCGGCTAGTAGACTTTGACTAACCAAGGTGGTTCAACTATTCACAAGGACTTGTCATCCATGTTTGACCTTCAGAACTGTGCTTTTGCCTCGATTCTTGGGCGTTCAGCACACATCCCGTTAGTCATATCAAGACTTCAGGTCATTGGAGTCCGTCGAGACCTTGGTGAGAGTTTTGGTAAAATGTGCGGAACAAGTCGTCAAGGTTAGGGTTTCACCCCTGGCTTAACAACTTCGTCCCTGTTTTTGATAAAATAGAGGAGATTATTCATCAAAATATGGGTTTCACTCCTAATTTGGTATAATTCCCCCCGCTGAACAAGCGTTCGTTATTGAAAAAAGAATGAAGAGATCATTGATAAGTTGACAAAATAGCATCGATTAACCAATTCAGTCGGGAGTTAGTGGTTTTCACACCTAATCTCAACTTTATCACCCTTATATAGTTGAAAATTCGAGTGTAGTGATAGTGTAGTATGAGCGAGATTAGCGAGGAATAAGCTCGTACGTAATCCCTACTGAATGTACTCGAGTCGGTCTGTTGGTTCCTAACTATAGTCTAGGTTTCTAAGACTTTGACCCGGACTAGGTCGAGTGTTGCCTAATTCCCTATAGTTATGGCTCTGATACCAATCTGTCACACCCCAACCGATGGCGGAAACATCGGGGCATGGCACTGAGCGAAACAGATTGTCCAGAAGTTTCCATAACAATTATCAATACTATTCAATTTAAATAATACGTCCCATACCGTACCTCAATCAGTAAAATAATTATTACAGACATAAATCTAGGCAAATATTCTGTTCCGACAACACAGATTTAAAATAGTCAGCAATTGTTTATCTGCTTCTAGAGACCCTTAGTTTGACCACTACAGACAACTATTTGTTGGGCCCTAAAGCTTTATTCTAGCTTCAAATTCCTACCAAGTGTGCGTCCTAAGCACCTGTCACATACGTTAAAATAAAGTCAATACATAAAATGTAAAGGTGAGCATACAAGTTTGATAATAGCATATAGAGTTCGAATTCGTTTACGCATAACCAGCACGTACACATAGTGAAATAAAGCACGTTAGTTATCGACATAGATCCATCGATACCAATGACTGCGGGTTGACTACCCGAGGCAGTTCGCAATACATGATTACCACCGTAATCCATGCAAGTAATGGTCCTTAACAACCCCCGTGTGAATGGGTGCTGAGTCCAAACTATAGTACTATCGTTGGTAAGGCAGGTAGACAGCATTCCATGTGTAAACATAACAAACAAGAATTCATAAGCCACGTATAACATGCATTAACGGTTAGCGTTCAAATAGTATTGAGTAGTGTGATTGTTGTAGTTTGAATATTCGTAACGTATGTAACACCCAAAAGTGTGTAAAGCAAAAAGGGATCGAGTATACTCACAGCGGTTAATGGATTGAAGGGAGCGCATAGCGAGTAAGGTTAGCCTGAATAGATCCGATAGCATAACGATAAGTGACGTTTTACGCGACAAATGGTGCAAGGTGTAAATAGGTCGGATAGTGGTTCGATCGGATGGTAATTCGATCGGACAGTAATCCGTGTGGATAACAATCCGTTCGGATGGTCATCCGGTCGGACAGCTTGTCCGGTCGGATGATGATTCGAGTGGATTGTTTCTTCCTATAAGAAGAATGTGTTTGTGTATGATGGCTTGACTTTTGAAATTTTTGTTGTAGCATTTTGAGAGCATTGAAGTATCTCTATCCATCAGGTCGGTCGGTCGGTCGGTCAGTCGTGCGGATGACAATCCATTCGGATGGTCATCCGGTCGGACGGTAGTCCGGTCGGACGGCGACTTAGTGGTGAGATCACTTAGTGAAGGCAAGTTCACAGCAGGTGTGTCACTTGATCGAATGTCCATCCGATCGGGTGGCAACCCTGTTAATGAACATGTTGAAAATTGTTTAAGTCTTTAAAGTCTTAGTATCTCATGATCCGAAGAGTAATCTAGTCAGATGGTTGTCCGATCGGATTGCAATTCGTTCGATACTCAAACTTCAGATAAGGTTGCTCAAAGGTGGGACCTAAGTGCGATCCGTTCGGATGTCAATCCGTTCGGATGACCTATCTGATCGGACAGCAATCTGTTCAGGTTATCCCATTCGTCCTACACTTGGTCGTTTTTATGGTTTGTCGTTATGTCGAGACGTTTTGACAACGTGTCAACCAACAGAACCCCTAGTTCGACCCAAATGACCAACCTGACCAGGAATCACCCTAGTCCGGCCGGTTACCGGCTCACGACGGTTGTTCTTGGCTAACCCGAAATCGGTAGTCTCGTGGGCAGAATCCGGATCTTGAGCTAGTACAACACTACAATCGAGTAGAAGACTAAATCAGGGTCGGATCCTATCGGCTTTGAGTACATTGAGTGCAAAAGTGTTTAAAGAAAGTTAGAAACCATCTTTCAATCCTCTTTCACCACACTTGTGTCGAGATCTTTTCAAGATCTTTGTGGAAATCGGTTAGATCTAAGTTGTTCTTGGTGGATTGAGGCCAAAACATGAAGTTCTTGAAGAACACATGATGACATCATCCTAGAACACCCGAAATCTAGTGATTTCACGGTTAAAAGTTAAGATTTAAAAGATAGAAAGGTGTAGGAGTGCGTGTAGATCAGAAAGTACAAGATTTAGGACGAGATCTTACCTTGATCGAGAGAAATCAAAGAAAAGGAGGGGAGCACGAGCTATTCGGTCAGAGGGTTTCCAAAAGTAGAAAGGATGATAATGATAGGGGTATTTATAGGATTCCAAAAGAGGAAAGGTTTATCCGATCGGATGACACACCGCCCGGATGGCTATCCGGTCGGATGACATCCTGGTCGGATGGCATCTGATCTGCGGACAAGAGGCTATCCGGTCGGATGGCTATCCGGCCGGATGGCACTTGGTTTGAATGTTCGACGCCACGATTTTTTGGCGTTTCGATTTCGATTGCGAGCGGTTCGACACGATAGGGTTTCCTAGTCAAATTACTTTTAGTACCAAGTACTAAATATCATAGTTCGATTTCGATTCGGGTTCGAGTTCGATTGAGTTCGATTGCATTTCGAGTTCGATTACGTTTCGATTGATTACCATAACACAACATAAGTAAACATGCACAAGTAACACATAAAGCACACACACGTATAACAACAACCAATAAGTATAGACCGAGTTACGATATGGTGTCGGTTTGATTAGCATAGTTTGATTATCAGTTGGTTAACTTTATCGCATTGTTACTTCCTATAGTTCACAGTCGTAGTTCGATTAGATAGCGATTAACATACGTCGATTATTGTCATTAGCAACACTTACTCCACATAATACAAATAAAATAAAGAAACTTCTTCAAGTCAAATTCGTATAACCGGTCGTTGACTTTGACCTTGACTTTGACTTTGACTTGTGAAAACACGGGGTGTTACAGGTTCATTCGGATGTGTGTAGGTTGTTGCATATAAATAGGGACTTGGAGTTCCCATTTGGATAAGCTTTTGGATCCCAGAGGGGAGATGCTGTCCAACTGGTCTCTTGGTGCTGTAACTTTCAGATACGAATAAGAGACCAGATTATAAGTGGCTGTTCGGTGTCGTATCTTTCTCCTACTCCTTTCTTAGTAATAATAAACGCACCGAACACGTCGTATCGGGACCGAGGCACCATCAAACTCGCCGGTTCCTGGATTAGCAGTGGTATCAGAGCCACGGTACCGATTTAATCGATCTAATAGTCGGTTAAATCACCCAAGCTCATCAATTTTGGGTTAAACGGGAGTTTTGACGTTAGAACAGAGAAAATCATCAAAATAAAGGTCGATTCACAGATGGATTTTGGAATTGAAGCTATCATTCTGTTCGGAATTGAATCGCGCCCAATCCTGTGACGTTTCATAATGAAATTCACATAAATAAAGATTCTGGATTGAAAAAATATGATTTGGAGTGTTCTTGAGCTGTTAGAACATTTTCAATCGAATGATCATCCGATCGAATGACCATCCGATCGGATGACCATCCAAAACATATCATTTTCTTATGCTTGAATGATCAGTTGGTTTTCACTCGAATGATCATTCGATGGGATGACCATCCGATAGGATGACCATCAGATCCACAAACACAAGTTTATCCCTTTTGCCATTCGGTCGAATGACCATCCGGACAAGAAGACCCATTCGATCGAATGATCATTCGACAACATGCCATTCGAATAGAAGATCAAATGCCTAAAAAAGGCATTTTTTGATCGCAACGATGAGGAGAGTCTCCAGAAAAAATTTGGTGATTGAATTTTTTTTCGGGTTTTTAACGACCAAGCTGGGTTGTTCGGGAACACCGTCTGGGGCTTCAGTGAACAGATTTGATGATGCAATCATGGATTGTAGAAATTAGTGAGGTAGTCATGATACTGGTGCAGAATGTTTATCATTCAGGATATCTGACTATTTATGGGCCAAAACATGAAATCCGCAATGATGAAAAACCGACGTTTTGAGGAAAATTGTCATATTTTCGGCATAGTCAAGTTTTTCCAAGATAAAAGAGGACTGAATTGCTCAGTTTGAGGGGGAATTCAGTGATAGAGACGTTAGAATTTGCAAAAATGAAGGGGGAATAAAAATTTCAATGTCATATGTTGAAATTATGACATTTTTGTAATTCGTGACACTACCACAGTATTCCGGTGGTTCTGACTTCAGGATTGTCTGGAGATGCATAGGATCTGGATTTGTGATTTCATGATCATAGGAAGTTCAGACTCTATAGATCAGGGTCAGATTGACGTCTTAGGGTTTGTGTCCCGGGGCTTCATTAAGACGGTCAGCAGGATTAGCATCAGGAGATGCAAACTGTTTTGTTGATACTTATAAGATATCACAGATGTGTGATATTCTAAAGTGTCAGAATGGTTAATCTTCGAGCAGATGAATTGTTTTTCGGACTAATCTCCGGGGAATGATGATGTTTGTTGGTTAAGTTGCTGCCGGAACTAGCGGAGAAGACTATACGTCTATTATCATGACTGAAGAGGAAGAAAGTGATTCTGATCGTCAACGAATGTTTCTAAGATCTGAATGTGTTACCAGATGGTTCATCAGATTATCCGGGAATGTGAATCTGATCGTGGGTGAAAGCTTCCGAGATCAAGATGATCTGAGATGTTGATATCTAATCGTGGACGAAAGTATCGGAGATCTAAGAGTGATCGTGGATGATAGCTCGGAGATCTAGATTATCGGAGGAGATGAATCTGATTGTGGACGAATGCTTCAGAGATCGAATTATATTACCAGATGATTTGTTTTCCAATGAAGATTTGCTGATTGTGGAGAAGATCGTTTACACGGATCTGTCATTCTTATGGTGCGTTAACGTCGATCACGGTAAACGGGATATTTGTTGGTTCATGCTCTCAAACCCAGAAAGAACAGATGATAAGGAAAGCCAAAACTAGTTCAGAATAGTGGATCACCATAAGTAGAGCTTGTACAAAGACTTTCCTCTTGACAGTGGCTTACTAACAACTGATAGACTCCAAAGCACTGATCATCTCAACCGCTGTTAAGCTAAACTGCTGATGAAGAATAAAGACAAAAGCTCAATCTACTGATGTCTTCCAAGCAATGTTGAAGACCAAAGCACTGCCCATTCAAAGAACTGATCACCTTTGAAGAAAGCACTGATGCTCAACATCAGTGCTTAGACTACAACAGTGGAATGTAGAATCAGTAGTTATTTAATTAGTGTCTATGTTATCAGTGGTTGTATAGAATAGTGTTTAGAGTTTGTTAGGAGGTTAGATGTCACTTTCATGGTGACATCAGCAAAAGATGCTCAGTGGGTTGTCTGTACTATAAATAGAACAGTATTCTGTACTGTTCCATGAGCTCTTTCTTCACAAGTCATTCTATACGAACAAATGATTGAGCTCAGGCTGAGGGGGAGTCTTGTGCATGCATGCAATTTGTTTTGATTATTGTAATAGATACAATCATTCGATTCAATGGAAAGCATGTTTGCTTAAACTTTTCTTCCGTGATTGTGTTTACATAGTTTGATTGTTATTTCCGCTGTAATTACTTCATCAATTAATTCAAACAAACACAATCTAACAAACTCAGATCCTAACAATTGGTATCGGAGCAAGGACAGTCAAAATTCGATTTAACCATCAATTTGACGTAAAAGTTCAGCTCAGATTTATTGATACTCAAGTTGTTTGTATCAGTTGATAAAAACAGAGTAAAAAGGTAATCACGTACAAAGTTGATTATTCTAAAATATTTTGTGAAAATCAACCAGAATGGCATCACAATCACACGACCCTCACAACACAGGGACTTTCTTCAAACCACCGATGCTTGTCAGATCTGAGTACAACATCTGGCAGTGTCGGATGGATCATGTCCTTGCACAACAAAATACCGGCTGTTGGAAGTCAGTCATCTATGGACCACACGTTCCTATGGTCTCTAGTGCTGAAGATCCCAAAAGATTTGTGCCTAAAAGCCTAGAAAACTACTCAGAACAAGATTTTCAAAAAAATGAACTAGATGCAAAGGCTTTTAGCATAGTAGCTTCAGCTCTTCCAAATGACATTTATGTTGGACTGTTACGTTGTAACAGTGCCAAAGAGCTGTGGGATGCTCTAAAAGAACAGTTCAGTGGTACAGAAGAGGTGATAGAAAATAACAGAGAAGTTTTGAATCAACAGTATGAAACATTCTATCATGTGAAATGAGAATCACTAACACAACAGTTTGAACGTTTTAGCTGTCTCATTAGTGAACTGAAACTTGTTAAAGTTGAGCTTCAAAATCAACCATAAATAGTAGGTTTCTAAGGTCACTTATTGAAAAATGGGACACACTTGCTTTTGTAACCAGAAATTCAGTTGGGTTCAAAGACTTATCACTGACTCAACTTCATGGTCGACTCCTCACCTATGAGAGAGAGTTAAATCAGAAAAAGAAGTTACAAGAGTCAGGGAAGGTTGCTGATGACTACTCATTTGGTAGCACAACACTTCTTGGTTAAGAGGATTCTGGTAGTAGTAGTAAGGATCAGAGTTATGATCATTACATTGACATAACTGCTGTTGGAGCTTTTAATAACTCTGATTCTTACTCAGCTAACTATGCTTTCACAGCTAGTAGTGAAAACCAGAATTCTGACAATCTGTCTTTTGTACTCAATGATCTCCAGCATTTTGATCCCACTGATCTGGAGGAAATGGACATATTGCATCAACCGGCACTGTTGAGTGTAAGAACCAACAAGTTTTATAAAAGAACAGGGAGAAAATTTCCAGGGTTACATGGGAACTTGAAAGTTGGGTTGGATAAATCAAAGCTGAAGTGCTACAAGTGTAATAGGCTAGGACAATTTGCTAGAGAGTGTAGAAGTAACCAAACCAGTGGACCAATCATAACACACCCTAGCCCTAGACCTCAAAACACACAAAACACTGTGCACTATTACCAAAAATACCCCTGCTGGTCATGTAAACACTGCTCATTATGCACACACAGTAACACATGTTCCAGTGCAATATGTTCAAACCACTGTTCCTCAAATACAGTATGTCCAAGCCCCAGTTTCTCAGGTCCAAGTGCAACAACCTGCACAACATGCTGCACAGACATTTGCTCCAGCAGAGGCTAGTCAGCAAGTTTCTTCACCCAAGGCTTTGTTGATTGGAGTTGCATGCCTGATGAATTAACTGATGAAAACTTGCTTTATTTGCTAAAAATGATGCTTTTGTTAATGAATTTTGTTTTGTAGCATTAGAGTCAATTCCTGAAGGGCTGGAAACTAAAGAAGGAGAATCCAGTGCTGAAACAATGGATGAGATTGCTGAAGCAGTGGTTACTGCTGTTGTTGGTGAACATCTGATGGAGAAGGAAGTCAAACCACTGTTAGAGCCTCTTGCTGACCCTTGGTGCAAGGAAGAAGAGAAAGAGAAAGAAAAAGAGAACAATAGTGATTGTGAATTGTTTTGTTAAGTTCAATGAACTTTCATCTCTGAAAATCCCAGCAAATCCTGCTAAATTGTTTGATTTAGATAAATTCACTTTTGAAGATGTGTCTATCAAGACTAACCATGCAGGTACACCACAATCTCCACCACCAGACAATGGATATGAAGTTGTAATTCCACAACAAAAATTCAAATCCATCATCAGTGTAGCAAATGTTCAAAACAGTTGTCAAAGCTCAACCACTGCTACATCAACAGTTGTTGACCAAAGTAGCCCATCAACCTCTGTCACCATATCCTCAACCACTGTTGATAAAAATCTACCAACAGTGGATAAAAATCAACATTGTGTCACACCAATTCCTCCTATCCCTCCACCTCCATTTCAAACAGATGTTGGATCATCAAAGTCACCAATAGATGTTAGCTCAGATGATTCACATCTGCAGCCTTCACCATTCAATGCCATTGTTCCATACTAGGGAGATTTAATCTTCCTAAAATCCCATCCACCAGATAAAATCATTGGCAACATCAATGAAGGGGTTCTCACCAGAAGTCAATCCCAAAACATTTGTCTTTTTGCTGGCTTTCTGATGTGTGCAAAATGCAACATATAAATTACATCAATTGTGGCATAAAACTAACCCTTTTTTAGTATTAATGTTGGAAAAAGTATGTTTTTGTCTTCCTTTTGTATTTTTAGGATTAAATGAGCTCAAATGAATAAAAGAAGCAAAAAGGCAGCTAAATCTAACATAAATACAAGAAAAGGAACAAACGTGGCATGCCCGGCCTCCCCAACAACATCTTCCCAAGGAAAACAAGAGAACAGAAGGCTGAACACGCCCCGTGCTCAATGAGCACGGGGGCGTGCCCAAGTGTTTGCATAAAAGACAAAGCTATAGAAGCTTTTATCACCCACCACGGGGGCATGCCCAGCGGACACGGGGCCATGGTCAACTCTAAGATTCGCAGAATCTGGGGAAATCTTGATAGTACTGATACGCTTTTGCACACGGGGGCGTGCCCAGCGGACACGGGGGCGTGGTCAACTAATGCAGACAAACTGCAATTAATGAAGAAAGAGAAGGAAGGTGGACACGGGGCCGTGCCCGAGTCTCTGTTCAGCCTATAAATAGGGGTGCTTGGCTCAATTGCAAACCATCCCTTGGCACACCACCTCTCTCACACTTCACCCACCACCCACCACCATCACAACACCATCATCCACCACCATCATCCATCGTCCATCGTAGAGTGTGTGAGTCGTGTCAGGATCCAAGATTGATCGTAAGAGTTCTTGACAATCAAAGGCCATGTTTACCTAAGTCTCTTACATCACTTGGTGAAGACAAGTGTCTAGTGTAATACTTTTTATCTTTAATCTTTTCGCATTTTTTACTTGGTTATGTATTAATGACTTTAATAACTAGTTTCTTATGTTGAAGGTGATTCTTTCTTATCGTTTGTCCGTGGTGTCTTGGCATTATTTTACTGTCTATATAAAATAACAGATTTTCACCATTCATATCTCCACGGTCTATATGGAGATATGTTGGCTACCTGGTCGGGGGTTAAGGGAACGGTTTGGTAAGAGTCTTGCCTTGTTCAGTGTATAGATCCTGCAAGGAACTGGGTCAAATTTAGTAGGACCTCCTTCAATACCCACCGGTATTGGATGGCGGGGGTCCAAACTCTTTGATCCCCTCATATATAAGCTACTATTAATACTTTAACCCGGCTACTTAGGACTGTATCCCTGCTGACTCAGACTACTTAGCCGAGGGTAACGTCACCTTCAAAAGAGGGGCCTACCATAATATGCATTAATAACTTAATTAATTATCTTTCAATAATCCGACCCTTTAGGATTGTATCCTTGCTGACTCAAACTACTGGGTTGAGGGTAACGTCACCTTCAAAAGAGGGGCCTACTACAATAACTAAGATAATCTCTTAAAAAGTGCAAAGATGCGGAAATAATCAATGGTTACACTACACACGAGTCGGATCCAAGTGATTCATCTTGTCTATCTGTTTTTCTTTTATTTTACTTTTCAGCATTTTAGTTAGTTTTTATTTTTCTTGTTTAAAAACCTTTTTCTAACTTTTGATTTGATTAGACGTTGAGGATAAACCAGTACTAAAAGCTCTTGTGTCCTTGGATGACCTCGGTATCTTGCCAACACTATACTGCCATCACGATGGGTGCACTTGCCCATATGTGTGTTTGGTGTTAGTAAAATATCGTGTTTTATAAATTTAAAACTTGGCTAACGTGTAAAAAGGGGTTAAAATATACTTAAATATATATCACACCACATGCGCATCACTTTCTATCACTCCATCAACCAGTCAAGTACTAAGAGGCACTGAAAGACAACAATTAGGTAGAAGCCATGTAGGAAGAGCTCCAGCAGTTTAAAAGACAACAAGTATGGGAACTTGTACCATTACCAGAGGGTGTGAGTCCTATTGGCACAAAGTGGGTCTTCAAAAATAAAATTGATAAAAGAGGCATGTTGTAAAAAATAAAGCTAGGCTTGTGGTTCAAGGTTTCAGACAGAAAGAGGGCATTGACTATGATGAAACTTTTGCCCCTGTAGCAAGATTGGAAGCTATCAGATTGTTCTTGGCCTTTGCTATCAACCACAACATAAAGGTGTTTCAAATGGATATCAAATGTGCTTTCCTCTATGGTAAGATTCAAGAAGAGGTATATGTTTGTCAACCTCCTGGTTTTGAGGATCCATTTAATCCAAATCATGTCTACAAGCAAAACATAGCTTTGTATGGCCTGAAACAAGCACCTAGAGCCTGGTATGAAACTCTATCCACTTTTCTTATCTCTACTGGTTTCACAAGAGGCAAAATTGACAAAACACTGTTTTTAAAATGGAGAGGAAAAGATTTGATGATTGTCTAGATTTATGTGAATGACATCATTTTTGGAAGCACATGTACCAAAATGTGTAAAGAGTTCAGGAGACTCATGACAACTGAGTTTGAGATGAGTGCAATGGGTGAACTATAGTGCTTTCTTGGTCTCCAAGTAAAGCAACTGCAAAATGGTACTTTCATTCATCAAGCAAATATGCCAAAGAACTTTTAAACAAATTTGAGATGAATAATTGCAAACCATGTAGTACACCCATGGTAACCACCAAGATAGTCATGTCTGATGAAACGAATGATTTGGTTGATCAAACTCTTTATAGAAGCATGATTGGGTCTTTATTGTACCTAACTGCATCTAGGCCAGACATCATGTTGCAACATGTGTTTGTGCAAGATCCCAATCAGCCCCTAGAAAGTCAAACCTTATTGCTGTAAAAAGGATATTCAGATACATAAAAGGTGCTCCTACACTTGGTATCTGGTATCCAGCTGATGGAAATATCAAGCTTTCAGGTTTCTCAGACAGTGACTTTGCTGGATGTAACACAACAAGGAAGGCCACTTCAGAAGGGTGTCAATTCCTAGGCAATTGCTTGGTGTCTTGGCAAAGCAAAAAGCAAGCAGCTGTTTCAACATCCACTGCTAAGGCAGAATATATTGCTGCTGCAAGCTACACAGCCCAACTGTTATGGCTTCAAAATCAACTGCTGGATTTTGGTATAACTGCTTTAAAGACACCTCTCATGTTGGACAGTTAAGCAGCTGAAAAAATCATCAAAAATCTAGTTTCACATTCAACCACCAAGCACATTGACATCAGACATCACTTTG
This sequence comes from Helianthus tuberosus, assembly GCA_030545235.1. NCBI lineage: Eukaryota > Viridiplantae > Streptophyta > Magnoliopsida > Asterales > Asteraceae > Helianthus > Helianthus tuberosus. The sequence goes on from CM060450.1 coordinate 74,007,355, forward strand.
TGAGGGATTGCTATGAAAAATGTTTGATTTCTCTGCATCATGTTCCAACTAAGGATCATCTGGCAGATGTGCTAACAAAAGCATTAGACACATCCACCTTTGAAAGCTTGATCTCTAGAATTGGCATGCTAAACATGGAATAACAGGCAAAATCCTGTTTTTCTATGAATAAAGCATTAAAATGTTTTCAGAAAATCAAAAATCCATCCTTAAAAATAGTTCAAAATGAAAGTTTTCATTAAATCCTTAAAAGTCTGTTACAATCACTGATTGGTTCAAACATTTGATTGTTGAAAAGTTATCCACTGCTGAAAGACAACCTCTGTTTCTTCATTCTTCATGTTGGCCACTGTTGACTAAACATCAGTGTTTCAATCACGGTTGGCTATCCACTGATAGTTAAAAACAGCCACTGCTCACATTTTTGTTGACGTCCACTGATATTATCCATCAGTGGTTTCCCTAAACAACTGTCATCCATTTTCATCAGAGGTTGTCACGTGGACAGTTCTTAGCCGTCCGATCTTTGTAACCGCTACCACGTCAGCATTCACTTTTCACTTTATAAAAGCCTGATTAAAACCCCAATCAGAGGTTACACTGCCGTATCGAATTCAAAATTCTTTCAAAAACGGTTTCCATCTTTCATTCATCTTCTCCAATTCACAAATTTCTCTGAATCACCATGGCTCTTACACTCAAAAACCCTCATAACTATCTGTGTACACTTGAGAAAACAAGTAAAAACACCGATTTCCACTCAATCATCGATGCTCTTTCATCTTCAAAGTACAAAACTTTGTTGACCTGCAACGCACAAATCTATCAAGAAACCCTACGAGATTTCTGAAAAACTGCAACATTGGAAGTCCAAGACAAAAAGTAGGTGAAATTCCTGTTTCCATCACACCACAAACCATATTTGAGGTTTTTGAGATGAACGATCATACAGGTAAAAATTCTTTTCCTAAAGATGAGTATCAAACAGATTTGATCGAAAGAGGGTATGTGGGACAAATGACTAAAGCTACTTTGCAAAAGGGAGATTTCCCACCTCCCATGAAATTTTCATTCCATACCCTGTTCATGTGTGTTTTAAACAATACAACAGCTTTCAATGAAATTCCATTAAAAATCCAATACTTGGGATATGCTATCATGGCAGAAGTTGATTTCAATTACTCCCAAGAGATTTTTAATGATTTTGTTAAAAATGTAAATAATATAAAAGAAAAGAAGAAACCATTTCTGTTGTTTCCAAGATTTTTAAGCTATTACTTACAAAAGAAAATCCCAAAGGATAGTGCACAAGTGCTTATCCAAGGTGCTTCTTGTTAAATCAACAGCCTTTCTTCTGAAACTTTTACAAGGCTGTCAAAGTCAAAATCTTCTAAAACACAAACGGAGGAGCCTGAGCAAAATTTGGATGAGTCCACATCTGCTCCTCAGGTTTCTGCTGTTGAGCCCAATGCTCTTTGTGACCACAGCAACACAACCACTGCTGTGCAACCCCCACCAAAAACTCCCAAAAAGACCAAAAAGAAAATATCTAAAAAGCCCCCCAAACCGTCTAAAAAGGTCCTTCTAGAAGATGAGATCCCAGAAGTTAATCCAGTGACAACACAAATGTCACAAACAACCACTGTTGCTACTTCCTCACAATAGTTGGAAAGATCTCCACCCAAAGCCTTAACTCCTCCTGCTTCCTCACAAAAGGATCAGGTTGTAAGCACAGGGACACCACAAAATGAAGCATATACCTCACTTGAGGATATGTTTAACAGCCCTTCTCCCTGGGCAAATTCTCTTTCAACTCTTATCCCCTCATCACAATTACCACCATCCATCATACCTCTGTTTGATGCCATTGAGCTTCAGACACAAAACAACCCCTTTCACCAACACATTACTGAGAGTACAACCACAACAATGGCTGTGCCTGAAACAACTCAATTGGTCATCCCACAAACAGTTGAGGAGGTTACACTACAGGAGTTTCTTGAAATTCCTGTTAGTAGTTCAAGTGGAGTAGCTACTATAGGTGTTGAATCCACTGATTTACACCTGGACAGTAGTTTCATAAGTCAGACTCCCTTGAAGGCAATTTCTTCATTGGGAACCAAGGTATCCACTGGTGTGTTCAAGTTAACCACTGGTGAGATTACTAAGGTAACCACTACTGAAGAAAGAAGTCCCTAGTACCAAGAAAAAGGGGCATCAGCTGATGAACCATTGGAGAATTCTCCTGGTCTAAAAGCTAATACAACCACTGCTGGTGGGAAATCAGATGATCCCATTAACTTGGGTGATGGTTTAAGATATCAAGATTTCACGGAGAGGCTTTCTACTTTAGAAATAGTGGTTACAAAAATGCATACATCAATTGAGTATCTGGTTGAAGCTTCCAAAAGTCAACCCACTCCACAACATTATTCCCAAGAGATATGGAATTCAGTTCAGCCTATCATTAAAGCTCAAAGGGAACTTGCAGAAACTCAGCATAACCACCAAATGGCAATCCTCAGAAACGTGATTGATGCAAGATATAAGGACACTCAGGCTGACATTAGAGCCATCAAAGAGGCCTTATTTAAAATTACTGGCACTGCCCCTGCATCTATCTATAAAGATGATGATCAAGATGATGATGCCAAAAAGGGGGAGAAACATGATATGAAAAAGTTTGGCTGGCCTACTCCAAGGAAGCCAAATCAAAAGCCAGAATCTGAGAAAGAGAAAAAGTCTTATGAAACCACTGCTGAAACACCTGTCAAAGAAAAGAAAAAGGGAGTTGATGAAACCCTTAATATTCTAGCAGATGAAGTGGAGAAAAACAGATGGACAATTGAAAATCAGAATAAAACCAAGGAAAGGCAGTGGAAAAAGGAACAAAAGGAATTAAAGGAATGGGAAATGAAGACAAAGGATCTTGGTACTTCAAAAAGAAGTAAATCCCATAAACACAACAAACCACCACTAGCCACATATCCAAAATCACCCTCACCACCAAAGTCAACCACTGATACATCCAAACCAACACCACCACCACAAAAACCATCCACCAAAAAGCCAAAAACCAAACCTTCCTCACCAACCACTTATACACCTAAAACCACATCTTCACCACAAAAACCACCTGCTAAAAAGCAGAAGACAACAGTTGACACTTCAACAGTTGTTATGACAACAGTGGTTGAAACACCAGTTGTTTCAACAACTGTTAGTCAGCCACCCACTACTTCCAATATTCCTTCCTAAGCCTTAATCATTTCTGTTCCAAAATCCCAACCAAAAATTCCCTCTCCTAAAAAGGTTTACACAAGAAAAAGGAAGTTTCAGGTGCATGATGATGACATACCAGCACCTACTCCTATATCATCTACACCCTTCAATCAAATCAAACCTCAACCATTCATTCCTCCATCATTAGCCAATCCAATCACTGACCCAAAAACACTTGAAGGACATGATCCTTCAAGAGTTGTTCCATTAGCAGCAGATTATCCCCTGGAATTGCATGCAGTCAAAAATGAAATGAGGCAATTCTATACAGTGGATGATCCTGTAAAAAGAAAATTTCCTTCTCTCTGTGGTTATAGACCTCCAAAGAATTTGGATGAGTATTTAAAACTCAACGCAAGGCAAGTTGAATTACAGGCCAAGTATGAAGGTCAAGGGGAGAATGATAGTAGCATCTCAAGTCAAATGCAGCATCTACTTAGCAAAGTCAAGAAACTGGAAGATGTTGGTGCATACATCTGTCGTCTTCGTCTTGTATCGAGTCTTGTTCTAGAATTGTTAGATCAGGGCACGTTGTACGAGAAAATATGTTGTTTTAGGATGTTGTTCATCTGATTCCGCTTGAACACCTGATTCCGCTTGAAAGTGATATGTGAACTTTCAAGCGAAATCACAAAGTTTGTGATTCCGCTTGAACTGTCATATATGCCTTTCAAGCGGAACCCCCACTCCTATATATAGTCTTCAAAGCGGAATCATTTGAAACTTTTCATTCTTCCGGTACCGAATTGCTGTCGAAGTGCTGTTTGACTGTAATCAGTGTGAAATCAATATACAAGGCAAATTTAAGTGAAACCAACTGTTTTCCAAGTCCGTTTCTTAGTTTCCGCCTCTGAAATGGACTAGAGCTCTTCCGAACGACTTGTTTGGGTCATGATTCAATCCTACAATTGGTATCAGAGCTCAGGAGGAGGAGTTCTGCAAATATCAGCCTGTTTTCATTGTGTTTTCTCACTTCTACACCTTCTTTCTTGAATAGAACAAGTTTTCACGGTTAAAAATGGCTCAAATTCTCACAAACTGTGTAAAATTACATATTAACTAAGCCTTGAAAGAACCAGAACAAAATTCAACTTAAAAATGGCAAAAATGGACTCGAGAAGTGATTCCGCTCGAAAATACACAGTCTGATTCCGCTCGAGGGTGTCTGATTACGCTTGAGATTGACATTATCTGGCTGATTCCGCTTGAGATTTACCAGAGATTCCGCTTGAAACCGTGTTGAAACATAAATCTGTGATTCAGCTTGAAACATAATTCTGTGATTCCGCTCCAACGTGTTATCTCACTTGAAATTGTTGTGTAGTGATTCCGCTCCAAATAGTATTGTGGTTATTCTGCTTGGATTTGTCTGTTTTTGAAAAACGTGTTACCAAATCATGGCTGAAGAGTTTTACAATGCATTCACGACACCGGTTGCTCCTGTGACTGCTGCTGAAAAATTATACAGTGAAAATGAGACAGGAACTCATCAGAAACCACCGAAACTGATGTACATTGAGGATTTTCAGGGATGGAAAAGTCGATTTGAGAACTGGGTTCAGGCATACAAATTTGATGCATGGTGTTCATTGCTGAAAGATTACGAGAGACCAAAGAATGAACGTGGGCTTGAAAAAGGTTTTAATGATTTTTCAGAAGCTGACAAGTTGAAATACACAAGTGAAAAGATGATGATCAGCATTCTTCAGCAAGCAGTTAAAGAAGATATTTTTGTTTTGCTTCAACATAATGGTACAGCTAGATCAATTTGGGAAGCTTTGATTCAGAAATTCAGAGGGAGTGCAGATATGATAAAAAACAAAAAGGCTTTATTGAAGAAATCGTTTGATATGTTTACAGCTTTTGATCATGAAACAACAAAGCACACCATTGATAGATATTGCCATCTGGTATTGGAAATGGGAAGATTGGATATTTAGAAAGAGGATGATGAGTGGGTCGACAAACTAGCTGAAGCTTTACCACAGCACAAGTGGGGAACATATTTGATGATTGTGAAACTCATGAGGAAGTCCGAGAGTATGAATTTGGCACAATTCATTCAGAAAATTAAAGAGCAGGAATTGGATATCCAGAAAACAGCTATCATGACAAATCCAAATGCTAAACAGGATGTCAGTTTGTACTACCGAGGGAACAAGTTTGAAGCTACCTCCAGTCAAAGTCCAAAGATTAGTACTGCTTTTAGTGCTGATGGTTCTTCCAGTCCAAATGTTAGCACGACAACTCAAAGTGGTGAATATTCTTCATCATTTTCAAGCTTTGATCCAAACAGTACAACATCAAGTCCTCAACAGCAAAATTCTACAAATCTTCAATGCAATGTGACATTGAACATTCAGAATGGTCAACATCTTTCTCCAGAGCTGGCTAAACAACACATGGCATCTCTTGTTGCCATGTTAGAGTCATATGAAAGCCTAGTCGCAGGAAGAATTGGTAATCCGATGCTCACAAAAGAAGATTACGACCAAATCGATGCAGAAGAACTTGAGTTGATGGATGTGAAGTGGTGTTTGGCTAGTGCATGTAGGAGAGCAGAAAAGTTTCAACAAATTACTGGCAGAGATGAGTTTCGAGGAATGTCAACTTCTCCATTAGGTTTTGACAAGTCTAAAGTTACATGTTTCCGATGTAAAGGAAAGGGTCATTTTAAACGGGAGTGTAAAAACCAAGAAGCAACCGGGAATCAAGAAAAGAACAATTATTATCAGAAATCAATTTTTCATCAGATTGATCAACAACCTCAACAAAAGGATCAGAAAACTTCTCATGGAAAAATGATCGAAGATGCAAATAAGAAAGCTTATTTTGGGATAATAGATCAAGATGATGAGTTTGTTGTAGAAGGTTTTAGTTAGGATAATTACATACCTGGAACAACTCTTGTTGCGAGAATTTTGGATGACAATGAGGCTAGTCAGAAAAGAATCCCGATTTTTCCAGATCTAGGAAGTGATGTCGATACTGATGATGAGGAAGAATATCTTAACAAATGTAGAAAAATCATTGATCCTGATAGTTTTAATTTTTTCTATGCAGATAAAGTTGAGATGCTGAATCAAAAGAAGATTGACAGGTTGAAGAGAGAGCTGGAAGCAGCAAAGTTACTCGCTGATGAAAAAGCAAAGACTGAAGCTGGTGAAATAAAAGTTGAAGCAGTAACTGAAAATGCAATAGAAAAGATTGTTGAAGTTGAAAAAGTGGTGGAGAAAATCGTCGAAGTTGAAAAACTTGTCGAAGTTGAAAAAGTTGTCGAAGTAGAGAAGATTATAGAGATAGAAAAAATTGTTGAAGTTGAAAAGACTGTCGAAGTTGAGAAGATAGTTGAAAAAGTGGTTGAGATTACTAAGCCTTGTGAGAAATGTTCAGAATCTTGAAAAGTTGGTGAAGAAAAAGATAAAAAGATTGCTGAGTTAGAGAAAATGAAGGAAGATTTACTGTCTGATGTGAAGTATGTAAAGGAGTCGTATGATGTGCTGAACAGGACAGTTGATAGTCTGAAAAGGACGAATACATAGATTGAAAAAGCAATGGAAAAGATGAGCGCAACATTAACGACAAAGCCGAGCGTCATTAATGAGTACATCGAAGATTGTGCGAAGCTGAAGCAGGAGTTGGAACTTGAGAAGATTGAGAGTGAAAGGATTAAACGATTACTGTTGAGTTATACTACTTGTGATTATCTGATTGATCGTGTTTATCCTACTGTTGCAGGTCTTGAGGCTTTCACGAAGAAAAAGGCTGAAGATACTGATACTGGTAAGAAACCAAGTGTCAAGTATAACAGATGTACGCCTCCTATTTTTGAGAGTTATTCGCCCAGGAAACCAAATGAGGAACAAGTAGACAAGCCTCTAAACATCAAATTAAAGTATGAAATCACTGATGAATTACCAGATAATATTGATGTCACATTCACTGCGTCTGACACTGATCATGAGTCTGAGTTAGTTAAAAGAGTTGTTGATCAGGTGTTGGATATGGATGAAGAGTCAAAGTCGGAGTCTAAGTCAGATAGTTCAAGGTGGTCAAACAATAGTTCGAGTTCATCTGAGAAGAGTCCGAGCTCGACGGTTAAAAGGGTTTACAATAAAGAATTCCTGTTATCAAAATCTAATTTGAATGATGGATCAATCAAAGTAGCATATACATTGAATGATTCAGACAAATTATATTCTGATCAGGAATTTCCAATAAGAAGTGTAAAAACTGAAATGATCAAACAGGTTTTCAAACTGACAGAAATTAATATTTCTGAAATAAAAGATTTAAATCTTAATGGAAAACCTAACAAGTATACTTCTTCAAGAATTCAACAAAGAGTAAACAAGAAAATGGGTTACGATTGTGGTTATGGTTTTCAAAAGAAACCAAATCATAATGGTAATCTCAAAAAGAAAGGTCTTGGTTTCAATTCATCAGAAAATTATAAAAATCAGAAAACTTATAAACCAAATACAAAATTTGTTGCAGGTGGAAGTTCAGAGGATGAACAGAAAAACCTTTCTGGAAACAGTCAAACCAGGAGTTTCTTGCTGAAGTGAAGAAGAATGTGAGAAAGTTTGCTCAAAGAGTTGATAGAAGAACCTGTTTCAAATGCGCCAAGAAGTTGGACACATAGCTTGGAATTGTTCCAAGTCCAACTACAAAGAACAGGGAGTTTCTTCTAACTTTGATTCGAGGAGAAAATTTGTTGATAAGAAAGAACAACCTGTGAAAAATGTTAAAAAGTTTGAAAATTCTACTTCTGAGGAAGGTGAAAGTTCAAAACGGTTTTACAAAAGAAGAGGTGATTTAAGTAAACAAAAGTGGGTTGTTAAAAGTTGAGAAAGTAGTTCTGACAATGAATCTGATTCCATAAAATCAGAGGAGTCATTGGTTGAGAAAAAGATTGTGAATTCCGTTCCAGAGTTGAACGAGGAAAATTTTCCGCCATTGTCGAAAGATAATCTAAAATCAAAAGGTAGATTTGAGATTTCAGGTCAATTCTTTGCTGGAGAAAAAGAATTTGATGCTGAAAAAGCTTTCAATGGGAAAGTTAAACATATTTTTGGAAAGATGGTAGACAGGAAAGTGAAGGATGCTCAAGAATTTTACAAATCAAAATGTTGGTGGGACAGATGTTTGCCACCAAAATCACCCAAGGCTGGTCAGGCTTGGGTGACAGCATTTTCACCATAAATTCCGGACTTGCCGGAGCTCCCAGGTTGGTAAGAGTGGAGCAGGAATCGGCATCATTCATGAAAAGGTTTGGTTGGTAAATCTACAGGTGATATCATTATATTGTTATATTTTGATTTTCAAATGGTATGGTTGGTGAGTGAATCTACAAGAGGCTGAAGAAGAATTTCACTTACAAGTGGTAAATAAGGGACATTAAGTTGTACTTGATTTTCTACATATGATATTTTTGGAGGATGAACCCCTAACTTACAAGTGGTAAAATCAACGAAACTAATTTTCCGGAAAAACCATTTGATTAAAACAAACTTAAGTGTTTTGAAATCACAATGGGAAAATAGTTTGTTGTGAGGGGGAGTTTTGATTGTTTATGCCAAGTGGATGGCGATTTGATATCAGTTGTCACTTTATTGTATAGTTTGTTTTCAAATTTCTTTAAATGTGTTTGCATTTTAGGGGGAGTAAAAATTTTCAGAAAATCCAAAAACATTTGAAAATTTGAAAAAGACAAAAACATGATAAAATTCAAAAATGAGTTTTGTTGTATAAAAGAGGAAATGATAGTACATCAGTGAACGATCACAACATGCTAAAGAATTAGAAAGTCAAAAATGTGATAAACGGTCTCACTGATGATATGCCAGTAGGTTTTTGCACATTTAGTAGATTGTGACGAGATATAAACCTAAATTGAAACTTGCTTATTTCGTGGGTAACATCTCTCGGATATTTGGGTAACCCCCGAAATCTTGTTTGAAGGACCCCTCTTTTTGAGATACTAGGTCTTTATGCTTAGTGTTATCAGGGGTATTATCCCGGGACTTCTGATTTTGCGGAAGCAATGGCCTAGTCCCCGGAGAATACTTTTCTGCTTGCTTGAAATATAGCGACGCCCTCAGCATAAATGATGAGACAATAAAATTGCTAATCAATGCTGTTGTAAAAAAGATCCTCTAAAGGGGACCCACCAAAAGTCGAGCCGTCATCTCTCTGCTGAACGGAAGTTCTGACCTGAGCTCTCACGGTTTTGCAATCAACCCCTTACAGATATCATCTAGGTATACTCACCTGTAAGACTGAATATTGGGATCTGGATACGGGAGTATATTCTGAGGTGGGACACGCGAATAAGTTTAAGTGCTTAAGACATTAATCTCGTATCTCGAAACAGTTGAACTTTGTGTGAGAATTTAAGTGGATCAGTATACTGACAATCTAAGTGAATCGTTTAGAACTTAAAATGTATAAAGCTTAACGGTGTTGGTGATTTGTCTCAAAAACTGATATGATCCTCTTACGCAAACTCACAAAAATATTGTTTGTATATATTTCTTTGCTGCATTTCATTTCGGTTATATTCAAAATTCCAAAAAGATTTTCGGTATGTTTTAGCATAAATTTTTGAAAATACAAAAAGATTTTAGACAACTGATGATTGAAAAGCTGATTTTCAAAATTCCAAGTGCTGAACATGACGAACAGGTTTGGGAAAGTTTGTTTGAAGATGTTTGAAAAGAAAATTTGATATGCATAACAAGTGGTTCATCAGATATTATTAATGCTAAATCATTTTGAGCTTGTGTCTTCAAGTGGTTAGTAGGTTTTTTTAAATTTGCTATATCTTATGTTTATGAAACTTATGTTTTGGGTATGGAATATGCAGGTGAGCAAGGTTGCGATACCTGAACCTGTGAAAGCCAGACTACGATCCCAGTACAAGTTGAGGGGGAGTCTAATAGAGAAAGAAAGTCAGAAGTTGCTAGAGCCAGCTGCTGACCCTGAAGAATACAAGCGAGAGTTACATCATCCGAGGAGGAGATTAGTTGAAGAATATTAGAGTGAGGCAAGAATCAGATGAAGATTATGGAAAGAGCCCAAAGGCTGACAAAGACTGAAGACGTTGAAGACTCGACACTTAAGACTCGTCAACATCTGAGGGGGAGTCTGTTGGTGCATACATCTGTCGTCTTCGTCTTGTATCGAGTCTTGTTCTAGAATTGTTAGATCAGGGCACGTTGTACGAGAAAATATGTTGTTTTAGGATGTTGTTCATCTGATTCCGCTTGAACACCTGATTCCGCTTGAAAGTGATATGTGAACTTTCAAGCGAAATCACAAAGTTTGTGATTCCGCTTGAACTGTCATATATACCTTTCAAGCGGAACCCCCACTCCTATATATAGTCTTCAAAGCGGAATCATTTGAAACTTTTCATTCTTCCGGTACCGAATTGCTGCCGAAGTGCTGTTTGACTGTAATCAGTGTGAAATCAATATACAAGGCAAATTTAAGTGAAACCAGCTGTTTTCCAAGTCCGTTTCTTAGTTTCCGCCTCTGAAATGGACTAGAGCTCTTCCGAACGACTCGTTTGGGTCATGATTCGATCCTACAGAAGATTATGCAAGAGACTTAAGCAAAGAGATGTCTAACTTACCACCAAATGCTGACCTACAAAAGGAAATGAGAAAATATCTCTTAGTGCTAATCATGAGAGATAAATTCTATCCTGTCAAGGTTGAGTAATTTAAAGACTGGCCACTCATTGCACTAAAAGGTGAAGCAAATAGAATTGAAAGGGTAAGAAATGATCCAGGTATGAAAAGATCAGCACCAGATTGGAATAAGTAAAAAAGACAATTGCTGATCTTACCTTGGAATACAAAAGAAAGAAGCAAGAGTTGGTTGCAGCCAAATTTGGTACAACAAAAGCCATATCAAAATGGTCAAGACAGTACACTGACATGGTGTATGAGAAGCTGGAAAAACTAAGAGAGACAGATCCTAAAGTTCCAAAGAAACCAGCATACAAAACCAAGAAAACTGATGAGTCTCAGCAGCAGGCTCTCTCTTTAAAAACATTGTTCACATCATCTGACACTTCCATCATTGCTTTGAATCAAAGGAAGAGGCAAAAACAGACTGATGCAGAAGATGCAGAAAGTGAAGCTGTATATATGAAAAAAGGCCATCAAAAGAATGATTGAAGAGGATCCTGACTCAGAAAAGTTACAGGAAATTGCTAAATGACTCATGAGCAGGCCTCCATCACCAAACTCATCAAAATAAAAAACTCTCCCAAGAATCCCATTGAACTCAAAAATACTAAAGTGAAAGTCTGATCAAAAGACCCATATATTGACCTTGCTCATGTCCAGTGGAGAAGTTAAGCACATATCAAGGGAGGATGCACTAGGCCTGAGTGTAGCTGACCTCCAAGATCCCTTAGAGCTACAACTTTGCAGGGATGAGGATGATGGAGATTCCCTGAACTTTGAATTACAATTCAAGGGGCAAGTTAGGGAAATGTTGATGAGATAATAAAGATCTTGAATAATGAGGTGTTTTGGCATCATCTGTTCTAGGGGGAGATTGTTGGTTCATGCACTCAAACCTAGAAAGAACAGATGATAAGGAAAGCCAAAACTAGTTCAGAACAATGGATCACCATAAGCAGAGCTTGTAAAAAGACTTTCCTCTTGACAGTGGTTTACTAACAATTGATAGACTCCAAAGCACTGATCATCTCAACCGCTGTTAAGGCAAACTGCTTATGAAGAATAAAGACTGAAGCTCAATCTACTGATGTCTTCCAAGCACTGTTGAAGACCAAAGCACTGCCCACTCAAAGAACTAATCACCTTTAAAGAAAGCACTGATGCTCAACATGAGTGCTTAGACTACAACAGTGGAATGTAGAATCAGTAGTTTATTTAATCAGTGTCTATGTAATCAGTGGTTGTATAGAACAGTGTTTAGAGTTTGTTAGGAGGTTAGATGTCACTTTCATGGTGACGTCAGCAAAAGATGCTCAGTGGTTTGCTGTACAATAAATAGAACAGTACTCTGTACTATTCCATGAGCTCTTTCTTCACAAGTCATTCTGTACGAACAAATCACTGAGCTCAGGCTGAGGGGGAGTCTTGTGCATGCATGCAATTTGTTTTGATTATTGTAATAGATACAATCATTTGATTCAATGGAAAGCATGTTTGCTTAAACTTTTCTTTCGTGATTGTGTTTACATAGTTTGATTGTTATTTCCGCCGCAATTACTTCATCTTTGTTCTTTCATTTTACATCAATCAATTCAAACAAACACAATCTAGGAAACTCAGATCCTAACAATATCAGATCTTTAGGGGGAATCATGGATTTGAAGTTAACCAGTGGGGTATTTGAAGTTTCTATCAATTGCGGGTTGAGTTTTTGTACATTCTTAGATCGAGCAAGCGGAATGCGAGATCGTGGTGCTGAAATGATATATCAAAAACTGAGCTCGGATGCGGTTAAAGCTGAAACAGAGGATGCTGCATTGATTAGTTTCAAGTTGGTGATTGTTCGTGAAGGTTGCAATTTAGCAAATAAGAGGAGAGTCGTAAACTGTGCAAAAGACCAGAAGATTCATTTCAGGGGAATTAGTTCTTTACTTTGTCAAAGCAAACCTGAATCATCAATCGAAGGGGAATCTATTGTCAGATTTCAAGATGCTTGATTGAAGTTGTAGAAAAGTTGAAGATTGAAGAATATTCAAACACGGCTTAAGGTTCTCAAAGTGTTAGACACGATTCGACAGTGACAGCCGAGGGGGAATCTGTTGGTGTATATTTCGTACGTCTACCACTATGCGAATAGTTAGATAGAGCGGCATTGTTAAGGTCCATCCGGACGGATGGACAATAGAATAGTCCAAACCCTATCCGGTCGAATAGGTGATATAATGTAAAAGTCCATCCGGACGGATGGACATAGGCTCATTCGGACTGGCTAGGCTGTTGCCTATAAATAGGGATGTGGGGTTCCCATTTGGACAAGCTTTTGGTTCCCAGAGGGGACATGCTGTCCAACTGATCTCATGGTGCTGTAACTTGTCAAGATATGAATAGAGATCAGATTATAAGTGACTGCTCGGTGTCGTATCTATCCTCTACTCCTTTCTTAGTAATAATAAACGCACCGAACACGTGGTATCGGGACCTAGGCTCCGTCAAACTCACCGGTTCCTGGATTAGCAGTGGTAACAGAGCAACGGTACTGATTTAATCGATCTAACAGTCGGTTAAATCACCCAAAGCTCATCAATCTTGGGTTAAACGGGAGTTTTGACGTTAAAACAGAGAAAATCATCAAAATAAAGCTCGATTCACGGATGGATTTTGGAATTGAAGCCATCATTCTGTTCGAAATTGATTCGCGCACAATCCTGTGAAGTTTTATCATGAAATTCACACAAATAAAGATTCTAGATCTTAAAATGTGATTTGGAGTGTTCTTGAGCTGTGTTGGGATTGAACCCTATCAGAGGAACAGATAATTAAAGCCAAAACTGGATCAGAGCAGTGGATCCAGAATAAGCAGATGTTTACTTACAAATCTCTCCCCTTGAAAGTGGTTTCACATCTGCTGACCTCCTATCTGCTGATTTTACTAAGTGCTGATCTGCAACTGCTGCTTTGCATCTACTACCAAATGTCAAAGACTGATGGAAGACCAAAGCTCTGCTGATTCAATCTACTGCCTTGAGTCTAGTACTGCTGATCCGGACAAGCACTGCTGGGTTCACAGCAGTGGAAGGATGCAGCAGCTGTTTAAGTGTCTTTTATGTAATGAATTGTAATAGCAGTAGTTAGTACATCAGTGTTTGTATAGATCAGAGGTTAGAGTTTGTTAGTAGGTTAGATGTCACTTTCATGGTGACGTCAGCTAAGATGCTCAGTGGTTTGCAAGTGCCTATAAATAGTTCAGTACTTTGTACTATTCTATTAGCTCTTTGGCAACATCGTCTTCTTTGCACGAACAAACTACTGAGCTCTGGCTGAGGGGGAGTTTGCATTCATTCACCAATCATTGTAATCGTTGTTGAAACAAATTCAATCTTTCGATTCATTGTGTAAAGATGTTTGATTAAAGTATTACTCTCGTTTGATTGTATGCAAAGTTTGTTTTCATCATAATTCCGCTGCATAACTCTTTCATTTCCATCTTAATTTCAAACGAAAATACAATCAGAAACAAACTCAGATCCAACAATTGGTATCAGAGCTTGGACAGTCAAATTTGATTTAACAAACATTTTGACGTAAATAGTTCAGCTCATAACAGTTGATACTGATCGTTTGTTCGTCCGTTGAAAAACAGAGCAAGGATTAATCACCATTAAAAGTTGATTTCTCAGTGTCTGTAAAACAACAAGAATGACGTCACAATCTCAGGATGACAAAAACAACATCGGCTCGCTTTTTAAACCACCTATGCTAAAAAGAAATGAGTACAACATCTGGCAGAGACGGATGGGTCACATCCTTGCTCAACAAAGCACAGGTTGTTGGAGGTCTGTCACCTTTGGTCCCCATGTTCCTTCAGTGCCAAGCGCTGAAGATGCTAAAAAGTTCGTTCCAAAACCAGTTGAAAATTATACCGAAACCGACTTTCAAAAGATCGAACTAGATGCTAAAGCGTTTAGCATCATAGCATCAGCGCTGCCCAATGAGATATATGCTGGACTGTTACACTGTAACAGTGCCAAAGAGTTATGGGACGCACTTAAGGAACAGTTTGGGGGAACCGAGGAAGTCATAGAAAACAATAGGGAAATCCTGAATTAACAGTATGAAACATTTTGTTACGTTAAAGGTGAATCACTAACGCAACAATTTGAGCGTTTCAGTTGTCTCATCAGTGAACTGAGGCTTGTTAACACCACTTTTACAAACTCAACTCAAAATAGCAGGTTCCTCAGGTCACTGCCAGAAAAATGGGACACCATAGCTTTTGTCACCCGAAACTCACCTGAGTTCAAGGATCTGACCTTGACCCAACTCCATGGTCGACTCCTGACCTACGAAAGGGAGTTGAACCAGAAAAGGAGGTTATAAGAGTCAGGAAAAGTTACTGATGATTACACTTTTGGTAATACTGCTCTTCTGGGTCAAGAAGAATCTGGGAACAGTGGTAAGGATCAGGGTTATGATCACTTCATTGACATAACTGTTGGTGCAAATTTTAACAACCCTGATCCTCACTCTGCAAGTTTTGCATTCACTGCAAACGAAAACCAGATGTCAGACAATCTAAGCTTTGAACTAAATGATTTACAACATTTTGATCCCACTGACTTAGAAGAGATGGATATCCTGCACCAATTGGCTTTGCTAAGTGTTAGAACTAGCAAATTCTACAAAAGAACAGGGAGAAAATTCCCAGGACTTCATGGGAATTTGAGGGTTGGGTTGGATAAATCGAAAATCAAGTGTTACAAGTGTAATAGGTTAGGGAACTTTGCTAGGGAATGTAGAAGTCAAAACAATGGACCAATAGTTACTCATCCTAGCTCTAACCCTAGACCACAAAGTCAAAACACTGTGCACTATACCCAATATACCCCTGCAGCTCAAATGAACACTGCTCACTATGCTGCTGCCCCTGTGCCAGTGCACTATGTCCAAACTACTGTTCCACAGATCCAATACGTTCAAACCTCTGCTCCACAGGTACAAGTGCAACCTGTTGCACCTCAAACCACTGCTCCAGCAGCAGTACAACCAGATCAACAAAGCTTTTTCACTCAAGGGTTTGTTGACTGGAGCAGTATGCCTGAAGACCTTAGTGATGAAAATTTTGCACTCTATGCTTCTAATGATTCTTCTCATGATGAGTTTTGTTTGATGACATTAGAGTCAATACATGAGGGGGTTGAAACTGAAGAGGAACAGCTGAGTATTGAAACAATGGATGAGGTGACTGAAGCAGTGGTTACTGCTGTGGCTGGTGAACTACTGTTGGGAGAAAGTTCAGGTACCCTGATTGAACCAATGACAGATCCATGGTCCGTAGAGGACAAAGAAGAGGAGAAAGAAGAAAAGGCTGGTGAAAAGAAGGTGAAAGCTGATGATGAAGAAGATCATCAATGTGATTGTGCAATGATGGCAGCTGCCAAGGTATCTCCTCAAGTTCTTGAAAAACTGTGTTCTGACAATTGCATAATTGCTTTTGCTAACATCAAAGAGGTGAATGAAAACCTTCGGGATAAAATCTTGACTGATGAGGTTAAATTTGAAAAGTCTTTAAAAGAACTGAAAAACAAATTGACTGAAAAGGAAAAAGAGATCAGCTGTCTAAAAGAAGAGCAAAGCATAACCAAAACCCAACTTCAAACTATGGTAGAAAAATACCAAGTTTGCAAAAAGGAGTTGGAATCCACCCAGATTACTTGTGAAAGATGGGTGGAATCCTGCAGAGGATATGAGGTGATGCTTGCTAAACAGATTGAAAGCAATGTGAAATTTGGGGTTGGTTATAGAAAATATGATGATGAACATATTGCTTTTGAAAAATCTGTTCAAACCACTGATGAAGCTACTGAGCTCATCCCCACAAACAAGAATGGCCAAGAAGTGAAAATCACTGACAAACTTGGTAACAAAATCACACTTACCAGACCAATGGGATCCTCCACTTTCAAGGAGCTTGAAGATCATCAATTTAAACCAAAATGGTTTGATGAGTGTGATATTCTTGAAAATTTCAAGCCAATGGACTTTACATCAACTGATGGTGTTAAAGCTCCAAAAGCTAAAGTCATACCTTTCAAGGACATCCCAGCAGTGGTTAAAACCTCTGCTGCAAAGGAGTCTGAAAAGAGAAAGAAGAAAGAAAAAATTGACAACTTGTTTTGTGAATTCTGTGAGAAAAGGAATCATCTAACAAAAGATTGTTTCCACTTGAAAGCTTATGATTTAAACAGAACAAGTGTCATTGTGTCAGCTGAAAGTTGCATTGTTTGTGGCAAAACAAACCACAAAACTCAAGCATGTGTGTATCTCAAAAACTTTGATGTGAAAAAGAATGAGTACATTGCTAAAACATCCTTGAGTCCATCATCATCATCAACATCTGTCAAATTCACCAAGAAACAACCACTGTTTGTGCCAGTTGAAACAGCTGTCACAAAACAGCTGAACGAAACATCTGTCAAAAGAGGTGTTCAGGTTACTGATGCACCCCCTGCCAATCAGTTCAGAAAAGGCAAGGAAAAACAGTCTTACCAAAGGATTCCACACGTTTATGAGGCCTACAAAAGGCCCTCTAAACCCAAAGTGAACAGGCATCCTTTTGGTTACCAGCAGATGATTGGTCAGGACCCACAACAGTGGTTAGAGAAACACTGTCCTAAAACAGTCCAAACCCCTGATCTAACCACTGTCCATCATTCTGCATCCATCCCAGACACTGTTGAGACCCCATCCCAAGCCTTGTTGGCTTTGGAGACCTTAATGAACTAATCCTTTTACTTCATGTGCAGGGAGCTTCTGCATGCTTTGATAGTCTTTGGTATGTAGATAGTGGAGGCTCCAGGCACATGACAGGATGTAAAGCCCTTCTCAAAGACTTTAAAATCCATGGAGGGGGTGATATATCCTTTGGGAATAATAGTAAAGGGAAAGTTCTGGGGTCTGGTACAGTGCAATCTGGAAATGTAAAATTTGAAAATGTCAATCTAATAGACAATCTAAAATTCAACCTTCTGAGTGTGTCCCAAATGAGTGACAAGGGATTTGGGTCATTCTTCATAAAAGACTGTTGTAGGATTGTTGGACCAGAAATGGTCAAAAAGATTGAAGCAATAATCAAAACTGGTCAAACTAAACTTGTTGCTCAAAGAAGTGGCAATGTTTATGTTGTTGACATGTCAAAAGAGTGTCCCAGAGCTGATGCCTGTCTGTTCTCAGCTGCCTCTAACAAAGAGACAGAACTTTGGCACAGAAGGCTGGGGCACACAAATCTTAAGACAATCACAGAAATCTCAAAAAATGGTTTGGTGAGAGGCCTACCACAAAAATTGTTTTCATGTCCTGAGCATTGCATTTCCTGTTTAAAAGGAAAACAGCATAAAAGTTCTTACAAGTCCATTGAAGTGTCCAAAACAACCCAGTGTTTGCAAATGCTACACATGGATCTGTTTGGCCCAGTTCAAGTCATGAGCCTTAAAAAGAAAAGATATTGTTTGGTCATTGTTGATGACTTTTCTAGGTTTACATGGACTTTCTTTTTACACTCAAAAGATGAGACTGCAGGCATTTTGCAAGACTTTGTAACACAGGTTGAAAAGCAATTTGACCTTCCAGTGAAAAGCTTCAGGAGTGACAATGGCACAGAATTCAAAAATAGGGAGTTGGATGCATTCTGTGTGAAGAAAGGGATTGTAAGGCAGTACAGTATCCCTAGAACACCAGAGCAGAATGGGGTAGTGGAAAGGAAGAACAGAACTTTGATTGAGGCTGCAAGAACCATGCTTGCAGATTCAGGTTTGCCATTAACTTTCTGGGCAGAGGCAGTAAACACTGCTTGCTATGTTCAGAACAGAGTTTTAATAAACCCCAGGCACAAAAAGACTGCCTATGAAATTCTGTATAAAATTAAACCACTGATTTCATACTTCAAGGTGTTTGGCTGCCCATGCTTTATTTTGAACTTAAAAGATTCCATTTCCAAATTTGCAGCCAAAATTGATTGTGGTTATCATCTGGGATACTCAACCACTGCCAAGGCCTACAAAGTGTTCAATACACGGACCAAGGCAGTGGAGGAGACCTTGAATGTTAAGTTCAATGAACTTTCATCAATGAAAATCCCAGCAAATCCTGCAGATCTGTTTGATCTTGAAAAATTTATTTTTGAAAATACTGCTGTCAAGAATAACAGTGCAGGTCCATCAGAGGATACAACACCAGACTATGGGTATGAAATCATCATCCCTCAAAGGTCTGCCACAAAGGGAAAAGCACCAGCTGTTCAAAACAGTTGTCAAAGCTCAACCACTGCTACCTCAACAGTTGTTGACCAAAGTAGCCCATCAACCACTGCTTCCACATCCTCAAACACTGCTGACAAAAGTCCTCAAACAGTGGATAAAAGTCAGCAGTTGTCCACTTCATTACCTCCTATTCCACCACCTTTTGAAGCCGCTGCTGGATCATCAAAGTCCTCAGCAGTGGTTAGCTCAGATGATACACATTTGCAGCCTTCACCAACCAATGCCATCATACCATACCAAGGAGATTTAATCTTCTTGAGATCTCATCCACCTGATCAAATCATTGGCAACATAAATGAAGGGGTGCTCACAAGAAGCCAAACCCAAAACTTTTGTCTTTTTGCTGGTTTTCTATCACTCCATCAGCCAGTCAAGTACCAAGAGGCACTGAAAGACAACAGCTGGGTAGAAGCCATGCAAGAGGAGCTCCAACAGTTTAAAAGACAACAAGTATGGGAGCTTGTACCACTGCCAGAAGAGGTTAGTCCCATTGGCACAAAGTGGGTCTTTAAGAACAAAACTGATGAAATGGGTATTGTTGTCAAGAATAAAGCCAGGCTTGTGGTCCAAAGTTACAGACAGGAAGAGGGGATTGATTATGATGAAACATTTGCCCCTGTTGCAAGATTGGAAGCAATTAGACTGTTCCTGGCCTTTGCTGTCAACCACAATATGAAGGTGTTTCAAATGGATATCAAAAGTGCTTTCCTCTATGGTACAATTCAAGAAGAGGTGTATGTTTGTCAACCTCCAGGTTTTGAGGATCCATTTTATCCAGATCATGTCTACAGGCTAAACAAAGCCTTGTATGGCTTGAAACAAGCACCAAGGGCCTGGTATGAAACTCTTTCCAACTTCCTACTCTCAAATGGTTTCAAAAGAGGTACCATTGATAAAACACTGTTTTTAAAATAGAGAGGAAGGATTTAATGATTGTCCAGATTTATGTGGATGACATTATTTTTGGAAGCACATGTAACTCAATGTGTGAAGAGTTTAGAGAACTCATGACAGCTGAGTTTGAAATGAGTGCAATGGGTGAACTGCAATGCTTTCTTGGTCTCCAAGTACAGCAAATGCAAAATGGAACTTTCATTCATCAAAGCAAATATGCTAAAGAACTTTTAACCAAATTTGATATGAATGATTGTAAACCATGCAGCACACCCATGGCAACAAATAAGCTGGTCATGTCTGATGAAAAGGATGAGCTGATTGACCAAACACTTTATAGAAGCATGATTGGGTCTTTATTGTACCTAACTGCATCTAGACCAGACATCATGTTTGCAACATGTGTCTGTGCAAGAAGTCAATCAGCTCCCAGAAAATCAAATCTCATTGCTGTAAAAAGGATCTTCAGATACATAAAAGGTGCTCCCACACTTGGTATCTGGTATCCTGCTAATGGGAATATCAAGCTTTCAGGCTTTTCAGACAGTGACTTTACTGGATGTAACACTACAAGGAAGTCCACATCAGGAGGGTGCCAGTTTCTAGGTGATTGCTTAGTTTCATGGCAAAGCAAAAAGCAAGCAGCTGTTTCAACATCCACTGCTGAAGCTGAATACATTGCTGCTGCAAGCTGTACAGCCCAACTCCTGTGGCTTCAAAATCAGTTACTGGATTTTGGTATCACTGCCTTAAAGACACCACTCATGTTGGATAGCCAGGCAGCAGAAAATATCATCAAAAATCCAGTTTCCCATTCAACCACAAAACACATCGACATCAGACATCACTTTGTGAGGGATTGCTATGAAAAAGGTTTGATTTCTCTGCATCATGTCCCAACTAAAGACCAGCTGGCTGATGTGCTCACAAAAGCACTTGATACAGCCACTTTTGAAAGCTTGGTCTCTAGGATTGGGATGCTGAACATGGAATAACAAGCAACATCTTGTTTTTCTATGAATAAAAGCAACAAAATGTTTTCAGAAAATCAAAAATCCATCCTTAAAAATAGCTAAAAATGAAATTTGTCATTAAAATCCTTAAAAGTCTGCCATTAACCACTGATTGTTCAAAAGTCTGCTCTACTTCAAAAGTCTGTCCACTGCTGAAAGTCAACCCCTGTTCTCTCATTCCTTTGATAAACTCTGTTGTTCAAAAGCAGTGTCTTATCCACTGATATCCTATCCACTGATAGTAAAAATCATCCACTGCTTTCATACCACTGCCTTCATCAGTCACTTTCACAAAAGTACTGTCCTTCACTTTCATCAGGGGTTGTCACGTGGGCAGTACATATTGGTCAGACTTTTTGTAACGGCTGCCACCTCAGCATTCACTCTCTTCCCTATAAAATCCCCCACTCACCACCAATACAGGGTTTCACTGTCGAATTGAATTCTTAAAAATTCTCTTCTCAAAGCAGTTTTTCATCTCATTTCTTCACAAATTTCTTCAATCATCATCTTCAAAATGACAAAATTGAAGTCATCTTTAAAACCCTCATCCAAATCTTCATCGAAAACAGCCTCTCAAAAGGCAATTTCCACTGAAATTCCATATAAACCATCCCACAATCTCCTGGGTCTTCTCACAAAACCAGGAACCACAAATGTTTTCGATTCCATCATTGACATCATGGCAAAATCAAAGTACAAAACTTTGTTCACCGCCGATGCACCAATCTATTTGGTGACCCAAAGGGAGTTCTGGAAGAATGCAACCCTTGAAAAACAAGGAGACACTGCAACCACCATAAACTCTTCTATAAAGGGTAAAGCTGTCCAAATCACGCCACAATCCATTTCAGAGGTCTTTCAACTCGGTGATCAGGAAGGCAAAATTTCTTTCACTAAAAACGAGTTACAAACTGACTTCATTGAAAGGGGGTATGAAGCCACAATGATGAAGAAACTTACCTTACAAAAAGGTTATTTTCCTTCTGCAACCAGATTTTTATTTCATACCCTCCTACTATGTGTTTCAAACAAAACCACTTCTTTCAATGAAATCCCTTTAAAGATTCAAAATCTGGGATATGCAATTCTTCAAGGAGAAAATTTTAACTATTCTCGGGAAATTTTTAAAGATTTGGTTAATAATGTTGAAACAAAATCATTCTTACTGTTTCCAAGGTTTTTAAGTTACTATTTTGCAAAGAAATTCTGTAACACCTGTGGCATTTCAACCATCAAACAAATTCCAAACCAATGAAATATTGTATTTCATACTTTGGACTTGTATAAATATGTGTATCTTTTGCACATATCAACTCTTGTTCGATTTCAAACTCTAAATCGCTTTCTGGAAGGTTATACGCGCACTAATGCGTAAATATAACCAATTTAATGCAACAAACACTCCGGAATAGTGAAATAGGTTTAACATACCTTAAATAACCTCTACATAACTTAGATATAAGTTTTGGAAGGTTTGGTGTGGTGAAATCAAAGTTAAATCGCTTACAGGGACTAAAGTTGACAAACTGCGAAAGTATGCCAATTTGAACTGTAACAGACCTTCCGGAACATGACCATAAGTTAAACATACCATAAATATCCTTTACATAGCTTAGAAATAGGCTTTGAGGTGTTCGGTATGCTAAAATAAACTTTTGGGTCATTCAGGGACTAAAAGTGTCAAAAAGTGCACAAGTTTGCATTTTCGCGCATAACTTACGTTCTGAATACATCCGGACATCCAAAAATTTATGTAAGCATGACTACATTATATTTTAGTATTCGCCTTAAGAAAAATCCATTCGTCGCGTCATTTGGATCGTTTTTCGCGCTTATGCGCATTCCGTCGTAATTAAGCGAACATCGCGATCGTACGACCAAACGAACCGACATCCGAGATATTTTTGAACATGTTTTAAGTTCCCTATACTTTAACTTCATTTTAGAGCTTTGAAATGGGGTTAACGGGCCTTAAACGTGTCGAAAATGGGCTGATTGCAATACAGGGACCAAAAGTGTAATTCTGCCAAACTTGGGCCTAGCGGTGCGCTACACTTTTAGTGTAGCGGTGCGCTAGGGGTCTCCAGACCAGATGCAGAGTATTTAACAGCCTGTTTGCAGCTGTTAACCACTTCCTAATCCCTTGCCAAGTGTTGATTTCCTATGGTGAGTGGCAAATTAGCCACCATAAGGTTCCGACAAGTGTACGGCCTTGATCGTTGCCTCCTTCTCCAAGAAACGATCCTAGCGGTGGACCATTTCCTATAAATACCCACCAACATCACACCCAAAAACTCACACCTTTGAATCTGAACTTGCTCTCTAAGTTGTCGTGTTTAACACTTCATACCTGAGAGTGTTCGGATCCAAACCTTCCATTCTTGGACCCTTCGTAAGTATTCTTTCGTTCTTTTCCTTATTTTTACCGCTTTTCGAGTCAGAAAGTCAAACTTTGTTTGACTTTCAGCGTTGACCAGTAATGGTCAATGCGAAGTTCATTTGAACTTCGCAACGTGAGTGTAATCACGTTGGTCATAGTCCTTTGGGACTATGCCCACTGATTACCACGTTGTCTAGGGTCGTAGGGTAGGCGATCTAATAAATCGCCTATGCCTTCGAACCCGACCCAGTTTGGTCGATCATTAGGATCCGACCAAACACATTAGGTGACCATAGTGTAGGGAATAACCTTCCGAGGTTATACCCTATGGTCACATCGTTTAAGTAGTTGTATGATAGGCAGTTTATATGCCTTAGGTAAATTACCAGAATACCCTTTTCATGTGTAATTGGTAATTAAGCATATGTAACCTAAACTTTTGTCACATAACTGATTTTGTAACATGTTTAGGCATATAACACTTGTCATAGGACTAGTTAGGCGATCCGAACGCGTTCCACGCGAACGACGCGTTAAAGTAGCATAAGCTACCTAAACGGGTCGTAATGGGTCGTAGACACTTAGGTTAAGTTTCATTTAGTATGTAGGCTTTGATTAACCATATCACATGAGTTCCTACACTCATTTGGTTTACAAACCCTCATGCTACCCAGTCTTCCGGTTTAGGTCCGGTTTATTAATGTAGTTACCTATATTAGGTGCCGTTTGATATTCCGCGATCTCTAGCATTGCTTGGTGGTTATCCTAGGACTTCTGAGCAATCTCAAGTGAGTACATAGACCCCTCTTTTACTGTTTTCCAAACTGTTTTGGGGTGGAACACATGTGCCTACTTGTTACTTTCAAGCTTTCCTGTTTTCAAATCATATACTTGCTATGTTTATTAGTACATTAATAGTACATGATTTCATTACATTTCATACTAGGTGTGCCATTGTGTGCATTACTTAGTACATTGTTTTACATTACATCACATGCTACGTATGTCTATTGTTGCATACTTAGTACAGGTCGCATGCTACGTATGTCTATTGTTGCATACTTAGTACAGGTCGCATGCTACGTATGTCTGTTGTTGCATACTTAGTACAGGTCGCATGCTACGTATGTCTGTTGATGCATACTTAGTACAGATATTTCAGTTCACATGCTATGTATGTTTGTTGTAGCATACTTAGTACATTTCTTATTCATCATATGCTTACATTTTGGTAGGACAATTGGTTTAACATAGACATCTTACATTGTTTGGTTTGGTTTGATTAAGTGATTAAGTAACGATGCGTGTGTAATATGATACAAGCATGGTGGATACGCCGCTGGTACTTCCTATATATAAGTGTTTGTATGGTATTACATATTGTAGCGTTATCTGAATCATTTCAGGTTGAGACATAGAACATTTTATACAAATAACATATTTTTCACAAGACATTGATTTACAAACAACTTATCTAATACAAACTCATTTTACATGGTTATTCATTTACCATACATTATACATTATTTATACATATCATCTGATCTTATCGATTTTCAAATGATTTACAAAACAAAGCAAATAACAAGGTTCATGACTAAACATTTTCTCAAACATAAGTCATGAAACCTATTTTCACAAAACCTATGTATCTCACCGGCATTTTTATGCTGACGTACCATATTTTCACATGTGTTTTTCAGGAACTGTTGCATAAGATGATCAAGATACACATAGGCAGACTTGGGCTTTAGTGACCATAAAAGATACAAGACTAGTTAATTATGTTGTATTTTCCTTGTTTGTTAAGACATTGTAACACTTTTAATCAATAAAACGAAACTTCAATTGCCATGGATTTGAAACAATTAATTCTGTTACAACACTCCCCGACATTTCCGCCACGTTTTGTATGTTCCACGTGGTCGGGGTGTGACAGAAAAGATGGTATCAGAGCCAATGGTTATAGGGAATTAGGTTATTAGTAATGCTTTGACCTAGTCTATAACCTTCTTAGGACCCTAACGCGAGTTTACTTGCGTTTAGTCATAAAACAATACTGTCACCTATCCTTAGGCGACGACCACAACAAGAACATAAATTTCAAAACCGCTTTGAAAACTAATCATTTGTTCTAGGATGATTGATTACTAGGTTTTGAACCCTTTGTTATAAGGTTTTGAACCCTTTGAGTTTTCAAAAATCTCGTCAAGGTTTTGGGTTTTAAATAATGTGAACACGTGCAAACTGGAAGGGTGAATGCCTGTATTCTGGGTTTTCTGGCTAGGCAAGCACTTCGTATACATCTCATCAGACGCGAGACCAGTTGTGCTTACCTGGGAATTCTTGGGATGAGTGTTCACTTATAGGCGAGCATGTCTTCGCGATACATTATATTGACCCGCTTACTTTGATTAGTCACTATCTCATTTGTTTGCCTTTGGTAACAAACAAATGGTCACAATCTACATGCCTTGTCGTTTCCTTTTGACTATCTTTCGCTTGTTTCCTCCTATGCCTTTCGTTATCTTCAAGATGCTTCTTCATCGCAACAACAATGTCCGAACCAGGTGCTGCAATTACCCAGCGAATAGGCGTCGTACTCCAGAGGACCGTTGACTTAGCTATCACCATGACTCGCCTCAGGGGTGAAGCTGTATAAGGGAACTGCTCCTTGGTGAAATCAATGCCATCGTCATTATTCAAATCAAATACCTTGTTTCAAATGTACCCACGGTGGACGATGGAGACATTTGGTTAACATATGCCGCTTTTCAATCCAAAGCAAAGCTGTTACAAATCCTGCTGCTGCTCAACCTTCAAACTCTGCTTCATATGTCGCTTGGCATATCTGGCGCCTCAACCTCATGAACTTTGTACCTTGTGTATCGACGTAAGCACGCCTAGTGCAAGGTGTCGGAACACTCTCGTTACACAAACTCCAAAATCCATGTAGGATCTTTCTATCTTCATAATTAGATCCTTGTGGATGGATATCATTCATCGGAGTCCTTAATTGAATTCTTTGTATGATTCAATACGTACATCACAATTCAATAGGGACAAAGCCGAATTTCTTTTAAGATTTTCCTATCTTCATAGATAGATTCTTGAAATGATTAAAGTGCCAAATGAAATCCATGAAATGGATTCCTAGTGTGCTTTAAATGCACGTACGTAATTAACAAAACAAAACTTACAAATCAAAGATCTAGATAAACAATTTTATGGTTACGTGACTATGTGTTTATGCATTTTGTGTTTTTTTTGTATACTCTGGATATTCGTTATCCGAATCCTCATAGAATCTTTCTTATCTTCATATGAAGGATTCATAGTAGGATATTCAAAAAGGTACTATCTTAAATCCTTAATGGACTTCTACGTTGTAGTTAAGTCCCTTGGATTATAAAGTACTATTCCAAAGTTTAAGGGCAACATGTGATGATAAGTTAAATACATCCTACGTCGATGTAGTTAAATATTCCCCGTAGGTAATTTAGTTAAAGAGATCCTACGTCGATCTAAGTTAAATAGATTGGTTCGACAATCTAGTTAAATACATCCTACGTCGGTGTAGTAGTTAAAGAGATCCTACGTCGATCTAAGTTAAATAGATTGGTTCGACAATCTAGTTAAATACATCCTACGTCGGTGTAGTAGTTAAAGAGATCCTACGTCGATCTAAGTTAAATAGATTGGTTCGACAATCTAGTTAAATACATCCTACGTCGGTGTAGTAGTTAAAGAGATCCTACGTCGATCTAAGTTAAATAGATTGGTTCGACAATCTAGTTAAATACATCCTACGTCGGTGTAGTAGTTAAAGAGATCCTACGTCGATCTAAGTTAAATAGATTGGTTCGACAATCTAGTTAAATACATCCTACGTCGGTGTAGTAGTTAAAGAGATCCTACGTCGATCTAAGTTAAATAGATTGGTTCGACAATCTAGTTAAATACATCCTACGTCGGTGTAGTAGTTAAAGAGATCCTACGTCGATCTAAGTTAAATAGATTGGTTCGACAATCTAGTTAAATACATCCTACGTCGGTGTAGTAGTTAAAGAGATCCTACGTCGATCTAAGTTAAATAGATTGGTTCGACAATCTAGTTAAATACATCCTACGTCGGTGTAGTAGTTAAATACATCCTACGTCGGTGTAGTAGTTAAATACATCCTACGTCGGTGTAGTAGTTAAATACATCCTACGTCGGTGTAGTAGTTAAATACATCCTACGTCGATGTAGTAGTTAAATAATTCTCTTGAGTAGTTAAGTTAAATAGATTGGTTCGACAATCTAGTTAAATGTATCATGTGTTTATGTAGTTAGATAGACCCTCGTGAGGTCTAGTTCAAGAGATTATTCGTTTAATTTTTCCCCATACGCATTATGAAATGAACTGTGCGGACTGTGCAAGGAACTACGTAATTATGGAGGCCTACATAATTATGGAGTTCAGTGCATAGGAACCACAGGAAGTTTTGTCATGTGTTAAGACCAACATTGGCAAGAGTAATGATACGGGAGAAGTCTTGGACTTTGACCAATGTCATTTATTCTCACACTACCCAATTCGGATTTCAAGCACACACAAGTTTCCTTTGATAATTCTTCACGAGAACTGTTCTCCTGTCTATAGTTCAAAACTCCATGTTTTGTTACTACAATGACTTCAATTTGAGGGTTGACATCTTTGCTAAGAATCCTAACATGGCCCAGAGTTTTACTTAAGGGCTCAATGGATTGTCTGAAGGCAAAACCGTCACAGCTGTCTCCACAAGTTTCCTCTAAAAACTAAATTTCGGGACGAAATTTCCTAAAGTAGGGGAGACTGTAACACCTGTGGCATTTCAACCATCAAACAAATTCCAAACCAATGAAATATTGTATTTCATACTTTGGACTTGTATAAATATGTGTATCTTTTGCACATATCAACTCTTGTTCGATTTCAAACTCTAAATCGCTTTCTGGAAGGTTATACGCGCACTAATGCGTAAATATAACCAGTTTAATGCAACAAACACTCCGGAATAGTGAAATAGGTTTAACATACCTTAAATAACCTCTACATAACTTAGATATAAGTTTTGGAAGGTTTGGTGTGGTGAAATCAAAGTTAAATCGCTTACAGGGACTAAAGTTGACAAACTGCGAAAGTATGCCAATTTGAACTGTAACAGACCTTCCGGAACATGACCATAAGTTAAACATACCATAAATATCCTTTACATAGCTTAGAAATAGGCTTTGAGGTGTTCGGTATGCTAAAATAAACTTTTGGGTCATTCAGGGACTAAAAGTGTCAAAAAGTGCACAAGTTTGCATTTTCGCGCATAACTTACGTTCTGAATACATCCGGACATCCAAAAATTTATGTAAGCATGACTACATTATATTTTAGTATTCGCCTTAAGAAAAATCCATTCGTCGCGTCATTTGGATCGTTTTTCGCGCTTATGCGCATTCCGTCGTAATTAAGCGAACATCGCGATCGTACGACCAAACGAACCGACATCCGAGATATTTTTGAACATGTTTTAAGTTCCCTATACTTTAACTTCATTTTAGAGCTTTGAAATGGGGTTAACGGGCCTTAAACGTGTCGAAAATGGGCTGATTGCAATACAGGGACCAAAAGTGTAATTCTGCCAAACTTGGGCCTAGCGGTGCGCTACACTTTTAGTGTAGCGGTGCGCTAGGGGTCTCCAGACCAGATGCAGAGTATTTAACAGCCTGTTTGCAGCTGTTAACCACTTCCTAATCCCTTGCCAAGTGTTGATTTCCTATGGTGAGTGGCAAATTAGCCACCATAAGGTTCCGACAAGTGTACGGCCTTGATCGTTGCCTCCTTCTCCAAGAAACGATCCTAGCGGTGGACCATTTCCTATAAATACCCACCAACATCACACCCAAAAACTCACACCTTTGAATCTGAACTTGCTCTCTAAGTTGTCGTGTTTAACACTTCATACCTGAGAGTGTTCGGATCCAAACCTTCCATTCTTGGACCCTTCGTAAGTATTCTTTCGTTCTTTTCCTTATTTTTACCGCTTTTCGAGTCAGAAAGTCAAACTTTGTTTGACTTTCAGCGTTGACCAGTAATGGTCAATGCGAAGTTCATTTGAACTTCGCAACGTGAGTGTAATCACGTTGGTCATAGTCCTTTGGGACTATGCCCACTGATTACCACGTTGTCTAGGGTCGTAGGGTAGGCGATCTAATAAATCGCCTATGCCTTCGAACCCGACCCAGTTTGGTCGATCATTAGGATCCGACCAAACACATTAGGTGACCATAGTGTAGGGAATAACCTTCCGAGGTTATACCCTATGGTCACATCGTTTAAGTAGTTGTATGATAGGCAGTTTATATGCCTTAGGTAAATTACCAGAATACCCTTTTCATGTGTAATTGGTAATTAAGCATATGTAACCTAAACTTTTGTCACATAACTGATTTTGTAACATGTTTAGGCATATAACACTTGTCATAGGACTAGTTAGGCGATCCGAACGCGTTCCACGCGAACGACGCGTTAAAGTAGCATAAGCTACCTAAACGGGTCGTAATGGGTCATAGACACTTAGGTTAAGTTTCATTTAGTATGTAGGCTTTGATTAACCATATCACATGAGTTCCTACACTCATTTGGTTTACAAACCCTCATGCTACCCAGTCTTCCGGTTTAGGTCCGGTTTATTAATGTAGTTACCTATATTAGGTGCCGTTTGATATTCCGCGATCTCTAGCATTGCTTGGTGGTTATCCTAGGACTTCTGAGCAATCTCAAGTGAGTACATAGACCCCTCTTTTACTGTTTTCCAAACTGTTTTGGGGTGGAACACATGTGCCTACTTGTTACTTTCAAGCTTTCCTGTTTTCAAATCATATACTTGCTATGTTTATTAGTACATTAATAGTACATGATTTCATTACATTTCATACTAGGTGTGCCATTGTGTGCATTACTTAGTACATTGTTTTACATTACATCACATGCTACGTATGTCTATTGTTGCATACTTAGTACAGGTCGCATGCTACGTATGTCTGTTGTTGCATACTTAGTACAGGTCGCATGCTACGTATGTCTGTTGATGCATACTTAGTACAGATATTTCAGTTCACATGCTATGTATGTTTGTTGTAGCATACTTAGTACATTTCTTATTCATCATATGCTTACATTTTGGTAGGACAATTGGTTTAACATAGACATCTTACATTGTTTGGTTTGGTTTGATTAAGTGATTAAGTAACGATGCGTGTGTAATATGATACAAGCATGGTGGATACGCCGCTGGTACTTCCTATATATAAGTGTTTGTATGGTATTACATATTGTAGCGTTATCTGAATCATTTCAGGTTGAGACATAGAACATTTTATACAAATAACATATTTTTCACAAGACATTGATTTACAAACAACTTATCTAATACAAACTCATTTTACATGGTTATTCATTTAACCATACATTATACATTATTTATACATATCATCTGATCTTATCGATTTTCAAATGATTTACAAAACAAAGCAAATAACAAGGTTCATGACTAAACATTTTCTCAAACATAAGTCATGAAACCTATTTTCACAAAACCTATGTATCTCACCGGCATTTTTATGCTGACGTACCATATTTTCGCATGTGTTTTTCAGGAACTGTTGCATAAGATGATCAAGATACACATAGGCAGACTTGGGCTTTAGTGACCATAAAAGATACAAGACTAGTTAATTATGTTGTATTTTCCTTGTTTGTTAAGACATTGTAACACTTTTAATCAATAAAACGAAACTTCAATTGCCATGGATTTGAAACAATTAATTCTGTTACAACACTCCCCGACATTTCCGCCACGTTTTGTATGTTCCACGTGGTCGGGGTGTGACAAATTCAGTAAGGATGATTTAGCTGTAATAAACCAAGGTGATTCTACTTAAGTAAACAGTTTAACAACTGAAACTTTTTCAAGAATGCTAGCACCTTGCAAAACACAAGCAGAGGTGCCTGAGCAGATTTTAGCAGTTACAACTGCTCCTCAGGCATCTGCTGCTGAGCCCACCGCTCAAGGTGATCAAAGCAGCAGAACACCTGTTTTGAAACCCACACCTAAAATCACCAAAAAGCCAACAAAAAGAAAAACACAAAAACCCCCCAAAACCATCAAAAAGGCATCTCTGGAGGATGAGATACCAGAGCTCCTGCCAGTGACAACACAAAAGTCACAAGAAACCACTGCTGCTACTTCCTCACAGCAGTTGGTACAAATATCTCAACCCATAACGTAAACTCCTCCTGCTTCTTCACAAAAAGAATAGGTTGTACAAATAGGGTCTCCACATCATGATGCTCTGGAAACACTCGTTTCTATCATCCACAGCTCAATACCCGGGGCAAATCCACTTTCTACACCACCCTTCACATCCACAATTCCCCCACCAACTAAACTACTGTTGGATGCAATAGATTTGAACCAGGCATTAACCAGTCCTTCTCAATCACCTATCAATGAGAATATGCCTCAACAACTGACTGGGTCTGATGAATCAATCTTTGCTAACCCACCAACACAACCTGAGGAGGTTAGACCCCTTGAGTTACAAGTAACTCTTGGTGGTAGTCCAAGTGAAGCAGCCACTACAACTGTTGAACCCATTGGTTTACAGCTGGACAGTGGTTACATCAATAAGACTTCCTTGGAGGCAATTCCTTTTATAGCACATCTGCCAACCACCAGTGGATTTATTTATCCTACTGGCAACATCAAAAGGTTGTCAAGTGTTGAAGGAAGAAGACCCCAGTACCAAGACAAAGGGGCATCAGTGGTTAATGTTTGGAGTATACTCCCTACATCAACTACTGATAAAACCACTGCTAGTGGGAAATCAGATGATCCCATTAACTTGGGTGATGGTTTAAAGTACCAGAAATTGACAGATCGCATTGAAAAGCTTGATAACTCTGTTGCAGAACTCAAAGATATGCTACAACAGGTGTTACAAGTACAAAAGGTACAATCAACTGCTGTTCCACCTCAAGCACCTGCTCCACAAAGGGCACCTGCTACAAATGAGCTCTGGAATTTGTTTCAACCTTTTCTCCATCAACAAGCACAATTAGCAGATCAGCAACATGAAAAACATGTCCAACAGCTGAGAAATGCAATGGAGTCAAGGTTCAAGAACACTCAGGCTGATCTGAAGGCTCTCAAAACTCAGATCTTCCAAACCACTGGCACTGCTCCTCCAACAGTACTTTTCATTGATCACCTCCCAGAAGATAATGCCAAAAAGGGGGAGAAAATTCAGGAGTGGAAGAAGAAAGGAATAGATGATGGTCTTTACATTGAACCTGAAAGGGATGCTATGACCAGAAAAATTCCTATGCCAGATGGTAGTAAAAAGGTTGATGCAACTCAAGAAGCACTTGACAAAGGAGTAGCAAGTGTTAAAAGAGAAAGAATGGCAAAGGATATTTCAAGATGGAATGAGGAGAAACGAGCCTTCATGGAACTGTATGAGCAAGGTTGTTCTGGATCAAAGGATTCCAAAAATCCAAAGACAAAAAGGAAACCTAAGTCCATCCCATCCAAATTTCCAAAGCCTCCAAAACCACCATCCAAAAGCCATCAGCATCAAACCTCCACCCAAACAGCTGTTGTAACTCCTGCTGTATCAACTACTGCTGGTACTTCAGTGGTTTCAACATCTGTTCTCACTTCAACACACACCACCTCAACACACACCACTACTTCATCACCACCACCACTGTCACCACCAGAAACAATCCCACCACCAATTTCACCTGCTGATAAACAGCAGAAGACAACAGATGTTATAACATCTGTTGTAATGACAACAGTGGTTGAAACACCAGTTGTTTCAACAACTGTTAGTCAATCACAAACCACTGTCACTACATCCACCACCACTGTTCCATCCAAAACATCATCAGTCCCTCCTCAAACAAAGAGGAGAAGGCTAATTCTCAAAGATGATGACACCTCACCACCACCATCTTCAAAATCCCTGTCACTTGTCACTATTCCAAAACCCATACCTCTCTCTTCAGCTCAAATTATACAATCACTACCTCCTGCTGGTGTCTCATTTCCTCTAGAACTCATTGCAGTTAGGGAAGAAATCAAATCCTTTTATTATGAGGATGACCCAGCCAAAAGGAGTTTGCCATCAATTGTAGGATATCCCAGGCCTAACAATATTGAAGAATACTTGAAACTCAAGGCCAAACAAGCAGAGGATATTGCAATCAAAAACAGAAAAGGGAAATCTGATAGAGAATTTCAACAAAACTATCAGTTTTTACTCTCACAGGTCAATGCTATGGAGCGATTTGCTAAAAATGTATGTCAGAAAATTTCAGAAAGGGCAGATGAATCCTTGAGAAAAGACTACATTGAGAACATCATGACCTACAAGAAATACAAGGGGGAGAAACACATGTACAAAAACTGGACCATTCCTGAGCTTGAAAAAGAAGCAGCCAGGATTCAAGGAATGATTAAGAATAAGGTCAAGCAGACTCCTCCTGAAAAGTTTAAACAATTTGAAGCTGAGAAGATGTTAGAGTTGAGGAGAATGAAAGAGGAGCTGATTGCAGCTGATTATGGGCCAAAGAATTCAGTGACAAAGTGGGGAGAAGATAGAGTCAGGGCAGCCTATAAAAGCTTGGAGGAACTTAGAAAGAAAGATCCAAGAGTTCCACAAAAGCCTGACTACTCCAAAGCAGAGGTCTCAAAAAGACCACCAAAGCTGCAAATCAAAAGAGCCACTGCTCCAGCTGGTGCTTCCATCTACAAAAGAAGGAGCAAAAACCAGTTGAGTATTGAAATAATTCAAGATCTTTTAGCTGGAGATGCCATTGTAAAAGCTGGCACGAAAGTAATGATAAAAGAAGATCTTGAATTAGAACAATCTGCAAGTGCTGCTCAGCCAGCTATGAATAGGCCAGCCTCACCAAATACTTCTGCAAATAAACATCTCCCAAGAAACCCACCAGACTCAAAAATACAAAAGTGGGAAACTGACAAACAGTCCTGCGTATTGACTTTGCTCAGGTCTGGTGGAGGAGTGGAGAAAATATCAAGGGAACAAGCTCTTGGCCTGAGTCTTGAAGATTTGCAGGATCTCCTTGATCTTCCACTTAGCAGGGATGATGAAGACACAGATGCCTTAGACTTTGAACTACAATTCAAAGGTCAGATAAGGGAACTGTTAATGAGGAAATAAAGATTTCCACAAATAATGAAGAGTTTTGGCATTATCTGTTCCAGGGGGAGATTGTTGGGATTGAACCCTATCAGAGGAACAGATAATTAAAGCCAAAACTGGATCAGAGCAGTGGATCCAGAATAAGCAGATGTTTACTTACAAATCTCTCCCCTTGAAAGTGGTTTCACATCTGCTGACCTCCTATCTGCTGATTTTACTAAGTGCTGATCTGCAACTGCTGCTTTGCATCTACTGTCAAATGTCAAAGACTGATGGAAGACCAAAGCTCTGCTGATTCAATCTACT
The DNA here is from genome assembly GCA_030545235.1 of Helianthus tuberosus. Lineage (NCBI taxonomy): Eukaryota > Viridiplantae > Streptophyta > Magnoliopsida > Asterales > Asteraceae > Helianthus > Helianthus tuberosus. The sequence continues at coordinate 74,042,499 of CM060450.1, forward strand.
GCCTTGAGTCTAGTACTACTGATCCGGACAAGCACTGCTGGGTTCACAGCAGTGGAAGGATGCAGCAGCTGTTTAAGTGTCTTTTATGTAATGAATTGTAATAGCAGTAGTTAGTACATCAGTGTTTGTATAGATCAGAGGTTAGAGTTTGTTAGGAGGTTAGATGTCACTTTCATGGTGACGTCAGCTAAGATGCTCAGTGGTTTGCAAGTGCCTATAAATAGTTCAGTACTTTGTACTGTTCTATTAGCTCTTTGGCAACATCGTCTTCTTTGCACGAACAAACTACTGAGCTCTGGCTGAGGGGGAGTTTGCATTCATTCATCAATCATTGTAATCGTTGTTGAAACAAATTCAATCTTTCGATTCATTGTGTAAAGATGTTTGATTAAAGTATTACTCTCGTTTGATTGTATGCAAAGTTTGTTTTCATCATAATTCCGCTGCACAACTCTTTCATTTCCATCTTAATTTCAAACGGAAATACAATCAGAAACAAACTCAGATCCAACAAGCTGTTAGAACATTTTCACTCGAATGATCATCCGATCGGATGACCATCCGAACCATATCATCATCATGATCTTTATATGTGCTTAACAATTTTCACTCGAATGATCATTCGATCGGATGACCATCCGATCGGATGACCATCCGAATCACAAAACAATCTTTCTCATTTTGCCATATGATCGGATGACCATCCGAACGGATGATCATCCAGGCGAATGGTCATTTGGACGATATAGACCCATTCGATCGAATGAACTAATGCCTAAAAAAGGTATTTTTTGATCGCAACGACGAGGAGAGTCTCCAGAAAAAATTTGGTGATTGAATTTTTTTTTGAGTTTTTTAACGACCAAATTGGGTTGTTCGGGGACACTGTCTGGGACTTCAATGAACAGATTTGATGATGAGATCACGGATTGTGGAAGTTAGTGGGGTAGTCATGATATTGATGCAGAATGTTTATCTTCGAAGTTATCTGACTATTTATGGGCCAAAATGTAAAATCCGCAATGATGAAAACTTGACGTTTTGAGGAAAATTGTCATATTTTCGGCATAGTCGAGATTTTCACAAGTAAAAGAGGACTGAATTGCTATGTTTGAGGGGGTATTCAGTGATAGGGACGACATAATTTGCAAAAATGAGGGGGAATAAAAATTTCAATGTCATATGTTGAAATTCTGGCATTTTTGAAATTCTTGACACTGGAACTGTATTCGGGTGGTTCTGGCTTCAGGATTGTCTGGAGATGCATATGATCTGGATTTTTGATTTCATGATCATAGGAAGTTCAGACTCTACAGGTCAGGGTCAAATTGACATCTTAGGGTTTGAGTCCCGGGTCATCGTCAAGACGTTCAACAGGATTATCATCAGCAGATGCAAACTGTTTTGTTGATACTTATAAGATATCACAGATGTGTGATAGTCTAAAGTGTCAGAATGGTTAATCTTTGAGCAGATGAATTGTTTTTCGGACTAATCGCCGGGGAATGATGATGTTTGTTAGTTAAGTTGCTGGCGGAACTAGCGGAGAAGACTATACATCTGTTATCATGACTGAAGAGGAAGAAAGTGATTTTGATCGTGAATGAATGTTTCTAAGGTCTGAATGTGTTACCAGATGGTTCATCAGATTGTCCGGGAATGTCAATCTGATCGTGGGTGAAAGCTTCCGAGATCAGGATGATCCGAGATGTTGATATCTGATCGTGGACGAAAGCATCGGAGATCTGAGAGTCAGCGTGGATGATAGCTCTGAGATCTAGATTATCCGAGGAGATGAATCTGATTGTGGATGAACTCTTCAGAGAATGGATTACATTACCAGATGATTTGTTTTCCGATGAAGATTTGCTGATTGTGAAGAATACCATTTACACGGATCTGTCATTCTTATGGTGCGTTAACGTTGATCACGGTAAACGGGATATCAGATCTTTAGGGGGAATCATGGATTTGAAGATAACCAGTGGGGTATTTGAAGTTTCTATCAATTGCTGGTTGAGTTTTTGTACATTCTTAGATCGAGCAAGCGGAATTCGAGATCGTGGTGCTGAAATGATACATCAAAAACTGAGCTCGGATGCGGTTAAAGATGAAACAGAGGATGTTGCATTGACTAGTTTCAAGTTGGTGATTGTTTATGAAGGTTGCAGTTTAGCAAATTAGAGGAGAGTCGTGAACTGTGCAAAAGACCCGAAGATTCATTTCAGGGGGGATTTGTGCTTTAACTCTGTCAAAGCAAACCTGAATAATCAATCAAGGGGGAATCTATTGTCAGACTTCAAGATGCCTAATTGAAGTTGCAAAATAATTGAAGATTGCAGAATATTCAAACACAGCTCAAGGTTCTCGAAGTGTTAGAGACGATTCGATAGTGACAGCCGAGGGGGAATCTGTTGTGCATATTTTGTACGTCTGCCACTATGCGAATAGTTAGATAGAGTGTGTGTTGAATATTGTATAGAATAGAGAAAGTTGGATACGGTATTGTATTGTTAAGATCCATCTAGACGGATGGACAAGTCCATCCGGACGGATGGACAATAGAGTAGTCCAAACCCCATCCGGTCGAATAGGTGATATAATGTAAAAGTCCATCCGGACGGATGACCTTCCGGACGGATGGACATAGTCTCATTCGGACTGGATAGGTTGTTGCCTATAAATAGGGATGTGGGGTTCCCATTTGGACAAGATTTTGGATCCTAGAGGGGACATGCTGTCCAACTGGTCTCATAGTGTTCTAACTTTCAGATATGAATAAGAGACTAGATTATAAGTGACTTCTCGGTGTCGTATCTATCTCCTACTCCTTTCTTAGTAATAATAAACGCAGCGAACACGTCGTATAGGGACCGAGGCTCCATCAAACTCGTCGGTTCATGGATTAGCAACCTTCCTAAGTATGCTTGATACACCTTAGAGACACCTTAGATTGCTTGGAAATGGATTGAAAATGGAAGTGCATGTATGGATGGTGGTGGTCGTGAGCTTGGAGGAAGGGAGAGTAGGTTTGTGGTGTTTGAATGTTTGGGAAATGAAAGTGATTTATATTAAGGTCTTAAGTCTTTTTATCCACCAACACTTTTTTATACCATGGTTCTTATGTCTAATATCTAACCAACATGTTCAATATTATATTCAAGAAAATGGTGAGAGGTGGTGCCCACATAATCGGCCCATAAGGGGGGGGGGGGGGTATTTAGTTTGTTTTCAAATGTAAGTTAGAGTTTAGTTAGGATCTAAGTGATTTGGTTAGGGGTTTAATGTGTTTAGGTTTTTTGATGCGTAATATGGTGTTCATTGCTAATAACTAGTCTTGTAACATTAAAACAATGCTTCTAGTTGAATTTTGGTGTTTCGGGTAATGTCCAGTTATTCGTTCGGTTACCGGTTCGTTAAGGTGCTAAATTGCGCAGTTTAGAGTGTTATGAGGTACCTTTTATGATAGTTTTCATTCCCGACACTTTACAAGTTATTCTGGACATCTAAACCTTGTTTCTGCATAATATTTTGATGTTCAAATGCTGATTTTTGCTAAATTTTGCTGAATTTTGCAGAATTCTGCATTTAGGGTGTGTTTCGGGTACTTTTTAGTGCCTAATCGTCACTCGGAGGGCAGTTTCATAACCCATACTTTCCTACATAGAATTCCAGTGCAAATCTTGGTCCTGGAACTCAATCTGTGTCCTATCATGATGTTTGTCTGAGTACTGAACTCCCGTCAGTACTACTAGTTTATCTGATGATTGTGCTAGTTTCGTTCTGTGCACTAATTTAACTGTTCAAGTTGCATTTAACAATCATAAATAACATGCAACATGTACTGTATTTGTGAGTTCTTTGTAAGTAAATCATGAAATCATTCACATCATAAATTCATCATGCACAACCATATGTTACAAATTACTATTCACATCGTACGGAAATACATGGAAAAGTGCCAGTTGTCACATTTTCTTTGTTTCATTATCAGAGTCACTGTTGTCGTGCCTCCACTTGTCGTCTTTTGGAGCTTCATAGTCTGCTTTCTTTATTGCTACAAACTTCTGTCTATACTTCGGTTCATCACCCTTTTTAACTCCTCTATAGACATCTAATCGCTTCAAAGTCTCGTTGTCCATTTGCTCTAGCCTCAACTCATCACTATCAACCTTCGGCAAATTCTGAACTTGATCATCAATAAGCATCTGCACAAATCTTGGATATTGCACATACCTTTCTCCTTTGATATTGTGTAACATATGATTGAATATCACTTGCGATATATTATAAGGTCTGTTGAGGATTAGGCAAGTGATGATGTTCATTATGTAGTCCGGAGATTCATCATAAGCTCCTATTCTATGCCCTAACGCATGTTTAACACAATGCACCAAACACTTGTAAGGTCTTGAAAACTTCAACTTCGTATACGCTGGATCACTAATAAATCCAGAATATCCTATTCTCATCCAAAGACCCTTGCATAGACTCACATAACCTATAATTGGATCCTCATCTCTATCTTTCAAATCCAAAACTCTCTTAATATATACAACAGTAATCTTCACTGCAATATCTACATCTTTGTTCTTCTCATCCTTTATCCTCACTGCTGAATGAATCGCCTTTTTGTCTTCAACATATTCTGCTGCACTCTAGAATGTCCTCACGTGCGATCCATAACACTTATGTTTTCTGTCAAAGCCTTACAAATCCTACTATCTTTCAAAAACTGCAACACATCTTTAAATGGTTCCATATTCAGAAGTTTTTCATCCAGAACATAACAAATGTGGTGTTTATTATGAAAATCAGAACCCTTTGCCTGCAGAAATAACATCATCAACATATGCACGTTTATCGAGACACATAGTGCACAATGAAAATTTTTCAACACTTAGAAAAAATTCTAACACTTCAACACTCTACACTCCATCCGGATGAGCTTGGTCCAGATGAATATGGTCCGGATGAGAATAGAATACATTTGGTCCGGATGGGTGTGTCTCCGGATGGACTCATCCGGATGAAAATGTTCCGGATGAATATTTCTAGATAGCTAAATGGTCCGGATGGGCCCTTCGGATGAAATCCGATGAACACCCAATCAAAATCAATAAAAAATTATGCAAGATTTTATCAAATTGAAGCAAATTTCTCTTAAAGAATGTGCCGATTAGCCTTATTCTAAGTTCAATTTCATTAAAAACATACTAAAACTCTCTAGATCTAAAGAAAACCTCCGTCAGCTATACAGACCTCCGAATGATCAAACAATGAAATCTAAGCATGATATGATGAAATTGAAAGCATATTCTCTTAAAACTAAGGTCAATTATCACTATTCTACAATCAATTTCATGAAAAACAACCTAACAAGCCCTAGATCTAAGAATATCTAGTGTCGGTTAACCGAATGTGAAAATAAGGCTTTAAATGATGAAATTTAAAGAACTTACCTTTACCATTGCGAATGTTGTACCAACCAACACTCCTAGGTCTAAAATTTGGTAGCGTAACGGCTCAAAATCGGAATAAAAAGTTGAGAGAAAAGTGAGAGTATCCGGATGATATTCGGTTCGAATGAGTTAAAAGATATCCGGATGGCTATATATAGCCTCCCAAACATCTATCCGTCCAGATGGCTAATGGTCCGGATGGACCATCTGCCCGAATGGGTTTTTGCCATTCGTCAGGATGGGTAATCAAATACCCAACTTTTCAATTTTTCAAACTTTTTACCATTTTTAAGTCAGTTTTAAATCCACTCGGGTATCCAGGTCTAAGTTAACGATCTTGGTTACTCGATTTGTCGACCAAGTCCAAGTTAATAACCTTGGTTGACCCGATTACGAACCATCTGACAGTTTTGATCAAAGTTTCAACTTTTTCAAAAAATACAAGTTTCAATTTAATGAACTTGTTCAGCTTTTCAGTTTCCCAACCTTCTCAGATAAGCTCCAACCCAGTCATTCAACATCCCCTCTCTGCATCTGAAATTCTGAAGATCAGCTTTCCACAATGGTTTGTCGAAAATAATGCAGAAATAAAATCTTTTTGAATTTTAGAAACTTTATATCAAAACACACTGAAAATCTTTTTGGGTTTAAGCAGAATGCAGATGCATATGTTTGTAGCTTTCGTCTGTATTTAGTCTATATTTACCTGTTTGTAGTCTATGTATAGTTTTGTATATGTTTTGTATCAAATCCGGAACGAAACACAAAGATAGGATGTTTTGTAAGTCCACCCAGACGGATGGATATAGTCCCATCCGGACGGATGGGCATAGCTGGTTTCTTCCGGATGGAGCGCGCCTATAAATAGAGGGTCATGGCTCTCTTTTGAAACATCTGTTTAGACACCTCTGGCGGAGCTCTAGCAAATTCTCTCTGGAACTTTGTACGAATCTTCAACTTCAATGTGAATGAATGCATTGAACGGTGTATACGTTGTCTATCTCTCTCCTAAAACACTATCGGATTCCGCACGATCGTGTTGTTGCTGATCTGACTTGAGCGTGTTCGAGCAAACTGAACTCCCGGTCCTCACAAGTGATATCAGAGCTTGGAGGTCAGATTCGGAGGAGATCTACAACTGTTCTACCTGAGATTCTACTAATTTTCAGAGATTTACAACTGATTCTACCGATTTCTCATATTTACATCTCTGATTTCTACTCATTTCTTAGTTTTCTCATCTTACATATCTAAAAATCCAAAATTAACAAAGAATTCACGGAAAAAAGTGCTTAAAATTCACACATATTGTGCGCTAAGTACTAGAGAACAATCCTACAAAGTTTCAAAACTGAATTCAAACTAAATCATATCGAAATCTGTAAAAAACCATGAATTTTCGAACACACGTTGCTGACATCATCATCCATCCATCCGGACGGATTGATTTGTTATTGTCTGAAGTTTTTGGTACTTGGTTCTTCATTAGCCATCCGAATGTATAGCCATCCGAATGACTGACCATTCGGACAATCTCATCCGACACTTGACCATTCGACATATTTCATCCGGACACCTATCCGGAGACATCCCATCCGGACATATCCATTCGAACACTTTCATCTGATTGATTGTGTTTATTGACCATCCGAACGATTGATCATTCGGACAACAGTGTTTTTGTTCATTCTACATTCAATCAAGTTTAACTGTGTTTGATTTTTTAGGAAATTGCAAAGATGGTAGATGAATTTCTGAACCCATTCTCTAGCATATACGCTTTCAATATCACTAGAGAAACATCTTCTAATGCCAACCCAAAGACAGCAACTAAAGCGATTTCAGATTCGCTTAGTGTGGTAATGCTTACGGGACGTATAATAAGCCACCCAAGCTAATGGCAATTGAAGATTACAATCGCTGGGCTAAACGATTCGATAAGTGGTTAAGAGTTTTTGCTTTTGAGAGTTGGAAGTTTATTCAAGTCGGATACAAGAATACATGAACTGATTATGAAAATCTTGGAAATGATGAGCAAGAAATATTCGTTGATGAGCAAAAGGCCATAGCGCTATTACACCTATCAGTACGAGATGACATTATTTTCTTAATCGATTACAACACGGCGAAAGAGTTGTGGATTGCTTTGGAGAAAAAGTGCACGGGAGGTGAAGAGATTGTAAAGAACAAAAAATCGTTATTGAAAAAGGAATTTGCTTTGTTCGTTTGTATGAAGAATGAATTCGTTAGACAAATGATTGAAAGGTTTTGCCACCTGAAAGCTGAGCTGGAAAGATTTGGAATTAAAAAGGATCAAGAGGAGATTGTTGATAAATTGTTCGAAGCGTTACCAAACGAGAATGACTGGCAGTATTTCGCAATAGTGCTAAAGAATACTAAGCCCATGAAAGATATTACACTCAATTGGTTGATAGAAAAACTTGAAGGGCACGAATTGGAGATTAAGAAGCAGAGCAAGGTGAATAATGCCAATTATCAACAGAACGTAAACATGTACTACCGATGAAGCATGATTTCTAACACCTCATCGCCAAAGACAGCCTTTAGTGCTGACAGTTCGAACACTACTGCAAAAGACAACTCAGGAAGTGGATAGTCGAGTTCGAGTGGTTATGCTTATCATGGTTCCGGATCGAGTACATCAGCACAGTCTGCTTCAAACACTCAACAAAATCAAAATTCTCCGAATTCAAATGTTTTCCAATGCAACATCGTTGTCAATCTCAACAACGCCCAAAATTTCAATGAGGAGACTGCAAACAGCAGATGGTTTTTCTGCCATCGATCCTAGAGTCATATGAGAGCCTTGTAGCAGGAAAGATCAGGAACACAAATCTTACAAAAGAAGACTATGATCAGATTGATCCTGAGGAAATGGAACTCATTGACATCAGATGGTGTATGGCAAGTGTTATCCGCCGGGCTCAAAGATTTATGGAAATTACTGGAAGACAATTAATTGGTGGGCCGTTGATGAAACTGGGATTTGACAAGTCGAAAGTGACCTGTTTCAAATGTAAACAAAAGGGTCATTTTAAGAGAGAGCGAAGAAACTCTGCTGCTGATGAAACCGCTAATCCATTTCACAATGATTACTACCACAAAGCAGTTTATCACAGAAACCGAGAATTGCCACCAAAGATGAAACAAATCGAAGATAATCCAGGAAAAGAGAAGTTGAGGGCACCTGCAGTTATTCAGGACAAAGAGGGTTTTAACTGGAATGATTTTCTTCCAGAAGAAGATTATGTTGGATCTGCTTTCATGGCCCAAGTAGAACCAGAACCAGGGACGTTTCACAGAGAAAGACAAATAGCACATTTTTGAATGAAAAGAATACGTGAAGCTTACAAAGAAGCAGTGAAGGCAAAGAGATGGGATCCTGATGGAGAATGCTACCTAGATCCAAAAGGAAATATCTGTACAGATCCAAAATCAATCGACTTTGAAGCACTCGTTAAGTCAATTCCAACGGAAGAGGAGCAGATAAAAATAGATTACAAGAAAAAGGGCTGAAAGGGAGAGATTAGAAAAGGAGAAAAATGAGAAGTATGAGAATTCTAAGAAGACCGAGAAGTTAGAAGAGGGTATCATTGATGTTAATCTAGAAATGACAGCCGAGAACCTAAAGAAGATGGCTGATCAAGTTCTAATGGCAAAAGCACTTGAGGTAGATACCAAGTCTGTTTTGTTGGTTCAAATGTTGAACCAGGTAAGGTTGAGAAAGCAAAAATAGAAAGTGATTGTAGAAATTGCATGAAGGAACGCAAAGTCTGTAATACACATGAGTATCTCTCGAAATCTCAAATCCAGGAGCTAACAAATAAAATCAATATTCTAAAAAGGGATATGGTCAATAAAGATAAACTTGTGAAAAGTTCAACAGACGGAATTAATGAGTTAAAAGATAAAATCAAAAATGATGAAAATGATGTTGAACGTTTTTGAAAAGAAAATGAGAAATTTGTGCTTGAAAACAGAAAAATAACTAAGGATTTTGATAAGCTAAAATGAACAACTAAAGACTCAGATGAAAGAAATGCTAAAACTCGCAAAGAAAACATGAGTTTGACAGGTGTTCTTCAAGAAAAAGAAAAACAGATAAATGCTCAGCTGGATGAGATTGCGAATCTCAAGCTTCAGTTTCAAGAAGCAAAGATTGAAAACGAAAGAATAAATTTGAAACTAAACAGTTACTCTTCCGCCAGCTTAGTTCTTCAACACATCGTTCCAAAACCCATTGGAAAGAACAAAGACGGTGAAGATGTATACTCAGATGGAACTGGGGTAGGGTATCACAAAGTTCCACCACCCATGTGCAACAACTTTACTAAAAAACGGTCTGGGTTGGTTAAAGAGTCAGATTCGAGTGAGAAAAGTGAATTTGATAAGTTACTTGATAACATTGATGTCACTTTTAGTTCACAATCTGATGAAGAGAGCATAGAATCTGAGGTTGTGAAAGATGTGGTAGAAAAAGTTTTAAAAACATACAGTGATTCTACAGTATCACAAGAGGATGATGATTGCTTTCTGAGCAATTATATCCCGAAATCCAAGTCCAAGAATAACTTAAACGACGAACCGACTCTTGTCATGTACAAGATGAATGGTTCTGATAAATTGTACTCGGATGAGGAGTTTACAATCGAGAACGTAAATGTGGATAAGCTGGAGAGAGTGTTTAAGTTGGTTGAAATTGATGTGTCAGAGGTTAACAGTTTGTCGAGTTCAAAGAGGTTTTTGAATTTCCAAAAAGATAAATCTAACGATAACAAACCCAACGTGCCACCACATTTTCAAAGTAATCGGAACAGAGGGTACACGTCGCAATGGGATGGTAAGAATTATCAAAGAAGGAATTTTCAGAAGTCAAAACTTGTGAAGAAAACAACTTTTGTGAAAAGTTCAAGTTCAATGAACAAACAAGAGTCTGAGATCTTTTCAAAAACCAATGAAGAATTTTTCACAAAGAAAGTTTCACAACCACAAACTGATGGTCAAAGTCGAGTTGTTGATACTCGAACGTGCAATAAATGCAGCCAGATTGGACACATTGCACGAAAGTGCACCAATCAAAGACCTAAGTCTGTGATTGTTGAAAATTCTAAGAAACCGAATGATGCAAAAGGAAAAGCGCCTATGTTTGTTGAGAAGAAGATTCCAAAAACTGAAACTGTTAAAATAAATTCTAAACCAGTTAAACAACATGTAAAGAAAATTGGTGAATCTTCCAAACGTTTTCCTACACAACAGTTAACATGGGTGCCAAAGTCTCAAGTCAAGGCATCAGTTGAAGTAAAACCAAAGGTTCCTGTTAGTGCTACAAAAGGAAAACAAACTTCCTTAACCAAATCGGTAGAAAAGTTTGTACCTTTGGAAAAGTTGGAGAAACAAACTTCTTCGACCTCTTCGGTCAAGAAGTATGTTCCCAAAAAGGTTCAATCATCTGTTTAACCTGCAAAAAATGAATTTTTCTTGTACAAAGAAGTTGAGGTTGGAACAGACAAGAATTTGGAAATGAATGATAAAAATTTCCCACCACTTTATACCACCAAAACTTACCTAAACGTCAAGCTACCCAAGTCAAAAGAGGCTTGGGTTGCTTCATCTAACTAATTGCATTTGAAATGTGCAAGAGCTCCCGAGATCGATATCAAAGTGGATAATGGATAGTGGAGCGTCCAGGCACATGACGGGGAGAAAAACCCTGTTGTGTGATGTAAGAGGTTTTAATGGAGGGTATGTTGGTTTTGCCGGAAACCAAGGTGGAAGAATAATTGTAGAAGGCACTTTATCTAATGGCGTCGTGTCCTTTGAAAGAGTAAATTACATTCCGGAGCTGGAGAACAACTTACTGAGCATTTCCCAGATATGTGACAGAATGTATACACAACTCATTTCACCTACAAAGAGTGTCTGATTCTGAAGCTGGGGTTTGTTGTCCCCGAAGAGTGGATCATCATGTGTCACACCCCGACCACGTAAAACAACAAACCGCGGCAGAAACGTCGGGGAGTCTCGTAACAGAATCATTGTTTCACAACACATGGATTAAAGTTCTGTTTTATTTATTAACATAAGGGTTACATTGTCTTAAAACAACTGAAACAAAGAGTACATAACAGAAATTTAAAATATTCTAGCTTCATTTTATGTCACTAAGGCACAGGTCCGCCTAAGTGTATCTCGAACATTCCTACGCATCAGCTCCTGAAAACACATGTGAAAATAGGTAAGTCAGCATAAAAATGCCTGTGAGATACATAGGTTTTGTTAAAATAGGATTCATGACTTAGGTTTAAAGAAATGTTTAATAAAAGTTAGTCATGAATCTTGTTAAGTGTTTTCTTTTATAAATCATACGAAAATTTGATAAGAAAATCAGATGATATATAAAAGAAAGATGTATGGTTAATTAAGTAACCATGTAAAATGAGTTGTATAAAATAAACTGTTTGTAAAACAATGTCTTATGAAAATATGTTATTTGTGTAAAATTTAATATGTCTAAACTGAAATGGTTTAAATAACGCTACGATATGTAATACCATAAAAGCACTTATATATAGGAAGTACCAGCGGCGTATCCACCATGCTTTTATCCTATTACACACGCCTCGTTATTTAAATCACTTACCCAAACAAACCGCCAAAAATGTCTTGTTTAAACCAATTGTCAAATGTTTATGTGTAAACCATGTCTATTGTCAAATGTAAATCATGTAATGTGTAAACCAATGTCAAAAATGTTTATGTGTAAACAATGTCTATTGTCAAATGTAGATCATGTAATGTGTAACCAAATGTCATGTATGGCAAGTGAAATATGTTAACTAAAGCCATAGGTAAAATTCACAAAACAAGGTATTGAAATAAATCAAAGTTATGTTTTGTAAAATAACTGCATGCTTTACTGATACAAACATCTATGCGGTATTGTTAAAATGCATACATTCAAGCCTTGCGACTGTGGCGACAAACCCTTAAACAAATTAAAGGTTTATCTAAATTATGTATATTGGATTCAGTCATTCCTTCCACCCAAACAAACCTAGGATTTCAGGAACGGGAGTTGTCAATTCCTATGGTACCATTACTTACTACCAAGCAACGTGATCAATGTTAATGAATGTATTTTTGTCCCATTTAAACAAGCCAAATGTTATACCAAAATGTAAGCATGTTATGTGAAAACAATGTACTAAGTATGCAATAAATGAACATACATAGCATGTGATGTAAAACAATGTACTAAGTATGCAATAAATGAACATACATAGCATGTGATGTAAAACAATGTACTAAGTATGCACTAAATGAACATACATAGCATGTGATGTAAAACAATGTACTAAGTATGCAATAAATGAACATACATAGCATGTGATGTAAAACAATGTACTAAGTATGCAATAAATGAACATACATAGCATGTGATGTAAAACAATGTACTAAGTATGCACTAAATGAACATACATAGCATGTGATGTAAAACAATGTACTAAGTATGCAATAAATGAACATACATAGCAAAAATATGGATAAAATCATGTAATATACGTGTACTATTAAATATAGCAAGTATATGTTATGAAAGCATGAAAAGCACGAAAGTAACAAGTAGGCACATGTGTTTCACCCCAAAATGTTTGAAAACAGTAAAAGAGGGGACTATGTACTCACTTGAGATTGCTCAATAGTCGTTGGATAACAACCAAGCAATGCTAGAAAGATCACGGAATCAATCGGCACCTAATATAGGTAACTACGTTAATAAACCGGACCTAAATCAGAAGATTGGATAAAATGTGGTTTCGTAAACCAAATGAGTGTAGGAACTCATGTAATATGGTTTAACAAAGCCTACATTCTAAAACGGAACCTAACCTAAGTGCTTACTACCCATTACGACTCGTTTAGGTAGCTTACGCTACTTTAACGCGTCGTTCACGTAAAACACGTTCGGACCACCTAACTAGTCCTATGACAAGTATTATATGCCTTAACATGTCTAATAATGTTGCCTAATCAGTTTAGATGTCAAAATTTAGGTTACATATGCTTAAAATGAATTTATGCCCAAAAAGGGCATTTTGGTCATTTTCCTAAGGCATATAAACTACCGATCATACAACTAACTAAACGTAGTGACCATAAGGTATAACCTCGGAAGGTTATTCCCTATACAACTATTACCACAAAATATGTTCGGTCGGATCCTAATGATCGACCAAACGGGTCGGGTTTGAAAGTCTAAGCGGTTGTTTAGACCGCTTATCTTTACGACCCTATATAAGCACTAAACTAAAAGTGACGAGTTAAACATGTTAAAACATGTTTAACGAAGTTTAAAAATAGGTTTGATATCAAAACAAAGGGTTTTGATACCCAAGAATAGTTTGGTTACAAAATACGCATAAACGCGCATTTAGACCGAAACTATGACTCGTCACTATGCCTAAATAACGTGGTAATCAGTAGGTATAGTTACCAAGGACCATGACCATCGTGATTATGCTCACGTTGCGAAGTTCAAACGAACTTCGTGTTGACCATAAACTGGTCAAAGCTGAATGTCAAACATTGTTTGACTTTCACGCTTAAAAACACATAAAAGAATGAAAGAAGCTTACAAGAGGTCCAAGCGATGAGGATTTGATCTTAAATTCTCAGGTATGAAGTGTATACACTTCAACTTAGAGAATTTAAGCAGATCAAGTGTGAGCTTGGATTGAAATCTTGGGGGTATTTATAGTTTTCGGGTAACCGTTAAGATCATTCCTCGAAAACCGAGCTTCGATCTGAGCCGTACAAGTGTGCCCATGGTTTTAGAATACCATGGGTGCCCCAAAATAGCCCATAGAATGATTAAAAACCGTTTGCAACCATGGGGAACAACTGGAACAAGCTGGAAATCATTTTTTGCTGAACTGGGCTGCTTACACGCCCCGCGTAAGAGTCAGGGAGGGCTTACGCGGCCCGCCTAAGCTGGGAACATCAGCAACAAGTTTCAAAATGTGAAGTTTCAGTCCCTGCATGCTTTAAAGGCCATTTTTGATGTGTTTAAGGCCCGTTAAGCCATTTTTAAGGCTCTACAATGATTCCTAAGCATAGAGGACATGAAACATGCTCAAAAATATGTCGGATGTCGGTTCGTTTGGTCGTACGATTGCGTTGTTCGGTTAATTACGACGAAACACGAACGGACGTGAAAAACGATCCAAATTACGCGACGAATGGAATTTTATCATTCCAATCATTGAAATAAAATATTTTAATGATTACATAAAATTTTGGATGTCCGGATGTATTCAGAACGTAAGATATGCGCGAAAATGCAAACTTATGCACTTTTTGACCCTTTTAGTCCCTGATTGACCAAAAAGTTTATTTTAGCACAACGAACCCCTCAAAGCCTATTTCTAAGCTATGTAAAGGATATTTAGGGTATGTTTAACTTATGATCAAGTTCCAGAATGTTCGTTACAGTACGAATCGGCATACTTTCACAGTTTGTCGAAATTAGTCCCTATAAGCGAATAAACTTGATTTTGCCATACCAAAGGCTTCAAAACTTATTTCTAAGTTATGTAAAGGTTATTTAAGGTATGTTAAGCATATATTGATGTTCCATAGTATTTGTCGCATTAAACTGATTACGTTTACGCACCAGTTTGCGCATAACTTTCAAGAAATCGATATACAGTTTGAAGTTGAACGAAAATCAAAACATGCAAAATGTCAAACATAAATAAACAAACATTGGGGTCAAATAACATTGTTTTATTGATAACTGAACTGATTAAGGTTTTTACAATGATTATAAGCACAGATGTCACAGTCTCCCCTACTTGTGGAAATTTCGTCCCGAAATTTATTTAGAGGAAACTTGTGAGAAAAGATGCGGATATTTCGCCTTCATTTGATCTTCATGTTCCCAAGTAAATTCTGGTCCACGTTTAGATTCCCAGCGAACTTTGACAAGTGGAATGCGCTTGCGTTTGAGCCACTTGACATCACGTTCCATGATTTCCACTGGTTTCTCAACAAAATGCATCGTGTTATCCACACGAATTTCATCAAGCGGTATGTGGAGGTTCTCATCAGCTAGACACTTTTTGAGATTGGACACGTGGAAGGTTGGATGAACATTTCCAAGTTCAGGAGGTAACTCATGTCTGTAGGCTACTTTTCAGATTCTTTCGACGATCTTGAATGGTCCAACATATCTTGGTGCAAGTTTTCCTGTCTTTCCAAATCTGATCACACCTTTCCAAGGTGAAACCTTAAGTAATACGCGATCATCGACTTGAAATTCCAAGGGCTTGCGTCGTCAGTCCGCGTAACCCTTTTGACGGCTTCGAGCTGTCTGAAGGTTATCGCGAACTTTCTTAACCTTATCTGTAGTCTCTAGAATGAGGTCAGGTCTAGTAAGCTGAGCCTCACTGGTCTCATTCCAGCAGACTGGTGAATGACATTTTTGACCATAGAGAGCTTCGAAAGGAGCCATGTTGATGCTGGAGTGATGACTATTGTTGTAGGAGAATTCAATCAATGGAAGATACGAATCCCAACTACCACCAAAATCGATTACACAAGCTCTAAGCATATCCTCCAAAGTCTGGATTGTTCTTTCAGATTGCCCATCTGATTGCGGATGATAGGCTGTGCTCAAATTAAGTTGGGTTCCCATAGCAGATTGCATGGTTCTCCAAAAACGTGATGAGAATCGAGCATCTCTGTCAGAAATAATGTTCAAAGGAACACCATGTCAGGATACCATTTCATCCACATAAATTTTAGCAAGCTTGTCAGCAGATAGATCCTCACGGATCGGTAAGAAATTTGCTGACTTTGTAAGACGATCAACAACTACCCAGATGGTGTCATGACCTCTCTTTGTGCGCGGAAGTTTGGTAATAAGACCCATTGCAATGTTTTCCCATTTCCAAACCGGAATCTCTGGTTGCTCCAATAAACCAGAAGGATGTTGATGTTCAGCCTTAACCTTAAGACAAGTAAGGCATTTTGATACGTATAAGGCATAGAAATTTTGACACTTAGAAAAATATAAGTTTTGGTGAAACCTATTCCCTAAAAATTCACCTAAAAATATTTACCAAGGTTTCCCTAATTTTTATGTAAACTTCAAGTTAAGAAATGATGATTTCTTCAAAATAAAACTTGATATTAAGTATGTATATATTTTGAGGAAAATATATATGTTTATTGATCACCAAATTTTGTGCTAAGTGTATGTAGTATGTATTATATGTAATAGTGTATTAGAACTTGAAAATACACTAAATACTCCTAAGGAGTAAAAATACAAAATACACATACAACATGCTTAGACAAATACAAGAGAATATATTTATGAAAATATATTACTTGATAGGTTATGTAACTTGGACAAGTTACAAACTGAAAATGTCTTCTTGGACAAAAATACATAACTCGGGTGAAAAATACAAGATACTTATATTTATTTTTGAGAAAATGATATAAGTAAGATACATAGTTAAAAATATAAAATATTTTTAACAACAAAGAACACATACATAAAAGATGGTGACTTGTACTTGTGCGATACAAGTCTAGTGACTGACGTTAATAAAACACGTATAGGTCACAACGCAATAAAAGCAAACCCGGTGAAGTTTACGGCGCAAGAAACGCAAAGTTGTGAGTTCATGTCCCCACTTTTAAACTTTTACATGCTTTTTAAACTTGGGGAAAATACATGTGTTATGGTATGTGGAATACAAAAACAAAGGAATGATACTTTAGATCATGTCACGAATCGGGTGTTATAAGCACCATTAATCAACAATATACCTAGACCGCAGAACAAAAGGTTAGATCTAATGGGTTTCAGGCAGCCACACTCTGGGCCACGTGCTACCTGGAGTGCTTTTGTGTCTCAGTCGTGAATCGACAAGTAAAAATGCCTATGGTTTGGATGCTTCCTATGTCGTGTCACATGTTAATGGCCTTGCAAACCATTAGCGATCTCGATTTCCTTATACTTATAGAAATACTTGATTTATACAAATTACATACCATGTTTTCATACAAAGTATACAAACGTTCAATACAAAAACTGCATGAATTCACACCAACATTATGTTGACGTTTTTCCAAAAACTCACATGTGTTTCAGGTAACTAAAGTGGATGTGCGCGCGGTCTTACTCTTGCTCTTGGATGTTGTTTATGTTTATCTTTGAATAATGTTGTAAACTTTTCTGACAACGTTTTATGATGTGGTGTAAACTCCAAACTTAACCTATGATTTCAATTACGTAATGTTATTGGCATTTGAAGTTATTTTTACGAGCATGTAGTATGTTTACCATTCGTATGCAATGTGAACCTTTCATGATCACACCTCGTGCTTCCGCCTTAGAAAGGGGTGTGACAGATTGGTATCAGAGCTGCGATTGTAGTGAACCAGGATTCCTTCTCGAGTCTAGACTACAATCTTTAGGATCCTTTCACGAAAACAATTTTTCAAAAGTTTTTCATTGCATAAAACTTTCCGCGACATCCACTACCTGAAACAGTTTTTCAAAGAGTCAAGTAAGGACACTACGAAACTTAGGGTGCACTGGAGTGGCACTTGTCTTTGACTAGAAATTATTTGCAACTATGTGTGATAATTGGTATATACATATACTAGAAATAGAATATCTCAGGTACTCGTGACTTTACCTGAAAACAATGGCCTATCTGAAGGAAGTGATATGAGGATGAAACAAACTGTGCGGACTGGGCAAGGAGTTACGTAATTATGGATGCATACATAATTATGGAATTCAGTGCACAGAAACCACAGCAAGTCTTGTCACGTATCAAACAAGATTCCTTCAATACAAGAACAGGTCAAACGTGAACACCCTCACCCCTCCCCCAGCCTATTAAATACTCTGTTGGAGTAATAATTTAGGGTATAAAGACAATAACCACCAATGTGAAGTAAGATATTTTTTTCTTTACATATATTAAGCTTGTACTTCGGGGAGATGTAACCCTTATGCATTTTGTTTACTCCGCAAACAATGATGCAACAAGTTGCCCTGATATGTATAAAGACTCGATGAATATCTTATGACACATCAGTATTTATCTATTTATGCATGCTTGTTACTGTATAAATTGATTTCTACGTTGGGCGGATTGTTTGATGTCACTTATGTGAGTATATGACTGTGTATATATACTACTACTGCCTTGTATGACGATATCAAACAAATGTCTAACCCTGTTGTGTTATGTTTCGACAGAACATGGCACCTAGGAGAATTGTGAACAATCAAGGTTCTGATCAACCCCCTCCTCCTACTCTGCCGAGGACTGCTGAAGAACTGAACGCCCTACTGGAGGAAAGGATCTCCACAGCTATCGCCCAATACGAGGTGAACCACACTGAACAAAGTGGAGGACCATGCAATGCCAGGCGTAATGGACAGGGAGACTCATCTGGAGGAAACCCAACTCAAGGTTGCACCTTCAAGCAGTTTTTGGACTGCAAACCGCTGAACTACGACGGCACAGGAGGTGCAATAGCTTTTGTACGCTGGACGGAGAAGACCGATGCCACTATCCGCATGAGCAAGTGTACCGCAGATCAGCAAGTCACTTTTGCTACGGGGTTGTTTGTGGATGAAGCTTTGACTTGGTGGAATTTGCAAGTCTAGACTCTGGGTGATGATACGGCGTACGACATGACGTGGGATGAACTAAAGGACTAAAGGAACGTATGAGAGAAAAGTATTGCTCACGTGCTGAACTCCAAAGGTTGGAGACTGAGTTCTGGCGCTTGACCATGGAAGGTGCTGACATTACTGGTTATACCCGAAGGTTCCATGATTTGTTAAGAGTGATCCCCTACATGGTGACTCCCGAATTTAAGCGCGTTGAACGCTACATCTGGGGATTGGCTCCAGAGTTTCGCAGCATGGTAACTTCGGCTAAACCTGCAACGATCACTCAGGCTGTAACTCTGGCTGTCAGCCTTACTGAAGATGCTGTCCGTATGAAGAAGTTGTCACTGAATCCAACTGAAAAGACCGAGACACATGCTGAGTCATCTGGTGACAAGAAAAGGAAGCATGCGAATCTGAATCAAGCAATACGTAACAACAAGGGTTCCAAAAACAAGAAGCGTGACACTAACCCACCTAAGGAGGCGAGAACCTTTGCAGCGGAAAATGATGCTGTAGCCAAAGGATACCAAGGCACCCTGCCTAAATGCCAAAAATGTAGGTATCATCATGAAGGAGCTTGTCATTCCAAGATGCGGAAAATGTGGTAGGTTGGGTCATCAAACAGAAGATTGTTGGGGAAGAGGAAACGGAGGCGCTAATAGGAATGGAGGTGGTAATAGGAACGGGAATGGAAACCATAATGGTCCTGGTAATGGAAACTGGGGTGGAAATGGCAATGGCAATGGTAACCGGTATGGTAATGGAGCTGGGCAGAACCAAGGATGCTTTAGTTGTGGAAGCAAGGATCATTTCATGAAAGACTGTCCAAGGGAGAACAATGCTCAGGCTCGAGCATTTGTGATTGGAGCAAGGAACGCACGCGAGGACCCTAATGTGGTCACCGGTACGTTTCTCGTTAACGATCACTTTGCATCCATACTATTTGACACTGGTGCCGATTATAGCTTTATGTCTGTGGAATTTAAACGTATGCTTGGAATAGAATCTAGTAGATTAGATATTCGTTATTCCATAGAACTAGCCAATGGTAAACTTATTGAATCAGGAAAAGTTGTTAGTGGTTGCACATTAGAACTTGGTGAGCGAAGATTTAGCATCGACCTCTTACCTATCCAATTGGGTAGCTTCGATGTAGTGGTCGGAATGGACTGGTTGTCCAAGAACAAAGCTGAAGTTGTTTGTCATGAGAAAATCATTCGCATCCCTCTGACGAATGATGAAACTCTCATCGGGCAAGGAGAAAAGCGAGACGCACCTCTGTGAATCATCAGTTGTATGAAGGCACAGAAGTGCTTAAGGAAAGGATGTGTTGCTTTCCTAGCACACGTTGTAGATAAGATGGCGGAGGAGCCGAAACTCGAAGACATTCCTGTGGTGAAGGAATTCCCTGATGTTTTTCCCGAAGATCTTCCAGGACTACCTCCGCAACGACAAGTCGAATTCCATATAGACTTGGTTCCAGGAGCCGCTCCTGTAGCCAAGGCACCCTATCGGCTTGCACCATCCGAAATGCAACAATTATCTACACAACTCTAGGAGTTGTTGGATAAAGGATTCATAAGGCCAAGCTTCTCGCCTTGGGGAGCTCCAGTATTATTCTTGAAGAAGAAGGATGGAACACTGCAGATGTGTATCGACTATAGAGAGTTAAACAAGCTCATAATCAAGAATCGGTACCCACTACCGAGGATTGATGACTTATCTGATCAGTTGCAAGGATCGAGCTACTATTCCAAGATCAACCTTCGATCTGGATACCATCAGTTGAGAATCCAAGAGGAAAGCGTACCAAAGACTGCATTCCGAACGCGTTATGGGCATTACGAGTTCCTTGTGATGCCATTCGGACTGACGAACGCGCCAGCAATATTTATGGATCTGATGAACCGCATATGCAAACCATATCTCGATAAATTCGTGATTGTATTTATCGATGATATCCTGATTTACTCTCGAACGAAAGAAGTGCACGAGCAACACCTCAGAACCATTTTGGAACTACTGAAGAAAGAGAAACTTTATGCAAAATTCTCAAAGTGCGAATTTTGGATTCGCGAAGTACAGTTCCTTAGACACGTTGTGAACGAGAAGGGCATTCATGTAGACCCAGCCAAGATAGAAGCAATAAAGAATTGGGAAGCCCCAAAACCCCAACTGAAGTTCGACAATTTTTGGGCTTAGCAGGCTATTACCAGCGATTTATCGAGAAATTCTCAAAGATAGCTCAACAGCTGACAACCCTTACGCAGAAGGACAAGAAGTACGTTTGGGGTGATAAGTAGGAAGAAGCCTTCCAACTGCTCAAAAATAAGCTATGCGATGCACCGATACTATCCTTACCCAAAGGCACTGAAGACTTTGTGGTATATTGCCACGCTTTGCATCAAGGTCTGGGTTGCGTGCTCATGCAACGCCAAAAAGTCATCGCTTACGCTTCAAGATAGTTGAAGTTGCATGAAAGGAATTACACCATGCACGACTTGGAGCTAGGCGCGGTGGTATTCGCCTTGAAGATCTGGCGACACTATTTATATGGTACCCGATGTACAATCTTCACAGATCACAAAAACCTACAACACATATTTGATCAAAAGGAATTGAACATGCGTCAGCGATGATGGGTCAAGCTGCTGAACGATTATGACTGTGAGATTAAGTACCATCCTGGAAAGGCAAACGTTGTAGCAGATGCGTTAAGCCGAAAAGAAAGGGTTAAGACCCTAAGGGTTCGAGCATTGGAAATGACTATTTAAACGAACCTCACTGCACGCATTCGTGACGCACAACAAGAAGCCCTCAAGATGGAGAATCGTAGAGCTGAATACCTCCAAGGTATGCTGAAGAATTTGGTGCCAAACAAAGAGGGAACCTTGTACTTTAAGGGACGTATTTGGGTTCCGCTCTATGGCGGTATTCGAGAAGTCATCCTTAATGAAGCTCACAAGTCGAGATACTCGATCCATCCAGGATCGGACAAAATGTATCAAGACTTGAAGGATTATTATTTGTGGCCAAGGCTTAAAAGCGACGTTGCTATCTATGTTGGAAAATGCCTAACCTGTTGTAAGGTTAAGGCTGAATATCAGAAACCGTCTGGGCTACTGCAACAACCAGAGATACCCATGTGGAAGTGGGAGAAAATCTCGATGGACTTCATAACGAAATTACCCAGGACCCCTAGAGGGCATGATATGATATGGGTGATAGTCGATCGGTTAACAAAGTCTGCGCATTTCCTACCGATCCGAGAAAAGGATAGCACTGGAAAGCTCGCTGAGCTGTACTTGAAAGAAATCGTGGCACGTCATGGAGTGCCTATCTCAATTATTTCAGACAGAGATGGACGTTTTGTCTCGAGGATTTGGCAATCCTTCCAGGTGGCCTTTGGATCTCAATTAGATCTAAGCACGGCCTTCCATCCACAAACAGACGACCAGAGCGAACAAACCATACAAACACTAGAAGATATGCTTCGTGCATGTGTTATGGACCTAGGCGGCAGCTGGGATACTCACCTACCTTTAGTTGAGTTTTCCAACAATAACAGTTACCATACATGCATAAAGGCCGCACCGTTTGAAGCTCTATATGGCCGCAAATGCCGCTCGCCTTTATGTTGGGCAGACGCTGGAGACAAATGTATGGTTGGTCCTGAACTTGTTCAAGAGACAATAGACAAAATCATGCAGATCCGAGAGCGCATCAAGGCAGCTCGAGATCGACAAAAGAGCTACGCTGATCGAAGACAAAAACCGTTAGAATTCGAGGTGGGAGACAAAGTTTTGCTAAAGGTCTCACCTTGGAAGGGCGTAGTAAGATTCGGAAAATGTGGGAAGCTGAATCCTCGATACATTGGACCATTCAAAATTTTGGAAAGAATTGGTACCGTGGCTTACAAGTTGGAATTACCGGAACAACTTAATGGAGTACATGATACGTTTCATGTATCCAACCTCAAGAAGAGTCCAACCCAAGAAACAGTGATCATCCTTGCGGATGAAGTGCATATTGACGACACCCTCCGATTTACAGAACAACCCGTTGAGGTTACAGACTGGAAAGTCAACAAGACCCGAAGGAGTAGTGTCAAACTTGTCAAAGTACGTTGGAACTCTAAGCACAGACCCGAGTACACGTGGGAACGTGAAGACCAGTTTAAAGAAAAGTACCCCCACCTGTTCAAGAAAACTCCTGTGAGAGTTAGCTCAGCATGAATTTCGGGACGAAATTCTTTTAACGGGGGGATACTGTGACAACTGGCACAAAACCGGTAATTTCCGTACAATTTAATTATTACTTAATATATGCAATTATGTGCTTAAATGTCAACATTGTCTGATTACATGCTATACATATGAATTCATGCACGTTTTATACTACAAATATTGCTTTATGCATTAATGATTAGCGTTGCGTCAGAAAATACTAGTAAACTCACCGGTAAGACACATTGTGTCAACAATTCTGCAGAAAGCAGTCAGACAATAGAATTGGGGCCTAGGAGTAGGTCCAACATCAAAAATACATTAAAACCCAAGAATGTATACAAGGGTTAACATATAGACTTACCGGAAGCTAGAATATGCACTAAAAAGCACCCGAAATGCACATTAAATGCAGAATTCTGCACAAATCAGCTATAATCAGCTTTTTAACACATAAATATCATGCAAAATTCATGTGTTATTATCCAGAATACCCTCCTAAGTGTCGGGAATTGAAAGGGTCACAAAAGGATACTTAAAGATCACTAAACGGAATAGTTTGACACTTTAACGAACCGGTATATAACCGAACAACCGGACATTACCCGAAGCACCAAAATTATACTAGAAGCATTATTTTAATGTTTCTGAGCTAGTTATGATCCCCGAACACCTTAACACACTATATAATACATCATACACTTGAACACTAATCAATACACTTTGGATTTCAACTAGTAACTTAACTACCCATTAATCACCAACCAAGACCCCCCCCCTCATGTTCACGGTCATAAAGGATGTGGACCCACCCTTGATCTTGTGTGATCTTGCTAGATCCTACTTGATCCTATAAGATTTGTGAAGATTGTAATCTTGGATATGCATGTACTATTGAGAACATGTTACATAAAGGATAAAATGTGACAACTCGTATTTCCAAACCGATCTTTGTACTTTGATGTAACGAATGTGTACGATATGTGACTTTTATGAAAATGAATGTTTATGTGAATGTATGTTAATACGTGCTTGTGAATGTATGTATGATATAAACGCACAACACACACTCGACCGCACAAGCCACTCGGGCTACACAACTTGTACTCGGACTATTAGGGCAGCCCAAGTGTGGGTTCGGCCCATCCCCCCTTAGTCGAATAATACATGGGGCACTAGCACCCATCTCACACTTTACCAAAACAAACAAAACCTACAAACCCTAGTGCTCTTTCTCTCTTTCTCGCGAACTCAAAGGCAGCCACACACCTCTCTCTCAATCGAAGATCCTTGCATTTGAGTCAATCTTTGTTCCTTCTCTATTCGGTTAGTATGTTAACCATTGTTGTATGATTGTATGATGCTATGTTATATATATGCTCGACATGATTGATGATGTATTGTTATGATTGTTTTGAATGATACGTGTTAGATCTTGAATATATGAAATCGACTATATACATGTCAAATCTGAATGGTTGATGTTGTGCTAGTATGAGTTGGGATTAATGATAATGAATGAAAACCGAAAGCTTGTTAAATCGGCTGATATGTATATGTTTCGGGTTGTTGATGATGTGATGTTGTTAATCGATTACAATGAATCGGCGGTGATGTACGATTGGATTGATAGTGGGATCATTAGGATGTATGCAAGCAATCAAGAAAATAAATCGTGTAGATAATTATGATTGATGTTCATGCTTTGATTATTTAGGGTTCATATGATTAGATGTTAAAAGCCTTAGTTTGATCGATGATGGTTGGAGTTGAAACTGTTAGAATTGTTGATTGATATTTTTCAGAAATGGAAACTTTGTAAATTGATTTGCAAGATAAGTGTGATGTAACTGATTTCCATAATTCATGGATTTTTAAACAAGTCGCACAAGACCTCTTGGTCGCACAAGAGGTCCACTCACACAAGGAGTCCGGTCGCACAAGACCGAACACACAAGCCCAGTCGCACAATGGGTTCCCAGTCGTACAAGGGATTTCCGGTCACACAAGGTTGTTATAGTCGCACAAGCTGCATGTTTAGTAAACTGATTGGGCCGGGTATACGTGTTGGGCCAGGCTTAATCACACAACTCAATTGGGTCGCACAAGATTATTTGTTTATTTGTTATTTGGGCCGTATGTTATATGTATTGGGTTGGGAATCAAGACTGATCGCACAGATGGACTATTTGTTTATATGTTGGGCCGTGTATATGCTTGTAGATGTATTTGGGCTTTCTGATTTTGGGGCCGGGTATTGTTGGGCTTTAACGGGTGCATCGCACAAGTTGTTAGACTTGTGCGAGCCCAAATCATGAATACATTATAAGGATTGAATATGATGAAATGTGTTGCCATGATCCGTATATGTTTCTTATATGCTATGTATGTGATACTTATATGCACTACTTGAAACCAAAACCTGACTTGTATGATAACCATGTTAGGACGTGGTTGACCACTAGCTGCTAGACTTGACCTTTCTGTGTAATCTACCGAGCAAACCCAAGGTGAGTTCACACTTCGTTACAAAGCATGGGGTTCCCAGGGGTTGGGAATGGGTTAAGGAATATAGATTCCTCGTCCTGTTGAGACGTATTCAGGAACGTAGATTCCTCGTCCAGTATGAGACGGATTTAACTATACTAGACTAGAACTCTATCAACGAAGTCCCTCCTTTTATATCGACTTAATCGCCGAGGCCAATGGCGAACGGGTCATTAGTTAAATAGCGCTATTAGGTTTAACAAACCTCACACCGTGCCGCAGAGGACGGGCGTGGACTAATGGACTATGGCACGTCAGTGATGATAGACACAGACGTTAGGGCACATAAACATGACGAACGTTAGTAGTCGATATGGTAACGAGTCTGGTGAATTAAACATGGGGTAGCCCCCACGGCCGTAGAGCCGAGCTGGAATAGCCAACGTAAGAACGGGTAACTAATAAACGTTTTTCGAACTATGGGGTAACCCCCACGGCTGGATAGCTGGTAAAGAGCAAACTGTGTTTTCGGAACAACTATAAACTGGACAACCAAACGTGAACTCACTCAACTTGTTGTTGACTCGTTACTACATGCTTTGCAGGTCTATAGGTACTTAGCTGGAGCTTGCACAAGGAAGAGTCGTTGTGGGACATGGACAGCTGTGTGCCATGTTAAACATTTGGATAATTAAACTTTTGATTTGGTTTTGAACATTATGCTTCCACTCATAACTTAACTATGGTTATTTTGGACACTAATCGTGTTGGTTGGACTTTTACATTTAATTATTTACTTGTTCAATATGATTAGTGGTTTGATCCTGGTCAGTCACGCCTCCAAGCGGTGATACTCCGCGTGTCGATTTTGGGGGTGTGACAGATTGGTATCAGAGCCATTGGTTATAGAGAACTTGGTTTTAATAAAGGAAAACATTTTTGTTAAAACCAGACTATAACCTGTACAGTGCTCTACGATCCACAACGACGCTTCACTCCACGTGCAAGGCTCGACATTCTAGGTGATATAATTTATGCTTACATTGCCTACTTGCTAGATTACGTAGAACTTTGCTCATGATATGCTTAGCTAGTATAGCTACTCTTGCTTGATCACGTGTGTGCTTACTCTCTTCTGTCATCGCACTTTCACGAACCTCTCTCACTCATGTTTCCCTTGATATGAAGATCATGTCTGGACGCATTAACATGACTCAAGCCCAGTTGACGGCCCTGATCAACGAACAGGTTGCTGCGGCACTTGTAGCAGCACAGGCAGGAGGTATACCCTGCAGTTTATAACTCATTCTAGGATCTTTAGATCCTACTCTCGTGAACCTATCCTTGTGTTAAACTTTGTCTTTTCTTACACTCGCAACATGTCAGCATGCTCAGCCACCTGTGTGCACCTTCAAAACCTTTATGGACTGCTGACCAACTACTTTTAGTGGCACTGAAGGAGCAGTAGGTCTCCTCCACTGGTTTGAGAAATTAGAATCTGTGTTCGAAATGTGTGAATGCCCTGAGGCGCGCAGGGTGAAGTATGCTACTGGTACTCTTGAGGGTTTAGCTCTCACATGGTGGAACGCCCAAGTCCAAATGCTGGGGTTGGTTGCTGCTAACGCCACCCCCTGGAACAATTTTAAGGAAATGATCAAGGAGGAATACTGCAGTCGTGACGACATCCACAAGTTGGAAGTCGAGTTCTACAACCTCAAGATGACGGGGTCGGAAATTGAGGCATATACTAAGAGGTCGAATGAGCTTGCCTTATTGTGTCCTACTATGGTGGACCCTCCAATCAAGCGTATTGAACTTTTTCTCAAGGGCTTAGTACCAGAAATCCAAAGTCATGTGACTTCAGCGAACCTCGCCACCATCCAGCAGGTTGTTCAGTTGGCTCACCGTCTCACTGATCAGGCGGTGGAGCAGAACAGGTTACCAAAGCATATAAGTGCTACAGCTACTTCGGATGCTCCTAGTGACAACAAGAGAAAATGGGATGGAGCTTCAAGCAGAGGTTCGACTTCTGTTCAATCTCAGTCCCAACAGAGAAGGACTGACGACTACAAGAGTCCTAGTCAACAATCATCTGGTGGTCAAGGTCATGGTGGATACAAAGTAAATCACCCCAAATGTAATCGTTGTAACTTACATCACAGTGGGCCATGCACCAGAAGTAACTGTCATCGGTGCAATAAGCCTGGTCATATTGCAAGAGAATGTAGGAGTCAGTTTCCCGCGAACCAAAATCGGCAACAACAGCGAGCCCCACAAAATCAACGTCAGCAGCAGCAACAACAGGGTAACAACAAAGGGTGCTTTCAGTGTGGAGCTGAAGGCCACTTCAAGAAAGACTGTCCCCAGCTGAACCAGAACAACAATAACAACAACAATCAGGGGAATGGGAACAATGGGGGCAACAATGGCAATGGGGCAAGGGGTCGTGTGTTCTGTTGGACCGTTCTACGACCTTGAAACGTCAGTTAAGGCAGTTCATCTTTGATTATGAAGGTGGAATCAACATAAACAAAGTCATAACAGCTATTATCCTTTTAATCCTTCTTTTCTGATTGATATTCGTGCTTTTACAACGTATTCTGATACAAAACCGGCAGCACTTCGTCTTTCATACAATGACCATCTCTTCTAACAAATGAACCACACAACCTATTTATAACCTGATGATTTCGCTTGAGTTAGTTTCAAGCCAAATCATGATTTCGCTTGAACCTGTTCAAGCTAAATCTCTGTTGTTGATTTCGCTTGAACCAGTTCAAGCTAAATCTGATTTAGCTTGAATCACACAAGAATACTTTCAAGCGAAATCTACAAGATAAACATGTAAAAACCCTAATTAAGACCCTGTTGTGTGTACATTCAACCTATCTAGACACAAGACTTGATTATGACGTAATAAGCAGACATTTAGTGCACCAAAATGTTCGTTATTGGCCAGGGAGAAGCTAGGAACGATCCCAATGTTGTGACGGGTAAGTTCCTTCTCGACGACTTTTACGTTACTGTCTTATTTGATTCGGGTGCTGATACCAGTTATGTGTCTCTAAAAGTTAGTCAACTGCTTAAGCGTACCCCAACACCCTTGAATCCCAAACACGCTGTAGAGTTAGCTAATGGTAAAAGTATAGAGGTCACACACGTAGTTAAAGGTTGTAACCTAGTACTTGCTGATCATACTTTCTCGATCGACCTCCTTCCTATCACTCTGGGTAGTTTCGACATTGTCATTGGGATGGACTGGTTATCCCAACACCAAGCAGAGATTCTTTGCAACGAGAAGATTGTTCGTATTCCTCGCCCAGGTGATGAACCTCTCATGATTCGTGGCGACAAGAGTGGTGCTGTTGTGAGCATCATTTCTTCCCTTAAGGCTCAAAAGTGTTTGCGTAAGGGTCACACTGCCTTTCTGGCTCTTGTTACTGACACCTCAAAGAAAGAGAAAAAGATAGAAGACTTTCCAATTGTACGCGACTATCCTGAGGTATTTCCTGAGGAACTACCTGGCCTTCCGCCTCATCGACAGGTTGAGTTCCAGATCGAGCTAGCTCCTGGAGCAGCGCCCATAGCTCGTGCACCGTACCGCTTAGCTCCATCAGAGTTGAAAGAGCTATCTACGCAACTACAAGAACTCTTAGATAAGGGTTTTATCCGTCCTAGCTCTTCGCCCTGGGGAGCTCCAGTGCTATTTGTGAAGAAGAAAGACGGTACATTCAGAATGTGCATCGACTACCGTGAACTGAACAAGGTGACTGTGAAGAATCGCTATCCTCTCCCACGCATTGACGACCTGTTCGACCAGCTGCAAGGGTCGAGCTACTACTCAAAGATTGATTTGAGATCAGGGTATCACCAGCTGAGAGTCCGAGAAGAGGACGTCTCCAAAACAGCCTTCAGAACTCGATATGGCCACTATGAGTTTTTGGTAATGCCTTTTGGGCTGACAAACGCACCAGCGGTCTTCATGGACTTGATGAATCGAGTGTGCAAGCCGTACCTAGACAAGTTCGTTATTGTATTCATCGACGACATTCTCATCTATTCGAAGAGTCAGGAGGAACACGAACAGCATTTACGACTCATTTTGGAACTCCTTCGAAAAGAACAGCTGTACGCCAAGTTTTCAAAATGTGACTTCTGGCTTCGTGAAGTCCATTTCTTAGGCCATGTAGTGAACAAGGATGGGATTCACGTTGATCCATCCAAGATAGAGTCAATCAAGAGCTGGCCTGCACCTCGTACGCCAACGGAAATTCGCCAATTCTTGGGATTGGCAGGTTACTACAGGAGATTTATCAAGGATTTTTCTAAGATTGCTCAGCCTCTTACTTCACTAACGCAGAAGGGCGTTGTTTATCATTGGGGAAACACACAGGAGATAGCGTTTCAGCACTTAAAGGATAGACTTTGCAGTGCACCTATCCTTTCATTGCCAAAGGGCACAAACGACTTCGTGGTTTACTGTGACGCATCCATTCAGGGTCTTGGTTGCGTATTGATGCAGCGGGATAAAGTTATAGCCTACGCCTCACGCCAACTCAAGGTTCATGAAAAGAACTACACTACACACGATCTGGAGCTGGGAGCGGTTGTTTTTGCACTTAAGATATGGAGACACTACCTGTATGGTACCAAATGCGCTATCTACACTGATCACAGGAGCCTCGAGCATATCTTTAAACAGAAGGAACTCAATATGAGACAACGAAGATGGGTCGAACTGCTGAACGATTACGAATGCTCGATCAGGTACCACCCAGGCAAAGCCAATGTTGTGGCCGATGCCTCAGTCGAAAGGACACTGCGCCTAAGCGCGTACGAGCTTTACAACTTACTATACAGTCTAGCCTTCCTTCTCAAATACGAAATGCTCAGGTAGAAGCATTGAAACCAGAGAACGTCAGGGCTGAAGCCCTACGCGGCTCAAGGCAACGTTTGGAACAGAAGGAAGACGATGCTTACTACGTAACAGGATGCATCTGGGTTCCACTTTATGGCAACCTATGAGAGCTTGTGATGGATGAGGCACACAAGTCTCGCTATTCAGTGCACCCTGGTTCGGACAAAATGTACCACGACATCAAAACCACATATTGGTGGCCTAGCATGAAGGCACACATAGCAACTTACGTTAGCAAGTGCTTGACTTGTGCGAGAGTCAAGGCGGAATATCAGAAACCTTCAGGCCCACTTCAACAACCAGAGATACCATAATGGAAATGGGAGCAAATTTCCATGGATTTTGTTACTGGCCTGCCTAGATCTCAACGTGGTAATGATACTATTTGGGTGATCGTGGATCGACTCACAAAGTCTGCTCACTTCCTGGCTATCAAAGAAACGGATAAGTTCTCCACTCTAGCAGAAGTATACCTCAAGGAAGTTGTCTCGAGGCACGGGGTGCCCATCTCTATCATCTCGGATCGAGATGCGCGTTTTACATCAGAACTGTGGCAAGAAATGCACAAGTCCTTTGGCTCAAGGCTAGATATGAGCACAGCTTATCACCCACAAACAGATGGGCAGTCGGAACGTACCATCCAGACCCTCGAAGACATGCTTAGGGCATGTGTGATTGACTTTGGCAACGGCTGGGAAAAGCATCTGCCACTTGTGGAATTTTCGTACAACAATAGCTACCACACCAGCATTAAAGCTGCTCCGTTTGAGGCATTGTACGGGCGTAAATGCCGGTCACCTCTTTGTTGGGCAGAGGTGGGGGATAGTCAGATTACTGGTCCAGAACATGTGGTGGACACAACAGAGAAAATTGCTCAGATACGACAACGAATGGCGGCAGCTCGTGACCGTCAGAAAGTCTACGCCGATAAGGGCAGAAAACCACTAGAGCTCCAGGTTGGGGAGCGTGTACTACTCAAAGTTTCACCCTGGAAGGGTGTGGTTCGTTTTGGCAAACGGGGCAAACTTAACCCACGATACGTTGGACCTTTCGAAGTCATTCAGAAAATAGGCAAGGTGGCCTACGGATTGAACTTACCAGCAGAACTCAGTGCAGTTCACGACGTTTTCCATGTGTCAAATCTGAAGAAGTGTCTGTCAGATGAGACCCACGTAGTTCCTTTGAAGGAGCTCACGATCGACGAGCAGTTACGATTCATCGAGGAACCTGTTGAAATCACGGACCGGGATGTTAAGGTCCTCAAGCGTACTAGAATACCTCTCATTCGAGTTCGTTGGAACTCAC
This sequence comes from Helianthus tuberosus, assembly GCA_030545235.1. NCBI lineage: Eukaryota > Viridiplantae > Streptophyta > Magnoliopsida > Asterales > Asteraceae > Helianthus > Helianthus tuberosus. Next base: position 74,074,629 of record CM060450.1, read on the forward strand.
GTCGCGGCCCAGAGTTCACCTGGGAACGCGAAGATCAGATGAAACAAAAGTATCCCCAACTGTTCCCAACCGGTACAACCACTACTGAGGCTGAAGCTACGGAATTTCAGGACGAAATTCCAGATCAACGGGGGGAGGATGTGACACCCCAGGAAAACCAGGAAAACCATGCAACTTAACTAGCGTCCTCAGTGAGTACGTGCTAAATTTCGGGACGAAATTTCTTTCAACTTGGGGATAATGTGACAACTCGTATTTCCAAACCGATCTTTGTACTTTGATGTAACGAATGTGTACGATATGTGACTTTTATGAAAATGAATGTTTAGGTGAATGTATGTTAATACGTGCTTGTGAATGTATGTATGATATAAACGCACAACACACACTCGACCGCACAAGCCACTCGGGCTACACAACTTGTACTCGGACTATTAGGGCAGCCCAAGTGTGGGTTCGGCCCATCCCCCCTTAGTCAAATAACACATGGGGCACTAGCACCCATCTCACACTTTACCAAAACAAACAAAACCTACAAACCCTAGTGCTCTTTCTCTCTTTCTCGCGAACTCAAAGGCAGCCACACACCTCTCTCTCAATCGAAGATCCTTGCATTTGAGTCAATCTTTGTTCCTTCTCTATTCGGTTAGTATGTTAACCATTGTTGTATGATTGTATGATGCTATGTTATATATATGCTCGACATGATTGATGATGTATTGTTATGATTGTTTTGAATGATACGTGTTAGATCTTGAATATATGAAATCGACTATATACATGTCAAATCCGAATGGTTGATGTTGTGCTAGTATGAGTTGGGATTAATGATAATGAATGAAAACCGAAAGCTTGTTAAATCGGCTGATATGTATATGTTTCGGGTTGTTGATGATGTGATGTTGTTAATCGATTACAATGAATCGGCGGTGATGTACGATTGGATTGATAGTGGGATCATTAGGATGTATGCAAGCAATCAAGAAAATAAATCGTGTAGATAATTATGATTGATGTTCATGCTTTGATTATTTAGGGTTCATATGATTAGATGTTAAAAGCCTTAGTTTGATCGATGATGGTTGGAGTTGAAACTGTTAGAATTGTTGATTGATATTTTTCAGAAATGGAAACTTTGTAAATTGATTTGCAAGATAAGTGTGATGTAACTGATTTCCATAATTCAAGGATTTTTAAACAAGTCGCACAAGACCTCTTGGTCGCACAAGAGGTCCACTCACACAAGGAGTCCGGTCGCACAAGACCGAACACACAAGCCCAGTCGCACAATGGGTTCCCAGTCGTACAAGGGATTTCCGGTCGCACAAGGTTGTTATAGTCGCACAAGCTGCATGTTTAGTAAACTGATTGGGCCGGGTATACGTGTTGGGCCAGGCCTGATCGCACAACTCAATTGGGTCGCACAAGATTATTTGTTTATTTGTTATTTGGGCCGTATGTTATATGTATTGGGTTGGGAATCAAGACTGATCGCACAGATGGACTATTTGTTTATATGTTGGGCCGTGTATATGCTTGTAGATGTATTTGGGCTTTCTGATTTTGGGGCCGGGTATTGTTGGGCTTTAACGGGTGCATCGCACAAGTTGTTAGACTTGTGCGAGCCCAAATCATGAATACATTATAAGGATTGAATATGATGAAATGTGTTGCCATGATCCGTATGTGTTTCTTATATGCTATGTATGTGATACTTATATGCACTACTTGAAACCAAAACTTGACTTGTATGATAACCATGTTAGGACGTGGTTGACCACTAGCTGCTAGACTTGACCTTTCTGTGTAATCTGCCGAGCAAACCCAAGGTGAGTTCACACTTCGTTACAAAGCATGGGGTTCCCAGGGGTTGGGAATGGGTTAAGGAATATAGATTCCTCGTCCTGTTGAGACGTATTCAGGAACGTAGATTCCTCGTCCAGTATGAGACGGATTTAACTATACTAGACTAGAACTCTATCAACGAAGTCCCTCCTTTTATATCGACTTAATCGCCGAGGCCAATGGCGAACGGGTCATTAGTTAAATAGCGCTATTAGGTTTAACAAACCTCACACCGTGCCGCAGAGGACGGGCGTGGACTAATGGACTATGGCACGTCGGTGATGATAGACACAGACGTTAGGGCACTTAAACATGACGAATGTTAGTAGTCGATATGGTAACGAGTCTGGTGAATTAAACATGGGGCAGCCCCCACGGCCGTAGAGCCGGGCTGGAATAGCCAACGTAAGAACGGGTAACTAATAAACGTTTTTCGAACTATGGGGTAACCCCCACGGCTGGATAGCTGGTAAAGAGCAAACTGTGTTTTCGGAACAACTATAAACTGGACAACCAAACGTGAACTCACTCAACTTGTTGTTGACTCGTTACTACATGCTTTGCAGGTCTATAGGTACTTAGCTGGAGCTTGCACAAGGAAGAGTCGTTGTGGGACATGGACAGCTGTGTGCCATGTTAAACATTTGGATAATTAAACTTTTGATTTGGTTTTGAACATTATGCTTCCGCTCATAACTTAACTATGGTTATTTTGGACACTAATCGTGTTGGTTGGACTTTTACATTTAATTATTTAATTGTTCAATATGATTAGTGGTTTGATCCTGGTCAGTCACGCCTCCAAGCGGTGATACTCCGCGTGTGGATTTTGGGGGTGTGACATAAAACCATTAGATGGTTATAAGAACCCTCATTATTATCACCCACTTCACACCATCAACCTTCTCCTCTCCTCCCCTCATTCTCGGCCAAATACCCCCAAGCACACCACGATCATCATCAAGTCTTGATCAACCATTCCAAGTTCATTTCAAGGTGTAAGAAGGTCTACAAGCAAGCTTGGTGGTCTTGGATCGTGAAGGACCTCTTCCGATTGCTTTTATCCAGCACATTTGTCATCTTCAACCTCTTGTGTTCTTCCCTAGCCTTGTGCTAGTAGTAAGACCCTTATGATCCCTTGTTATTTCATATTTAGTTGGTTAAAAGATGATAAAAATGGCTAATCTTGAAGAACACTAAAGAACATGATCATGATACTTTAACATAAGCTAAATAACATAAGAATACATGTTGATAGTGCTTATTTGCTTCTTGATGATTGATGATTTGTGTTGGTAATGTTAGACAACATAAGAAACCTACTAGATTGTGATTAAACACATGATCTAGTAAGTTAAAGTGGTGATCTTGTGAAAGACCAAGATCATCATGCTTTATGTCTTCATGAACTTGAATGATGAAATTGATTTCCATATGTAAAGATGGTTTAAACAAAATACAAATCTTGTAAATAAATGATTAAAAAACTAATTTTCTCAAGAAACCAAGTTTATTTACAAGATTGACAAACCCATGGTTTCTAAGTAAACTAATCATATTTTTAGTGTTTAAACAAGACTAGGAACATGATTGTAACAAGAAAAATGCAACCGAAATATTTTTAGAAAAATCATCTTACAAGTTGTAAATGACTAAACCTTTTAATAAAGTGATTTACAAACAAATAACCATGTTTTTAAGGGTAACTAAGCCTACTAAATAACATGGTAAGTTACTACAAGTTTTTACAAAAACTTCAAGTTCATGATGTAGTGTAATTTACTTGATTTTGACACTCGGTAAGTGTTGAATGAGTTGATGATTGTTTGTGATGATTTTAAAATAAAATAAACACATGTGTTGAAAACATGGGAAACTATGTCAACATTTATAGGATCGTGTACGAACCCGAATGAGTCTATCAGAGGAGTTTTACTTCGTTTCAGGTGCGGAAAACAAGAAACAAAGGTAGGTACAGCTTGTTTTTCACTTTAAACACTCTTCTGATTGATATTATAACAATTACAATCAGGAAATACACCGGCAGCACTTCGGTACAATATTCTGATTCACCACCAAATGAAATGGTCACTAGCCTATTTATAGAGTTTCTGATTCCCCACGAAAGTGCAATGTTCATTTCGTGGGAAATCAACATTTTGTGGGAAATCAACATTTCGAGCGGAATAAGGACTTTATGTGATTTAGCTTGAAATGACAAGGTGTCATTTCGAGCGAAATCACCCCTAAAAACCACTTACTCGTTTTCCGTGCCCTGATCTAACTAGTACAGTACAAGACTCGATACAAGACGAAGTCGACAGATGTATGCACTAACAGACTCCTCCTCAGATGTTGACGAGTCTTACATGTCGAGTCTTCGCATCTTCAGTCTTGATCAGTCTCTGGGCTTCACTCTTTCTATCAGCATCAACACACTCCCCCTAACAATGTGCTGGCATTCCTTTAGTTCATCAGCATCATCTACTTCAGGATCGTAATCTGACTTTCTCCGGTTCAAGATCTTTTCCTGGCTCAAACTTTGTCCTCAGAATCTTTAGATATCGGAACCTGACTCTTTAAGTATCCTCAGGATCAATCAACCTGGCTTTTCATCTCACAGCTTTAACATTGTTCCAAGATTGTAACCTGGCTCTCGTCTAGCTCAGGTTATCTGCACAATCTCTATCTCAAAGTAAATTTCACACATTTACACATTTCTAAAATATAAAGGCATGTACTAACTCAGACTCCCTCTCACTAAACGCATGATGAACCATTTGTAAATTTGAACACAATGCATTTGATTTCAAACATAGACTCTCCCTCACAAAATGTCATCATGTTTAGCACTTGGAATTTTGAAAATCAGCTTTCCAACACCAGTTGTCAAAAATCTTTTTGTATTATTTTTTTCAAAATTTATGCTAAAACACACTAAAAATCTTTTTGGATTTTTTAATGAAATGAAATGCAGTAAAGAAATATTTACAGACATTATTTTTGTGAGTTTGTGTAAGAGGATCATATCAGTTTCTGAGACAAATCACCAACACCGTTAAGCTTCATTTCATTTTAAGTTTTAAACAATTCACATGGATTGTCAGTATCTTGGTCCACTTAAATTTTCACACAAAGTTCAACTGCTTCGAGATACGATATTAATGTTTTAAGCACTTAAACTTAATCGCGTGTCCCACTACTTGAATATACTCCCGTATCCAGATCCCAATATTCAGTCTTACAGGTGAGTATACCTAGATGATATCTGTAAGGGATTAAAATGCGAGTGCCGTGAGAGCTCAGGTCGATACTTCCGTATACGCAGAGAGATGACGGCTTCGACTTTTGGTATGTCCCCTTTAGAGGATCTTTTTTTTACAACAGCAATGACTATCAATTTTATTGTTTCATCAATTTGCTGAGGGCAGTGCTATATTTCAAGCATTGCAGAAAGTATTATGCGGGGACTAGGTCAGAATTTCCATTCAGCAGAAGTCCCGGAATAATACCCCAGATATCACTGAGTATAAAGACCTAGTATCTCAGAAAGAGGGACCTTTCACACAAGATTTCGGGGGTTACCCATATATCCAAGAAGTTGTTACCCACGAATTAAGCAAGTTTGAATTTAGGTTTACATCTCGTCACAATCTACTAAATGTGTAAAAACCTACTGGCATATCCGCAGTGAGATTGTTTATCACATATTTAACTTTCCAATACTTTAGCATGTTGTGATCGCCCACTGATGTACTATCATTTCCTCTATTATACAACAAAACTCATTTTCATTTTATCATGTTTTTGACTTTTTCAAATTTTCAAATGTTTTTGGATTTTCTGAAATTTTTACTCCCCCTAAAATACAAACACATTTAAAGGAAATTGAAAACAAACTGTACAAGCAAGTTGACAACCGATATCGAATCGCTTCAGTTCGCCATCCACTTGGCATAAACAATCAGAACTCCCCCTTTCAACAAACTATTTTCTCATAATGATTTCAAAACACTTAAGTTTGTTTTAATCAAAATGATTTTTCCGGAAAATAAATTTGTTTAAGGTTTAAAAAAAACCACTTGTAGGGATTGGTTTATCATATTGTTTTCTCTTCAATTACTACTTGTATGAATGATCAAGTTCAATTTAATGACCTTGATTATTCACTTTCTCAGTGAAAACCTTCTACAACCACTAGCAGGTTCACTTTTCAACCACCTCACTTGTAAAAATATAACAAATCAAATATACCACCTGCGAATTTACCAACCAAACCTTTCAAGAATAATGCCGATTCCTGCTCCACGCTTACCAACCTGGGAGCTCCGGCAAGTCACACTTATCCATTTTAAACAAACAATAAAGATGCCGATTCCTGATCCGCGATTACAAACTTGGGATCTCCGGCAAGTCACACTTATCCATTTTAAGCAAACAATAAAGATGCCGATTCCTGATCCGCGATTACAAACTTGGGATCTCCGGCATAGTCCGATGTTCAAGGGAAACGAATTTCCACCCAAGTCTGACCAACCTTGGGTGTTTTTAGTTCCTTTAGCTCTTGTTCAGTTGGGTTAAAAGTTGCTTTCTTTGTTGCGTAAAAATCTTTAACCCTTTCACTTTCCCATCAATCATTTTCCCAAAAATTTTCTTAACACTTCCATTAAATACTTTCTCAATATGAAATTCCTTCTGATCAGAAAAAAATTGATTTGAGATTTCAACCTTACCAACTTTTTGCTTAATATTTTCAAACTTCAGAGATGGAATTTCAACATCATCTTTTGAAGATACTACCTTTTTTTCATCTTCTTCAATCTGTACCTTCACTTGTGGCTCTTCTGGCTTTGTGGAACCAGAATCATCGCCGACCTTCTCATCAACTTTCTTAACAACCCACACTTGGTTGTTCTTTGCTTTCTTTTTGTAAAAATTCTTTTTATAACATTCACCAACCTCATAAGTTGAATTCTAAAAAATTTTGAATTTTTCGGTTGGTGGTTCAACATCAACAACTATTTCTTTCAGTTTTTCAGAAACTCCCTGTTTAGTCTTAGCATTTTTCGGACATTTCCATGCAATATGACCAGCTTCATTGCATTTGAAACAGGTTCGAGTGTCCTTTGGATGAAACACTCCAGTTCCTTTCCTCTTCTTTTCAGCAAGAAACTCCTGGTTGATTGTTTCTAGAAAGGTTTCTTCTGTTCTTCTTCTTCACTTCCTCCTGAAAAAAATTCTGTTTTTGTTTTAGAATTTTTCTTATTTTTATAATTTTCTGGTGGAATAAATCCAAGACCTTTCTTTTTGTAGCTACCATTGTGGTTTGGTTTCTTTTGAAAACCAGAACCAGAATTGTAACCCTTTTTCTTGTTTAATCGTTGTTGTACTCTTGAAGTGTATTTTTTAGGTTTTCCAGTAAGATTTAAATCTTTTATTTCAGAAATCTTAATTTCTGTCATTTTGAAAACCTTTTTGATCATTTCAAATCTAACACTTCTTATTGGAAACTCTTTGTCAGAGTATAATTTGTCAGAATCATTTAAAGTGTATGCAACTTCAAATGTTTCATCATCCAAATTTGCTTTTGATAAAAAAAATTCTTTACTATAAGACCGTTTAACCGACGATTTTGGACTGTTGACTGACGAACTTGAATCTCCAGACTCAGACTTTGACTCAGACTCCTCATCGGTATCCAACACCTGATTGACCACCTTTTTAATTAACTCAGACTCATGATCAGTGTCAGACGATGTGAAAGTAACGTCAATGTTTTCTGGTAATTCATCAGTTGTATCGGTTTTTAGCTTTATATTGACAGCCTTTTCAACTTGCTCCTCATTTGGTTTTCTGGGCGAATACCCTTCCCAAATCGGAGGCGGACACTTGTTATAGCTAACAGTCGGTTTCTTACCAGTATCCTTCTTCTTTGGCTTCTCATCTTGAAAAGCTTCCATACCTGCAACAGTCGGATAAATTCTATCAATAAGATAATCAGAACTAGAATAACTCTGCAATAATCGTCTGATTCTCTCATTTTCCATCTTTTCAGTTTCCAACTCTTGCTTCCACTTAGCACTCTCTTCGATGTAGAAGTTTATAGCTTTCTGTTTTATCATCATCACAGCATTCATCATCGTTAGTGCTTGTTCTCTTTCAGAATTTGTCTTTTGAAGACCAGTTACTGTTTTGTTCAAGACATCATAAGATTCTTTCACATAGTTGAGATTGAACAATAACTGTTCCTTCATCTTCTCAAACACTGCCATCTTCTCATCTTTTGCTACACATTCTTTGCAAGTCTCCAAACACTTCAAGCAAGGCTTTATGACTTCTACAATCTTTTCAACTTCTATAATTTTCTCAACTTCAATCACTTTCTTAGCTTCAGTCACCTTTTCTGCTTCACCCACTGACTTAGTCTCCACAATCTCCTCAGCAATATTTTTAACTTCATCATTCTGAACAACACTTTCAGTCTTCAGTTCTTGTTGTTCTTTTGCAGCTCGTTTCTCCTTCAGTTTCTCCAAGCGATCTGCAAAATAAAAATGAAAACTTTCAGGAGAGAGATGAGATTTTGCAACATTAATATGTTTTTCTTCCTCATCATCACTGCTGTCATCAGTTGGTGATTGATCAAACTCAATTGACTTTTCAGCATTATCATCCGAAGAACCAGAATCAACTGGTGTTTGATAAAAAACAACTTCCTTTTCTGAACTTTCATCACTTTGTGAACTTTTATCTGAGCTCTGTGAGCTTTCTTCAAATGCAACAGACTCTTCCTCCACAGTCTTCACAGTCTCACCAATAGACTTCATCCATGTGGTAAACATATCTGGTTCTTTTACAATCTTGGCAATGAAAGCTGTGAAATTCCCATTCTCATCCGCAAACATATCCCAGTTGAATCCTTCAGGTAATTTTTCATCATCTTGATTGATTAAGCATGCTTTGTTGTCGGATGAAATGAATTTTTCCCAGCTGAAACTTTCTTGATTTCCTAAACATGCTCTCTTTGAATCCTTGATCACTTTTCTACCATGAGCCACTTGTGGTTCTTGCTGTTGCTGTTGACCAACTTGTTGATATATGGCTTTTCGGTAGTAATCGTCTTTTCCGAACGGATTCTTTACTTCACTAGCTTCCCTGTTCTTGCATTCTCTTTTAAAATGGCCTTTCTCCCTGCATCGAAAACAAGTAACTTTAGATTTATCAAAACCTAAAGTAGAAACATGTGCATCAAGAAAATCATTTCTTCCAGTAATCAGTTTGAATTTTTCAGCTCGTCTAAGGACACTAGCTAGACACCATTTGATGTCCATTAGCTTCATCTCTTCAGCGTCTATCTGATCGTAATCCTCCTTTGTTAACATAGGATTCCCGATCCGTCCAGCCACTAAACCTTCATAAGATAGCAACACAGAACCAAGCAGAGCCATGTGATCTTTTGCAACCTCTTCTGAAAAACTTTGGCCGTCTGGAAGATTCAAAGCAATGTTGCACTGTATTACACAACCATTTCCCGTTTTTTTACTCTGAGAATGAAAGCTTGAAGTTGAGCTCTTTGGATTGACACTTGGGTATGAAGAGAAACCACTACTGCTTTTAGGACTTTGATCAACATTTTCAGTAGAATCTCCAGCACTAAACGCAGTTTGTATCTTTGTACTTCTTTCAACTTCTGGAACACTGCCTTTGTAATACATCTTTACATCTTGTTGACCACTTGGACTGTTCATCCTCGTGATCTTTTGCTGTTCCAAATCTTGACTCTCAATCTTCTCAATAAACTGAGAAATTGTCAGTCCATCATAAACCCCGGTGTTTTTCAAGATCATCAAATAAGTTCCCCACTCTTTTTGCGGTAAAGCGTCAGCTAATTTATCTACCCATTCTTCACGATCTTTGGTAATGCTCAACATCGACATGGATCGCACTAAGTGGCAATAACGTTCAATTAGCTTCTTTGTATCTTCACCCGGTAGACTGTTGAATAAATCAAACTCTTTCTTGTGCAACGCCTTCTTGCTCTTAATCATGTTCTCACTACCCTCAAACTTGACTTTCAGAGCATCCCAGATTGACTTTGAAGTCTTGTCATGTTGTAGCAGTACAAAAATGTCTTCTTTGATGGCTTGTTGAAGTAGACTGATCATCATCTTTTCAGCTCTATACATTTCAGGTTCTTTGTCGTTGAATTCTGAGAGTTCTTTAATAACTTGTAGATCTGTCCGTGGTAGAACATACTTTTTTAGAATACATTCCCATGATCTTAGATGGTTGGCTTGTACCCAGTTTTCGAACCTATCTTTCCACCGATAATACTCCTCAATGCTCATTAGCTTCGGGGGTTTTTGGGTAGTTCCCGTTTCGTTTTCTAAATTCATGTATTGAGCAATGACAGCCGGAGTAGATGAAGTAGCAAACGCGTTGTAGAAATCGTTATCCATGGTTCTTGTAGTTCAAGCGGAATAGCCTAACAATCAGATTCAAGCGGAATAGCAACCTGCCTTTTAAGCGGAATATCTGCAAAACTGAACTTCGAGCGAAATCAAAAAATCCAAGTTTCAAGTGAAATAACAAGTTAACTCACTAATCTTCTGATTCCGCTTGAAGCTCAAGCGAAATAAAAACAACTTGGAGCGGAATCAGCTTTTGAGCACTTGGAGCGGAATCTCTGATTTTGTAAGTTGGAGCGGAATCACTAATTTTGTAACTTGGAGCGGAATCACTAATTTCGAGCGGGATCACTATATTTTGGAGCGAAACCACTACTTATATTGAAGCAGAATCACTGATTTGAAGTGTAATACCCCTGGAGCGGAATCACCAATATGCAGTTTGGAGTGAAATGTGACAACCCTCACTAAACCAGGTATCCGTACGACTTAATTAATAATTAATTACTGCTTAATTACTGTGCTTGTTTGAAATTACTGATGAACTGCTACTTGATTTCTGATACATGCATATACCTGCATCATACTTTACTTACCGTCACCACATTATTTACATGCTGAACCTTAGTGACAAACATGATGCACAAAAAGCACAGTAGCACTATAAACGGATAACCTATTGAACATGCTGATAAAGCCAGCATCAGGCAGACACTGCCTCTAAGGCCTGTATGAGCCAGAAATATTTTACTACACTAGTGGTGAGTGTAGGGATACAAGGGTTGTAGAACTGCGTCTCTAGGAATAAGTTACAATGACTGGATGTGCTTAAAACGTGCTCTAAGCACAAAAACTCAGCACTTTAATAAACAATCCAGCTTTTAGCTACTTAATAAAGTGCCAAAACATGAGGAAAATATTCCCGACACTTTGGAGGAATAAGTTGTGTCACTAAAATTAATATAAACGACACTTTAAAGCTTTGTTAAGCGTTTTAACGGATTACTATCCAACCGAACAACCGGACTATACCCGGAACATGAAAATATTGCCATTTACATTGTTTATATTCTTCTGAACCAGTTAGGGTCCCTGAATACCCTAACACCCGCTATAACGCACAACACATTAATAACCGAGTTAATCTATAACTTAACTAACTAATGTCTAACTATTTAGTTCAAAACTAACTAATTACCCCCCCCCCCCCCTTTACGAATTCGGTCCCCAAGGGGACACCCCTTTGTACTTGCAAGATTATAATAATCATGGTTGTCTTATATCTAGTAGACACATAATCTCTTGGTTAATGACCATGGAAATTATCTATAAGTTCTAACCTTAACACAACATAACCTTAACCTCAAACTCACAACACAACTCTTTCTCCCTCTCTAATAACTCTCGGCCGAACACCCCTATCCATCCATCAATTTTTCGAGCTTTGATCTTGCCATTTCAAGCATCTACAAGTGTTAAGGATCACCTACAAGGAAGCGTGGTGCATTCGGAACGCGAAGGACCTCACCCCATTGCTTTTATCCACTCTTTTTGCGTCTAGATTCTCCCCTAGCCTCGAGCTAGTAGTAAGTTGCTATAATCACCCTCTCGAACTATTTTGAAGTGGTTAAAATGATTTGTAACGGTTAAAACTCGTAAACATGCAAGTTGAAACATGAAAGTCTATTAAAAACACTAAAAGTGATGGTTAAAAGCTTGTTTGTTGTGTAAAACTTGTAGTATTTGATTTGTGTATTTATTTGGACCCGATCTATGTTGTGGTAGCTCAGATCATCGTTTAACCCGGATTGGTCATGATCTTGGATCATGACATAAGGTTGTTTTGGAAGTAACAAGGGTCAAAGGATGAAACTCTACCACACACGAATCATGAACTTGTGTAAAAGCGATTTAGCTTGTGAAATAGTGTTTAAAACTAGTAGATCTACGGATCTACAAGCGGTATTTTCAAAGAACCAAGTATCAAAGAAATTATGTTTTCTAAAGACGGATCTTACACTAACAAAAAAATGATTTTTAGAACACACAAGTGTGTAAACACTTGTGTAGCACAAAGTTTCGACAAAATAACTATTTTTGTAAAAGATGACGAGAAGTTGTAAAAATGGAATTTCTCTAAAAACGAGGTTTTTACAAAATCGGATGGATTTATATAGAGATCCGCTAAAAGTAATGGGATTTACTTCATAATATTAGAAAACCACAAGTTCATGTGATTTTTGCGACTGATATATATTTGTTGACTAGTTGGTTGTCTTGAACATTGTTTTGGTTAAATAAGGAAATTGTTGGGTTGATTTATAAAAGAAAATGATACGCTTGAGAGCGTGGCCACCTCCAGTTACAGAGGAAACTCCGGTGAAATTTTTCTAAAAACCTAACACTTAGAATTATTTTCACTATAAGTGTTAGAAATACTTCTCGACATGTTTTCAAAATATAAGTTTCGCCACGACTTTATTTACAAAATATCGGAGGTGGGATTTTCACAAAAATTAAACGTGATAAATATATTTAGTAAATATATTTTTTTTTCACAACGTTACTTGTCATTATTTGCGAAGATACATAAATATTATTTTTAGGGTAAAAATAATATTATCGAATGTTAACGAATCCAAAATAATACGAGCGCTTTCACGATAAATATATAAGTTACACCGGTAATTATTATTACCACTCGATCGTTAAAACGTAACTTACACATTTTAAGGAAATATTCATGAACGCGTATTTTTGTTAAAGTATTATTTTGGGGAAAATTATGTAATAGAAAATATAATATTTTTGAGAAGAATATTTATATTTTGGAGTTAGAAATAAAGTATATTTTAAGTGAGACTTAATAATATGTTTCAAAATTATACGAACACACATGTATTAAATCCCCCATCCTTGGGAAGGAAAATGATCACCAAGTATACAGAATGTAAACACGAAATAGTTGCCTAACTATTTCCCGAAAACTTAAACCTTAAAGCTAAGGCACGGCCGTCCGTCTAATAGAGTTAGTACGTGTAGGTCGTCACACAGCTGCTTGATTTGGAGGTATACTTGGTAGAGACGCACCACTGTGAGTTCATGTCCCCCTTTTCTCTTAACTGTTTTCAGTTTTCTAAACTACGGGGGTGAAATACATGTTACTTTGATTACAAGTACTTTATACATGGTATGGTTAGCGTAAGGAGGTTTACTACTTAGATCATGTGAGTGGGTAGGAGCAACATGAGGCCATTAGTCCTCATGGTAGGACCGAGGGACAGGAGCGGTAGATCTATCTGGGTGTAGCGAGCCCAGCCCCAGGCCAAACTAGAAACGGACCTCGGGGTGACTTTGTGCCCGACGCATAAATCTGCTAGGTTTGAGTCTCCCTACTTGCACTTCACACATATCAGTGGCCTTGCAAACCATTGGTGATCTCAATTCCCTTATGTGCTACATACCAGGATTTTTATACTTACAAAGGTTTATTTACTCACTTACACATGAACTCGCTCAACATTATTGTTGATTTTTCAACTTACATGTATTTCAGGGAATTAAAGGATCTGGCGCGGTATGACACGTTTTCCCGCTGCACTAGTTACGAGGTCATCCGGGTTTAGGGAATGTGACTCTTTCCTGGACAAGTCACAGTCCTTAAACTATGCTTATGTTATGTTGTGTTTGTTGAACAATGTTTATGTCGTTAGAATGTGTTTCCGTTAAGACAATGTTATTGTATTTGGTTTTTAAAACTTAATCGAATGGATGATCTTGCATGGTTTTATTTCATATAGCTTTGTTATGGTTAAGCTATGGTACTAAGAAGTCACACCAAATTAACCACGCTTCCGCAAAGCCAGGGTGTGACAGCTTGGTATCAGAGCTCTGATCATAGCGAACTAGGATTCCTTCTCGAGTCTAGACTATGATCACTAGGGCTCTCACGAAAACATTTTTACACTGCATACCACTCAAGTCCAGATCCAAAACTTTTTACAAACAAATGTTGAGCACATTTTATTTATTATTTATAGGCTCAGTCTAGAAAGGCTGAGGCTCGGTCTGGGAGGCCGAGGCTCGGTCTGGGAGATCGAGGTAGTTGCCTAGTGGGACTAGGGAGTCAGTCTGAGAGGCTGGGAGAATAGGCTAGTGGGACTAGGAAGAGCGGTCTGAGAGGCTGGGAGAATTTGGCTAGTGGGACTAGGAAGAGCAGTCTGAGAGGCTGGGAGAATTTGGCTAGTGGGACTAGGAAGAGCAGTCTAGGAGACTGGGAGGCTAGTGGGACTAGGAGAATTTTTTGAATGCTTACTTGGTGACTTATGTGATTAATTGATTGCATGATTGACTGTTTGTGCATGTTTGTGTTTATGTTACAGACACCATGGACACCTCTGGCACAGGTGACTCAGACACCACAGGACCTAGACCTATAGTATCAGATGACCTAGAGTCTTCAGAGCACGAGGTCCACACATCCGACGTTACTAGCACGGACAAGGACGACTTTCAGCCCTTTGCTTTACCTGATGGTGCTGATGAGCTCGCTGATGGCCCTTTGGCCGGGGACCTACCGTTAGTGGAGATCCCTGCTCCCATACCACTTGCTTCATATCCTGCTTACGATTTGCTTCTCGACACCGACGATGATGGCGACGTCGATCTGTATGATGATGAGCCCTTTGAGGAGGATGTCCAGGGCGAGGCCCTTCTTGCTGCTGGTGATCTCTTGATGATCGCAGATGCTCCCGCTGAGGAGTCACCCGCTCACTCTCCGGTCCCAGACTCTTTCGAGTCTGTGGCCTCCGCACCTTCACACACCCAGAGTGCGCAGCACTTCTCACATGGATCAGATCCCGACCAGGCATCCTCTGTTGCCCCTATTCCTAGTTTTGCTTTCAACCACGATGATGTGGAGGATTCTGATCCTGTCTTTCCCCCAGGATTCGACCCAGATCAGGATATAGAGTTTATACCCATGGATCAGCCTATGGAGGATCCAGTCGACCCAGTAGACCCAGTTGATCCCATCGATCCCGAGTTTGATTTTGGGATGGCCTTTGATGACCCCGAGCCTGCCATGGCCCCTGAGCAGGTAGCCGCTTTAGACCCTGCGTTTGAGCACGACCCAGTTCATGCTGACGCACCTATTATTGAGCCTGTCATTGCTGACCCACCTATTGATGATCACCCAGTGGATGCTCCGTTGTTGGAGGGCGATCATGTCATTACTGCTGATGCACCAGTTGACCCTCTTGTTGCACCTCACCATGATCCTATGCCAGTTCAGTTTGATCGTGCACTTTTTGAGGCACAGATGGACCCACGAGAAGAGCACGCCCAGCATGGGTGGATTCCTGCTGATGACGAGGTCCCACCTATTCCCCCTCAGATCACTGATACCCGTCACATTGATACCTCCTTTTCATTTCCTCGGTTTATACCTCCAGCGCGACCTGGAGAGGGTTCTTCGGCTCACCCTTTTGGACATGTACCGGTATCTATCCCTGCTATACCACCGTCTGCTACTTTTCCCCCTGTTTCTCCATTTCATGTGGCACCTTTTGATCCCACCAGTGAGCCGTTTCTCTGGTCATCACCACCTGCCATGACATCGACCGACCCTTACCATCCTTTCCATATGGGATATTCCATTGAGGATGTTTTGATGTCTTTTGTCGCCCAGCACGAGGCACACACGCAACGCATACAGGAGCTTGAGAGAGCCCAGCCGCCGCCGTGTCAGTGCCAGGGTCAGACCCACTCTCCTTTGCAGCCCTCTCGACCTTTACCACCAGACTATGCTGCACGCCTTTTTGCCCTAGAGCAGCAGGTTGCTTCTTTCTTGCGTACACAGAGAGCCATGGAGGAGGACTGGCTCCATTTGCGTCACTTGTTTTACACTCACTTTCCCCCTCCTCCACCGCCATCCGTGTAGAGCTCTTCAGTACCGTATGAGTAGACGCTGGTGAGAAGACGGCGATTGCTTTTGACTGCACAACATTTTTGGAGACTACATTATGATTCTGACTTTTGTTGACATGTACTAACACTGATTTGATATAGTTTTTGGACTAGGGTGATGTAGCCCTTAGTCGATGATGATGTATGACACTATTACGTACCTGTACACTTACTATGTGGTCTCGATATATGGCAATTGCAGTATTCTCATCATATGTGATGTTTTGATTGATTATTTATGTTTTATAACATGGGATGTTGTGTGATTGATATGATTATAACATGAGATGTTATGTACTATTACTATCATAATAAAGCGTACGTATTATAACATGGGATCTTTATTTTGGCCTGACCGACGTGAACCCATCTTTTAGAAGATGCCGCCGAGACGTCAAACGCCGATGCCTACCAATGAGGCAGAGCTCCAACAAGTCATCGCTGCTGCCATCGCGCAATACGCCGCCTCGCAAGGAGGACCCAGCGGAAGCAGCTCAAACAACAATGGCAACAACAATCCACCTCATGGTAATACTAAGTCATTTAGACATACCATGACCTAATTGGATATCTATAGCAAAGATGCTAATGCCGTTCACATGTTACAATGTGTGTGCAGGGTGCACCTACAAGCAGTTTCTAGACTGCAAACCGGTCAACTTTGATGGCACAGGAGGTACTGTCGCCTTTGTTCGTTGGGCTGAGAAAACTGAATCTGTTCTTCGCATGAGCAAATGCGCACTAGATCAGCAAGTCACCTATATCTCGGGGCTATTCTTGGATGGAGCCCTCTCTTGGTGGAATTTGCAAGTACAGACACTTGGTGAAGCTGCTGCCTACGCGCTAACCTGGACCGAACTGAAGGAACTTATGCGCAAAAAGTACTGCTCTCGTGCGGAAATCCAAAGATTGGAAACTGAGTTCTGGCATTTGAAAATGGAAGGTCCAAAGATCGCAGAATACGTTCAGAGGTTCCATGACTTATCGCATGTGGTACCCTACATGGTCACTCCGGAGTTCAAGCGGATTGAACGTTTCATTTGGGGATTAGCTCCTCAAATCATAAGCATGGTGACCTCATCCAAGCCTGCGACAATTACTGAGGCAATTGATCTGAGCGTGGCTCTCACAGAGGAGGCTATTCGCCTGAACAAGTTTGATGATGCTGAGCCTAAGAAGAAAGAGACTCACGTCGAGTCATCAGGAGGTAACAAACGGAAGTTCTCGAACTTCAAGCAGGGCGCCAGTGTGGTGGTTAAGAAAGGAGGATCAGGCATGCCAGCTCAGGTTACAGCTGGTAGTGGAAAGAAAGGAAAAGGATATATGGGCACCCAGCCCAAGTGTAATACCTGCCAACGCCACCATTCTGGCCATTGTAGTGTGAAAGTATGCGAAGCATGTGGAAAGCCGGGCCTCTTGAAGGACACTTGTTGGGCCACTGCTGGCCAGGGAGGCCAGGGAGGATTCGGAAACAGAAATAACAACCGGGGTGGGAATGGAAATCGCCCACAAGGAAACAATGGAGGTAATGGGAATCGAGGCAACAATGCTAATCAAGTGGGCGCCGTGAATCGTAACCAGAGGAATAATCAAGCTGCTGGAAACGGGCAGAGACCCGGATGCTTCAACTGTGGTGATCTTGGGCATTACAAGAGGAACTGCCCAGAGTTAAACCAAGCCCGTGGAAGAGTGTTTAATATTGAAGCAAGGGAGGCGCGCCAGGATCCCAATGTTGTCACTGGTACGTTCCCTGTAAACCAACGCTATGCATCCGTTTTATTTGATACTGGCGCCGATTATAGCTTCGTGTCGTTAGAGTTTAAGAATATGCTTGGTTTAGCCGCTAGTAAATTAGGTATTCCGTACTCAATCGAATTGGCTAATGGAAAGATAGTAGAAGCCAATGAAGTTATCAGAGGTTGTGTGATCGAATTGGGAGAGCGTGAGTTTGCTTTGGATCTACTACCAGTCCAGTTGGGAAGCTTCGACGTGGTGGTAGGAATGGATTGGTTATCAGGCAACAAGGCTGAAATAGTTTGTCACGAAAAGGTCGTTCGTATCCCAACCAAAGATGGCAAAACAATTGTGGTTCACGGGGAGAAGCGTGATACGCCGTTAAGAATTATCAGCTGCCTGAAATCGTGAAAGTGTTTGCAGAAGGGATGTGTTGCCTTCCTGGCACACATTGTGGATAAGAAGGCTGCTGAGCCGAGAATAGAAGACATCCCTGTCGTGAGGGAATATCCAGAAGTCTTCCCAGAGGACTTACCTGGACTGCCACCTCAGAGACAAGTAGAGTTCCGCATTGACTTAGTTCCAGGCGCCGCGCCTGTGGCTAAGGCACCTTATAGACTTGCTCCGTCTGAGATGCAGGAACTGTCGACACAACTTCAAGAGTTGTTAGACAAGGGATTTATCCGACCAAGCTTCTCGCCTTGGGGAGCTCCAGTTTTGTTTGTCAAGAAGAAGGACGGTAGTTTTCGTATGTGTATTGACTACCGGGAGCTGAACAAACTGACGATCAAGAATAGATACCCTCTGCCAAGGATTGATGATCTGTTTGACCAACTGCAAGGCTCAAGCTTTTATTCAAAGATCGATCTTCGATCTGGATACCATCAGTTAAGGATACAAGAGGAGAGTATCCCAAAGACAGCCTTCAGAACTCGTTATGGGCACTACGAGTTCCTAGTTATGCCGTTTGGGTTAACAAACGCACCTGCAGTGTTCATGGAATTGATGAATAGAGTTTGCAAGCCGTACTTGGATAAGTTCGTGATAGTGTTCATCGATGATATCTTGATTTATTCAAAGACGAAGGCTGAGCATGAGCAACACCTAAGAGCTATTTTGGAGCTGCTGAAGAAAGAACAGTTGTATGCTAAGTTCTCTAAGTGCGAGTTTTGGCTACGAGAAGTACAATTCCTTGGACACGTGGTAAATGGAGATGGAATCCACGTGGATCCCACCAAGATCGAAGCGATTAAGAATTGGGAAACGCCAAAGACGCCAACCGAGATTCGACAATTCTTGGGTTTGGCTGGCTATTATCGAAGATTCATTGAGGATTTTTCAAAAATCGCTCAACCATTGACGCTCCTCACGCAGAAAAATAAGAAGTTTGATTGGGGAATCAAACAGGAAGAAGCGTTCCAGATATTGAAGGATAAGCTCTGCAATGCGCCAATCTTAGCACTACCGGAAGGTACAAATGATTTTGTGGTATACTGTGACGCTTCGCGTCAAGGATTGGGTTGCGTGTTGATGCAACGCCAAAAGGTTATTGCTTACGCATCACGTCAATTGAAAGTGCACGAAAAGAACTATACCACACATGATTTGGAACTTGGCGCAGTGGTATTTTCATTAAAGATCTGGAGACACTACCTTTATGGTACGATATGTACAATTTACACAGATCACAAGAGCCTACAACACATATTCAATCAGAAGGAGCTGAATATGAGGCAGAGATGATGGGTTGAGTTGTTGAATGATTACGACTGCGAAATAAAGTACCACCCAGGGAAGGCAAATGTGGTCGCCGATGCCCTAAGTCGAAAGGAGAGGATCAAGCCCATAAGGGTTAGGGCTTTGGAAATGATTATCCGAACCGATCTTTCCTTGCGCATTCGTGCCGCGCAGAAAGAAGCTCTTAAGGAAAGAAATCTTGAAGAAGAATATCTCCGTGGGATGGAGAAGCTACTGGTACCAAACGAGGAAGGAACGTTATGTTTTGAGAAAAGGATTTGGGTTCCTTTGTTTGGAGGTTTAAGGAAGGTTATTTTCGATGAAGCTCACAAGTCGCGGTACTCTATCCACCCTGGAGCGGATAAGATGTACCAGGATCTCAAAGATTATTATTGGTGGCCTAGGATGAAAGGCGATGTTGCTGTTTATGTGAGCAAATGTTTAACATGCGCTAAGGTTAAAGCCGAATATCAGAAGCCTTCAGGACTTCTGCAACAATCCGAGATTCCCAAGTGGAAATGGGAACAAATCTCCATGGATTTTATTACAAAGTTGCCAAGAACGCCAAGAGGCCATGACACTATTTGGGTAATAGTGGATCGATTAACAAAGTCAGCACACTTCTTACCTATCAGAGAGAAGGATAATACGAGCAAGTTGCCCGAAATTTACATGAGAGAGATCGTTACGCGCCATGGAGTACCTCTCTCAATCATTTCCGATAGAGACGGAAGGTTCATATCAAGGATTTGGCAATCCTTCCAAGAAGCTTTTGGCTCGCAATTGAATATGAGCACCGCATTTCACCCGCAGACCGACGGGCAAAGCGAGCGGACGATACAGACTTTGGAAGACATGCTGAGAGCGTGTGTTATGGATTTGGGCGGTAGCTGGGATAAGCATTTGCCTTTGGTCGAATTTTCATACAACAACAGCTACCACACCAGTATTGGTGCCGCGCCATTCGAAGCTCTTTACGGACGCAAGTGTCGATCACCCCTATGTTGGGCTGACGCAGGTGATAGACAGCTTGTTGGTCCCGAAATCATCCAAGAGACGACAGACAAGATTGCGCAGATCCGAAAACGCATCGAAGCAGCTCGTGAAAGACAGAAAGCCTATGCAGATCTAAACCGGAAACACTTGGAATTCCAAGTTGGAGATATGGTTTTATTGAAAGTTTCACCCTGGAAGGGTGTGGCACGCTTCGGAAAGCGTGGAAAGTTAAATCCGCGCTACATTGGTCCTTTCAGAGTTTTGGAAAGAATAGGACTAGTAGCATACAAGCTGGACTTACCTGCCGAGCTGAATGGAGTTCACGATACATTTCATGTATCCAACCTGAAGAAAAGTCCAACTCAAGATACCATTGCCATTCCCATCGACGAGATTCATGTTGACGACACGCTCCATTTCGTTGAAAAACCGGTTGAGGTTACGGATTGGAAAGTAAACAAGACCCGCCGGAGCAGTGTCAAGCTCGTTAAAGTTCGTTGGAATGCCAGACATGGTCCTGAATACACCTGGGAGCGTGAGGACCGGATGAAAGAGAAATACCCCCACCTATTTCCTAAGAACCTTGCATCTACAAGCAGAACTTAAAATTTCGGGACGAAATTTTTCTAACGGGGGGAGAATATGACAACCCTCACTAAACCAGGTATCCGTACGACTTAATTAATAATTAATTACTGCTTAATTACTGTGCTTGTTTGAAATTACTGATGAACTGCTACTTGATTTCTGATACATGCATATACCTGCATCATACTTTACTTACCGTCACCACATTATTTACATGCTGAACCTTAGTGACAAACATGATGCACAAAAAGCACAGTAGCACTATAAACGGATAACCTATTGAACATGCTGATAAAGCCAGCATCAGGCAGACACTGCCTCTAAGGCCTGCATGAGCCAGAAATATTTTACTACACTAGTGGTGAGTGTAGGGATACAAGGGTTGTAGAACTGCGTCTCTAGGAATAAGTTACAATGACTGGATGTGCCTAAAACGTGCTCTAAGCACAAAAACTCAGCACTTTAATAAACAATCCAGCTTTTAGCTACTTAATAAAGTGCCAAAACATGAGGAAAATATTCCCGACACTTTGGAGGAATAAGTTGTGTCACTAAAATTAATATAAACGACACTTTAAAGCTTTGTTAAGCGTTTTAATGGATTACTATCCAACCGAACAACCGGACTATACCCGGAACATGAAAATATTGCCATTTACATTGTTTATATTCTTCTGAACCAGTTAGGGTCCCTGAATACCCTAACACCCGCTATAACGCACAACACATTAATAACCGAGTTAATCTATAACTTAACTAACTAATGTCTAACTATTTAGTTCAAAACTAACTAATTACCCCCCCCCCCTTTACGAATTCGGTCCCCAAGGGGACACCCCTTTGTACTTGCAAGATTATAATAATCATGGTTGTCTTATATCTAGTAGACACATAATCTCTTGGTTAATGACCATGGAAATTATCTATAAGTTCTAACCTTAACACAACATAACCTTAACCTCAAACTCACAACACAACTCTCTCTCCCTCTCTAATAACTCTCCGCCGAACACCCCTATCCATCCATCAATTTTTCGAGCTTTGATCTTGCCATTTCAAGCATCTACAAGTGTTAAGGATCACCTACAAGGAAGCGTGGTGCATTCGGAACGCGAAGGACCTCACCACATTGCTTTTATCCACTCTTTTTGCGTCTAGATTCTCCCCTAGCCTCGAGCTAGTAGTAAGTTGCTATAATCACCCTCTCGAACTATTTTGAAGTGGTTAAAATGATTTGTAACGGTTAAAACTCGTAAACATGCAAGTTGAAACATGAAAGTCTACTAAAAACACTAAAAGTGATGGTTAAAAGCTTGTTTGTTGTGTAAAACTTGTAGTATTTGATTTGTGTATTTATTTGGACCCGATCTATGTTGTGGTAGCTCGGATCATCGTTTAACCCGGATTGGTCATGATCTTGGATCATGACATAAGGTTGTTTTGGAAGTAACAAGGGTCAAAGGATGAAACTCTACCACACACGAATCATGAACTTGTGTAAAAGCGATTTAGCTTGTGAAATAGTGTTTAAAACTAGTAGATCTACGGATCTACAAGCGGTATTTTCAAAGAACCAAGTATCAAAGAAATTATGTTTTCTAAAGACGGATCTTACACTAACAAAAAAATGATTTTTAGAACACACAAGTGTGTAAACACTTGTGTAGCACAAAGTTTCGACAAAATAACTATTTTTGTAAAAGATGATGAGAAGTTGTAAAAATGGAATTTCTCTAAAAACGAGGTTTTTACAAAATCGGATGGATTTATATAGAGATCCGCTAAAAGTAATGGGATTTACTTCATAATATTAGAAAACCACAAGTTCATGTGATTTTTGCGACTTATATATATTTGTTGACTAGTTGGTTGTCTTGAACATTGTTTTGGTTAAATAAGGAAATTGTTGGGTTGATTTATAAAAGAAAATGATACGCTTGAGAGCGTGGCCACCTCCAGTTACAGAGGAAACTCCGGCGAAATTTTTCTAAAAACCTAACACTTAGAATTATTTTCACTATAAGTGTTAGAAATACTTCTCGACATGTTTTCAAAATATAAGTTTCGCCACGACTTTATTTACAAAATATCGGAGGTGGGATTTTCACAAAAATTAAACGTGATAAATATATTTAGTAAATATATATTTTTTTTCACAACGTTACTTGTCATTATTTGCGAAGATACATAAATATTATTTTTAGGGTAAAAATAATATTATCGAATGTTAACGAATCCAAAATAATACGAGTGCTTTAACGATAAATATATAAGTTACACCGGTAATTATTATTACCACTCGATCGTTAAAACGTAACTTACACATTTTAAGGAAATATTCATGAACGCGTATTTTTGTTAAAGTATTATTTTGGGGAAAATTATGTAATAGAAAATATAATATTTTTGAGAAGAATATTTATATTTTGGAGTTAGAAATAAAGTATATTTTAAGTGAGACTTAATAATATGTTTCGAAATTATACGAACACACATGTATTAAATCCCCCATCCTTGGGAAGGAAAATGATCACCAAGTATACAGAATGTAAACACGAAATAGTTGCCTAACTATTTCCCGAAAACTTAAACCTTAAAGCTAAGGCACGGCCGTCCGTCTAATAGAGTTAGTACGTGTAGGTCGTCACACAGCTGCTTGATTTGGAGGTATACTTGGTAGAGACGCACCACTGTGAGTTCATGTCCCCCTTTTCTCTTAACTGTTTTCAGTTTTCTAAACTACGGGGGTGAAATACATGTTACTTTGATTACAAGTACTTTATACATGGTATGGTTAGCGTAAGGAGGTTTACTACTTAGATCATGTGAGTGGGTAGGAGCAACATGAGGCCATTAGTCCTCATGGTAGTACCGAGGGACAGGAGCGGTAGATCTATCTGGGTGTAGCGAGCCCAGCCCCAGGCCAAACTAGAAACGGACCTCGGGGTGACTTTGTGCCCGACGCATAAATCTGCTAGGTTTGAGTCTCCCTACTTGCACTTCACACATATCAGTGGCCTTGCAAACCATTGGTGATCTCAATTCCCTTATGTGCTACATACCAGGATTTTTATACTTACAAAGGTTTATTTACTCACTTACACATGAACTCGCTCAACATTATTGTTGATTTTTCAACTTACATGTATTTCCGGGAATTAAAGGACCTGGCGCGGTATGACACGTTTTCCCGCTGCACTAGTTACGAGGTCATCCGGGTTTAGGGAATGTGACTCTTTCCTGGACAAGTCACAGTCCTTAAACTATGCTTATGTTATGTTGTGTTTGTTGAACAATGTTTATGTCGTTAGAATGTGTTTCCGTTAAGACAATGTTATTGTATTTGGTTTTTAAAACTTAATCGAATGGATGATCTTGCATGGTTTTATTTCATATAGCTTTGTTATGGTTAAGCTATGGTATTAAGAAGTCACACCAAATTAACCACGCTTCCGCAAAGCCAGGGTGTGACATGAAATCAGAGATTTGGTAGACTGGAGCGGAATCAGCAAGTATCTGGAGCGGAAACACACAGTTTCGAGCGGAATACCAGGTCTCGCTTGAAAAACTTCAAACTGAATCAACAACCTCGAGCGAAATCACAAGTGGTCCGTTCGAGCGGAATCACTTCGGGGTTTAATTTTTGCCGTTTTCAGGTCGAATTTTAAACTGAAACTTTCAAGGGTTTATCAATATGTATTTTTACACAGTCTGTGAAAAAATGATCCAATTTTGACCGTGAAATCTTCCTGAACTGATGAAAGAAGGTGTAGAAGATAGAAAATGTAATCAAAATCAGCTGTAATCTGCAGAACTCCTCCTCCTGAGCTCTGATACCAATTGTAGGATCGTGTACGAACCCGAATGAGTCTATCAGAGGAGTTTTACTTCGTTTCAGGTGCGGAAAACAAGAAACAAAGGTAGACAAAGCTTGTTTTTCACTTTAAACACTCTTCTGATTGATATTATAACAATTACAATCAGGAAATACACCCGCAGCACTTCGGTACAATATTCTGATTCACCACCAAATGAAATGGTCACTAGCCTATTTATAGAGTTTCTGATTCCTCACGAAAGTGCAATGTTCATTTCGTGGGAAATCAACATTTTGTGGGAAATCAACATCTCGAGCGGAATCAGGACTTTATGTGATTTAGCTTGAAATGACAAGGTGTCATTTCGAGCGAAATCACCCCTAAAAACCACTTACTCGTTTTCCGTGCCCTGATCTAACTAGTACAGTACAAGACTCGATACAAGACGAAGTCGACAGATGTATGCACTAACAACATTTCATAGAAATTTTGACACTTAGAAAAATATAAGTTTTGGTGAAACTTATTCCCTAAAAATTCACCTAAAAATATTCACCAAGGTTTCCCTAATTTTTATGTAAACTTCAAGTTAAGAAATGATGACTACTTCAAAATAAAACTTGATATTAAGTATGTATATTTTTGAGGAAAATATATATGTTTATTGATCACCAAATTTTGTGCTAAGTGTATGTAGTATGTATTATATGTAATAGTGTATTAGAACTTGAAAATACACTAAATACTCCTACGGAGTAAAAATACAAAATACACATACAACATGCTTAGACAAATACAAGAGAATATATTTATGAAAATATATTACTTGATAGGTTATGTAACTTGGACAAGTTACAAACTGAAAATGTCTTCTTGGACAAAAATAGATAACTCGGGTGAAAAATACAAGATACTTATATTTATTTTTGAGAAAATGATATAAGTAAGATACATAGTTAAAAATATAAAATATTTTTAACAACAAAGAACACATACATAAAAGATGGTGACTTGTACTTGTGCGATACAAGTCTAGTGACTGACGTTAATAAAACACGTATAGGTCACGACACAATATAAGCAAACCCGGTGAAGTTTACGGTGCAAGAAACGCAAAGTTGTGAGTTCATGTCCCCACTTTTAAACTTGGGGAAAATACATGTGTTATGTTATGTGGAATACAAAAACAAAGGAATGATACTTTAGATCATGTCACGAATAGGGTGTCATAAGCACCATTAATCAACAATATACCTAGACCGCAGAACAAAAGGTTAGATCTAATGGGTTTCAGGCAGCCACACTCTGGGCCACGTGCTACCTGGAGTGCTTTTGTGTCTCAGTCGTGAATCGACAAGTAAAAATGCCTATGGTTTGGATGCTTCCTATGTCGTGTCACATGTTAATGGCCTTGCAAACCATTAGCGATCTCGATTTCCTTATACTTACAGAAATAATTGATTTATACAAATTACATACCATGTTTTCATACAAAGTATACAAACGTTCAATACAAAAACTGCATGAATTCACACCAACATTATGTTGACGTTTTTCCAAAAACTCACATGTATTTCAGGTAACTAAAGTGGATATGCACGCGGTCTTACTCTTGCTCTTGGATGTTATTTATGTTTATCTTTGAATAATGTTGTAAACTTTTCAGACAACGTTTTATGATGTGGTGTAAACTCCAAACTTAACCTATGATTTCAATTACGTAATGTTATTGGCATTTGAAGTTATTTTTACGAGCATGTAGTATGTTTACCATTCGTATGCAATGAGAACCTTTCATGATCACACCTCGTGCTTCCGCCTTAGAAAGGAGTGTGACAGATTGGTATCAGAGCTACGATTGTAGTGAACCAGGATTCCTTCTCGAGTCTAGACTACAATCTTTAGGATCCT
Organism: Helianthus tuberosus; assembly: GCA_030545235.1. Taxonomy (NCBI): domain Eukaryota; kingdom Viridiplantae; phylum Streptophyta; class Magnoliopsida; order Asterales; family Asteraceae; genus Helianthus; species Helianthus tuberosus. The sequence goes on from CM060450.1 coordinate 74,101,630, forward strand.
TTCAAGAAAACAAATTTTCAAAAGTTTTCCATTGCATAAAACTTTCCACGACATCCACTACCTGAAACAGTTTTTCAAAGAGTCAAGTAAGGACACTACGAAACTTAGGGTGCACTGGAGTAGCACTTGTCTTTGACTAGAAATTACTTGCAACTATGTGTGATAATTGGTATATACATATACTAGAAATAGAATATCTTAGGTACTCGTGACTTTACCTGAAAACAATGGCCTATCTGAAGGAAGTGATACAAGGATGAAACAAACTGTGCGGACTGTGCAAGGAGTTACGTAATTATGGATGCATACATAATTATGGAATTCAGTGCACAGAAACCACAACAAGTCTTGTCACGTATCAAACAAGATTCCTTCAATACAAGAACAGGTCAAACGTGAACACCCTCACCCCTCCCCCAGCCTATTAAATACTCTGTTGGAGTAATAATTTAGGGTATAAAGACAATAACCACCAATGTGAAGTAAGATATTTTGTCCTTTACATATATTAAGCTTGTACTTCGGGGATATGTAACCCTTATGCATTTTGTTTACTTCGTAAACAGTGATGCAACAAGTTGCCCTGATATGTATAAAGACTCGGTGAATATCTTATGACACATCAGTATTTATCTATTTATGCATGCTTGTTACTGTTTAAATTGATTTCTACGTTGGGCGGATGGTTTGATGTCACTTATGTGAGTATATGACTGTGTATATATACTACTACTGCCTTGTATGACGATATCAAACAAATGTCTAACCCTGTTGTGTTATGTTCCGACAGAACATGGCACCTAGGAGAATTGTGAACAATCAAGGTTCTGATCAACCCCCTCCTCTGGTTGCTCCAATAAACTGGAATCTCTGGTTGCTCTAATAAACCAGAAGGATGTTGATAATAAGACCCATTGCAATGTTTTCCCATTTCCAAACTGGAATCTCTGGTTGCTCCAATAAACCAGAAGGATGTTGATGTTCAGCCTTAACCTTAAGACAAGTAAGGCATTTTGATACGTATAAGGCAATGTCTTTCTTCATACCAGGCCACCAATACTGAGTATGAAGATCCTTATATATTTTATCTGCACCAGGATGAATAGAATAACGAGACTTATGAGCTTCATCCATTAACAAGGTGTGAAGATTGTCTTGACTTGGGACCCACAAACGGTCCGTGAAATAATATGATCCATTGTCTTTCACTTCCAGATCAGGCTTAATGTGATAGGGTAATTCCTTACCCATCAAGTCTTGCGAGACACAAGTGTGTTAAGCCTGAGAGATGCGAGTTTGAATATCAGATCGAACTTTGACACAGTGAAGATTGACACGTTCCTTACGACTTAATGCGTCAGCCATGACTTTCGCCTTACCAGGATGGTAGCGAATCTCGCAATCGTAGTCGTTTAGAAGTTCAACCCAACATCGTTGCCTCATGTTGAGTTCTTTCTGATTGAAGATGTGCTGAAGACTTTTGTGGTCAGTGAAAACCACACATTTTGTTCCATACAAATAGTGTCTCCAGATTTTGAGAGCGAATACCACTGCACCTAACTCAAGATCATGAGTGGTGTAGTTCTTCTCGTGTATCTTCAACTGTCTGGATGCATATGCTATGACTTTGTTCCTTTGCATGAGAACACAGCCAAGACCCAAATTTGATGCATCACAATACATGACGAAATCATCATTGCCCTCAGGCAAAGATAGAATAGGCGCATCACAAAGCTTCTGCTTCAAGGTCTGAAATGCTTCTTCCTGTTTAGAACCCCATTCAAAGGGTTTATTCTTCCGAGTTAGAGCAGTTAGAGGAACTGCAATCTTGGAGAAGTTTTCGATGAAGCGGCGGTAATAACCCGCAAGACCAAGAAATGAACGAACTTCAGTAGGAGTAGTAGGCGTATCCCAATCCTTAATCGCACTGATCTTGGAGGGATCTACATGAATACCTTGTTCGTTGACGATATGTCCCAAAAATTGAACTTCCTTAAGCCAAAATTTGCACTTGCAGAATTTGGCGAAAAGTTGTTCTTTCTTCAGGAGTTCCAGGGTAAGACGAAGATGTTGCTCATGATCAGCTTGCGTCTTAGAATAAATCAAGATGTTATCAATGAAAACGATGATGAACTTATCCAAATAAGGCTTGCAGACCCTATTCATCAAGTCCATGAAAACTGCTGGAGCATTAGTCAAACTGAAAGGCATAACTGTGAACTCATAATGCCCATATCGAGTGCAGAAAGCTGTCTTGGGAATATCTTCTTCATGCACACGAAGTTGATGATACCCAGAACGTAGATCAATCTTTGAGAAATAAGAAGCACCGTGTAACTAATCAAAGAGATCATCAATGCGAGGTAGGGGATATCGATTCTTGATGCTAAGCTTGTAAAGCTCACGATAATCGATGCACATCCTGAAAGATCCATCCTTCTTCTTGACAAAAAGAACGGGAGCACCCCAAGGTGAAAAGCTAGGACGAATAAAACCTTTGTCAGAAACCTCTTGAAGCTGCATGGATAACTCTTGCATCTCAGACGGTGCAAGACGATATGGAGATCTGGCAATAGGGTTTGCACCAGGTACAAGGTCAATATGAAACTCGACTTGGCGTGCTACGACATGTGCCAAGAAGGCCACATAGTTCTTTCGCAGATATTTCCGAGCTTGAGTACAAGACATGAGCTTGAGACTACTAGCAGGTCTCTCGCCACGAACCTCTAGGATCTTACCTGACGAAAGCGGCACATGAACAATCTTCTCAAAACAAACTACCTCTGTATGATGCTTGGCTAACCAATCCATTCCCACTATAATGTCGAAGCTTCCAAGTTGCATCGGTGTGAGGTTAATAGGAAAAAGATGGTTATTAAGGTTCATCTGGCAGTTACGAAGAACAGAATCAAGAATAACGGGTTCACCACTAGCAACTTCTACTGTCAAAGGCTTTCATAGTCTCATTCTAGAGCCTGAGCTTGATTTGTATTCACCAACCTTGGACACTAATTACGGTAGTGGGTCAGATCCCCACAGTTGTAGCACGAACCAGGAGGAAAGTGAGGTCGTGCAGCTTGAGCCTGTTGTTGAGTAGGTGGTTGAGCAGCCTGCTGAGCTGGGTTACGTGCGGCCTGATTGGGAGCAAAGCGACAAACATTAACAAGATGACCCGACTTCCCACAGTTAGTACAGAAACGACACTGAACCTGCGGTTGATGGTGGCTATTGCATCTGTTGCACAACGGTGCATTCCCAGCATACCGTTTCTTTACTGGCGGTTGAGCAACAGGTTGGTTTGAGAAGCCTTGCGCTTCCTAGACCCTTTTGAAGAACCAGATTTCTTACCCTTCTTACCCTTATTCTTGTCAGACGACTGTTTCTTACCTTTGTCACCCTTCCTGTGTAGCTTACCCTTTCTGATCTGCGACTCAGTCAAAGTCGCAGCTAACTCGATTGCCTGACGAACTGTGGTAGGGTTACTACCAGTGACGATGTCTTGTACGGAGTCAGGTAAGCCATCTACATACCTCTCGATAGCTTTCTCGAGTGGGGTAACCATTGTAGGGCATAACAAACTCAACTCTTCATATCTATCAGTGTAAGCCCGATGCTCACCACTATCTTGCTTCAAATCATCAAACTCCCTTTCTAAAGCCCTTAGTTCATGACGAGTTCAGAATTCCCTCATCATAAGAGCCCTAAGCTCTGCCCATGTTTGTGCTAAAGCAACCTCAGCACCACGGTCTCTCATGACTCCATTCCACCAAGTAAGAGCCCTCTTTTGATATACACTAGAGGCAAACTCGACTTTGCGATTATCAGGACACTGAACATGATGAAACATACTCTCAATGCTCTCGAACCACTGGAGGAGCCCAGTTGCTCCCTCAGAACCACTAAACTTGAGTGGTTTAGCCGAATTGAAACTCTTGAAGTTGCATGGAGCATTTTGGTTATTGTTGGCTTGGTTAACTTGAGCAACAATGTCTGGGAGTACAGCAGCCATTTGCTGCGCAATGATTGCTGCCATTTTGGCATTAGGTATCGGATTTTCGCGTCGAGGAGGCATTCTATAAGAGGAAACATGAGAGAAAAGGATTGAGATGATTAGATGAAAAAGCGAGATGATCCAAAAATCGACAAAAGCAAAGATGGTGGTCATTCGTCCATACCACGAAGCAAAAAAACGACACACAATGACTAATCAAAGTAAATGGGTCAGAAATAATGCATCGCGAAGACATGCTTTAGCCTATAAGTGGACACTCACCCAAGAGTTCCCAGGTAAGAGTGACTGGTCCGATTATGTTGATTTGTATGAACACTCTAGCCTAGACAGAAAACTCGAGATACAGGCATCCACTCTTCCAGATTGCACGTGTTCACATTATTTAGGCCCAAAATTTTGATGAAATTTTGAAAACTTAGAAGGCACAAGGCCAAATGAATCATTCAAAAACGGATGATTAAATCTTCAAAATCATTTTGAAAAATTGGAGGGTTCAAAAACCTTAAAACAAATCATTTAAAAACAGATGATTGATTTTCAAGAATCGTTTTGGAAAAATTGAGTTCTTGTTTTGGTAATCACCTAAGGATAGGTGAAGTGCATGTTTTAAGATCTAAACACAAGCTAACTTGTGTTAGGGTCCTAGAAAAGTTATAGTCTAGGTCAAAGTATTACCATTAACCTAATTCCCTATAACCCTTGGCTCTGATACCAACTCTTCTGTCACACCCCGACCGCGTAAAACAACAAACCCCGACGGAAACGTCGGGGGGTGTCGTAACAGAATCATTGTTTCACAACACATGGATTAAAGTTCTGTTTTATTTATTAACATATGGGTTACATTGTCTTAAAACAACTGAAACAAAGAGTACATAACAGAAATTTAAACTATTCGAGCTTCGTTTTATGTCACTAAGGCACAGGTCCGCCTAAGTGTATCTCGAACATTCCTATGCATCAGCTCCTGAAAACACATGTGAAAATAGGTACGTCAGCATAAAAATGCCTGTGAGTTACATAGGTTTTGTTAAAATAGGATTCATGACTTAGGTTTAAAGAAATGTTTAATAAAAGTTAGTCATGAATCTTGTTAAGTGTTTTCTTTTATAAATCATACGAAAATTTGATAACAAAATCAGATGATATATAAAAGAAAGATGTATGGTTAATTAAGTAACCAAGTAAAATGAGTTGTATAAAATAAACTGTTTGTAAAACATTGTCTTGCGAAAATATGTTATTTGTGTAAAATGTAATATGTCTAAACTGATATGGTTTAAATAACGCTACGATATGTAATACCATAAAAACACTTATATATAGGAAGTACCAGCGATGTATCCACCATGCTTTTATCCTATTACACACGCCTCGTTATTTAAATCACTTACCAAAAAAAACCACCAAAAATGTCTTGTTTAAACAAATTGTCAAATGTTTATATGTAAACCATGTCTATTGTGAAATGTAAATCATGTAATGTGTAAACCAATGTCAAAAATGTTTATGTGTAAACAATGTCTATTGTCAAATGTAAATCATGTAATGTGTAACCAAATGTCATGTATGGCAAGTGAAATATGTCAACTAAAGCCATAGGTAAAATGCACAAAACAAGGTATTGAAATAAATCCAAGTTATATTTTGTAAAATAACTGCATGCTTTACTGATACAAACATCTATGCGATATTGTTAAAATGCATACATTCAAGCCTTGCGACTGTGGGGACAAACCCTTAAACAAATTAAAGGTTTATCTAAATTATGTATATTGGATTCCGTCATTCCTTCCACCCAAACAAACCTAGGATTTCAGGAATGGGAGTTGTCAATTCCTATGGTACCATTACTTACTCCCAAGTGGCGTGATCAATGTTAATGAACGTATTTTTGTCCCATTTAAACAAGTCAAATGTTATACCAAAATGTAAGCATGTTATGTGAAAACAATCTACTAAGTATGCAATAAATGAACATACATAGCATGTGATGTAAAACAATGTACTAAGTATGCAATAAATGAACATACATAGCATGTGATGTAAAACAATGTACTAAGTATGCACTAAATGAACATACATAGCATGTGATGTAAAACAGTGTACTAAGTATGTCACACCCCCAAAATCCACACGCGGAGTATCACCGCTTGGAGGTGTGACATGACCAGGATCCAGCCACCAATCATATTGAACAATGTATTTAAAATAGATAAAATCCAACCACGCAATATAATTGGTGTTTCAAAACTAGTTAACCAAGTTCAAATTAAACAGCGGAAGCATAAGACGTGGAACCAAAACATAAGTTCAATAAGTTCATAAAGTTTAAGTGTTTAGAACGGGACTTAACAGTCCATATCCCACAATGACCTCCTCCTCGCGCAAGCTCCATAAGTATCTAACGACCTGCAAGGCATGTAACAACGAGTCAACAACAAAGTTGAGCGAGTTCACAGTAGGTGTTCGTTATAAAGTAGTTTTTCAAGAACTATGAGTTTGTTTGCAACTGCAGGTTAAATCAACTTTCCTTATTTTCCAAACCATAAACGGTGGGGGCTACCCCATGTTGTAAACCACTAGACTAGATGTATATATAGGTGCCCTTCCCAATCCGAGGACAGAGGTACGTATTGAATACGTAGGTTTAGCGCAGGTGCCCTTCCTAATCCGAGGACAGAGGTACGTATAAGAATACGTAGATTTAGCGCTGGCGTCCTTCCCAATCCGAGGACAGAGGTACCTATAAGAATATGTAGGTTTAGTGCTGGTGTCCTTCCCAATCCAAGGACGGAGGTACGTATAAGAATACGTAGGTTTAGCGCTGGTGCCCTTCCCAATCCGAGGAAAGTGGTACGTAGTGAATACGTAGGTTTAGCGCTGGCATCCTTCCCAATCCGAGGACGGAGGTAAGTAGTCTAGTAGTGGTGAAAGTACAAGTTTCGTCTTAGCTATTTAATCCCATTCCCAACCCACCGGGAATCCCATGCCTTAAGAGTGTGAACTCACCTATGGTTGCTCGGTTTGACTCTCAAAAATAGCTAACAGTCAAGGTCGGTCAATCACGTCCTAGTATGATTACCACTCAGTTTATTAGTGACTTCAAATAAGCACGAAGTTCCTACACACATCTACCACATAACATGCACTCACTTTAGCGTTTCATGCCCATATAAACTTCCCATCTATTCCCGTTATTAAGCAAACATACGACATTGCACATAACACTTTCATTGATATATAACATGTTAGATCATTCTCAGATAACCCACCCGACATTTAGACACGCAAATTACTACTTATGTCGTTTCAGCTTTTACATTCAAAACTGGGCTGTTTTCGGGAATTTTAATAAAATAGTTAACCTATTCCAAAAATTCCCAACTTTTACAGAAGGTCTTAAACGATCCAAATATTATTGTGTAAAAATATAGGGATCCAATTCACTACCAATATTTTATAAAAAAATCATTTACCGGACTGCAATCAGATTCATCACTTTCAGACTGCAGTCCACGGAATAATTTATTGAAAATTCATCGTAAGTCCGATTGATGAAATTCCAGTTGGAACATCACAATAACATCAGTGGTCATCTACAGTACAAATTTCATGAGCTAATTCTACACAGATTTCAAGTTATGATGAAAAACATAACACACATTTTCTGCAGTAAAAACGCAGCTTTTGCTGCTGTGAAAAACGCCCCTTTAAAATAGCAAACGACCTCAAAAAAATATGATTCCAGTGCCATTTGAAGCGTTTTTCGAAAATACATAATTTAGACTTCAGAAAATCAATTTTTTGATTTATAACGGTCCAGTTACAGCCAACTGAAGTTGGCTGTAATCACCAAACAGCCTCCTGTTTTCAGCTTTTAACATTCTAATGCGAGTTATATTGGTTCTGTTAACATAATTAGCGACTAACCACACATACACATCAGTTACAGCAGGTTAACATCAAAGCTCAGATTATTTATCACTTAACACATCAAGAACTAACAAGATTCATAATCACTCATGCATGCATACACTTTTAATCCTTCAAATAAGCTTGAAATTACCTTGAAATGCTTATGGATCTTCAAGAACTTGTAGGTTTTGAAATTTTAGATGTGTATGTGTGTGTATTCAACCGTGAATATGAGAGAGAGAGTGAGAGTTGATTGTGTTTGTGATTTTTCTTGAATTTTGTAGGATTTTGGAAGATTTGAGGAGATATGGAAATCTTGTAGGATTATGGAAATCTTGTAGGATTTTTGAAGATTTGAGGAGATATGGAAATCTTGCACTCACACCATATACGCATATATACATATACATATCATATATGTGATTAAAACTGGTATTTAACTGGATACCGGGTGTTTTATTTAGCGTATAATTGCGTTTTGACGCGCTTTAAATTATTTTTAACGCTCTATAAAAATAAACTCACCAAAATATTACTCAAAAATATTTTATTTGCCTAGACTGGTTGCGTTGTCTGTATTTTGCAGTATACGTGCTGTACTGTGCAGTATGCGCATAACTATATAAAAAAAATATAGAGATAGTCGATGGGAATGAACGCTTTACCTTGAAAGTACGGGTTGTCACATCATCCCCAAGTTGAAAGAAATTTCGTCCCGAAATTTAGCACGTGGTTACTGAGGAAGCTAGTTAAGTTGCGTGGTTTCCTGGTTTTTCCTGGGGTGTCACATCATCCCCCCGTTGGTTTGGAATTTCATCCCGAAATTCTGCAGTAGCTTCAGCCTCAGTAGTGGTTGCACTTTTCCTAAACAACTGGGGATACTTGAGTTTCATTTGGTCTTCTCGTTCCCAGGTATACTCTGGGCCACGACGGGAGTTCCAACGAACTCGAACAAGGGGTATTCTGGTACGCTTGAGAATCTTAACGTCTCGATCAGTAATCTCTACTGGTTCCTCGACGAATCGCAGCTGATCGTCGATAGTGAGCTCCTTGAGAGGAACTATGAGGGTCTCATCTGACAGGCACTTCTTCAGATTCGACAAATGGAAAACATTGTGAACTCCGCTGAGTTCTGCCGGTAGATTCAACTTGTAAGCGACTTTGCCAATTTTCTCAATGATTTCGAATGGTCCGACATAACGCGGATTGAGTTTGCCTCGTTTGCCAAAACGAACTACACCTTTCCAAGGTGAGACTTTGAGTAGCACCCGATCCCCAACCTGGAACTCGAGTGGTTTCCTGCGCTTATCAGCGTAGCTTTTCTGACGGTTACGAGCTACTGCCATTCGTTGTCGTATCTGAGCAATCCTCTCAGTCGTGTCTACCACAAGTTCTGGGCCTGTGATTTGGCTGTCACCAACTTCTGCCCAACAAAGAGGTGATCGGCATTTACGTCCGTACAATGCCTTAAACGGAGCGGCCTGGATACTGGTGTGGTAGTTGTTATTATACGAAAATTCTACTAGAGGTAGATGTCGCTCCCAGCCGTTACCAAAATCAATCACACATGCCCTAAGCATGTCTTCAAGGGTTTGGATGGTGCGTTCAGATTGCCCATCCGTCTGTGGATGATATGCTGTGCTCATGTCTAATCGAGAACCAAAGGACTTGTGCATAGCTTGCCACAATTCAGATGTAAAACGTGAGTCATGATCAGAAATGATGGGGGTTGGCACTCCGTGCCTTGATACTACTTCCTTTAGGTAGACGTCTGCTAGAGTAGAAAACTTATCCGTTTCCTTGATAGCCAGAAAATGTGCAGACTTGGTCAGTCGATCCACTATCACCCAAATAGTGTCATTTCCGCGTTGGGATCTAGGCAGGCCAGTAACAAAATCCCTGGAAATTTGCTCCCATTTCCATGTCGGGATCTCTGGTTGTTGGAGTAGGCCTGATGGTTTCTGATATTCAATCTTGACTCTCGCACAAGTCAAACATTTACTGACGTAGGTTGCTATGTTGGCTTTCATGCTAGGCCACCAGTATGTAGTCTTTAAGTCGTGGTACATCTTATCCGAACCAGGATGTACTGAATAACGAGACTTATGTGCTTCATCCATCACAAGCTCACGTAAGTTTCCGTAAAGTGGGACCCAGATGTGCCCTGTTACGTAATAAGCGCCGTCTTCCTTTTGTTCTAACCATTTCCTTGATCTTCGTAAGGACTCAGCCTTGATGTTCTCTGCTTTCAACGCTTCAACCTGAGCATCTCGTATCTGAGCGGGAAGACTAGATTGGATGGTAAGTTGTAGTGCTCGCACACGTTTAGGTGTAGTACCCTTTCGACTGAGGGCGTCGACCATAACATTGGCCTTGCCCGGATGGTACTTGATCGCACATTCGTAATCATTTAAGAGCTCGACCCATCGGCGTTGTCGCATGTTTAACTCCTTTTGCTTGAAAATATGCTCGAGACTCCTGTGATCAGTGTAAATGGTGCACTTGGTACCGTACAGGTAATGTCTCCATATCTTAAGTGCGAAAACAACAACTCCCAATTCCAAGTCGTGCGTAGTGTAGTTCCTTTCATGAACTTTAAGTTGGCACGATGCATAGGCAATGACCTTGTCACGTTGCATCAACACGCAACCAAGTCCTTGGATGGAAGCGTCGCAATAAACCACAAAATCATCTATGCCTTCAGGCAATGAGAGGATAGGCGCGCTACAAAGTCTATCTTTTAAGTACTGAAATGCGGACTCCTGTACATCACCCCAACGATAGGTGACACCCTTCTGAGTCAGTGAAGTGAGAGGTTGCACAATCTTTGAGAAATCCTTGATAAACCTTCTATAATATCATGCCAAACCCAAGAATTGGTGGATTTCTATTGGTGTACGGGGTGCAGGCCAGTTCTTGATCGAGTCTGTTGGTGCAGTCATCTGTCGTCTTCGTCTTAATATCGAGTCTCTGTTCGGTGCGGATCTAAGCAAGGCATGATGTCATGATGACATCATCGAGGTGACATCATCTATGACATCATCTCCACAAAAGACAAAAGGGAAATGATATTTCATGTGAGGTTCGCTTGAAGACAGAATGATTATACTTGCCAATTTCGCTTCAAGGAAAGTCAAACATGTTAGTTTCGCTTCAAGTGTTTGAAGCGAAATCATATGTTCTATATATAGGTGAGTTGGTTATTTCAGTTGTAATAGTTCGAAACTTTTCTGAGATTCTTCCGGTGAGCCACGAAGTGCTGCCGAAGTGTTGTTAGGTCTGTAATCGCATTCAAATCAATAGTACAACAGTTTTAAACGTGAATCTTGCTGAATTGACCTCGGTTTCTTAGTTTCCGCCTCTGAAACTGAGATAAACTCTTCTGAACGACTCGTTCGGGTCCGCAAACGATCCTACAATTGGTATCAGAGCCAGTGAAGAAGAGTTCATACCAATTCAGCCACTATTTCTGATTTTCTACACCTTCTTTCAAAATTAATCAACTTTTTACGGTTCAAATCGGTTCAAACTTTCACATATTGTGCGAAAATACATTTTAACAAAGCCTTGAAAGTTTCAGAACGTATTTCGATCATTTACTCGTTCAATCAGACCTAAATCAGTTCGTTATTGATGATGTCATGCTGGTTCGCTTGAGTTTACTTGATAATTTCATTTGAGTTTGAAGCGAAATAGAAGGTGTCGCTTGAAATATTCTGATTTAGCTTGAATTGTAGTTGAAGCGAAATAGATATATTGAAATTTCGCTTGAAAGGTTGAATTACATGATTTCGCTTCAAGTTGATGATAATCTGTTGAGTTCGCTTGAGAACATCATTTGATTTTGCTTGATTGTTCTGGTAGATTTCGCTTGAAAATACGTTGACATCTGATTGAAACCTGCAGTTCACTTGAAATATTCTGATGTCTTAACTGAATTGTGCTGTTCATCGAAACTTGCTGTTCATTAAAAACCAATTGTCTGCTTAAGTCTGCTTATCTGGTTGTGAATATATCGGTTTATATAGTGCATCGATTTCTTTCAGATTCAGTTCATTAAATGTATACATGTGCATACATGTGCTTGTTGTCTAATATTTTACGTTGATTGATGACAGATTGCATATGAACTTTGTGTACTTGTGAACACGTCGATTTATGTGTTGCATGTGAGTTGTCCATGTGATCATCATTATTTGGTGTCGGCTTTGAAGTTGTTGAACATTTAAAGTGTGGTCAGATATCATTAATTGTTGTGAGCATGTGAGTTGATAAGTGTTGGCAGGATTAAGTTGTTGTCAGGTCTTGATATTTGAACTACATGTGAACGGTTCAATCAAAGTTGATTGATATCAAAAGTGTCGGCTATTATAAAAATTGGTTTGTATGTGATTATTCATCGTTAAATGAGAATGTCAGTTGCATATGATATTAGTTAATTGGATGTCATAGAGTCACGTGAATGTTTGACTTAGTCTTTGAGTTGGTTTATTGATACATGTGATAGTGTTTTTGATATAATTGTGATCAAATATTAGTGTGTAGACAAATTATTTTGTGTTGTTATATTCGGTTTGTCAGCTCATATATTTGGTTGAAAGTTCATCTCATGTGATCAGATTGCAAGTATTTCAAAAACGGTTCAAATTTGTTGTTTGAAAATCGTCATGGTCTCTATTAGTTCACAAGATTTGGAGTGTTTGTTGGTTTGCACGGTGTGATCAGTACGTTTGTCAGTCAGGTCGTTTTGCGTGGTCGAGTCGCGTGATAAAGTTCAGTTCATACGGTTTGGAATTCAAATTGTTTAAAGGTTCATCAAGTTGTTTTAAAGTTTTGTAAGGTATTTTACAAGGAGATACAGCTCATTTGAAAATCCGAATCATGGATAACAAATTTTACAACGCGTTTATTACTCCGACTACTCCGGGTTCTATCGCTCAGAATATGAACTTGGAAAATGAAACCGGGACATCTCAGAAACCACCAAAACTCATGGATATTGATGATTACAATGGATGGTCCGAAAGGTTTGGAAATTGGGTTAAGGCGTATCACTTGGATGCGTGGGAACACACTGAAGAGATGTATGTTAAACCCACAAAGAATGATGTTGTGAATGGTACTCCGTTAACACTTAGAGAAATGAGTACTGCAGATAAAAAGAAATATCGAGATGAGAAATTGATGGTGAGTCTGCTTCAGCAAGCGATAAAAGAAGATATTTTGATACTGCTTCAACATGATGGAACTGCATATTCGATATGGACAGAGTTGGAAGCAAAGTTTACTGGAAGTGACGATATGCTCAGGAATTTTTGTCCAGATCAAGAATTTATGGCCAAAGAGATGTCTAAAGACACTTCAAATGTTAATGTTTTTTTTGCTAATGCTTATGATTTGAAATGTGCAGAAAGGTGCAGAAAAGTCATGGAAGCAGCTGAAGAAAGACGAAGAAAGAACGAAGAAGAGGAAGAAGAAGAAAAAAGATTAAAAGCTGAAGCTAAAGCTGAGAAAAAGAGAAGAGCTGAATTTTTACAATCAAACAGAACAGTCAAAGAAGTTCCTGAATTTGAGATCAAAGTTGATGCAGAACCTGTCAAAGATCCTGAAAAGTGCATGAATTGTGATTCTTTAATCAAGCAAAACAATGAATTGCTGCACAACATAAACAGATTGAAAGAATCATATGATACAATGAACAGAGAAATCAACAAGTATACTGATTCAAACGGTGAACAAGCTGAAGCTATGAATACTTTGAAGATAGCTTATCTGAGACAGCTTGATACGGCAAACTATAACATTAAGAAATGTGCAGATCTCGAGCTTGAGTTGGCAACACAAAAGATAGAAACTGAGAAAGTTAAAAAGTTATTAAACAGTTACTCATGTTCTTCTTTTGTTGTTGACAGGATCTATCCCGTAGTGGAGAATTTGAAGACATTTGAAGAAATGAAAATGTCTGAAGAAGAGAAAGCTGTGACAAAAGATGAAGTGAAGACTTCTGGTAAGAAACCAAGTGTGGTCTACACTAGATGTCCGCCCCCGATCGAAAATGGATTTTTACCTCGAAATCCAAATTCCGAAAGAGTCGAAAAGGCAATAAACTTACAATGGGAGTCTGTGCCGTCGGATAACTTGCCAGAAAATATTGATGTCACGTACACGTCGTCTGATACTGATCATGAGTCAAAGTTGATAAAAAGTGTGGTCGATCAGGTGTTAGATAAAGATGATTGTGAGGAGTCAAAACTGGAGTCCAAATTCAAGTCAAAGTCTGAGTCCGATTCGTCAAAGTCAACAGTCAAAAAGGAGAAACGGGTTTATGATAAAGAGTTTTTGATATCAAAATTTAATTTGAATGATGAATCATTTAAAGTGGCATATACTTTGAAAGATTCTGACAAATTATATTCTGATGAAGATTTTCCATTAAGAGGTGTTAAAACTGAATTGATCAAAAAGGTTTTCAAATTAACAGAAATTAATATTTTTGAAATGAAAGATTTAAATCTTACTGATAAACCTAAAAAATACACCTCAAGAGTTCAACAAAGATTAAACAAGAAAATGGGTTACAATTATGGTTACAGTTCCCAAAAGAAACCAAACCATAATCGTAATTTCAAAAAGAAAGGATTAGGTTTTGTACCACCGAGAAATTATAAAAATGAAAAATTTTCTAAACCAAAAACTGTGTTTGTTTCAGGAAATTTTTTAGATGATGAGAAAGAACAAGCATTCAGAAAGCAGACAAATCAAGAATTCCTTGCCAAGAAGCAAGAAGAGTTGAAGAAAAATCATGTTCCAAAGAAGATAGAAACCAGAACCTGTTTTCAGTGCAAAATTGCTGGTCATGTTGCTAGGAATTGTCCGAAAACATTCAAACCAAAACAGGAAGTATCTGGTAAACTGAAAGAGAAAGTTGTTGAGAAAACTGAACTTTCAACCCGAAAGTTCACAGGCTTTGAAAATTCAACCTTTGAGATTGGTGAATGTTCAAAGAATGTGGTTAAAAGAAAAGAAAATCTGATAAATCAAAAATGGGTTGTTAAAGGTTCAGGAAACAGTTCTGGTGATGAATCTGATTTCACAAAATCAGAGGAGCCAAAAGTTGTTAAAGAAAAGGTTGAAAAATCAGTTCCAAAAGTGGATGATGTGAATTTTCCACCTTTGAATGCTGAAAATTTTAAAAAGAGAGTTGGGAAAATTGAAATTTCAAATCAATTTTATTCTGACAAGAAGAAATTTGATATTGATAAAGCTTTCAACGGAACTGTGAAACACATTTTTGGCAAAATGATCAATGGTAAGGTCAAAGGTGTTAAAGAATTTTATGCTGCCAAAAGAGGAGGTCACAGGTTAGTTGAAAGAAAAGATGATGAAGAGGTTGTTACACCCAAAGAAGGTCAGGCTTGGGTGGATATATTTTTCAAAGAATAAAAACCTGACTTGCCGGAGATCCCAAGTTGGTAATCGTGGATCATGAATCGGCATCATTCTCTATCATGTTTGTATAAAATGTTTGAATAGTTTTGCAGGACTTGCCGGAACTCCCAGGTTTGTAAGCGAGGAGTAGGAATCGGCACCTTGAGAATTCAACCAAAAGATGGTAAATTGGTTGAAAAGCAGGTTTAAGTTGTATGGTTGTGATTTTTACAAGTGGTTCAGAAGTTGAATTGAATTGATCTTAAAAGTGGTAAATCAGGAACATTAAGTTGTATCTGATTTTCTACAAGTGGTTGAAAAACAATGTGATGATTTGATCCCCAATTTTACAAGTGAAAAATCAACAAAACTTATTTTCCGGACAAACCATTTGATTAAAACAAACTTAAGTGTTTTGAAATCGATGGGAAAATAGTTTGTTGTGAGGGGGAGTTCTGATTGTTTATGCCAAGTGGTTGGAGAATTGAGGCAATTCGATATCAGTTGTCATGTTCTTGTATAGTTTGTTTTCAAATTTTCTAAACTGTGTTTGCATTTTAGGGGGAGTAGAAAATTTTCAGAAAATCCAAAAACATTTGAAAATTTGAAAAAGACAAAAACATGATAAAATTCAAAAATGAGTTTTGTTGTATAAAAGAGGAAATGATAGTACATCAGTGGACGATCACGGCATGCTAAAGAAATGTAAAGATAAAAATGTGATAAACAATCTTACTGCGGATATGTCAGTAGGTTTTTGCACATTTAGTAGATTGTGACGAGATATAAACCTAAAATTCAAACTTGCTTGTTCTGTGGGTTAACACAAACTTGGATATATAGGTAACCCCTGAAATCTTGTTTGAAAGGTCCCTTATTCTGAGATACTAGGTCTTTATGCTCAGTGATATCTGGGGTATTATCCCGGGACTTCTGATTTTGCGGAAGCAATGGCCTAGTCCCCGGAGAATACTTTACATTTGCTTGAAATATAGCTCACCCTCAGCTAAAAAATGATGAAACATTGAAAAATGCTAATCATGGCTGTTGAAACAAAAGATCCTCTAAAGGGGACACACCAAAAGTCGAAGCCGTCATCTCTCTGCGTATCGAAAGATCGACCTGAGCTCTCACGGCCCTCGTACTATAATTTATTCCCCTGACAGATATCATCTGTGGTATACACACCTGTAAGACTGAATATTGGGATCTGGATACGGGAGTATATTCAAGTAGTGGGACACACGAATAAGTTCAAGAGCTTAAAACATTAACCTCGTATCTCGAATCAGTTGAACTTTGTGTGAAAATTTAAGTGGACAAGTATACTGACAATCTAAGTGAATCGTTTAGAGCTTAAAATGAAATGAAGCTTAACGGTGTTGGTGATTGGTCTCAAAAACTGATATGATCCTCTTGCACGAACTCACAAAAATATTGTTTGTAAATATTTCATTTTCTGCATTTCTATTTCAGTCAAAAATTCAAAAAGATTTTAGTGTGTTTTAGCATAAAGTTTGAAAAATTTAAAAAGATTTTCGACAACTGGTGTTGAAGAGCTGATTTTCAAAATTCTAAGTGCTAAACATGATGAACAAATGGTTTGAGTGAAAGTGTTTGAAGAATGTTGAAATGAAATGAAAAAATGTTTTGAAATATAAATGTTATTCCTGCAAGTGGTAAATTAGACTTGAAAATCTTATCTACAAAATGGTTATCAGAAAATTTATTTTTGGGTAGAGTTTTTGCAGGTTGGCCAGGTTCCGAAACCTGAATTAGATGAGTGCCAGGTTACGATCTAAGAATCTGTGGAAAGTGAATTTCAGACTACGATCCCAGCAGATTGAGAGGGGGAGTCTGAGGACATCAAGACTCGTAAACATTTGAGAGAGAGGAGTTTGTTGATGTTAAAGATAGAGAATGAGGATTCTTGCAATGACAAATACTTCAGAGGAAGATCAAAGACTGATAAAGACTGAAGATTGCGAAGACTCGACACTTAAGACTCGTCAACATCTGAGGGGGAGTCTGTTGGTGCAGTCATCTGTCGTCTTCGTCTTAATATCGAGTCTCTGTTCGGTGCGGATCTAAGCAAGGCATGATGTCATGATGACATCATCGAGGTGACATCATCTATGACATCATCTCCACAAAAGACAAAAGGGAAATGATATTTCATGTGAGGTTCGCTTGAAGACAGAATGATTATACTTGCCAATTTCGCTTCAAGGAAAGTCAAACATGTTAGTTTCGCTTCAAGTGTTTGAAGCGAAATCATATGTTCTATATATAGGTGAGTTGGTTATTTCAGTTGTAATAGTTCAGAGATTCTTCCGGTGAGCCACGAAGTGCTGCCGAAGTGTTGTTAGATCTGTAATCGCATTTCGTTATCAATACAACAACAGTTTAAAGTGAAATCTCGCTGAATTGAACTCGGTTTGTTCGTTTCCGCCGCTCAAACTGAGATAAACTCTTCTGAACGACTCGTTCGGGTCCGCAAACGATCCTACAATTGGTATCAGAGCTCAATTTGATGTTGATAAGGCCTTTAACCCCACTGTAAAACATATTGTTGGAAAAATGATTGATCGAAAAGTCAAAGGGGTTAAAGAGTTCTATGAGATGAAGAGGGGGAGTAAGAATTTTAGAAAATCCAAAAACATTTGAAAATTTGAAAAAGTCAAAAACATGATAAAATCAAAAATGAGTTTTTGTTGCATAAAAGAGGAAATGATAGTACATCAGTGGACGATCACAGCATACTAAAGAATTGGAAAGTAAAAATGTGATAAACGGTCTCACTGATGATGTGTCAGTAGGTTTTTGCACATTTAGTAGATTGTGACGAGATATAAACCTAAATTTCAAACTTGCTTGTTCTGTGGGTTAACACAAACTTGGATATATAGGTAACCCCTGAAATCTTGTTTGAAAGGTCCCTTATTCTGAGATACTAGGTCTTTATGCTCAGTGATATCTGGGGTATTATCCCGGGACTTCTGCTAAAAGAAATTTCTGACCTAGTCCCCGGATAATGCTTTCTGCAAATGCTTGAAACATAGCATCGCCCTCAGCAAGCTGATGAAACAATAAAATTGATAGTCGCTGCTGTTGTAATGCAAAAGATCCTCTAAAGGGGACACACCAAAAGTCGAAGCCGTCATCTCTCTGCGTATCGAAAGATCGACCTGAGCTCTCACGGCCCTCGTACTATAATTTATTCCCTGACAGATATCATCTGTGGTATACTCACCTGTAAGACTGAATATTGGGATCTGGATACGGGAGTATATTCAAGTAGTGGGACACATGGATAAGTTCAAGTCTTTTAAAACATTAACATCATATCTCGGATCAATTGAACTTTGTGTGAAAATTTAAGTGGATCAATATACTGACAATCTAGGTGAATTGTTTAGAACTTAAAATGAAATGAAGCTTAACGGTGTTGGTGATTTGTCTCAAAAACTGATATGATCCTCTTGCACGAACTCACAAAAATATTGTTTGTAAATATTTCATTTTTGCATTTATTTTCTTTCAGAAAATCCAAAAAGATTTTAGTGTGTCTTAGCATAAATTTTTTGAAAAATCCAAAAAGATTTTCGACAACTGGTGTTGAAGAGCTGATTTTCAAAATTCCAAGTGCTAAACATAATGAACAAATGGTTTGGGTGAAAGTGTTTGAAGATTGTTGAAATGAAATGAGAAAAGTTTTTGCAATATAATACGTTATTCCTGCAAATGGTAAATTAGATTTGAAAATCTTATCCACAAATTGTTATCAGAAAATTTATTTTTGGGTAGAGTTTTGCAGGTTTACCAGGTTCCGAAACCTGAGTTTGATAGAGTGCCAGATTACGATCTAAGAACCTGTGAAAAGTGAATTCCAGACTACGATCCCAGCAGATTGAGAGGGGGAGTCTGAAGACACCATGATATTCAACATTTGAGAGAGAGGAGTTTGTTGAAGATAAAGATAGAGAATGAGGATTCTTGTAATGACAAATACTTCAGAGGAAGATCGAAGACCGATAAAGACTGAAGATGTAAAGACTCGACACTTAAGACTCGTCAACATCTGAGGGGGAGTCTGTTGGTGCATACATCTGTCGTCTTCGTCTTGTATCGAGTCTCGTTTCGGTGCGGATCTAAACAAGGCATGATGTCATCATCCTTGATGATGACATCACACAAGTGGCATCATGCTTACATCATTATGCTGACATCATCACTGCATCATCACAAAAGGACAAAATGCATGAAATCAGATTATATATTTTGACGGTTTCGCTTCAAGTCAATGATGAAAATTTCGCTTCAAAGCAATGTGTGGATTTCGCTTCAAGAGCTTCAAGCGAAATCTAGGATTCTATATATAGGCCATTTGTCATTTCAGTTCGAAATTTTTCAGAGATTCTTCCGGTGAGCCACGAAGTGCTGCCGAAGTGTTGTTAGATCTGTAATCGCATTTCGTTATCAATACAACAACAGTTTAAAGTGAAATCTCGCTGAATTGAACTCGGTTTGTTCGTTTCCGCCGCTCAAACTGAGATAAACTCTTCTGAACGACTCGTTCGGGTCCGCAAACGATCCTACAGAGTCAACCTTGGATGGATCAACATGAATCCCATCCTTGTTTACCACGTGGCCTAGAAAGTGGACTTCGCGAAGCCAGAAGTCACATTTCGAAAATTTGGCATACAACTGCTCTGTTCGAAGAAGTTCTAAAATAAGTCGTAGATGATGCTCGTGTTCCTCCTGACTCTTAGAATAGATCAGGATGTCATCGATGAAAACGATAACGAACTTATCCAGGTAGGGTTTGCACACTCGGTTCATGAGGTCCATGAAGACCGCATGTGCGTTTGTTAATCCGAAAGGCATAACCAGAAACTCGTAATGCCCATAACGAGTCCTGAATGCTATTTTAGAGATATCCTCGTCTCGGACTCTCAGTTGATGGTAACCTGACCTCAGGTCAATCTTGGAGTAGAAACTCGACCCTTGCAACTGGTCGAATAAGTCATCAATGCGTGGGAGAGGATAACGATTCTTCACGGTCACCTTGTTGAGTTCGCGGTAGTCAATACACATTCTGAAGGTACCGTCTTTCTTCTTCACGAATAACATTGGAGCTCCCCAAGGCGAAGAGCTAGGACGCATGAAACCCTTTTCCAAGAGTTCTTGTAGTTGCGTGGACAGTTCTTCAAGTTCTGATGGAGCTAGACGATAAGGTGCTCGAGCTATGGGCGCTGCTCCAGGAGCGAGCTCGATTTCAAATTCAACTTGGCGATGAGGCGGAAGACCAGGTAATTCCTTAGGAAATACCTCAGGAAAATCACGTACAATAGGTATGTCTTCTATCTTCCTTTCTTCCGAGGATGTATCAGAAACGAGGGCTAGGATAGCAGTGTGGCCCTTTCGCAAACACTTCTGGGCCTTAAGGAAATAGATGATGCCCACAACAGCACCACGAATTACGAGTGGTTCTTCACCAGAACGAGGAATACGGACGACTTTCTCTTTGTAGAAAATCTCCGCTTGATGTTGAGATAGCCAATCCATCCCAATAACGACGTCGAAACTACCAAGTACGATAGGAATAAGATCGATAGAGAAGGTCTGACCAGCTAAGACGAGGTTACAACCCTTAACTATGTGTGTGGCTTCAAGACGTTTACCGGTTGCTAGCTCTACCATGTGTTTGGTGGTCAAAAGTGTTGGAGTACGTTTAAGCATTTGACTAACTTTTAAGGACACGTAGCTAGTATCGGCACCCGAATCAAATAAAACAGTAACATAAAAGTCATCCAGTAGAAACTTACCCATCACAACGTTGGGATCATTCCTAGCATCACCCTGTCCAATCACGAAGGCACGTCCTCGGGCGCCATTGCCATTATTGTTACCCCCGTTGTTGCCTCCATTGTTGCCTCCATTGTTGTTCCCGTTTCCTTGGTTGTTTTTCTGATTCTGATTCTAATTCAGCTGTGGACAGTGCCTCTTGAAGTGACCCTCAGCACCGCACTGGAAGCATCCTTTATTACCCTGCTGGTGTTGCTGTTGGTTCTGGGGAGCTTGTGGCTGCTGTTGTCGATTCTGATTCACAGGACGTGAGCTCCTGCAATCTTTGGCTTCATGTCCAGGCTTGTTACATCTCTGACAACGACCCTTGTTGCACGGCCCGCTGTGGTGCAAACTACATTGATTGCACTTAGGGTGATTTCCCCTGTATCCACCCTGACCTTGATTTCCAGAAGACTGCTGACTGGGAATCCTGTGTTCATCTGTCTTTCGCTGCTGGGACTGAGACTGAACTAAAGTAGAACCCTTGCCCGAATTTCCATCCCACTTGCGCTTGTTATCACTGGGAGCATCAGTAGTAGTAGCGTTAATACGCTTGGGCAGCTTGTTCTGCTCAACTGCCTGATCAGTGAGGCGATGAGCCAACCGAATGATTTGCTGAATGGTGCCAAGATTAGCTGAGGTCACGTGGCTTTGAATCTCTGGTACCAAGCCCTTAAGGTACAGCTCGATACGCTTGATGGGAGGGTCCACCATAGTAGGACACAAGATGGCCAGCTCGTTTGACCTCTTCGTATACACCTCAATTTCAGACCCCGTCATTTTTAGATTGAAAAATTCCACCTCTAGCTTGTGGATGTCGTCACAACTACAGTACTCTTCCTTGATCAAGTCTTTGAAGTCATTCCATGGGGTGGCATTAGCAACCGCCAGCCCTAGCAGTTGAACCTGTGCTTTCCACCAGTTTAACGCAGCACCTTCGAGTGTTCCAGTAGCAAATTTCACCCTACGATCTTCAGGGCATTCACACATCTCAAAAACAGACTCAATCTTCTCGAACCAGTGAAGAAGGCCTACAGCTCCTTCTGTGCCACTGAAAGTACTAGGTCGGCAATCCATGAATGTTTTGAACGTACATATGGGAGGCTGAGCATGTTGACCTATTGCGCGAGAATAAAAGACAAGGTTAAGCACAAGAGTTGGTTCGCGAGGGTAGGATCTAAACGTCCTAAGATGGGTTGATATGGCAGGTTATACCTCCTGCAGGGACAGCTGCGAGTGCCTCAGCCACTCGTTCGTTGATTAGAGCCGTCAGCTGGGCTTCAGTCAAGTTCAAACATCCACTCATGATCTTCACAACAAAGCAACGTGAGTGATAAAAGTGTCGCGAAAGTGCGTAAGCGTGGGACGACAGAAGAGAGTAAGCACACAAGGCTCAAATAGCAGTTATTACGTTAACTAATGCACTATGTGGACTATCAAACAGACAATATAACATAATTCATACCACCTATTGTGTCGAGTCTTGCACGTGGAGCGAAGCGTCGTTGTGGATCGTTGAGCACTGTATAGGTTATAGTCTGGTTTTGTCAAAAAAAACTTTTCCCTTTTTAAAACCAAGTTCACTATAACAAATGGCTTTGATACCAATCTGTCACACCCGCAAAATCCACACGCGGAGTATCACCGCTTGGAGGCGTGACATGACCAGGATCCAGCCACCAATCATATTGAACAATGTATTTAAAATAGATAAAATCCAACCACGCAATATAATTGCTGTTTCAAAACTAGTTAACCAAGTTCAAATTAAACAGCGGAAGCATAAGACGTGGAACCAAAACATAAGTTCAATAAGTTCATAAAGTTTAAGTGTTTAGAACGGGACTTAACAGTCCATATCCCACAACGACCTCCTCCTCGCGCAAGCTCCATAAGTATCTAACGACCTGCAAGGCATGTAACAACGAGTCAACAACAAAGTTGAGCGAGTTCACAGTAGGTGTTCGTTATAAAGTAGTTTTTCAAGAACTATGAGTTTGTTTGCAACAGAAGTTTAAATCAACTTTCCTTATTTTCCAAACCATAAACGGTGGGGGCTACCCCATGTTGTAAACCACTAGACTAGATGTATATATAGGTGCCCTTCCCAATCCGAGGACAGAGGTACGTATTGAATACGTAGGTTTAGCGAAGGTGCCCTTCCCAATCCGAGGACAGAGGTACGTATAAGAATACGTAGATTTAGCGCTGGCGTCCTTCCCAATCCGAGGACAGAGGTATGTATAAGAATACGTAGGTTTAGTGCTGGTGTCCTTCCCAATCCGAGGACGGAGGTACGTATAAGAATACGTAGGTTTAGCGCTGGTGCCCTTCCCAATCCGAGGATAGTGGTACGTAGTGAATACGTAGGTTTAGCGCTGGTGTCCTTCCCAATCCAAGGACGGAGGTAAGTAGTCTAGTAGTGGTGAAAGTACAAGTTCCGTCTTAGCTATTTAATCCCATTCCCAACCCACCGGGAATCCCATGCCTTAAGAGTGTGAACTCACCTTTGGTTGCTCGGTTTGACTCTCAAAAATAGCTAACAGTCAAGGTCGGTCAATCACGTCGTAGTATGATTACCACTCAGTTTATTAGAGACTTCAAATAAGCACGAAGTTCCTACACGCATCTACCACATAACATGCACTCACTTTAGCGGTTCATGCCCATATAAACTTCCCATCTATTCCCGTTCATAAGCAAACATACGACAATGCACATAACACTTTCATTGACATATAACATGTTAGATCATTCTCAGATAACCTACCCGACATTTAGACACGCAAATTACTACTTATGTCGTTTCAGCTTTTACATTCAAAACTGGGCGGTTTTCGGGAATTTTAATAAAATAGTTAACCTATTCCAAAAATTCCCAACTTTTTACAGAAGGTCTTAAACGATCCGAATATTATTGTGTAAAAATCTCGGGATCCAATTCAGTACCAATATTTTATAAAAAATCATTTACCAGACTGCAATCAGATTCATCACTTTCTGACTGTAGTCCACGGAATAATTTATTTAAAATTCATCGTAAGTCCGATTGATGAAATTCCTATTGGACCATTACAAAGACATCAGTGGTCATCTACAGTACAAATTTCCTGAGCTAATTCTACACAGATTTCAAGTTATACGAAAAACATAACACACATTTTCTGCAGTAAAAATGCAGTTTTTGCTGCTGTGAAAGACGCCCCTTAAAAAATAGCAATCGACCTCAAAAAAATATGATTTCAGTGCCATTTGAAGAGTTTTTCGAAAATACATAATTTAGACTTCATAAAATCAATTTTTCGATTTATAACGGTCCGGTTACAGCCAACTGAAGTTGGCTGTAATCACCAAACAGCCCCCTGTTTTCAGCTTTTAACATTCTAATGCGAGTTATATTGGTTCCGTTAACATAATTAGCGACTAACCACACATACACATCAGTTATAGCAGGTTAACATCAAAGCTTAGATTATTTATCACTTAACACATCAAGAACTAACAAGATTCATAATCACTCATGCATGCATACACTTTTAAACCTTCAAATAAGCTTGAAATTACCTTGAAATGGTTATGGATCTTCAAGAACTTGTAGGTTTCGAAATTTTAGATGTGTATGTGTGTGTATTCAACCGTGAATATGAGAGAGAGAGTGAGAGTTGATTGTGTTTGTGATTTTTCTTGGATTTTGTAGGATTTTGGAAGATTTGAGGAGATATAGAAATCTTGTAGGATTTTGTAGGATTTTGGAAGATTTGAGGAGATATGGAAATCTTGTAGGATTTTGGAAGATTTGAGGAGATATAGAAATCTTGGACTCACACTATATACGCATATATACATATACATATCATATATGTGATTAAAACTGGTATTTAATTGGATACCGGGTGTTTTATCTAGCGTATAATTGCGTTTTGACGCGCTTTAAATTATTTTTAACGCTCTATAAAAATAAACTCACCAAAATATTACTCAACAATATTTTATTTGCCTAGACTGGCTGCGTTGTCTGTATTTTGCAGTATACGTGCTGTACTGTGCAGTATGCGCTTAACTATATAAAAAAAAATATAGAGATAGTCGATGGGAATGAACGCTTTACCTTGAAAGTACGGGTTGTCACAAAGTATGCAATAAATGAACATACATAGCATGTGATGTCAAACAATGTACTAAGTATGTAATAAATGAACATACATAGCATCTGATGTAAAATAATGTACTAAGTATACACTAAATGAACATACATAGCATGTGATGTAAAATAATGTACTAAGTATGCAATAAATAAACATACATAGCAAAAACATGGATAAAATCATGTACTATACGTGTACTATTGAATATAGTAAGTATATGTTATGAAAGCATGAAAAGCACGAAAGTAACTGTCACACCCTGTCTTTTGTGGAAGCTTATGATGTGTGACTGGTTTAATATCATTGCATTCAATCGTAATAATCAACTACATGATCAAAAGGATGTTCATCCATTCATGAAAATTTGAGTATTACAATTACTTGTTATTTATGTTTTAAAAACACAACCTTCGTCTAGGTTACAATTCAACAAAAGTGGATGACATCTAAACTTGAAGTCTACTTCTAGTTATGACACTTGCGCCCAAGATCCATCCTGTCACCTGAAATACATGTAATTTTGGAAAACATCAACATAAAGTTGAGCGAGTTCATGCGTTTTGCATACCTTGTATGAAAACATGGTATGCATCTTGTATAAATAAAGTATTCTTGTGAAATAACGTATTCTTGTAAAATAAAGTATTCTTGTAAAATCTTCGAGAGACTTTAAGGCATGTGAGGACATGGGGAGTACTTGTTATGACTCCTTAAGGACATGGGAGTACTTGTTATGACTCCTAGGGAGCATTCGTAATGGCTCCTACCTTTGTCGATTAATCTCGACTGTGTCAATTTCCCTTGACTGTGTCAATTACCCTCGACTATGTCGATTAACCTCGACTGCATCGATTAACCTCGACTGGGACTCCGAAGCACTACTAGGTACTAGTTGTGACCATGAGTGGGGTTCGGCCGTACCCGTTAGATCTAACCCTCGTCCCTAATTAATGAATGTTTTTAATGGCTTGGTACTAGTGTTCACCTAGACTTTATGGCATTTTTAGTATTATCTCTGTGCTCACATGACCTAGTATTTCCTAGGCATCTCTTAAAACGCATCATAATTGGTACTCGTTCTCACCAAGAGTGCTTCTTGTATTTTTGTATTCTCAAAATCGCATCATACTTGGTACTCGTTCTCACCAAGAGTGCTTCTTGTTATCATACCATTTATAAACATTGTATTATTTGTAACATGTATTTCACCCCCGAGAGTTATAAAACCAAAAACAGTTAAAGAAAAGGGGGAGCATGAACTCACAACTTTGCGTTCCTTGCGTCGTAAACTTCACCGGATTTGCTTATTTAGCGTCGTGACCTAAACGTGTTTTATTAACATTAGTCACTAGACTTGTATCGCACAAGTACAAGTCACTTTCTATTGTATATGTGTTCTTGTGTTAAGAATAATTTATATTTTTAACCATGTGTCTTACTTATATTATTTTCTCAAAAATAAATATAAGTGTCTTGTATTTTTCTTATGTATGTTGTATGTGTATTTTTGTATCTTTACTCCTTAGGAGTATTTAGTGTATTTTCAAGTCCTAATACTGTAGGTCCCGTAATCCCGTATGGATCGTAACAAGACTGTTAATCTATCAAGGATGCGGAATCCCCTTGATTGATCTTCGAACACAGAAACAAGATTATGTAGAAGAACAAGAACCGAACACACAAACACGCAAACTTTCAAACTGATCTTCTATGATTATCAAACCCTTTGAAGCGTTTTACAATCACTAAGATCCACAAGAACCTAACAGCCGATTTCTGTTTTGTTCTTAACCTCTCAAACTTGAATGCTCTCTCTAGTTGTCTAAAGTGTCTAACCCTAGAACTCAAGACTAAGGCTATTTATATACACACAGCCAAGACCTCGAATTTGGGCTTTGCCCATATTACATTTGTCACATAAACTTGGGCCTAATAGACTTGTTACAAACTTGGACTGATTGGGCTTCATAGAGCTCGTTTTTCTTTAAGTCTTCATGATCCAATCTTCTGTTTAATATCCAAAGACCAATCCAAAGTTGTTGTCATATAACATGCACCAACAAACTCCCCCTTGACAATAGCTTGCAAAGGAAACTTTAGTCTTCAGAATCTCACAGTCTTTGGTCTTTGGATAGCGTCAGCTTCAACATGAATTCTGTCTTTGTCAGCAACAGACTCCCCCTAAGCTGATGCATCCAATCACCAAATCTTCCAAGTTTTGAGTCAGCATTCCAAGTAAGTCTTCACAGCATCCACTCTGCATTGTAGAAGGAGGATTCTACCAAGCAGCAACAAACTCCTCCTCTCTTCACAGCAACTTCTCATCAACAACTGCTTCAATCTGTATACTATAAAACAAACATCTCGAGAAACCATAAGAATTTTTCAACATAGTTAAAGAATTATTATTATACTAGAGATAGTTTAACTGTATCAGATTAAGCATTTTCAAATTAAGCACCAACACGCACAAATTTTAACAAACACCTTATAACCTGCATGATTTAAAAAATTTTGAACCCACTTTCTAACACAGTCTCCCCCTTTCGGTAACAACTCCTCCAAGAATAACAGTTTTCCGTACATTAAGAATTTTAACAGAAAAAGACACTATTTTTGGATTTTTATATTTTTCAAATGTAAAGACTGAAAGCAGTAAATAAATATTTACAGACACTATTTTTGCGAGTTTCGAGGGTAAGAGAATCATATTAGTGTACGGTCATGTCAAAACGCTCTTGTTCTTCTTTTAGTTAACATTTAGATAAGCATCCTATAACGATTATCGGTATTATTGTCCACATAAGCTCAACTTATCATATGTAATCATGGCGAGGAGATACGTTAAGGTATGATTTATACTTACCGACCGGTGTTCATCCACATCACGACACATTCCCGTATCAAGGTATGCACGAGGGTTCATCTTACCGGTGAGTATACCGATTATCATCTGTTTGACCGTATATGATGTGAGAAACTCACTTATTTTGATTGAAAACAAGCCCTATGTGATAGAATCACTTATTGATGAGGAACTTGATTTTCAGATGCATGAGGGCACAGGAGCAAGTCCGTGAACAGGTCAGTACTTTCGTACAGCAGAGAGACGAACTTGACTCCCGGATAAATGTGATATATTATCACTTATTTTGGGGACATGTGATTGTTGATCACTTATTGAGGTCGAATGCAATATGTACACGTATGTATGATATCATGGAAGATCTAGACTTGCGTCCCCGTTATTTTTCGGTAAAAGATACAACCATGATACCCAGATGATAAGCAGCATAAAGACCGAATATCTCAGAACCTCGGCAATCTCTCAAACGAAATTTCGGTACTAAGACCATATGCCAATGAATGGTTCCCACCTGGTCTTCAGTCGATTTAAGTTTATATCACCCTGCACACTTTAACATGATTGTGAGCCTACCGATACATCTTATATAGAGCTGCTTAGCATATTTCATTTAAGGTTTAAAGAGGTTTAGACAGACCACTGATGTACTATCATTTTCTCTTTTGCTCGCCAGGAAACTCATTTTTGCTTTTCTATTGTTTTTGTGTTTTTTGAAATTTTTCGATGTTTTTGTATTTTTGATTTTTAAGAAAAACAGTAAACTATTTACAAAAATTCTTATGAAAAACCAGTTATTCAAGATTCCTCATCCCATTGAGTTCGACTAAGTGTTCAAAGCGAGCTCGATCAAAAGCTTTTGTGTAAAGATCAGCAAGGTTATCTTCTGTGTCGACTCGGTGCAATTCAATTAATCGTTTTTCAGCACAATCCCGTATAAAGTGATGACGTATGTCAATGTGTTTAGTTCTACTGTGCTTTACGGGATTGTTTGTGATTGATATAGTGGCATTATTGTCTATCATAATAGGAGTACGAGTGAAATCCAAACCGTAATCGCGCATCTGCTGTTGAATCCAGAGAACCTGAGAGCAACAGCTACCCGCAGCAATATATTCAGCTTCACACGTAGATGTAGACACACAGGATTGCTTCTTGCATTGCCAAGACACGATCCTGCCTCCTAAGAACTGACAACCACCTATTGTAGACTTTCTGTTTGATTTGCATCCTCCAAAGTCTGAATCAGTGTAAGCAACGAACCTCAAATCACTATCAGCTGGATACCACCACCCAAGTTTAGGTTTCCCCTTCAAGTAACGAAGAATACGCTTCACTGCTTTCATGTGTGACTCTTTTGGATTCGCCTGATATCTGGCACACAAGCATACGGCAAATATGATGTCAGGTCTTGAAGCAGTCAAGTACATTAGAGAACCAATCATCGCCCTGTATTGAGTTGGATCAACATCTTCAGTGCTTTCATGATCTGGGCCGAGATTGTGGTTTTCACAAATGGGTGTGTTGAAAGTAGAGCAATCATTCATTTTGAATCGAGCCAAAATGTCATACACATACTTTGTTTGATGTATAAACATCCCATCCTCCTTCTGTTCAACTTGTAATCCCAGAAAGTAAGACAGCTCACCCATAGCACTCATTTCAAACTTGCTCTTCATCACCTGTTCAAATTCCTTACACATGTTTTCGTCAGATGACCCAAAGATGATGTCATCCACGTATACCTGTACCAGCAGAAAATCTTCCTTCTTTCTCTTAATGAACAGTGTACCATCAATCTGACCTCTTTCAAAACCATTCTTGACCAGATGTGTAGACAGTGTCTCGTACCACGCCCTGGGAGCTTGATGTAACCCATACAAAGCCTTATCAAGTTTGTACACTCGATCTGGATAGTCTGGATCAACGAACCCATCTGGTTGTGAGACATACACCACTTCTTGGACTTTCCCGTAAAGAAATGCACTCTTCACGTCTAGTTGGTAAACTTTGAAGCCCTTGAATGAAGCAAAAGCCAGAAACAAACGAATTGCCTCCAGCCTCGCCACTGGTGCAAACACCTCATTGTAATCAATCCCCTCTTGCTGATTAAAACCTTTGACAACCAACCGAGCTTTGTTGCGTGTGACAATACCTCTTTCATCTTTCTTGCACCTAAATACCCATTTAGTGCCAATCTCTCTCTCTCTCACCTTTTGGAAGGTCCACCAATTCCCAAACCTTCAACTTAGCAAACTGTGCCAATTCCTCTTGCATAGCTTCAACCCATGAATTGTCTTTAAGAGCCATATGAATGTTCTTCGGCTCCTCTTGGGAAATAACGCAACTATACAAGCACTCGTTCACTATCCCAGTCTTCTCAATCGAAACAAATAACCCAGAATTTTCTGCTATGCTTCTTCTCGTCTGAACACCTACAGTAGGATCTCCCAGTATCATATCAACCGGATGATCTCTATTTGCTCGTGTAGTAGCAACAGCATCGACTTCTAGATTATCACCCAGGTTTGATCCAACCTCCCCCTGAATATTTTGATTTGCAAACGGATTAATGAAATCCTCCCCCTGAAAGGGTTCAGAGTCACTATTGCTTGAATCATGATCAGCAGCACTTTGGGAAGTTCCCGGAGCATCTGACATATCTACATTCGATCTAGGCATAAATTCACCTTCATCGTCTTCACCAATCACTGTTTGAATCAGCTGAGAAGCATCTGCATCAGGAACCTCAGGAATATTAAATGATTTAAACACACTATCATAATCATATAATATAGCAGGACCACTCGTTGATTGTTGAGGTTTGTAAGAAGTAATTTCTACATTGAAAACAACCTCAATTTTACCAGTTTTTAGATTAAAAACCCTTTTATTCGGTGTGCTAGGCACGTAGCCTAGAAAGTAGCCTTCATCGGCCACCTCACCGAATTTTTGTTTATCTTTGTTTCGCACAATGGTGCAGGGTAATCCAAATGGTTCAAACCCTGTTAAGTTTGGTTTTTCATTAAACATCAACTCATGACAAGTTTTGTTAAAACGTTTAACAGTCAAAACTTTGTTTAGGACGTAGCAAGCTGTATTCACAGCTTCTCCCCAGAAAAGAACTGGTAGCTTTGAATCTGAAAGCATCGTCCTAGCGGCTTCAATTAACATCCTGTTTTTCCTCTCAGCGACTCCATTTTGCTGAGGAGTGTAAGGAGCGGAATATTGATGTTCAATTCCCTTTCGAAGACAGTAGAGATCCAGAATCCGATTCTTGAACTCCGGGCCATTATCACTCCTTATCCTCTTGATCCTTGCGTCATGGACGTTTTCCAATTTTGTAAAAAGATCTATCAACATCTCTGCTGTCTCATCTTTTGTACCTAAAAAGAAAACCCATGAATAACGTGAGTAATCATCAGTGACAACAAGACAATAGTACTTTCCACCTATGCTCCTCACGTTCACTGGACCGAATAAATCCATGTGAAGTAAATCATAAGGGGCATTAATGGAATTTACTGTTTTAGACTTATGAGGTTTCTTGTGTTGTTTTCCCTTTTGACATGGAAGACATTTATCTTCCACTTGAAACCTCAGCAATGGAACCCCTTTCACAAGCTCATTCTTTATGATATAATTCATTTTGCGGTAGTGAATGTGGGCCATGCGTCTGTGCCACAACATAGATTCAGCTTCAGATGCTTTTGACAGTAAACACGCCACCGCAGCAGTTGGATCCTTGGCACCCATGTCCATGACATAAGTATCATTTTTCCTTGGTGCACGCATAACTATCCAATCGTCCGGAATGACCAAACCCGGTTTCAACACCAATGCCTCAGACTTGGTAAAATGGACCGAGTGACCCTTGTCGCAGACTTGTGACACGCTCATCAGATTGTGTTTAAGCTGCTCAACATAGTTCACTTTGTCCAATGTGATCTTCCCATTCGTCACTTTTCCTCGTCCAGTAATTTTTCCACCTTTAGCACCAGCAAAATTTACATGCCCACCATCGTATTCTTCAAAATCAGAAAATAATCTCGCATCCCCCGTCATGTGCCTGGAGCAGCCACTATCAACATACCATAAGTTGATAATCCTCCTTAGCAGCTCCTGTAGACACCAACCGAAAGATTAGTTAGATTGGGGGACCCAAGCCTTAATGGTCTTGGGTCTTCCAGATTCATCAACTACAGGAACATCCATCCAGTATCCATCACTCCTAGCTGGAGTCTTGGATCTTGGGCCTGTTGATGGAAATGGGGCACGGTTTCCATAAGGTCTCTGGTCCTGAGGGTACCTATTTGTGTTTGGACTATGTGACCTTTGAAAATTTTGATTCTGATTCCAAGAACCTTGATTGTAATTTCTAAAGCCATTGTTATAAAAAGTTCGACCACCATTATTTTGGTATCGATTTTGATATTGACCTTGACTTCTGAAATTATTTGAATTTTGATTATTCATTCTTGGTGAGTTACTTCTAGGTCTTTCATATCTGCCTGATGTAGATTCAGGCTGAAATCTTGGTTGATTTCTTTGGAAACGAGGAACTTGTGGAGTTCCTTTTTCAGCCTTATCTACACCACCAGCAACACCCGGTTGCTGCTTTGGAGCAGATTTCTTTTGAGAATTTGAGACTTTCTCCTCATTATCACCTTGCTTCTCAGGTGATTTCCCTCTTTGTTTCTCACTAACTTGTGCTTCAACCTTTTTGTTAGGACAGCAGCTAGCTACATGTCCCTTTGTGTGACATTTGAAGCACGATCTCTTTTTCGAAGACTTCTTAGTTGAAGCCTTTGAACTAGATTCTGGTTCTGATGATGATGCCTTAGAAGGATTTGGTTCAGTTTGCTTAGTTTCAAGATTTTCTATGTTCTTATTTTTTGCAAACTTTAAATTTGATTCGTTTTCAATAACAGCTGTTTCGGTTTTCATATCACTTCCTTGAACAAAATTGACCTTTTTAACAAAAGTTTGATTATTGTTTTTAGAAGGTGTATTTTTCTTTTTCAAAACAGATTTGCTGTTATTTACCTTCTTAGCATCATTATCTTCAAACACATCACCTTGACTGGATGTGAAACTACTTGGTGATGTTGACAGACAGTCTGTAAGCTCATCCTCATCAGGTAGGAAAGAATAGTCATGACTAAGAGGAGGTGGGACTTCATTAAAGCCCTGGAATCCCACACTTGTCTTGTCATTACTCTTCTTTAACCCACCCATCATATGTTTCATAACAAAAGTAGAATCTCTGAATTGACCTAACTTCTTTTCAAGTTCAACAATTTTAAGTTGTGAATCTGACAACTCTTTGTTTTTATCAGAAATCTCTTTTGTTTTCTCAGCCATCATGTCATGAGCTAAGTCTATGACTTGAAGTTTTTCATTTAATTTGCATGTTAAAGCTTCAATTTCAGCTTCATAGCCTTTTATCTTTTTCAAATATGATGACTCGTTTCTTTTAGCAAAGAAATTTGATTCTTTTACGTTAGACATTTCGCTCACAAGACTTTTGTTTTGAGTTGACAATTTGTCAACTTCACCCTGTAGTTCACGACACTTTAAACAAACAGAAGTGGCAGAGTTACTTACCTCTCCTGTCGATTTGTCTGAGTTGGCCATGAGAGCAGCAAGTTGAGCTTCCATTCTTTTGATGATTTCATCTTTCTCATCAGCTTCCTTTTCATGCTCAGACTCAGGCTTATCCTCTTCAGCATCTGTTGTCTGATCAGCCTTATCTTCCTCAACTTCACTCTTCTTCTCAACTTTAGCCTCATCTACTGTAGCTTCACCATCATTGATTTGAGTGATCTCTGCCATGAATGCTTGAGTGACATTCTCATCATTTTCTAAGTGAATGCTCCAGTCATATGAGCCTTCTCTTGCAGTAGATATCAACGCCCTTGAGTTAGAGTTGTTTGATGCATTCCGATTGTTTGAACTTTGATTCGTATTCTCATGCTTTTGTTTTTGACATTCCCTAGCGAAATGACCATAACTCTGACAGTTAAAGCACCTGACTTTGGTCTTGTCAAAACCTACGCTCTTTCCTACAAACTTCCTTCCAGTTCTGTTCATGAACCTCTTCACACGTCTCGAAATCATGGCCATCTGCCATTGTAGATCCATCTCTTCTAGATCATCAGGGTCAATTTGATCATAATCTTCATCTAAAGTGGCAGGATCAGATATTTTCCCTTGAATGTAGTTCTCATAAGACGCAACAAAAGAAGCAAGTAGAGCAAGATGTTCTTCAGCAGACTTCACACTCATAGGCATTGACTTTGCACTACTACTTTGCTTTGAAGTTGATGTTCTCTTGACTCCTGTTGATCCTCCTGCAGCAGCTACAAAACACACATCACCATCCTCATTTACTGTGACCTGCTCCTTATCACACGAAAGAAATGCAGTTGCAGAGTCGCTAGAAGCATCATGAGGTGAAGAAGATGTAAGCCCATTGTATATCCCTGGATCTTGAACCTGATCATAACCAGTGTCCTTTTTCTTCATACTAAGCTCATAAGCTCTAAGCTTTCCAACTACTTCTTCCAATTCCTTCGTGTTATAATCTGCTTCTCCCTTAATCATGAGAGTGTAGATATCCCATTTAGCCGGTAGAGCATCAAGCAGCTTGTCGTTTTTCTTAATGTCAGTATAGCAGTCTATATCATAATTATCCAGTTCTGACATCAGATGGTAGTATCGAGTGATGACGTCTTCAAGTGACTCATTCTTCATGTACTTGAATACAGCAAACTGCTTCTTCAGTAGATCAACTTTGTTCTTCTTGACATCAGGATTTCCCTCATATCTCTTCTCTAGTGCATCCCACATTTCCTTTGAAGTAGTGTACTTCTTAAAGGTATGCTTGATGCCATCAGGTAAAGACATTTTAATGGCTGCCAAGGCTCTCTTTTCAGCCTCATACATTTTCTTTTGTTCGGCATCCATATCAACATAAGCAGT
Organism: Helianthus tuberosus; assembly: GCA_030545235.1. Lineage (NCBI taxonomy): Eukaryota > Viridiplantae > Streptophyta > Magnoliopsida > Asterales > Asteraceae > Helianthus > Helianthus tuberosus. The sequence continues at coordinate 74,136,830 of CM060450.1, forward strand.
TATACGTTGTCTTCCCTCAAACTCATGAGTTGGGTTCACATACCCATCGTCTATGCATACCCACATACGCGTGTCCTGGTACTCAACAAAAGATTGAAACCTATCCTTCCATGTCAAGTAGTTCTCCACCTTCATCATCTTAGGTGGTTTGTTCGTCGTGCCCACCTCATGTTCCATCCTTAAGAGTTCGTTCAATTTAGACATGTTCGACATTTCAACGTAACAGACTGATAAAACCGTACAAAATTTTTCCGAAAACAGTGGTTACCAAATTACACCGTTAGAATCGTCTCGAAAAGACGAATCCAAAGATATATAATGTCAAAAACTGAATTCGGGATTTTCCAGACTTTGTCGTAAAAATCCCACGAGTTCAACGGTGCAAACGGCTTCTTCAGATGTGCTACAGATTGTTCTCTAAACTCGAAACACTGAAAAAATTCCTACGCTTGCCTTTCAAAATTCCACCACTTGTGAATCACACAAGATAGGATCGCACAAGACCCTTTGAAACGCACAAGGTCTTCTGGATCGCACAATCCACTAACTTTGGGCCAAACTGTCACTTTAACGGGCCTGGGCCTGATCGCACAAGTTTCCTGTTCGCACAAGCTGACTTCGGGTCGCACAAGAACTCCAAACGCACAAGATCCTCAACCGTACAAGAACTCCAAACGTACAAGACCTTCAAACGTACAAGATCTCCAAACGTACAAGGTTAAAACAGGATCGCACAAGATTCAAATTTTGAAATTTTGAATAACAAATGATCGCACAAGAGCTGATTGGGCCACTCAGCCACCCAATCCCGAAACAGCAGCAGCTGACAATCCGGTCGCACAAGCAAAGTCTCAATCAACACTTCTTTCCCTACACGAAATCCAAGCAAAAGTCTCCTACAAACACGAAAACAGTCAAAACAATAATCAAAACAGATTAAAATACACGAATTTAAGCTGTTCTTCAAGTGTTCTTCGTGTTCTTCGCAAAAACCCAGAAAATTTTTAACTCGAAATTTTCAAACAAACCAACTCATCCACAACTACCAACTACCAAATCAGATCAAAACTTCAGAATTTTGAACTGTTCTTCCTTGTTCTTGCTGTTCTTCACGAAAATTATGAATGAGACACCAAAAATTTTCAACCGAAAAACAACTTGAATCTTGAATCCAGATCTTCAGGCTTGAACCACGCACAAGAGCAAATGCTCTGATACCAATTGTAGGTCCCGTAATCCCGTATGGATCGTAACAAGACTGTTAATCTATCAAGGGTGCGGAATCCCCTTGATTGATCTTCGAACACAGAAACAAGATTATGTAGAAGAACAAGAACCGAACACACAAACACGCAAACTTTCAAACTTATCTTCTATGATTATCAAACCCTTTGAAGCGTTTTACAATCACTAAGATCCACAAGAACCTAACAGCCGATTTCTGTTTTGTTCTTAACCTCTCAAACTTGAATGCTCTCTCTAGTTGTCTAAAGTGTCTAACCCTAGAACTCAAGACTAAGGCTGTTTATATACACACAGCCAAGACCTCGAATTTGGGCTTTGCCCATATTACATTTGTCACATAAACTTGGGCCTAATAGACTTGTTACAAACTTGGACTGATTGGGCTTCATAGAGCTCGTTTTTCTTTAAGTCTTCATGATCCAATCTTCTGTTTAATATCCAAAGACCAATCCAAAGCTGTTGTCATATAACATGCACCAACAAATACACTATTCATGTATAATACATACTACATACACTTAGCACAAAATTTAGTGAGCAATAAATACATGTATTTTTTTCTCAAAAATATACATACTTAATATCAAATTTTAATCTTGAAGAAATCATTATTTCTTAACACAAAAACTGGGGAAACCTTGGTAAATGTTTCTAGGTACATTTTTAGGGAATAAGTTTCTCAAAAACTTATATTTTTCTAAGTGTCAAAATTTATAAAAATTTTGACAGAGTTTCCCCTAAAAATGGAGGTTTCCCATGTTTTCAAAACATGTGTTTATTTTCTTTTAAAATCATCATCAATCAATTTCAACAACAATCATCAACAACATATACTAATTTCTCTATTTCATGAACTTGAGAATTTATAAAAATGTGTAGTAACTTACTAGTGTATTTAGTAAGTCTTGTTACCTTCCAAAATGTGATTAGTTCTTTAAAAGCTTCATTTTTAAAGGGTTTGAATATTTACAACTTCTAGTCATTTTTTCTAAAAATATTACTTTGTGAAATTTTCTTATTACACAAGTGTTTCTACACTTGTTTATCCACTAAAAATATGTTAAGTTTGTGTATGATCCATGTTTTAACAAAACTCATACTTTTCACTTGGTTCTTTCGAAAAACCACTCATAGATCTTTAGATCTATGAGATTATAACACACTTTGATCTTTATTTTTCAAGAAAACTTTCATTTATTCAGGTTCATAGTCTATATGTGGATGATTTCATTATCCTACACATCTTTACTTTCACATCTTGCTAGTTCATGTCTTTAAACATGATCTAGCAAGTCCATGTGATGAACCATATCATTTTTACTAACAAACAACATACAATAATCATAACAACACAAGAACAACATGATTCCATCTTCATTTTAGCACTACTTCATTTCATAGTTAGTTTATGTCAAGACTTTGATTATGTTCTTTAGAGTTCTTGAGATTTCATCATTCTTTTAAGTATTAACCATCAAAAATATGAAGAAGATGAAGATCTAAGGCACTTACTACTAGCACAAGGCTAGGGGAGTTCAAGAGTATAAAAGTGGTGGGTAATAGTTCTCCAAGAAGGTCCTTTCAATCTCCTTGCTTCCACCCTTCCTAACTATGCTTAAATCACCTTGTAGGATGCTTAGATTACTTGGAAATGGGCTAGCAATGGATGTATATGTGTGGGTAGTGGTGGCCGTGAGTTATGGAGCTCATGGAGGAGGTTGTGGAGTTTTGGAAATGTTGAGAATGATAATGAACAAGGACTTGTGGTTTATATAAATGTTCTTCCAACATATAATTATCCAAGGTATAATGTGTTCCCACTTTACACCACATATCTACTAAAATATTGTAAAGGAAACAAGGGGTTGGGGCCCACTTTATAACCGGTTAGGGGGGGGGGTATGTTTTGGTTGTATTTCAATTGACAGTTACAAGATCTAGTTACAAGTTAGTGTTAAATATTGGTGTTTAAGTGTGTTATTAATTATATAGTGTGTTAGGGTGTTCGGGGACCCTAACTAGCTTAGAAAAATAAAAACAATGTGTTTGACAATATTTTTGTGTTCCGGGAAATGTCCGGTTGTTCGGTTAAATACCGGTTCGTTAAAGTGCTAAATTGCACCGTTTAGTGTCTTTTAAGTACCCTTCTTGTACCCTTTCAATTCCTGACACTTAGGGAAGTATTCTGGATGATAAATCATAGTTTCTGCATAATATTTTAGTGTCATAATGCTGATTATAGCTGAATTTAATAAAATTCTTCACTTAAAGTGCGTTTCGGGTGCTTTTTAGTGCGTATTTTAGCTTTCGGAATGTCTATATGTTAACCCTAGTATGTACTCTTGGGTTTTAATGTATTCTTGTCATTGGACCTACACCTAGGCCCCAATTCTATTATCTGACTGCTTTCTGCAGTTTTGTTGACACAGTGTGTCTTACCGGTGAGTTTACTAATATTTTTGACGCAACGCTATCATAAAGTAATTCTTGTAGTATAACACGTGCATGAATTCACTTGCATGGAATTCAAAATTTATTTGTCTGGTAAACCAGATCATGCACAGTCATTAAAGCACAAATTACTGTTCATTTCGTGTACGGAATGTATGGAAAAGTGACGGTTGTCACAGTCTCCCCCCGTTAAAAGAATTTCGTCCCGAAATTCAAGCGATGCCATTGGTCGCAGGGGAGTTGTGAATTGAATGTGGTCACTTAGGTTCATGATTTGTCTTCATGTTCCCTTGTACTATGGGTCATGTTATGGATTCTATCATACTTAAGTAAATCAATTGTGTCTTTTATGTGTCTTGTGGACTCTTGGTCCGTAACCTTAACAGGTCTTGTAGTATTGTGGACTCTTGGTCCGAAACCTTAACAGGTTCTATAGTAATTCTTGTCGTTTGTCATTGACGTGAATCTTAATTTTGGGAACAACGACTGTCCCTTGAGTCAGACTCCCCTAAAGACTAGACACATGAATGTGTCGTGATCACTACTGATCTTTTTCTGGAAGTTTCATCTTGTGCGCAATGGTTCTGATCCCTACACTGGGGATTCAACCTTTTCGTTTTCCAAATCACACCACACCTTCTCTAGGCGAGGCTCTCATTTAAGTCATACTTCTTATCTCAAATTCTTACGACTTTTGCCGCTCATCGGCGCAATCTTTCTGTATCCTGCGGGCTGCATTGATATGTTCACATATCTAAACGGTTTACCTCTAGTTTTCCTGAACCCACTCGGGCCAGTAGACTGTTTGTTCTCGGTTTCTGATTATGCGGCGGGGGCCGACTTATTATGTTTCATCTAAAGCTTCACACGAAGCGGTTTAAACGGCGGTGTGATAACTACTGTTGTAGGAAAACTCTACTAAGGGCAAGTGAGTGTTCCAACTTTTTATCAAGTTTATCACACAAGCACATATCGTGTTCATACAGTCCGCATCGTTCAGTAGCTTAGTCCATCTATGTTTTTATTCAAGCTTTTACGATTAACGGTGTGTTGCAACCCTTGTGTTCAGTGAAGGTCGTGCAGCGTTTTCTTTCAGGTAGTGACGTCAAGTTTACGGCGCGTAATTACTGTATCTAGCTCATGGTTTCTTCTTATGATTCCTTAATCAATGTGTCGCGTATGCAATGTCGTGGTCTCGTTGCATCGACGTACAATTGAGACTTTGTCGAGAAGCGTCACATAATTGCAACTCTAGCTCCTTAGCTCTTGGTTGCAGGGTTGGCATGAATCTTGTTCTTATCCACCATGTATCTTAAAGTTCTCACTTCGTGAATTCGAAATCCGCTTTTCGTCATCATAGAACATACTGTTCTTTCTCTAGGAGTTGCAAGGTAAACTGCAGCTGTTGCTTACGACCTCCCTTGGTCGTTGGCCATATATGAACGTAGTCAATAAGTATAATCATGATTTATCCAGGTATGGCTTACACATTCGATTCATGAGGTCCATGAATATTGTCGATGCATGTGTTAAGCCCAATGGTACGACAAGGAACTCGTAATGCTCGAAGCGAGTCCTAGAGGTCGTTTTAGGGATATTTCCTTCTTGTATTCACAGTTGAGGACATTCTGTCCTCAAGTTGATCCTTGAGTGGTAACTAGGATCTGATGATTGGTCGGTTCATGGCATCAATCCTTGGCAAAGGATACCAATCCTTGATATCCAATTCTCTAGAATTTATGCAAAATGGAAACTGTCAGCTTTCTCCTTGTGTCCTTAACTAAGGATGTCATGTTCTTAATTTCCTCTGTCTAGCAGCTCTTGAGGTTATATCAGAGGTTCATGCTTCGCGGACGAAGCTAGTCGGTATGGCGTCATTCGGTACTGGTGCCGCTTCTGGCACGAGGTTCATCTTAAACCTCTCTTGTCGTTCTGGAGGGGCGTTCCTGGCAAGTCTTTAGAAAAGGCTTCTAGAACTTCTTCCATAACGGGGATGTTCTTAGGCTCTATACTTGGATATCCAATCCATGCTGACTAATGTATTATGACTTCGCTAGTCAATGGTAACAGAAGGTGCCGGCCTTCTGAGCTCCTGGAATATAATTCCTTACTTGCTTCGTTTGCTTAAACCAGCCTTCTATATGTCCATTTCTAAAGAATACGGGACGTCTATTCTACTCGAAACTAGGCCAAGCGGTTTCTTAAGTTCTAAGCAATGCAAGGTGAAAGTTGATGCCAGTATTAATCAAAAATAGATGCATAAGGTTGGTTAATAGGGAGCGTACCCATAACCGCATCTGGATTCTGGCGTGCTTCACGAGTTTCGATCGTGGAAACCCTTCCTTGCTTGTTTCTTAGTTCCCTGCTTCACCACATTTATAGCAACCGGGTATTCTCTTATTTCTTCCATCTGGGTCCTTCGCCCAACAGGCGTCTTTGATGTGCCCTTCTTTTCCATACTTTCCGCACTTAGGCCTCAGACATCGACCTTCATGGTGAAGATTGCATTTTCCGCACCTCGGCTTAGTCCCCGAGTAAATTTTACCACTGGCCTTATTAGTGGCTCCATCAGTCTTCCTGCCATGCGGCGGCTTCACTTTCTTTCTTTTGTTTGCTTTAGAGCTTCCATAGCCGACTTGTGTGCCCACCTTTAGGTTCGAAGACTTCCTTTTCTTATTGCCTGATGACTCCACATGAGTCTCTTTCTTGTTATCCTCAGATTCCGAAAATTTTCCTGCACGTAGAGCTTCTTCAGTAAGCGTAACGCTTAAATCGATAGCCTCTGCGATAGTTGGGGGCCTTGAGGTAGTAACCAAGCTCCTGATCTGAGGTGCAAGTCCCCAAATGAATCGTTCAATTCTCTTGAATTCTGGCTTGACTAAGTAGGGGACGACCCTAGACAAGTCGTGAAATCGCTGGACGTATTCAGGAATCTTCGATCCATCCATTTTCAAATTCCAGAACTCCACCTCAAGCTTCTGGATTTCAGCCCTAGAACAGTATTTCTTTTCCATCATTTCCTTGAGCTCGTCCCAGCTCAGTGCATAAGCAGCACCAAGGGTCTGAACCTGAAGGTTCCACCAGGAGAGTGCGCTATCCAAGAACAACCCTGAGATATAGGTCACACTCTGTTGGGGCGAACAGTTACTCATTCTTAGAATGGAGTCAGTCTTTTCTGCCCAACGAACAAATGCAACGGCACCTCCTGTGCCATCAAAATTCAGTGGCCTGCAGTCTAGGAATTGTTTATAGGTGCAGCCAGTTGGAGGGTTATTTCCGGTAGTGCCACCGCTGTGTTCGGAGCGGAGGGCTTCATGTCGTGCAATTGCTTGTGAGATTCGTTCTTGAAGCTAAGCTTCTGTTCTTGGTGACGTACTGGTGTTTGTGTCTCGTCTGGGCGGCATTCTCTTCTGTCAAAAGGTATGAAGTAGGTTAGACAATATTCCATAATTGTCTATGAGGTACATAGCACCATAAGCCGTCATGTAATCACCCAATTTCACATGTATATATAATCAATGTATGAGCGAGGAAACAATTACTGAGCCATCACCTAGGCTTGCTAACTTGGCTTATTGTTGTAATAAAATGAACTCGAGGTTACATCGCCTCGGTCATTTAGGTTTCAGTTATTTCCTGCTATGTTAGCTTTATTGATGTGTATATTTTCCCAGAGATGGGGTTGTTCGTGTAGGGGTGATAGAGGGTGTAACGTCACTGAATCTTTTCGAATGTTATCCGTCTTCACTTCTTTAAATATCAGTTCTCAAACGTCTCGTACATAGGTAGAAGTGTCAGGCATGAAGTAGGCTAAGACAGGCTTCCTACTTTATAACTCGCTAAAGCACTTGTCTAGGTTTTGTTCTACCATTTGAAGGTGTGAACACCTAGAGTTTATTTTTATGCAGTGATCGTTAGCTCGACCCGCAGAGTCCACCAGAATTTCTGTGCACTACAAGTCGTTATTACGTGGGCCCCCGTAATAATAAATTGTCTTGCACAGTTACCCCAATTTTCTCTCGTCCAAGCAGATGATCAATCAAGGAGGGGACACTACTGTCCTTATACCCCTGTCATAGAAAGGACTTTTGCGATGGTCCACATGCTAACACTCGCTATCGTTACGCGCGTATAGGCACGATGATAGGAATAAAGAGAATTCCTAGTAGTCGGAGGGGCACCTTCAAGATGGATATTTCATCTTCCTTTTCTGGTTAAGTATGTCGTCAATCTTGCTTCACATAAGCCGCAGGGATCTCGTCCCGTTGATTCATAATTCATTCAAGGTTGCCGCCTCTGCCTCGTCATCATCACCGTAGTTAGGCACCTTCACAATCGAGAGGGAAGAGCAGCCATCTCCTACGGAAGCAAGCTCAGGATCTTGTTTGGTAGTCACTTCCAGTCATGAGCTTTGTAAAGGACGCGAGGTCGGTAGCTTCATCGTGCGAGTCACGTACAGTAATAGGAGTCGGAGTCGAAAGTATCTTATCTTATTCACGTCAATAATCATTCCGTACACTTATTTGTATGTATTCACATCAATATTTATTCCGTACTCTTATTCGTATATATGTATATCAATAACAAATATGCTACTTAGCATAAACAAGCAATTTGATGCATTATATCCCGTATAACTCTCGTTTTTGGGGGGGGGGGGGGTCATTTTTCTAGTTGTCGATTTACGACAAAAACACTACTTGATACTAGTGGTCACCAAGAGTGTATTTTATCTTGGGCAAGTCTAACTCGTGTAGACTATGCCTTAATTGGCACCTTATCTTGAGGATATTCCCTACTATGTCCTTGCCTTGTCTCTTTTTGAAAAGTTTTTGACTCGTGGATCTTGGAGCTTACGTGAATGCAATGAAAACCCTTTTTGTAAAAAGTTTTTGTGAGAGAACTCTAGTGATTGTAGTCTAGACTCGAGAAGGAATCCTAGTTCACTACAATTGAAGCTCTGATATCAAACTGTCACACCCTGTCTTTTGCGGAAGCGTATGATGCATGACTGGTTTAATATCATTGCATTCAATCGTAATAAACAACTACATGATCAAAACGATGTTCATCCATTCATGAAAATTTGAGTATTACAAATACTTGTTATTTAAGTTTTAAAAACACAACCTTCGTCTAGGTTACAATTCAACAAAAGTGGATGACATCTAAACTTGAAGTCTACTTCTAGTTATGACACTTGCACCCAAGATCCATCCTGTCACCTGAAATACATGTAATTTTGGAAAACATCAACATAAAGTTGAGCGAGTTCATGCGTTTTGCATACCTTGTATGAAAACATGGTATGCATCTTGTATAAATAAAGTATTCTTGTGAAATAACGTATTCTTGTAAAATCTTCGAGAGACTTTAAGGCATGTGAGGACATGGGGAGTACTTGTTATGACTCCTTAAGGAAATGGGAGTACTTGTTATGACTCCTAGGGACATGGGAGTACTTGTTATGACTCCTAGGGAGCATTCGTAATGGCTCCTACCTTTGTCGATTTTCCTCGACTGTGTCGATTAACCTCGACTGTGTCAATTTCCCTTGACTGTGTCGATTACCCTCGACTGTGTCGATTAACCTCGACTGCATCGATTAACCTCGACTGGGACTCTGAAGCACTACTAGGTACTAGTTGTGACCATGAGTGGGGTTCGGCCGTACCCGTTAGATCTAACCCTCGTCCCTAATTAATGAATGTTTTTAATGGCTTGGTACTAGTGTTCACCAAGACTTTATGGCATTTTTAGTATTATGTCTGTGCTCACATGACCTAGTATTTCCTAGGCATCTCTTAAAACGCATCATACTTGGTACTCGTTCTCACCAAGAGTGCTTCTTGTATTTTTGTATTCTCAAAATCGCATCATACTTGGTACTCGTTCTCACCAAGAGTGCTTCTTGTTATCATACCATTTATAAACATTTTATTATTTGTAACATGTATTTCACCCCCGAGAGTTATAAAACCAAAAACAGTTAAAGAAAAGGGGGAGCATGAACTCACAACTTTGCGTTCCTTGCGTCGTAAACTTCACCAGATTTGCTTATTTAGCGTCGTGACCTAAACGTGTTTTATTAACGTTAGTCACTAGACTTGTATCGCACAAGTACAAGTCACTTTCTATTGTATATGTGTTCTTGTGTTAAGAATAATTTATATTTTTAACCATGTGTCTTACTTATATTATTTTCTCAAAAATAAATATAAGTGTCTTGTATTTTTCTTATGTATGTTGTATGTGTATTTTTGTATCTTTACTCCTTAGGAGTATTTAGTGTATTTTCAAGTCTTAATACACTATTCATGTATAATACATAATACATACACTTAGCACAAAATTTAGTGATCAATAAATACTTGTATTTTTTTCTCAAAAATATACATACTTAATATCAAATTTTAATCTTGAAGAAATCATTATTTCTTAACACAAAAATTGGGGAAACCTTGGTAAATGTTTCTAGGTACATTTTTAGGGAATAAGTTTCTCAAAAACTTATATTTTTCTAAGTGTCAAAATTTATAAAAATTTTGACAGAGTTTCCCCTAAAAATGGAGGTTTCCCATGTTTTCAAAACATGTGTTTATTTTCTTTTAAAATCATCATCAATCAATTTCAACAACAATCATCAACAACATATACTAATTTCTCTATTTCATGAACTTGAGAATTTATAAAAATGTGTAGTAACTTACTAGTGTATTTAGTAAGTCTTGTTACCTTCCAAAATGTGATTAGTTCTTTAAAAGCTTCATTTTTAAATGGTTTGAATATTTACAACTTCTAGTCATATTTTCTAAAAATATTACTTTGTGAAATTTTCTTATTACACAAGTGTTTCTACACTTGTTTATCCACTAAAAATATGTTAAGTTTGTGTATGATCCATGTTTTAACAAAACTCATACTTTTCACTTGGTTCTTTCGAAAAACCACTCATAGATCTTTAGATCTATGAGATTATATGTCACACCCGCTCGTAGCGGAAACGCAAGGTGTGATCTGTATGGTTTTCATTGCATAAATATCGATGTACATGAACAAACTATATGAATAAAACATACTCCATTGCCATTGCCATTACATATGTGTTTCCCAAAAGAATGCAACATAAGTTGAATGTATTGGTTACAAACCATCAAATGAAAATAAGTTGTCATCGTTTTATACATCAAAATGTAAGTCTTAAAATGTCAAGACTTTGACCACTATATCACCGCAAAGAGGCGGTATATAACAGGCAAACCCTTCAATAGTTGGCATGGAGTATTGATACTTGTTTTCCTTGACTGAAATGTCTGCCAGGTCCACTAATTTCCTGAAATACATGTTAAGTTTGAAAACATCAACAAAAGTTGAGCGAGTTCATGCAGTTTAGTTGTATGAGATGTATCTGAAAAATGTGAGTTGTATAAACTGTATCTGTATGAATGATGTATAAACCGTATCCACAACATGTGAATTGTATAAAATGTATCTGTATGTATGATGTATAAACTGTATCCACAACATGTGAATTGTATAAAATGTATCTGTATGTATGATGTATAAACTGTATCCACAACATGTGAATTGTATAAAATGTATTTGTATGTATGATGTAGTATGTAAAGTGTCAATGAAATCGTTGATCATTAATGTTTCGCGAGGACATTAATATGTGTGACGAAATAGGAAGCAATCCAACCCTAGACGATTTTATGTCGATTCCTATCGACTGGGACACAAACGCACTCTTCTGTATGGGTCCACGACCAAGAGTGGGGCTCGCCAAAACCCATTAGATCTAAGCCTTTGTTCCTTGGTCCAAACTAGATTAATGGTGCTTATAGTATGGCCCTAATTCGCACATGATCTATGGTGTTTCATTACCTAACTTTAACATACTCTGAACATGTATCTTCCCCGATAGTTGTAAAGTTGTAAAACATTTAAATGAATAGGGGAACATGAACTCACTGAATTGCGTCCGTGAATAGAAGTAAATAAGATCTCACGTGCGGTCGTCCTGAATAGCGTTGCGACCTACAAACGTTCTTATTTTTGTTAGACACTTCGGTCTTTGAAAAGAACTTGAGTACAAGTCTTTTGTCTTGAGTATGTGTAAGACTTGTATGTCTTTATTGTTCGTTAACTGTGTATTCGATGTATGAGTTGTTCAAATGTTCGTTAATTGTGTATTCGATGAATGAGTTGTATAGTCGGATCTCGTCCGCTGAATCTCGTGTCTTGTATGTATCACTTGTATAGTTGGGTTTCTAATAATAGTGTCATTGGGCCAAGCCCATGTTTTCAAGTTATTGGGCTTAAATAGTGCTGGGCCTCAAATAGTGTTGGGCCTCAATAGTGTTGGGCCTCAAATAGTGTTGGGCCTCAAATAGTGTTGGGCCTCAATAGTGTTGGGCCTCAATAGTGTTGGGCCTCAATAGTGTTGGGCTTGAATAGTGTTGGGTTTGAATAGTGTTGGGCTTGAATAGTGTTGGGCTTGAATAGTGTTGGGCTTTGGCCCATATGTTTGGTGTTTGGGCTTAGCCCATGAATTTATGTTAAGCCCATAATGAAATTAAGCCCACTAAGAAAACTAAGCCCATTAAGTGTAAGTAGCCCATTTGTAAAAATAGTCCATTAAGTATATTAAGCCCATTTGTAATAAAAATAGCCCACTAGTATAATAAGCCCATTTATTTTTATAAAAACCTTTTTATAAAAATATACTAAGTACACTTGTTAGTAATTAAAAACATACTAGCTTTTATAAGTTTACAAACATCCGAAAATTTGTTATCGATAGTATAATTATATTTCGTGTCGAAAGATCGTCTAACGTCGTAGTAACTCCCCGGATTGGCAATTAGCTTATGTAGTCGTCCGTCGTTCATTTTGACCATAATTGGTGTCCGATTATTCTAATCGTCCGTAACTCGTTCTAAGGCGTAATTATGTGAAGTCTCGTAGGACTTTTGTTATAACGTGTTTTGAGTTTAAAAGTGACATGAGATTCAAGTTCCTACAATGATATATATAACTAATACACCAAGTAATATATCACACAAAAATTGTTAAAGTAACCAAATATATATTTTCTAAAAAAATATATATTTTTCTTGTCTTTTATTTTATAAACCCTTCTTTAATAACCTTTTTAAATCTTGTAGAGATTTACCCAAAAATGTTGTTATTTTATAAAATAAAGTTTTTATAAAAAAATTGCCATATAACCTTTGTATTTTTATCTTAACCATGTTTCATTAAACATATCATTTTCTTAATTAAATCAACAACAATTTATTCAATCATCTTAACTAAACATTATGAGACTTTTATAACATGAATTTATTAAGATGATATGCAAATCATGTAGGGTTTTAAACATGATCCTTTCATATGTTAACTAGTTCAAAAACCAAGTTAAATTCTAGTTTTAACAACTTTCATAAAAATCTTTAGTTGTATGTTAATTTTTATAATCTTGTGAAAGTCTTGTTTTTAAATATAAACCCTAAATACTTTCACAAGATCACTAGATATGATCATCCCTTTAATCCTTTATGTTAAAACCCTTTAACATAAACATGTATAATTTTTTAGATCATATCTTTCAACATCTTCTAACACTTTATTTGTAGCATAATCATCATAACAAGATCTAATAAGCATATAACAAGTCTAAGATCACAATATAAACAAACATAATTATATCATGATTTTTATCTTTGCTTCATTGTATTTTTCTTGTTCATTATGTATGATTATATAGTTATTATTAGTTATAATAACAATCATAAACATAATATGTAAAAAAAAATATAGAAGCTTACTTCTAGCACTAGGCTAGGGATGATCTTCGAGATTATTAAGGACTAAGAAGATGATGATCTTGATGTTAGAACACTTTTGTATGAATAAAAATCCTTCCTTTCACTTCCAAGAGCTTTAGATCTTCTTAAGTTCCATGAAAATCCATGTTATTCATAAGAAAAAATGAAGAAGTGAAGTGATTTTTCTATGGTGTTCTTGGTATTATGATGAAGATGATGAGAGCTTTTCTTATGTGTGTGTAAGATATGGTGTAAAGTGGTGATAAGTGCTAGTAATTCTTACTAGTTAAGTGTTATAATAATTTACCAAATTAATCCACTTGCATCTAAATAAAATATCTAGATATTTTATAACATAAACAAGGGGTAAAAGACCCCTTATTCACGTTCACAAGGTGGGGGGGGGGGGTCCCATGTGGAAAAAATGTGTTAGTAATATTTTTGGTTCAAAATGAAATAAAAAGATGCAAGTATTTAGGTGTTTAAGATTTACAATTTTTCGAGATGTTTCACGAGTTGAAATGACCATAAACTAGTCTTACAACACTAAAAATAATGTTCACTAGTTCGCTACTTGTGCCAAAACATGGTTCGGCTAGATGTATAGCGCTCGTTTCGCAAGTAGATAGTCGAAAGGTACGCTTAAGGAAATTGTAAGGAAAATTTCCGTTATGTGTGTAATGGATATTCCATAATTATTTTTATATGAAATTGGTACCTAAACATCAATTTTTGCATCTTGTAATAAAATACAATTGCTGAATTTTGCGGAAAATTCATGAAATGGTCACTTTTAGCGTTTTTCGGACAGTTTTTAGTGCTACCGGACATCGGTAAAATATTAACCAAACTCTTGTATTCCCATATAGGGTTTACTATATAATTGATGTTAGACTCTCGTCCGAGTCCTAAAGATGTTATTTTAGATGTTTTCTGCGGATCCGGAGTTTTCGTCAGCACTCTAGTTCACTAGGCACTACTCTAGTTGTTTCGGTGAATTGTTTGCACTATTTCAAATGTACCCAATGAAATGAATCATGTGCATCATAATTGAATATTCCATGAGTTTTCTAAGATGTATATCATGTAATCATGCAGTCCGAATATTCAAAACACATACTTGTATAATGTAAATCATTGTTTTAAATGTAAGTAATTTACCCGAAAGTGGCAGTTGTCACATTCTCCCCCTGTTATTGAGAATTTCGTCCCGAAATTCAAGCTGAGTCATCCTATACAGGAGACTACTCGAACAGGTGAGAGTATTTGGCTTTGATTTAATGTTCACGTTCCCAAGTATACTCGGGTCCGTGTCTAGAGTTCCAACGTACATTTTAATAATTTGATACGACTCCTCCATGATTTCTAGACTTTACAGTCCATGACTTCAACAGGTTCTTTAGTGAATTGGAGTTTGTCGTCAATGTGAATAGAATGATAACGGTTGCTTGTGTTGGACTCTATTTAAGATTCGACACATGAAACGTGTCGTATATACTGTTAAGTTCATCTGATAACTTCAACTTGTAGGCAACAGTGCCAATCTTTTCTAAGATTTCAAATGGTCCAATGTAACGTGGGTTAAGCTTTCCACGTTTACCGAACCTCGCTACGCCTTTCCAAGGCGAGACTTTCAACATGATTTTGTCTCCAACCTCGAAAGATAATGGTTTTTCGTCTTTTATCTGCGTAGCACTTTTCTCAATCGCGAGCCGTCTTGATACGGTCTCGGGTCTGAAAGATTTTATTTGTAGTCTCTTGGACTAATTCCTGACCGATTAGTTGTTTATCGCTCGCTACCGCCCAACATAGCGGAGAGCGACACTTTCGACCACATAGAGCTTCAAACGGTGCAGCTTGTATAGTAGTATTGTAGCTGTTATTGTAGGAAAACTCAACTAAAGGTAGATGAGTATCCCAATTGCCGCCTAAATCTATAACACATGCACGAAGCATATCTTCGAGTGTTTGGATTGTCCGTTCGCTCTGGCCGTCAGTTTGTGGATGAAAGGCCGTACTTAGATTCAAATGAGATCCAAAGGCCTGTTGAAATGATTTCCAAATTCTAGAAATAAAACGACCGTCTCGGTCTGAAATGATTGAAATAGGCACTCCATAACGAGCCCCTATTTCTTTGAGATAGAGTTCTGCTAGTTTCTCAGTATTATCCTTCTACTAAATCGGTAAGAAGTGCGTGAACTTTGTTAGTCTATCGATGATTACACATATCATGTAGTGACCTCTTGAGGTCCTGAGTAACTTCGTAATGAAGTACATCGATATTTGTTCCCATTACCAAACGGGAATCTCGGGTTGTTGTAACAAGTTCGAGGGATTTTGCTACTCGACTTTGACTTCCGCGCAAGTCAAGCATTCTCCGACATAAGTCGCGATATCACTTTTGAGGTTAGGCAACCAATAGTATTCTTTCAATATTTAGGCCTATGTGTTTCCTCAAAATATCATCTCGAAGGCCGCCAAAGAATGGAACCCAATTTCGACCCATAAGGTATAAAGTTCCATCTTCTTTCGGCACTAATTGTTCCTTCATGCCTCGAAGTGTTCTGCTTGAATATGCTCTTCCTTGAGCGCTTGTGAATCATCTTCTCTAATGCTTGAACTCTCAGTGTTCTAACTCGCTCCTTGCGGCTCAAGGCGTTAGCTACAACGTTCGCCTTGCCCGGATGGTACTTTATTTCACAATCATAGTCTTTCAACAATTCAACAAACATCGTTGACGTATATTTAATTCTTTTCGATTGAATATGTGTTGAAGACTTTTATGATCCGTGAAAATAATGCATTGAGTACCATATAAATAATGTCGCCATAATTTTAAAGCGAATACCACCACGCCTAACTCTAGTTCGTGAGTGGTATAGTTTTTCTCGTGAACTTTTAGTTGGCGTGACGTGTACACGATAACTTTTTCACGTTGCATGGGTACGCAACCCAATCCATGATGCGAAGCATCACAGTCTACAATAGAGTCATCGATATCGTCGGATAATGATAAGATTGTAAAATGCTATGCACCAATCTCAAGAATAAGTTGTAAGGCTATATCTTGTTTTTCGATTTGGGGCGAATTTATTGTCTTTAACAACTCTAAAATGGTTCTCAAATGTTGCTCATGTTCATCAGTCGATCGAGAGTATATCAAAATGTCGTCAATAAACACTATGACGAATTTGTCGAGATACGGCTTGCACACACGATTCATTAAATCCATGAAGACCGCTGGTGCATTTGTTAAACCAAAAGGCATAACGAGAAACTCGTAATGACCGTAACGAGTCTTAAAAGCCGTTTTCGGTATGCTTTCCTCTTGAATTCGTAACTGATGATACTCCGATCGTAAGTCTATCTTAGAGTAGAAGCTAGAACCTTTCATAAACCATTTGAGTTAGTTGGAAATTCATTTGTAACATGGTTTAGAAATATGAATTTTCGTTCATCGAAATGTTGTGCATTTTTGCAAAACTTGTATGTATTTCCACCCCCAATGGTAAAGAGTGGGGGTTATGAACTCACAACATCCTTATTCGGTCAACTACAAAGTTCAGAAGGTGCTAGTCAACATGGAGATTTGGCTACGGTTGCAGCTCTAGGTACCAAGTCGATGTGAAACTCGACTTGTTGATATGGTGGTAGTCCTGGCAAGTCTTCAGGAAAGACTTCAGGGAATTCTTTTACCACAGGAATATCTGTCATCTGAGGCCTATCGGCCTTCTTGTCGACAACAAGCGCTAGAAAGGCAATACAACCTTTCCGTAAGCACTTTTGTGGCTTCATGCAATTTATGGTCCGCAATGATGTGTTGCGCTTCTCTCCATGGATAACAAGTGTATCTTCGTTCGGTAGTGGTAAGCGAATGATCTTCTCATGACAGAAGACTTCGGCTCGATTATTGGATAGCCAATCCATGCCAACCACTAAATCAAAAATACCCAACTCAATGGGTAAAAGATCGATATGAAATTTTAGCTCTAGACTCGACTAGTTTACTTTTTGCCAATTCTATAGAATGAGGAGACGTCTAGCTTACTTGACTCTAGGCCAAGTACATTTTAAATTCTGTGTAGTGAAAATTCACTGTATAATTTTAGATGTAGAACAATCCAGTTCCAATGTTTAGATGTAGGATAACCTAATCCCCATGTTCAGATGTAGGATAACCAAATCCCTTAATTGTAGCTAGGATAATCCCGTCACTAGCCATGAAACTATGCATGTGAAATGTTGAGATAAAGCTAAATATCGGCAATGGTATCAAATAATATGGATGTGAAATGTTGATTGATAGGATACGTACCGGTGACCCTTAATGATTTGACATGTCTCAGCTAATTCCCCAATAGCTAACTTGATATAGTAATGTGTCCAACATGACTCTAATTCGAGTATATGCTTAACATCTAAAGACAATAGCTAAGCTCGGTGTTGGTATTAATAAAATTGATACATGATGATCGTAGAGTGTACGTACTCATGACTTCATTTCTCTCATGGCGAGAGTTATTGTTTGAGTGATCGAGGTTGGTAGGGATGATGCGGTTATGCTTCGGATCTCCGAGGCTAAACCTAAAATGTAACACTCAGTGTGTTTGAATTCGGGTGTTTCCCAGTATGGAACAACCCTTGAGAGACCGTGAAAGCATCAAGTGTAACCATCAACATTGGCTCCAGTTATGATCGAGTTCTTTTATAAAATCATATGAAAATAGATATGAAAATCAGATGATATAAAAGAATGACGTATGGTTAAATAAATAACCAATAAAAATGTAGTGTATAAATATATCATGTCTTGAAATAGAATATTATGTCTTGTGTAGAGGATGTCGCGTCTTGTGCAAAAATGTCATGTCTTGTCTTTGTCGAAGAGATTTGAATAACACCACGATATGCAATATAACATAAGCACTTATATATAGGAAGTACCAGCGGCGTATCCACCATGCTTTTATCATATTACACACGTCTCATCACTTACAAATAACCACCAAAAATGTCTTGTGTAAACCAACATCAAATGATACGTATAACAATGTCTTGCGTAACAATGTCATGTATAAACCATGTCTTGTGTAAAAGCAATAGTTTTCAACACATAACTTTTAACTTAAACAATTGATTCTTTTGGTGCCATGATCTTTTTAATACACACTATTAAAAGAATCTAGACATTTATTTGAATAAATAAAGTCTATCATGTGCCCAAGAATGAAGAATGCAATCAATCGGTCATGGAAACCTCAAGACCATATTGTGCATATATGTTTGAATAAATGATAATGTGGATAACCAAAACCAAAAGGTGTAATGCCTCTTGCATGTATTGGTCATACGTCTAAATGGAAAGAGAAAAAAAAAATAATTCGTTGAGGAGGGGAAACCAACCAGTGGTCTTCGTCTCTATAATATGGGTTCCCTACTCTATGACCTCAATCGTCCGAAGTAGGGAAAATCCTTTGTCTTATTTGTCCATGTGACCATTATGGTGATAGTGCTTGAGTTTTACGAGCTCTAGCAAGATGATTAGAATCAAAAAAAAAATGTCGAATAGAATGCAATGAGGGAATTGCAGCATGGCTCATGCCATACCTTTCCTTGGGAAAAGACAATGTCAAACAACGGAATTTATTGTATCACTTCCAATGAATATGATAAGGTGGAATATGATAAAGTAAGGTAAGGTAAAGTAGGATAAAGTGTCATAGACACCCTGGAACCAACCCATGTTCAAGAATTTCGAGAATGTTGAGGAAAATCCTCCATGAGTAGCTAACACGTTTTGTTTGTTTAAATGACTAGTCTCAACTGAAACGTGATATAGATCGAATGTTAGGTGTGAACAAATACTTGTCGTCTTCCTGTATTGTATTGTATTGTATGGTATTGTATTGTATTGTATTGTATTGTATTGTATTGTATTGTATTGTATTGTATTGTATTGTATTGTATTGTATTGTATTGTATTGTATTGTATTGTATTGTATTGTATTGTATTGTATTGTATTGTATTGTATTGTATTGTATTGTATTGTATTGTATTGTATTGTATTGTATTGTATTGTATTGTATTGTATTGTATTGTATTGTATTGTATTGTATTGTATTGTATTGTATTGTATTGTAGGGTGTTATACCAACCACCCCCAGTTCGTGTTCTACTAGATAGGAATAATTGAATCTCAAGTAATAACTTAAGAATTTTGAATGAATAGTGATCATTAGCTTGACCCGCAGAGTCCACCAGAATTTCCATGCACTACAAGTTGTTATTACGTAGGCCTCCGTAATAATAAATTGCCTTGCATGGTCACCCTAGCGTTCTCTCGTACAAAACAACCGATCAGTCAGAGGGGGGGGACACTATTGTCTATATACCTTCAACATAGGAGGGACCTTCGTGATAGATCACGTGTCAACGTCCGTTTTCATTACTCACAAAACAGCACAGCGTTAGATGGAATAGAAATGGAAAGAATCTGTAACAATAACAACTGAAGGGGCACCTTCAAGATGAGTACTTCATCTTCCTTGTAGGGACAAGAGTATATCAACCTTGATTAGTATGAGTCACAGGGATCTCGTCCCACTAATGGAGTTGTTGTCCAAGGTTACCACCTCCGCCTCGTCGTCATTATCATGGTCAGGCATCTCAGCATTCGCGAGAAAGCAACCATATTTTACGGAATTAAGTTTAAGATTTCACTTAGGAATCATGTTCGCCATAAGCTCCGCAGTAGACGTGAGGTCGATATTTTCACCATGTGAGTAAAGAATAATAATAGAGTTTGAAGTCGAAGGTATTTTGTTCTTGGCAAAATATTTCATGCAACATATATATGAACCACCTATATACATAATCATGTAAAATCCTATCAATCAAGGATTTCTATCTTGTATAAGCTGAATTTGTGAACTGTTTATAATGCATAAACTGATAATGTAATGTATTGTAGGCACATAGTCTATTAATGTATTGTGTCTGTTTCTCATAGACTTCACCCATGGAAATGTCCTCGCTTGATATATGTGAAATGAATTTTTGTTGTAGTGGACCTTGAAAAAAATGTTTATGCAATGAAAACCTTTTGACTTGTCCAATTTTATTTATTATCTGTTCAACATGAACAAGAGGTTTTCGTGAGAGATCCCTAGTGATTGTAGACTTAGACTCGAGAAAGAATCCTAGTTCACTACAATCGAGGCTCTGATACCAATCTGTCACACCCGCTCGTAGCGGAAACGCAAGGTGTGATCTGTATGGTTTTCATTGCATAAATATCGATGTACATGAACAAACTATATGAATAAAACATACTCCATTGCCATTGCCATTACATATGTGTTTCCCAAAAGAATGCAACATAAGTTGAATGTATTGGTTACAAACCATCAAATGAAAATAAGTTGTCATCGTTTTATACATCAAAATGTAAGTCTTAAAATGTCAAGACTTTGACCACTATATCACCGCAAAGAGGCGGTATATAACAGGCAAACCCTTCAATAGTTGGCATGGAGTATTGATACTTGTTTTCCTTGACTGAAATGTCTGCCAGGTCCACTAATTTCCTGAAATACATGTTAAGTTTGAAAACATCAACAAAAGTTGAGCGAGTTCATGCAGTTTAGTTGTATGAGATGTATCTGAAAAATGTGAGTTGTATAAACTGTATCTGTATGAATGATGTATAAACCGTATCCACAACATGTGAATTGTATAAAATGTATCTGTATGTATGATGTATAAACTGTATCCACAACATGTGAATTGTATAAAATGTATCTGTATGTATGATGTATAAACTGTATCCACAACATGTGAATTGTATAAAATGTATTTGTATGTATGATGTAGTATGTAAAGTGTCAATGAAATCGTTGATCATTAATGTTTCGCGAGGACATTAATATGTGTGACGAAATAGGAAGCAATCCAACCCTAGACGATTTTATGTCGATTCCTATCGACTGGGACACAAACGCACTCTTCTGTATGGGTCCACGACCAAGAGTGGGGCTCGCCAAAACCCATTAGATCTAAGCCTTTGTTCCTTGGTCCAAACTGGATTAATGGTGCTTATAGTATGGCCCTAATTCGCACATGATCTATGGTGTTTCATTACCTAACTTTAACATACTCTGAACATGTATCTTCCCCGATAGTTGTAAAGTTGTAAAACATTTAAATGAATAGGGGAACATGAACTCACTGAATTGCGTCCGTGAATAGAAGTAAATAAGATCTCACGTGCGGTCGTCCTGAATAGCGTTGCGACCTACAAACGTTCTTATTTTTGTTAGACACTTCGGTCTTTGAAAAGAACTTGAGTACAAGTCTTTTGTCTTGAGTATGTGTAAGACTTGTATGTCTTTATTGTTCTTTAACTGTGTATTCGATGTATGAGTTGTTCAAATGTTCGTTAACTGTGTATTCGATGAATGAGTTGTATAGTCGGATCTCATCCGCTGAATCTCGTGTCTTGTATGTATCACTTGTATAGTTGGGTTTCTAATAATAGTGTCATTGGGCCAAGCCCATGTTTTCAAGTTATTGGGCTTAAATAGTGCTGGGCCTCAAATAGTGTTGGGCCTCAATAGTGTTGGGCCTCAAATAGTGTTGGGCCTCAAATAGTGTTGGGCCTCAATAGTGTTGGGCCTCAATAGTGTTGGGCTTGAATAGTGTTGGGCTTGAATAGTGTTGGGCTTTGGCCCATATGTTTGGTGTTTGGGCTTAGCCCATGAATTTATGTTAAGCCCATAATGAAATTAAGCCCACTAAGAAAACTAAGCCCATTAAGTGTAAGTAGCCCATTTGTAAAAATAGTCCATTAAGTATATTAAGCCCATTTGTAATAAAAATAGCCCACTAGTATAATAAGCCCATTTATTTTTATAAAAACCTTTTTATAAAAATATACTAAGTACACTTGTTAGTAATTAAAAACATACTAGCTTTTATAAGTTTACAAACATCCGAAAATTTGTTATCGATAGTATAATTATATTTCGTGTCGAAAGATCGTCTAACGTCGTAGTAACTCCCCGGATTGGCAATTAGCTTATGTAGTCGGCCGTCGTTCATTTTGACCATAATTGGTGTCCGATTATTCTAATCGTCCGTAACTCGTTCTAAGGCGTAATTATGTGAAGTCTCGTAGGACTTTTGTTATAACGTGTTTTGAGTTTAAAAGTGACATGAGGTTCAAGTTCCTACAATGATATATATAACTAATACACCAAGTAATATATCACACAAAAATTGTTAAAGTAACCAAATATATATTTTCTAAAAAAATATATATTTTTCTTGTCTTTTATTTTATAAACCCTTCTTTAATAACCTTTTTAAATCTTGTAGAGATTTACCCAAAAATGTTGTTATTTTATAAAATAAAGTTTTTATAAAAAAATTGCCATATAACCTTTGTATTTTTATGTTAACCATGTTTCATTAAACATATCATTTTCTTAATTAAATCAACAACAATTTATTCAATCATCTTAACTAAACATTATGAGACTTTTATAACATGAATTTATTAAGATGATATGCAAATCATGTAGGGTTTTAAACATGATCCTTTCATATGTTAACTAGTTCAAAAACCAAGTTAAATTCTAGTTTTAACAACTTTCATAAAAATCTTTAGTTGTATGTTAATTTTTATAATCTTGTGAAAGTCTTGTTTTTAAATATAAACCCTAAATACTTTCACAAGATCACTAGATATGATCATCCCTTTAATCCTTTATGTTAAAACCCTTTAACATAAACATGTATAATTTTTTAGATCATATCTTTCAACATCTTCTAACACTTTATTTGTAGCATAATCATCATAACAAGATCTAATAAGCATATAACAAGTCTAAGATCACAATATAAACAAACATAATTATATCATGATTTTTATCTTTGCTTCATTGTATTTTTCTTGTTCATTATGTATGATTATATAGTTATTATTAGTTATAATAACAATCATAAACATAATATGTAAAAAAAAAATATAGAAGCTTACTTCTAGCACTAGGCTAGGGATGATCTTAGAGATTATTAAGGACTAAGAAGATGATGATCTTGATGTTAGAACACTTTTGTATGAATAAAAATCCTTCCTTTCACTTCCAAGAGCTTTAGATCTTCTTAAGTTCCATGAAAATCCATGTTATTCATAAGAAAAAATGAAGAAGTGAAGTGATTTTTCTATGGTGTTCTTGGTAATATGATGAAGATGATGAGAGCTTTTCTTATGTGTGTGTAAGATATGGTGTAAAGTGGTGATAAGTGCTAGTAATTCTTACTAGTTAAGTGTTATAATAATTTACCAAATTAATCCACTTGCATCTAAATAAAATATCTAGATATTTTATAACATAAACAAGGGGTAAAAGACCCCTTATTCACGTTCACAAGGTGGGGGGGGGGGGGGTCCCATGTGGAAAAAATGTGTTAGTAATATTTTTGGTTCAAAATGAAATAAAAAGATGCAAGTATTTAGGTGTTTAAGATTTACAATTTTTCGAGATGTTTCACGAGTTGAAATGACCATAAACTAGTCTTACAACACTAAAAATAATGTTCACTAGTTCGCTACTTGTGCCAAAACATGGTTCGGCTAGATGTATAGCGCTCGTTTCGCAAGTAGATAGTCGAAAGGTACGCTTAAGGAAATTGTAAGGAAAATTTCCGTTATGTGTGTAATGGATATTCCATAATTATTTTTATATGAAATTGGTACCTAAACATCAATTTTTGCATCTTGTAATAAAATACAATTGCTGAATTTTGCGGAAAATTCATGAAATGGTCACTTTTAGCGTTTTTCGGACAATTTTTAGTGCTACCGGACATCGGTAAAATATTAACCAAACTCTTGTATTCCCATATAGGGTTTACTATATAATTGATGTTAGACTCTCGTCCGAGTCCTAAAGATGTTATTTTAGATGTTTTCTGCGGATCCGGAGTTTTCGTCAGCACTCTAGTTCACTAGGCACTACTCTAGTTGTTTCGGTGAATTGTTTGCACTATTTCAAATGTACCCAATGAAATGAATCATGTGCATCATAATTGAATATTCCATGAGTTTTCTAAGATGTATATCATGTAATCATGCAGTCCGAATATTCAAAACACATACTTGTATAATGTAAATCATTGTTTTAAATGTAAGTAATTTACCCGAAAGTGGCAGTTGTCACATTATAATCCACTTTGATCTTTATTTTTCAAGAAAACTTTCATTTATTCAAGTTCATAGTCTATGTGTGGATGATTTCATTATCCTACACATCTTTACTTTCACATCTTGCTAGTTCATGTCTTTAAACATGATCTAGCAAGTCCATGTGATGAACCATATCATTTTTACTAACAAACAACATACAATAATCATAACAACACAAGAACAACATGATTCCATCTTCATTTTAGCACTACTTCATTTCATAGTTAGTTTATGTCAAGACTTTGATTATGTTCTTTAGAGTTCTTGAGATTTCATCATTCTTTTAACTATTAACCATCAAAAATATGAAGAAGATGAAGATCTAAGGCACTTACTACTAGCACAAGGCTAGGGGAGTTCAAGAGTATAAAAGTGGTGGTTAATAGTTCTCCAAGAAGGTCCTTTCAATCTCCTTGCTTCCACCCTTCCTAACTATGCTTAAATCACCTTGTAGGATGCTTAGATTACTTGGAAATGGGCTAGCAATGGATGTATATGTGTGGGTAGTGGTGGCCATGAGTTATGGAGCTCATGGAGGAGGTTGTGGAGTTTTGGAAATGTTGAGAATGATAATGAACAAGGACTTGTGGTTTATATAAATGTTCTTCCAACATATAATTATCTAAGGTATAATGTGTTCCCACTTTACACCACATATCTACTAAAATATTGTAAAGGAAACAAGGGGTTGGGGCCCACTTTATAACCGGTTGGGGGGGGGGGGGGGTATGTTTTGGTTGTATTTCAATTGATAGTTACAAGATCTAGTTACAAGTTAGTGTTAAATATTGGTGTTTAAGTGTGTTATTAATTATATAGTGTGTTAGGGTGTTCGGGGACCCTAACTAGCTAAGAAAAATAAAAACAATGTGTTTGACAATATTTTTGTGTTCCGGGAAATGTCTGGTTGTTCGGTTAAATATCGGTTCGTTAAAGTGCTAAATTGCACCGTTTAGTGTCTTTTAAGTACCCTTCTTGTACCCTTTCAATTCCTGACACTTAGGGAAGTATTCTGGATTATAAATCATAGTTTCTGCATAATATTTTAGTGTCATAATGCTGATTATAGCTGAATTTAATAAAATTCTGCACTTAAAGTGCGTTTTGGGTGCTTTTTAGTGCGTATTTTAGCTTTCGGAATGTCTATATGTTAACCCTTGTATGTACTCTTCGGTTTTAATGTATTCTTGTCATTGGACCTACACCTAGGCCCCAATTCTATTGTCTGACTGCTTTCTGCAGTTTTGTTGACACAGTGTGTCTTACCGGTGAGTTTACTAATATTTTTGACGCAACGCTATCATAAAGTAATTCTTGTAGTATAACACGTGCATGAATTCACTTGCATGGAATTCAAAATTTATTTGTCTGGTAAACCAGATCATGCACAGTCATTAAAGCACAAATTACTGTTCATTTCGTGTACGGAATGTACGGAAAAGTGACGGTTGTCACAGTAACAAGTAGGCACATGTGTTTCACCCCAAAATGTTTGAAAACAGTAAAAGAGGGGACTATGTACTCACTTGAGATTGCTCAATAGTCTTTGGATAACAACCAAGCAATGCTAGAAAGATCACGGAATCCATCGACACCTAATATAAGTAACTACGTTCATAAACCGGACCGAAATCGGAAGATTGGATAAAATGTGGTTTCGTAAACCAAATGAGTGTAGGAACTCATGTAATATGGTTTAACAAAGCCTACATTCTAAAACGGATCCTAACCTAAGTGCTTACGACCCATTAAGACTCGTTTAGGTAGCTTACGCTACTTTAACGCGTCGTTCACGTAAAACGTGTTCGGACCACCTAACTAGTCCTATGACAAGTATTATATGCCTTAACATGTCTAATAATGTTGCCTAATCAGTTTAGATGTCAAAATTTAGGTTACATATGCTTAAAATGAATTTATGCGCAAAAAGGGCATTTTGGTCATTTTCCTAAGGCATATAAACTACCTATCATACAACTAACTAAACGTAGTGACCATAAGGTATAACCTTGGAAGGTTATTACCTATACAACTATGGCCACTAAATATGTTTGGTCGGATCCTAATGATCGACCAAACGGGTCGGGTTCAAAAGTCTAAGCGGTTGTTTAGACCGCTTATCTTTACGACCCTATATAAGCACTAAACTAAAAAGTGACGAGTTAAACATGTTAAAACATGTTTAACGAAGTTTAAAAATAGGTTTGATATCAAAACAAAGGGTTTTGATACCCAAGAATGGTTTGGTTACAAAATACGCATAAACGCGCATTTTGACCGAAACTATGACTCGTCACTATGCATAAATAACATGGTAATCAGTAGGTATAGTCTCCAAGGACTATGACCATCGTGATTATGCTCACGTTGAGAAGTTCAAACGAACTTCGTGTTGACCATAAACTGGTTAAAGCTGAAAGTCAAACACTGTTTGACTTTCACGCTTAAAAACGCATAAAAGAACGAAAGAAGCTTACAAGAGGTCCAAGCGATGAGGATTTGATCTTAAATTCTCAGGTATGAAGTGTATACACTTCAACTTAGAGAATTTGAGCAGATTAAGTGTGAGCTTGGATTGAAATCTTGGGGGTATTTATAGTTTTCGGGTAACCGTTAAGATCATTCCTCGAAAACCGAGCTTCGATCTGAGCCGTACAAGTGTGCCTATGGTTTTAGAATACCATGGGTGCCCCAAAATAGCCCATAGAATGATTAAAAACCGTTTGCAACCATGGGGAACTGCTGGAACAAGCTAGAAATCATTTTCTGCTGAACTTGGCTGCTTACATGGCCCGCGTAAGATTCAGGGAGGGCTTACGCGGCCCGCCAGAGCAGGGAACATCAGCAACAAGTTTCAAAATGTGCAGTTTCAGTCCCTGCATGATTTTAAGGCCATTTTTGATGCGTTTAAGGCCCGTTAAGCCATTTTCAAGGATCTACAATGATGCCTAAGAATAGAGGACATGAAACATGCTCAAAAATATGTCGGATGTCGGTTCGTTTGGTCGTACGATTGCGTTGTTCGGTTAATTATGACGAAACACGAACGGACGTGAAAAACGATCCAAATTACGCGACGAATGGAATTTTATCATGCCAATCACTAAAATAAAATATTTTAATGATTACATTAATTTTTGGATGTCCGGATGTATTCAGAACGTAAGATATGCGCGAAAATGCAAAGTTACGCACTTTTTGACGCTTTTAGTCCCTGATTGACCAAAAAGTTTATTTTAGCACACCGAACCCCTCAAAGCCTATTTCTAAGCTATGTAAAGGATATTTAGAGTATGTTTAACTTATGATCTAGTTCCAAAATGTTCGTTACGGTACGAATCAGCATACTTTCACAGTTTGTCGAAATTAGTCCTTGTAAGCGAATAAACTTGATTTTGCCATACCAAAGCCTTCAAAACTTATTTCTAAGTTATATAATGGTTATTTAAAGTATGTTAAGCATATATTGATGTTCCAGAGTGTTTGTCGCATTAAACTGATTACGTTTACGCACCAGTTTGCGCATAACTTTTTCCAGAAATCGATATAGAGTTTGAAGTTGAACGAAAATCAAAACATGCAAAATGTCAAACATAAATAAACAAACATTGGGGTCAAATAACATTGTTTTATTGATCACTGAACTTATTAAGGTTTTTACAATGATTATAAGCACAGATGTCACAGTCTCCCCTACTTGTGGAAATTTCGTCCTGAAATTTATTTAAAGGAAACTTGTGAGAAAAGATGCGGATATTTTGCCTTCATTTGATCTTCACGTTCCCAAGTAAATTCTGGTCCATGTTTAGATTCCCGGAGAACTGTGACAAGTGGAATGCGCTTACGTTTGAGCCACTTGACTTCACGTTCCATGATTTCCACTGGTTTCTCAACAAAATGCATCGTGTTATCCACACGAATTTCATCAAGCGGTATGTGGAGGTTCTCATCAGCTAGACACTTTTTGAGATTGGACATGTGGAAGGTTGGATGAACATTTCCAAGTTTAGGAGGTAACTCATGTCTGTAGGCTACCTTTCCGATTCTTTCGACGATCTTGAATGATCCAACATATCTTGGTACAAGTTTTCCTGTCTTTCCAAATCTGATCACACCTTTCCAAGGTGAAACCTTAAGTAATACGCGATCACCGACTTGAAATTCCAAGGGCTTGTGTCGTCGGTCCGCGTAACTCTTTTGACGGCTTCGAGCTGTCTGAAGGTTATCGTGAACTTTCTTAACCTTATCTGTAGTCTCTAGAATGAGGTCAGGTCCAGTAAGCTGAGCCTCACCGATCTCATTCCAACAGACAGGTGAACGACATTTTCGACCATAGAGAGCTTCGAAAGGAGCCATGTTGATGCTGGAGTGATAACCATTGTTGTAGGAGAATTCAATCAATGGAAGATACGAATCCCAACTACCACCAAAATCGATCACACAAGCACTAAGCATATCCTCCAAAGTCTGGATTATTCTTTCAGATTGCCCATCTGATTACGGATGATAGGCTGTGCTCAAATTAAGTTGGGTTCCCATAGCAGATTGCATGGTTCTCCAAAAACGCGATGAGAATCGAGCATCTCTGTCAGAAATAATGTTCAAAGGAACACCATGTTGGGATACCATTTCATCCACATAAATTTTAGCAAGCTTGTCAGCAGATAGATCCTCACGGATCGGCAAGAAATGTGCTGACTTTGTAAGACGATCAACAACTACCCAGATGGCGTCATAACCTATCTTTGTGCGCGGAAGTTTGGTAATAAGACCCATTGCAATGTTTTCCCATTTCCAAACTGGAATCTCTGGTTGCTCCAATAAACCAGAAGGATGTTGATGTTCAGCCTTAACCTTAAGACAAGTAAGGCATTTTGATATGTATAAGGCAATGTCTTTCTTCATACCAGGCCACCAATACTGAGTATGAAGATCCTTATACATTTTATCTGCTCCAGGATGAATAGAATAACGAGACTTATGAGCTTCATCCATTAACAAGGTGTGAAGATTTTCTTAACTTGGGACCCACAAACGGTCCATGAAATAATATGATCCATGTCTTTCAGTTCCAGATCAGGCTTAATGTGATAGGGTAATTCCTTAAACATCAAGTCTTGCGAGACACAAGTGTGTTGAGCCTGAGAGATGCGAGTTTGAATATCAGATCGAACTTTGACAAAGTGAAGCTTGACACGTTCCTTATGACTTAATGCGTCAGCCACGACATTCGCCTTACCAGGATGGTAGCGAATCGCGCAATCATAGTCGTTTAGAAGTTCAACCCAACATCGTTGCCTCATGTTGAGTTCTTTCTGATTGAAGATGTGCTGAAGACTTTTGTGGTCAGTGAAAACCACACATTTTGTACCATATAAATAGTGTCTCCAGATTTTGAGAGCGAATTCCACTGCACCTAACTCAAGATCATGAGTGGTGTAGTTCTTCTTGTGTATCTTCAACTGTCTGGATGCATAGGCTATGACTTTGTTCCTTTGCATGAGAACACAGCCAAGACCCAAATTTGATGCATCACAATACACGATTAAATCATCATTGCCCTCAGGCAAAGATAGAATAGGCGCATCACAAAGCTTTTGCTTCAAGGTCTGAAACGCTTCTTCCTGTTTAGAACCCCATTCAAAGGGTTTATTCTTCTGAGTTAGAGCAGTTAGATGAACTGTAATGTTGGAGAATTTTTTGATGAAGCGGCGGTAATAACCCGCAAGACCTAGAAATGAACGAACTTCACTAGGAGTAGTAGGTGTATCCCCATCCTTAATCGCACTAATCTTGGAGGGATCTACATGAATACCTTGTTCGTTGACGATATATCCCAAAAATTGAACTTCCTTAAGCCAAAATTCGCACTTGCAGAATTTGGCGAAAAGTTGTTCTTTCTTCAGGAGTTCCAGGGTAAGATGAAGATGTTGCTCATGATCATCTTGCGTCTTAGAATAAATCAAGATGTCATCAACGAAAACGATGATGAACTTATCCAAATAAGGCTTGCAGACCCAATTCATCAAGTCCATGAAAACTACTGGAGCATTAGTCAAACCGAAAGGCATAACTGTGAACTCATAATGCCCATATCGAGTGCGGAAAGCTGTCTTGGGAATATCTTCTTCATGCACACGAAGTTGATGATACCCAGAATGTAGATCAATATTTGAGAAATAAGAAGCACCTTGTAACTGATCAAAGAGATCATCAATGCGAGGTAGGGGATATATCGATTCTTGATGGTAAGCTTGTTAAGCTCATGAAAATCGATGCACATCCTGAAAGATCCATCCTTCTTCTTTACAAAAAGAATGGGAGCACCCCAAGGTGAAAAGCTAGGACGAATAAAACCTTTGTCAGAAAGCTCTTGAAGCTGCTTAGATAACTCTTGCATCTCAGACAGTGCAAGATGATATGGAGATCTGGCAATAGGGTTTGCACCATGTACAAGGTCAATACGAAACTCGACTTGGCATGCTGGGGGTAAACCAGGTAACTCTTCAGGGAACACTTCAGGATAATCCCGAACAACAGGGATATCTTGAATAGACTTACCTTTGCCTTTATCTACTACGACATGTGCCAAGAAGGCCACATAGTTCTTTCGCAGATATTTCCGAGCTTGAGTATAAGACATGAGCTTGAAACTACTAGTAGGTTTCTCGCCACGAACCTCTAGGATCTTACCTGACGAAAGCGGCACACAAACAATCTTCTCAAAACAAACTACCTCTGCATGATGCTTGGATAACCAATCCATTCCCACTATAACGTCGAAGCTTCCAAGTTGCATCGGTGTGAGGTTAATAGGAAAAAGATGGTTATTAAGGTTCAACTGGCAGTTACGAAGAACAGAATAAAAAATAACGGGTTCACCACTAGCAACTTCTACTGTCAAATGCTTTCCTAGTCTCGTTCTAGACATGCGAAGCAAAGGCTCGAAAGATAATGACACAAAACTCTTATCGGCACCTGAATCAAAAAGAACAGATGCAGGCTGATTGTTAACAAAGAATGTACCGTTGACCACTTCATTGTCTGCTTGCGCCTCATTAGCATTCATGTTAAAACTCATCCACGAGCCTGAGCTTGATTTGCATTCACCAACCTTGGACACTGATTACGGTAGTGGGTCAGATCCCCACAGTTGTAGCACGAACCAGGAGGAAAGTGAGGTCGTGCAGCTTGAGCCTGTTGTTGAGCAGGTGGTTGAGCAGCCTGCTGAGCTGGGTTACGTGTGGCCTGATTGGGAGCAAAGCGATAAACATCGACAAGATGACCCGACTTCCCACAGTTAGTACAGAAACGACACTGAACCTGCGGTTGATGGTGGCTATTGCATCTGTTGCACAGCGGTGCATTCCCCCGCATACCGTTTCTTTGCTGGCGGTTGAGCAGGTTGGTTGGGAGCTGCCTGATTAACTTGAGCAGTAACCGTGAAATTTTGAGAAGCCTTGCGCTTCCTAGACCCTTTCGAAGAACCAAATTTCTTACCCTTCTTACCCTCTTTCTTGTCAGACAACTGTTTCTTACCCTTGTCACCCTTCCTGTGTAGCTTACCCTTTCTGATCTGCAACTCAGTCAAAGTTGCAGCTAACTCGATTGACTAACGAACTGTGGTAGGGTTACTACCAGTGACGATGTCTTGTACGGAGTCAGGTAAACCATCTACATACCTCTCGATAGCTTTCTCGAGTGGGGTAACCATTGTAGGGCATAACAAACTCAACTCTTCATATCTTTCAGTGTAAGCCCGATGCTCACCACTATCTTGCTTCAAATCATCAAACTCCCTTTCTAAAGCCCTTAGTTCATGACGAGGACAGAATTCCCTCATCATAAGAGCCCTAAGCTCTGCCCATGTCTGTGCTAAAGCAACCTCAGCACCCCGGTCTCTCATGACTCCATTCCACCAAGTAAGAGCCCTCTTTTGAAATACGATAGAGGCAAACTCGACTTTGCGATTATCAGGACATTGAACATGACGAAACGTACTCTCAATGCTCTCGAACCGCTGGAGGAGCCCAGTTGCTCCCTCAGAACCACTAAACTTGAGTGGTTTAGCCGAATTGAAACTCTTGAAGTTTCATGGAGGATTTTGGTTATTGTTGGCTTGGTTAACTTGAGCAACAATGTCTGGGAGTACAACAGCCATTTGCTGCGCAATGATTGCTGCCATTTCGGCATTAGGTATCGGATTTTCGCGTCGAGGAGGCATTCTAAAAGAGGAAACATGAGAGAAAACGAGTGAGACGATTAGATGAAAAAGCAAGATGATACAAAAATCGACAAAAGCAAAGATGGTGGTCATTCGTCCGTACCACAAAGCAAACAAACGACACACAGTGACTAATCAAAGTAAATGGGTCAAAAATAATGCATCGCGAAGACATGCTTTAGCCTATAAGTGGACACTCACCCCAAGAGTTCCCAGGTAAGAGTGACTGGTCTGATTATGTGGATTTGTACGAACACTCTAGCCTAGACAGAAAACTCGAGATACAGGCATCCACTCTTCCAGATTGCACGTGTTCATATTATTTAGGCCCAAAACTTTGATGAGATTTTGAAAACTTAGAAGGCACAAGGCCAAATGAATCATTCAAAAACGGATGATTAAATCTTCAAAATCATTTTGAAAATTTGGAGGGTTTAAAAACCTTATAACAAATCATTTAAAAACAGATGATTGATTTTCAAGAATCATTTTGGAAAAATTGAGTTCTTGTTTTGATAATCACCTAAGGATAGGTGAAGTGCATGTTTTAAGATCTAAACACAAGCTAACTTGTGTTAGGGTCCTAGAAAAGTTATAGTGTAGGTCAAAGTATTACTAATAACCTAATTCCCTATAACCATTGGCTCTGATACCAACTCTTCTGTCACACCCCTACCGCGTAAAACAACAAACCGCGGCGGAAACGTCGGGGAGTTTCGTAACAGAAACATTGTTTCACAACACATGGATTAAAGTTCTATTTTATTTATTAACATAAGGGTTACATTGTCTTAAAACAACTGAAACAAAGAGTACATAATAGAAATTTAAACTATTCTAGCTTCGTTTTATGTCACTAAGGCACAGGTCCGCCTAAGTGTATCTCGAACATTCCTACGCATCAGGTCCTAAAAACACATGTGAAAATAGGTACGTCAGCATAAAAATGCCTGTGAGATACATAGGTTTTGTTAAAATAGGATTCATGACTTAGGCTTAAAGAAATGTTTAATAAAAGTTAGTCATGAATCTTGTTAAGTGTTTTCTTTTATAAATCATACGAAAATTTGATAACAAAATCAGATGATATATAAAAGAAAGATGTATGGTTAATTAAGTAACCAAGTAAAATGAGTTGTATAAAATAAACTGTTTGTAAAACAATGTCTCGTGAAAATATGTTATTTGTGTAAAATGTAATATGTCTAAACTGAAATGGTTTAAATAACGCTACGATATGTAATACCATAAAAGCACTTATATATAGGAAGTACCAGCGACGTATCTACCATGCTTTTATCCTATTACCCACACCTCGTTATTTAAATCACTTACAAAAAAAAAAAACCACCAAAAATGTCTTGTTTACACCAATTGTCAAATGTTTATATGTAAACCATGTCTATTGTCAAATGTAAATCATGTAATGTGTAAATCAATGACAAAATTTTTTATGTGTAAACAATGTCTATTGTCAAATGTAAATCATGTAATGTGTAACCAAATGTCATGTATGGCAAGTGAAATATGTCAACTAAAGCAATAGGTAAAATGCACAAAACAAGGTATTGAAATAAATCAAAGTTATGTTTTGTAAAATAACTGCATGCTTTACTGATACAAACATCTATGCGATATTGTTAAAATGCAAACATTCAAGCCTTGCGACTGTGGCGACAAACCCTTAAACAAATTAAAGGTTTAACTAAATTATGTATATTGGATTCAGTCATTCCTTCCACCCAAACAAACCTAGGATTTCAGGAACGGGAGTTGTCAATTCCTATGGTACCATTACTTACTACCAAGCGGCGTGATCAATGTTAATGAATGTATTTTTGTCCCATTTAAACAAGCCAAATGTTATACCAAAATGTAAGCATATTATGTGAAAACAATGTACTAAGTATGCAATAAATGAACATACATAGCATGTGATGTAAAACAATGTACTAAGTATGCAATAAATGAACATACATAGCATGTGATGTAAAACAATGTACTAAGTATGAACTAAATGAACATACATAGCATGTGATGTAAAACAATGTACTAAATATGCAATAAATGAACATACATAGCAAAAACATGGATAAAATCTTGTACTATATGTGTACTACTGAATATAGCAAGTATATGTTATGAAAGCTTGAAAACCATGAAAGTAACAAGTAGGCACATGTGTTTCACCCCTAAATGTTTGAAAACAGTAAAAGAGGGGACTATGTACTCACTTGAGATTGCTCAATAGTCTTTGGATAACAACCAAGCAATGCCAGAAAGATCACGGAATCAATCGGCACCTAATATAGGTAACTACGTTAATAAACCGGACCTAAATCGGAAGATTGGATAAAATGTGGTTTCGTAAACCAAATGTGTGTAGGAACTCATGTAATATGGTTTAACAAAGCCTACATTCTAAAACGGAACCTAACCTAAGTGCTTACGACCCATTACGACTCGTTTAGGAAGCTTACGCTACTTTAACGCGTCGTTCTCGTAAAACGCGTTCGGACCACCTAACTAGTCCTATGACAAGTATTAAATGCCTTAACATGTCTAATAATGTTTCCTAATCAGTTTAGATGTCAAAATTTAGGTTACATATGCTTAAAATGAATTTATGCGCAAAAGGGCATTTTGGTCATTTTCCTAAGGCATATAAACTACCTATCGTACAACTAACTAAACGTAGTGACCATAAGGTATAACCTCGGTAGGTTATTCCCTATACAACTATGGCCACAAAATATGTTTGGTCGGATCCTAATGATCGACCAAACGGGTCGGGTTCGAAAGTCTAAGCGGTTGTTTAGACCGCTTATCTTTACGACCCTATATAAGCACTAAACTAAAAGTGACTAGTTAAACATGTTAAAACATGTTTAACGAAGTTTAAAAATAGGTTTGATATCAAAACAAAGGGTTTTGATACCCAAGAATAGTTTGGTTACAAAATACGCATAAACGCGCATTTTGACCGAAACTATGACTCGTCACTATGCCTAAATAACGTAGTAATCAGTAGGTATAGTCACTAAGGACTATGACCATCGTGATGATGCTCACGTTGCGAAGTTCAAACGAACTTCTTGTTGACCATAAACTGGTCAAAGCTGAAAGTCAAAAACTGTTTGACTTTCACGCTTAAAAACGCATAAAAGAACGAAAGAAGCTTACAAGAGGTCCAAGCGATGAGGATTTGATCTTAAATTCTCAGGTATGAAGTGTATACACTTTAACTTAGAGAATTTGAGCAGATCAAGTGTGAGCTTGGATTGAAATCTTAGGGGTATTTATAGTTTTTAGGTAACCGTTAAGATCATTTCTCGAAAACCGAGCTTCGATCTGAGCCGTACAAGTGTGCCCATGGTTTTAGAATACCATGGGTGCCCCAAAATAGCCCATAGAATGATTAAAAACCGTTTGCAACCATGGGGAACAACTGGAACAAGCTGGAAAACATTTCTTGCTGAACTGGGCTGCTTACACACCTCGCGTAAGAGTCAGGGAGGGCTTACGCGGCCCGCCTGAGCTGGGAACATCAGCAAAAAGTTTCAAAATGTGCAGTTTCAGTCCCTGCATGCTTTTAAGGCCATTTTTGATGCTTTAAGGCCCGTTAAGCCATTTTCAAGGCTCTACAATGATGCCTAAGCATAGAGGACATGAAACATGCTCAAAAATATGTCGGACGTCTGTTCGTTTGGTCGTACGATTGCGTTGTTCGGTTAATTACGACGAAACACGAACGAATGAGAAAAACGATCCAAGTTACGTGAAGAATGGAATTTTATCATGCCAATCACTAAAATAAATATTTTAATGATTACATAAATTTTTGGATGTCCGGATGTATTCAGAACGTAAGATATGCGCGAAAATGCAAACTTATGCACTTTTTGACGCTTTTAGTCCCTGATTGCCCAAAAAGTTTATTTTAGCACACCGAACCCCTCAAAGCCTATTTCTAAGCTATATAAAGGATATTTAGGGTATTTTAACATAAGATCAAGTTCTGGAATGTTCGTTACAGTACGAATCGGCATACTTTCGCAGTTTGTCAAAATTAGTCCCTGTAAGCGAATAAACTTGATTTTGCCATACCAAAGCCTTCAAAACTTATTTCTAAGTTATGTAAAGGTTATTTAAGGTATTTTATGCATATATTGATGTTCCGGAGTGTTTTTTGCATTAAACTGATTACGTTTACGCACCAGTTTGAGCATAACTTTCCAGAAATCGATATAGAGTTTGAAATTGAACGAAAATCAAAACATGCAAAATGTCAAACATAAATAAACAAACATTGGGGTCAAATATCATTGTTTTATTGATAACTGAACTGATTAAGGTTTATACAATGATTATAAGCACAGATGTCACATCATGCAAGCACTGAGGGAGAATGATTTGTATGTTCTCGACATGAGCATAACGACTACAACTTCTGGTCATCATCAGTGTTTCATCTCTAAAGCTACCGAGAAAGTGTCAATTTTGTGGCATCGAAAAATGGGCCACATACACCTTCGAAAGATGAATCTCTTGGTGCATAATGATTTAGTCAAAGGAGTGAATTTGAAAAGCTTTCATTTGGTAAGTGAGTGCATAAGCTGTCAAAAAGGTAAACAAACCAAGAAGTCTCAACCCAGGAAGATGGAAAACTCAATCCGAGACCGCTAGAAAGACTTCACATGGATCTCTTTGGTCCTGTGAACGTGAAGAGTATAATCGGTAATCTATATTGCCTGGTGGTTATAGATGATTATTCGAGGTATTCGTGGGTCATGTTCTTGAAAGATCAAACTTATACGAGTTTGTTGAGTTTGTTCAAGAAGATAGAGAATTTGTACCAAAGGCGCATCTGTCGACTTTGAAGCGATAATGGTACTGAATTCAAAAATAGTCAAATGGAAGAGTTATGTGACAGAAGGGTATTTTGCAAGAATTCAGTGCGCCGTACAATCCACAACAAAATGGAGTAGCAGAGAGGAAGAACCGGACACTGATAGAGACAGCCCGAACAATGTTGGCTGACTCAAAGCTTCCTGTGAATTTTTGGGGAGAAGCCGTATCTGCTGCTTGCTATACTCTGAATCGAGTTTTGACTGTTAAGAAGCATAACAAAATGTGTTTTGAGCTGCTCAACAAAAGAGAGCCTAACTTGGAATATCTAGAGCCGTTTGGGTCCCCTGCACGGTTTTAGATCTTGATGGAAAATTTGGTTCTAAGTGTTTGGAAGGAATCTTTCTGGGCTACTCTAGTCCACTTAGACGAGTATTTGTTCCAAGTCTTGGAAAAATTATCGAAGCTCAACGTGTAGAATGTCAAGGTCATAACATGCCTACACAGAAACCTTGTGACTCATGGCGATTCAATTATAAAATGATATGGGAGTCATTCGATCTTCCTGATGAACCAGAGTTTATAGATCAGATAAAATTGTATCAGGAATATGAAGCTTCCTAGATGAAATCATGGCGGACCAAGTCTTCCAGACGATAGCAGAATGCAAATAATCATGAAGCTGGTCCAAGTCAAAGTGGCGAAGGTGATGCAGATTTGCAGCAAACTCAGACGACTCAAGAACAGGAACCTGCTCAAGATAATCAGACAACAGTTTTTGATGAATCAGAGTTAGATTCATATAGCCCAACTTTCGATCGAGGTGATTCAGAATCTGAGGAGGAGTAGATCCAGTCGTCAGATCAGACAACTCTAGTTGATGAGCAAGTTGCAGATCAGAATGTTACTAATCTGGAAAGCGAAGGGAATGTTCCTAGTGATGTTATGCCGAGGACGCTATTATACCATCCTGAAGAGTTGATTATTGGAGAGTTGTAGTCTGGTGTTAGAACAAGACACCAAATCGATCAAGGCTTTGCTTGTTTTTACACAAAATTGCACCGTTACAAAATGATTTTTCGCTTAGTTGCTTCATTTCACAGGTTGAACCGAGAACGTACAAAGAAGCACTGACAGAGGAGTCATGGGTGAACGCTATTCAGGAAGAGCTAGGTCAGTTCGAGAAGCTTGGTGTGTGAAAGCTAGTCGATCTTCCAGATGGTCACAGAAAGATTAACACGTAATGGGTGTTTAAATGCAAGAGGGATGATAGAGGAGTGATCGTGTGCAACAAAGCTCGCCTGGTCGTTTAGGGTTTCAGTCAACAGGAGGGAATAGACTTCACCAAAGTGTACGCCCCAGTTGCTAGACTCGAAGCCATTAACATCTTTCTCGTATTCGCATTGTGGAAAGGGTTTAAAGTATATCAACTGGATGTAAAGTCGGCGTTCCTATATGGTAAAGTGAAAGTGGAGGTCTACGTTGGCCAGCCACCTGGCTTCACCGATCTGATTCACAAAGATAAAGTCTATCTCCTTGACAAAGCGTTATACGGTTTGCATTAGGGCCCAAGAGCCTGGTACGAGACGCTCTCTCAGCACCTGCTATCAAATGGCTTTATTCGAGGGAAGGTAGATGCCACTCTATTCAAAAAGGAAGTCGTCGAACATCTTTTAATTGTGCAAATATATGTTGATGATATTATCTTCGGGTCCACCAACGAGGAACTCTACAAAGAATTCGAGAATGTGATGAAGCAGAAGTTCGAGATGTCTTCCATGGGTGAGATGAAGTTTTTCCTTGGGCTACAAGTCGATCAAATGCCAAAGGGAATCTTCATACATCAGACAATGTATGTCCATTACGTTCTGGAAAAATTCAGTATGTCAGAGACTGCACCTATGTCCACCCCGTTAGCAACTAATCACGGTATCAATCCTAATCTCACGTGAGAGAAGGTCGACGAAACATTATACCTTTCGATGATTGGTTTGCTAATGTATCTCACTGCATCTCGACCCGACATTATGTATCCAACATGCCTCGCGGCCCGTTATCAGTCTAGTCCAAGAGCCTCACATATGGTTATCGTCAAGCGGATTCTACGCTATCTGAAAGGAACTCCAAGCTTGGGGTTGTGGTATCCAAAAGATGGTGATTTCAAACTGGAAGGTTACTCTGATTCTAATTTCGGTTGCTGCAAATTGAATTCAAAGTCTACAACAGCAGGATGCCAGTTTTTTGGACCACGTCTGGTGACTTGGCAATGTAAGAAGCAGACTACCGTTGCACTTATTGGTGCATTTTTGTGACAACAACTTAGATTTGGTCTTTGGATATCTTGTAATTAGTAAAACGATAAACGGTTAGCGGGTTTAGCTTTGTATTAGTGAAATAATAGAGTTTGGGCTAAACAAAACCCACATTGGGTGATGCGAGATGATTTGGGCCTAGCCCATGTAGGAAACCCTAGCCTAATGTTGCAACCTTGTGTTATATAAACAAGGCTTTGCATTAGGGTTTAGGTTAATCAGCCAAAACAGCTTTTGAGAGAGAATTCGTGAGAGATAAAGGTCTTGGACGAATTTTGTGTGTGTTCGGGATCTTGATTGATTGTAATCAGTTTGATAGTTAATCAATAAAAATCGGTTTAATTGGAATTATGTTTCTACTCGTTTCTGTGCTGTTCTGGTCTAGAGGATTTCGCACTCTAGATTGGATTGACGATTCTGTGACGATCCTTACGAATCAGGAGACCAACAATTGGTATCAGAGCTTTAGGTTGTTGAAGAAGCTCGGTTCAGAATTGTGATTTGCAGAATTCGGGTGGAAGAGTTTAAAATTTTCGAAAATTTTAAACCTGAAACTAGGATTTTCGAAAATCTTGTTTTTCTGATTTATTTGTGCGTTTTTGTTTGTGTTTTGATCAATCTGCGTGTTTGGTTTTGCTGATTTGCAGGTTTTCGGGAAAGCTTTGGTTGATTTTGGAAGTATATCTGGCTAGACAGAATTGAAGATTCGAAGATTGTTCTTCGTGTTCTTCGTATTTTCTTCAAAAATTCGGCTGATTCGGTGGTTTTGATTTTGCATGATTCTGAGAAGATTTGTTTCTGGAGGATTTGCTAATTTCGGATAAATACACTGACAAACCAGCGAAATTAACTGACCGGCGAAGTTAAATCCAAAGGCGAAT
Source organism: Helianthus tuberosus (assembly GCA_030545235.1). Classification (NCBI taxonomy): domain Eukaryota; kingdom Viridiplantae; phylum Streptophyta; class Magnoliopsida; order Asterales; family Asteraceae; genus Helianthus; species Helianthus tuberosus. The sequence continues at coordinate 74,177,873 of CM060450.1, forward strand.
TTTGGTAACCGTGTAATTGTCCTCAGCGACATTATCACGGTGATCGGCGACTTTACTAGTCGTCGTAATAGCAAACTTATTGGCCGGCATAATTAATCAGCGAATTTAATCAGCGGAGTTGCCCTGCAAAATTAACCAGCATAATTAAACAACCTTCCTGAACCAGCGAAATTATACAGCGAAATTAAATTGATTAACCAGCGAAATTAGTAGAGGAATTAAAAGGTAGACTATTTAATTTCGTGGAGTAATTAGATACGTATAGAAGAATGAACGTTTTTTAAAATAGAAAGTGATCCGTAGCTCATCTGCCGAAACCGTTTGTACCGTTGAAATTGTTGGATTTTTAGGACAAAAACAAAACTCTGGAAAATCCCGAATTTGGTTTTCGACATTATACATCATTGGATTCGTCTTTTTGAGATGATTCTAACGGTGTAATTTGGTAACCACTTTTTCGGACCCTTTTTGTACGGTTTTACCAGTCTGTTACGTTAAAATGTCGAATATGTCAAATTTGAATGAACTATTGAGGATGGAGCACGAGGTTGGCACAACAAACAAACCGCCTAAGATGATGAAGGTGGAGAATTATCTTACATGGAAGGACAGATTTCAATCCTTCATTGAATATCAGGATACTCGCATGTGGATCTGTATTGTAGATGGGTACACAAACCCAACGCACGATTTTGAGGGCAGACCACATTTCACAGCCTACGTGAACATGCAAGAGGCTGATAGAAAGATGTATGAGGCTGAAAAGAGAGCCTTGGCTGCCATAAAAATGTCTTTACCAGATGGAATCAAGCATACCTTTAAGAAGTACACTACTTCAAAGGAAATGTGGGATGCATTGGAAAAGAGATATCATGGAAATGCAGATGTTAAGAAGAACAAAGTTGATCTACTGAAGAAGTAGTTTGCTGTCTTCAAGTGCATGAGAAATGAGTCACTTGAAAGATATCATCACTAGATACTATCATCTCATGTCAGAGATGGACAACTATGACATAGATAGTTATACTGACATAGAGATCAATGGCAAGTTGCTTGATGCTCTACCTGCAAAGTGGGATATCTACACTCTCATGATTAAAGGGGAACCAGATTATGAGATAAAAGAGCTTGAAAAGGTTGTTGGTAAGCTAAGAGCTTATGAGCTTAACATGAAGAAGAAGAAGGAAACAAGCTATGATCAGGTTCAGGATCCAGGAGTTAACAATGGACTTCCATCTTCTTCGGCTCGCAACGCTTCTAGTGACTCTGCTACTGCGTTTCTATCACGTGAAAATGAGCAGGTTACGGTAAATGATGATGGTGATGTGTGTTTCGTTGCTGCTTCAGGAGGATCAACAGGAGCTAAGAGAACATCAGCTACTAATCAGAGTAGCAGTACAAAGTCGATGCCTATGAGTGTGAAGTCTGCTGAAGAACATCTTGCTCTAGGGAAAGATATCTGATCCTGCCACTTTAGATGAAGATTATGGTCAGATTGACCCTGATGACTTAGAGGAGATGAATTCGTAATGGCAAATGGCCATGATTTCCAGAAGAGTCAAGAGGTTCATGAACAGAACTGGAAGGAAGTTTGTAGGGAAGAGTGTTGGTTTTGATAAGACCAAGGTTAGGTGCTTCAACTGTCAAAGCTATTGACATTTTGCTAGGGAATGTCAAAGAGCAAAAATAGAGTCTACTGGTCAAACTTCAAACAACAGGAATGCATCAAACAATTCTAGCTCAAAGGCTTTGATCTCTACAGCACAAGAAGGTTCATCTGATTGGAGTGTTCATCTAGAAGATAATGAGAATGCCACTCAGGTATTCATGGCAGAGATAATGCCAGTTGATGATGCTGAAGCTACTGTGGAAGTTGCTGAAGCAAAAGTGGATGCTGATGTGAAGATAGAGAGTAAAGCTGAAGGAGATAAGGTTGATCAGACAACTGAAGCTGAAGAAGAACAGCTAAAGTTTGACTATGAAAAGGAAGCTGAAGAGAAGGAAGCAAAATATAAAAGAATGGAAGCTCAGCTTGCTGCTCTCATGGCCAACCTTGACAAACCAACAGGAGAGGTACAATCTAATTCTGTGTGTTTAAAATGTCGTGAATTACAGGGTGAGGTTGACAGGTTGTCAACACAAAATCAAAGTATGGTAAACGAGATGTCTAACATAAAGGAATCCAACTTTTTTGCTAAAAGAAATGAGTCGTTATATTTGAAGAAGATAAAAGGCTATGAAGCTGAAATGAAGTTTTAACCGACAAACTAAACGAAAAACTTCAAGTCATAGACTTAGCTCATGACATGATGAGTGAGAAAACAAAAGAGATTTCTGAAAAATGCAAAGAGTTGTCAGATGCACAACTCAAAATTGTTGAACTTGAAAAGAGATTAAGTCAATTCTGGGACTCTACTTTTGTAATGAAACATACGATGGGTAGCTTGAAGAAAAGTAATGACAAAACCAGTGTGGGATTCCATGGTTTCAATGAAGTTCCACCTCCAGTTAGTCATAACTATTCTTTCTTGCCTGATGAAAATGAGCTAACAGACTTTATGTCAACATCACCAAGTAGTTTCACATCAAGTCAAGGTGATGAGTCTGGAACTGATGATGCTAGTGTTAAGAAGGAAAATAACAGTGAACCTATCTTGAAAAAGAATAATTCCCATCCTAAAAACAAACACCAAACTTTTGTTAAAAAGGTTAATTTTGTTCAGGGTAGTGACATGAAAAATGAGACAACTGTTATTGAAAATGAATCAAATGTAGAATTTGCTAAAAATAAAAACAAAGAAAAATTTGAATCCAAGCAAACTGAACAAAATCCTTCTAAGGCATCATCACCTAATGAGGGATCTAGTTATAAGGCTTCTGTAAAGAAATCTTTAAAAAATATATCGTGTTTCAAGTGTCATACAAAGGGACATGTAGCTAGCTGTTGTCCTAACAAAAAGACTGAAGCACAAGTTAGTGAGAGAAAGAGAGAGAAATCACCAGAGAAGAGTGGTGATAATGAGGAGAAAGTGTCTAATTCTCCAAAAAAATCTGCTCCTAAGCAATATGAGGGTGTTGCTATTGGTGTAGATAAGGCTGAAAAAGGAACTCCACAAGTTCCTCATTTTCAAAGAAATCAACCAAGATATCAGGCAGATATGAGAGACCTAGAAGTAGTTCACCTAGAATGAACAATTTTAATGGAAAGTCAACTAATTTCAGAAGTCAAGGTCAATATCAAAATCGATACCAAAATAATGGTGGTCGAACTTTTTATAATAATAGCTTTAGAAATTATAACAGTCACGCTTCTTGGAATCAAAATTCAAGATATCAAAATCAAAATTTTCAAAGGACAAATAGTCCAAACACGTATAGGAACCCTCGGGACCATAGACCTAGTGGAAATCAAAATCAAATTCCATCGACAGGTCTGAGATCCAAGACTCCTATTAGGAGTAATGGATATTGGATGGATGTTCAAGTAGTTGGTGAATTTGGACGACCCAGGACCATTAAGGCTTGGGTCCCCCAATCTAACTAATTCTTGGTTGGTGTGTGCAGGAGTTGCTAAGGAGGATTATCAACTTATGGTATGTTGATAGTGGCTGCTCCAGGCACATGACGGGGGATGCGAGATTGTTGATTGAGTTTGAAAACTATGATGGTGGACATGTGAATTTTGCGGGTGCTAAAGGTGGTAGGATTACAGGTCGAGGAAAAGTGACCAATGGGAAGATCACACTGGACAAAGTGAACTATGTTGAGCAGCTTAAGCACAATCTGATGAGCATGCCACAAGTCTGTGACAAGGGTCACTCGGTCCATTTTACCAAGACTGAAGCATTAGTGTTGAAACCAGGTTTGGTGATTCCGGACAATTGGATAGTGATGAGAGCGCCAAGGAGAAATGACACTTATGTCATGGACATGGGTGCTAAGGATCCAACTACAGTGGTGGCGTGTTTACTATCAAAAGCATCTGAAGCTGAATCGATATTGTGGCACAGACACATGGTCCATATTCACAATCGAAAAATGAACAATATTATTAAAAATGAGCTAGTGAAAGGGGTTCCAATGCAGAGGTTTCACGTGGAAGATAAATGTCTTCCATGTCAAAAGGGAAAACAACATAAGAAACCTCACAAATCAAAAACAGTAAATTCCATAGATGCCCCTTATGAATTGCTTCACATGGATTTATTCGGTCCAGTGAACGTGAGGAGCATAGGTGGAAAGTACTATTGTCTTGTTGTCACAAATGATTACTCACGTTATTCTTGGGTTTTCTTTTTAGGTACAAAAGTTGAGACAGCGGAGAAGTTGATAGATCTTTTTACAAAATTGGAAAACATCCATGATGCAAGGATCAAGAGGATAAGGAGTGATAATGGCATGGAGTTCAAGAATCGGATTCTGGATCTCTACTATCTTCACAAGGGAATTGAACATCAATATTCTGCTCCTTATACGCCTCAGCAGAATAGAGTCGCAAAGAGGAAAAACAGGACGTTGATTGAAGCCGCTAGGACTATGCTTTCAGATTCAAAGCTTCTAGTTCTTTTCTGGGGAGAAGCTGTGAATACAGCTTGCTACGTCCTAAATGTTGGTGCATTCATCTGTTGTCTTCGTCTTATGTCGAGTCTCTGATAGCGTTGCGGATCTGATCAAGTGACATCACTAATGAAATCATCATGTGACATCATTAGTGATATCACACTCATGACATCATTCTAGAAAGTCAAAATATGAAACAGATTTGATATTGTGAAAGGTTTCGCTTGAAGACAAATCTCAAAGTCAACATGAAGATTTCGCTTCAAAGAAACTTGTGGATTTCGCTTCAAGTGCTTCAAGCGAAACCATGGGTATTATATATAGGTCAATTGTCTTCTCATTTGAAATAGTTCCATCAGAAGTGTAAAGTTACTCTGCCGGTTTGTCAAGTCAATATATGAATGAGAAGATCGTATTAAAGTGATATAACTCTGTTTCTACTCATTTCTTTCTGATTCAAAACAGTTTGTTTGTTTCCGCCACTCAAACTGTCGTATATTAGCTCAGATTGACTCACTCGGTCGTCAAAAACGATCCTACAATTGGTATCAGAGCCAGTTATGAGATAATATACCTGAATCAGAGCACTTTTCTACACATAATCTGATTTCTGGACTATTCCACGGACAAAATGGACTGAGTTTTTCATAGTGTGTGTAAAATTGTGTTTTAACAAACCCTTGAGTGTTTCAGATTAAAATTCAGATTATTTTACATAAAAATGGACTGAAAACAGGGTTTCGCTTGAACAGATAACAGATTTGACTTGAACAGACAGTTAGATTTCGCTTGAAATCTGTGGTGTTTTGAAGCGAAATTGAGGATTTCGCTTGAAAAGTTTTGTTTTAGCTTGAAAAGTCGTTGTTGGTTTGAAGCGAAATCGTGGATTTCGCTTGAGACAATTTTGATTTAGCTTGAAAGTTGGTATGTTCTGAAGCGAAATTGTGGATTTCGCTTGAGATAATCTGATTCCTATTCAAAGGCTGTGAAATCAGTAATTAAGTGTAAAACAGTTTACGAGGTTGTTAGTTGTTGAAAAAAAAAGAGAGATCATGTGATATTGTGTCAGGTTGCATCGATTATATGAATGTGCTTTATTTGGTTTGAAAGTGCCTGCCAACATAATCGATAAGTCATCATATTCAATTGATATTTCACGTGATCATTAAAAGTGTTGTTGGGATATGTGAGCATGTGAACTGATTAAATATTTCAAACCATTTAATACATCATCGAAAATTGAATTTGATAAGTATTTGTTGGATTCTTAACTGCATATACAGTTGTCGGCCATTTCAAAAAGATATATGTGATTTGTAATGTCGATTTAATCAATATTCAGATTTAATTGACGGTCTTTAATCAAAAGAAATTGTCGATCAGCATTCATGAACTGAAATTGTTTGTGATAATATCTTGTTGCACGTGATCTGATTGAGTGGTGTTTGTATCGAAAAAGGAAAAAACAAAAGTTGAATATTGAATCAATTGTCGGTTAAGTGATATCATGTGATCTGGTCTCGGTTTGCATTTGTTGTTATCATTAAAGCAATTAATGAGTATTGTGACCCATGTGCATATTGATTAAATCGAGATATGTGAATATGTCAGTCCACTAATTGTTGTTAACAGAATTCTTTAAAATCATGTCTTGATATTAGTGGGTTACATGTGATTTTGTGTTTTGTCTTTAGTCCAAGTTTACATAATCGACAAAAGACTATTCGGCCAAATCATTTTAAGTCGTTTTATGTGTTGATTGTGTGAATTTTTTTAAAGTGTTTGAAAATTTGTTGTTGTGTATTTCTCATTACTAAAACATGGATTGTGAGTCGTATCGTGTTCAGAGTCCAGCAGATATCGCACTGAAAAAATTTGATAATTTTGCAGGTATCAAAGGAGAGTCTATAAAAGAATTATTTGATAGATACTGCCATCTAGTTTTGGAAATGGGAAAATTAGGGATAACCAAGTCTAATAAGGAGTGGGTTGACAAAGTGGCAAATGTTTTACCGCGTGATGTGTGGGGAACGTATTTGTTAGCCTTGAAGGAGAGATATTTAGACTTGAATTTGAGCGGGTTTATCGAGAAGATTGAAGATCAAGAACTTGAACTCCAAAAGATTAGAAAAATGAAGTTTGTTGATACTGAGTCTGTCAGTATCGAGTCAGTTCAAAAAGAGTCGAATCAGGAGTGAGGAATTGAGGAGGTCAAATCTGAGAAAGTGTCTGAGTCAGAGTTCAAGGATGTCGGTAAACAGGAAGTGAAAATTGTTCATGAAGCAGAAATTGTTGAGAAAGTAAATTCAATATCTGAAACACCATGCCAAAAGTGTTTACAACCTTGCATGGAGTGTCTTGAAAAAGACACTAAGTTTCAGGAATTGAAAGAACATGCTGACATGTTAAAATTTGATTTAGGACAAGTTAAAGAAGCATATGATACACTAACTAAATCAATCAAAATGATTAAAGATGAAAGTGTTGAAAATGATAAAGCCACAAAACTTGCAAAAGCAACACTTTTTGATAAACAAGTGGAAGTTAATTTTCATCTTGACACAATCGCATCATTAAAAAGGGAATTGGAATTGACTAAAATTGAAAATGAGCGAATTGATAAAAAATTGATGAGTTATGTGGCTTCATCATATGTTCTTGAACAGATTGTACCACAGCAATTATATGACGATCCGGTCTTTAACAGTGTTCCACCCCCAATGTGGAATCATTACACTCAGAAGTATCCAGATGGGGTGGAATCTGCATTGAATCTCAAGTTGAAAACAATTGAGAATGAATTGCCTGAGAGCATTGATGTTACATTCTCTCCGTCCGACACTGACAATGAGTCACAGGTTATAAAGACCGTTGTTGACAAAGTGTTAGATGAAGAGAGTGATAACTCAGATTTTGAAACTGTGAAAACACATTTGGAAAGTTCCAGTTCTGAATGTGAAGATGAGGGTAATTTCTTGGAACGGTTCATACCAAAATCGGATAAGAGTGCGAATGATGATCCGATTATGGTAGTATACACTATGGTTGGAACAGACAAACTTTATTCCGATTTCGAGTATCCTCTTCAGAATGTGAAAATGGAGAATGTTGAGAAAGTTTTCAAATTGGTTGAAATGAACATTGATGAGGTTAATAACAAAGAATTCTTTTCAAAACCTAAAAAATCATTTGTTACAACACGTGTCAACAACTTTGGGAAAAAGGAATGGGAAGGTAACGGTAACAAGAAAAATGGTAACAACTTTAAAAACAAAGGAATTGGGTTTGAAAAGAGAATGGCTAAGAATGTTAAACCAAAGGAAACAATGAATGATGTTTTTGTTGTTGGTCCAAGTGTTGATGCTGAAAAGGAGTATATTTTCAGTCAAAAAGCCATTGATGATTTCAATGCAGCTAAAAAGTTGAGAGAAGAGACCTACAAATCAACTTTTGTCGAATATGACAAAAGAATTTGTTACTGCTGCAATGAGATTGGTCATATGGCGAAGCAATGTACCAAAAAGATTGAAAAATCCGTTTTCAAGAAATCTGTTTTGCAAAAACCAAAACCTAAAACTTCAACTGATGATAAGGGTAAAAAACCAATGGTTTCGTCTGTCCGAATTCTGAAAAGAGGTGAATCATTGAAGTCCGAAGAAAAACCGAAATCAATTTTTAAGATTGGTGAATCTTCGAAAACCCAAAAGACTTCAAACATTTATCCAAAGACAAAAGTTTTTGATACTCAATCATGGGTGGCTAGAACAAAGAAATCAGTCAAGGTAGAAGAAAAGCCAAAAGAACAGAAAGTGAGGCTTTCACAAGGACAGAAAGACCGACTGAGAAAGAAAAGAAAGAAAGCACGAGAGTATCTTGAAAGGATTTTGTCCTCGGATACAACAAGTAAAACAGAGAAGAGTTCTGATAAATTGTATTGCTCTTCAAAGAATGACAAATCAAGCAAAACGAATTCATCAGATGCAAATCTGAGGACAGAATGGAGTGTGAAGAAAGGAAATGTTCCTGGCGATGAATTTGTTTCTTCGGAAACAAAGGAGCCACGTTCTGGCGATGATTCTGATTCGTCAAAATCAGAGAAGCCACAAGTTGAGCTCAAAAGTGAAAATTCAGTTCCGCCAATGGATGATATCGACTTTCCACCATTGCAGACTGAAAATTTTAAACAAAAAGTTGGTAAAGTGAAAAGTTCGAATCAATTCTATTCTGAAAAGAAAGAATTTGATGTCGAAAAGGCTTTTAATAGCAAAGTAAAACATATCTTTGGAAAAATGGTTGAGGGTAAGGTAAAAGGAGTTACAGAATTTTATGAATCAAAAAGGTATGTTCAAAACACCCAAGGACTGTCAGGCTTGGGTGAATCTCTTTAACTGAAAAACCTGACTTGCCGGAGATCCCAAGTTGGTAATCGTGGATCAGGAATCGGCATCATTCTTTGTATTTGTTTGTGTTTTTAGTACAAGTGGTAAATTAAGGACATTAATTTGTACTTGATTTTCTACAAGTGGTTGAAGACAAAGTGATGAACCACATCCCCAACTTTACAAGTGGTAAAATCAAACTTATTTTCCGGAAAAACCATTTGATTAAAACAAACTTAAGTGTTTTGAAATCTAAATGGGAAAATAGTTTGTTGTCAGGGGGAGTTCTGATTGTTTATGCCAAATGGATGGCGATATGAAGCGATTTGATATTGGTTGTCAATTTACTTGTACAGTTTGTTTTCAAATTTCCTAAAATGTGTTTGCATTTTAGGGGGAGTAAGAAATTTTAGAAAATCCAAAAACATTTGAAAATTTGAAAATGCCAAAAACATTGAAAAATTCAAAATGAGTTTTGTTGAGACAAGAGGAAATGATAGTAAATCAGTGGACTATCACAGCATGCTAAAGAAATGAAATGTAAAATGTGATAGACGGTCTCACTAAAGATGTGACGATAGGCTCAGCTAGACTAGTAGATTTGCGATAACGATACAAACTTAAATGAAAAAGCCTAGTTCTAGTGGGAAACATGGTCAAAAGCATAGTACTTAGTTTTGTCCTTCTTGACTGTGTGCCTACTCAGTAATCGCTGAATGCCAAAAGCATAAAAACTGGTTAAGTTTGTGAACTTTCACTACTTTGCTGAAAAGTCGCTGTGATTGTGTATTTTATTTTGCAAAGATTTAAACTTGTTTTATTTCTTTATTTTGTTTAAGCATCGGACATCCTCTGCGTATACGTGAGTATCGACCTGGATGTTGTTGCCTAAACGTTCTGCTTTATTTTCTTTGGTGTTTCGTTTAAGCTTTGGACCTCCTCTGCGTATACGGAAGTATCGACCTGGTGGTTAAAGCCTAAACAACTTCAACTTGTTTTATTTTTTTTTATTTTGTTTAAACATTGGACTTTCTCTGCGTATACGGAAGTATCGACCTGATTGTTAATGTTTAAACATTCTGCTTTGTTTTCACACAAATCACAGTTGATAAAAGTTTAAAGGCATTACTTGAGTTAGTGTATTGCATGATGAGGGGATATGCTGAGATCGTGGGGTCCATAAGAACTTAGTGCAAAATTAATATACCTTAACGTATCAGTAAGCATTTCGAAAGTTTTTAGATTGAGTTTAAGTGGACAACAATATCGTCAATCAACGTGAATCGTTTAGAGCTGAAAATGCAATGAAGCTTAACGGTGTTGGTGATTGGTCTTAAAAACTGATATGATCCTCTTACGCAAACTCACAAAAATATGTTTGTACATATTTCATTTCTGCATTACATTTCTCTTATTACAAAATCCAAAAAGATTTTAGTGTGTTTTAGCCTGATTTTTGAAAAATTCAAAAAGATTTTCGACAACTGATGTTGAAAAGCTGATATTCAAAATCTCAAAGGCTAAACAAGATGAACAATTGGTTTGGTTAAGATGATGAGAAGCAGGAAGATAATCCTCAAATTTTTAGATGATTCATTAATTTGAATCACAAAATTGTGTGTTATATGCTTGAAAATTTTGAGTGAATTTTTTTTAGAATCAAAATTATTTTGTCTTACGAAAGGTTGAGACATGTAGGTGTTTTGATTCTTTGGCCATGAAAAGCCAGGCGTCGATCCCAAAAGCACGGAAGCTTGACGAAAGGGGGAGCCTGAAGAGACTACCAAAAGGGGAAGCAAAAGCTGAAAACAGATCCACCGGGATTCTGTTCAAGCAAGGGGGAGTCTATTGATGCTGACTGAAAGAGTGAAGCACAAAGACTGATTAAGACTGAAGATTGAGAATACTCGACACTTAAGACTCGTCAACATCTGAGGGGGAGTTTGTTGGTGCATTCATCTGTTGTCTTCGTCTTATGTCGAGTCTCTGATAGCGTTGCGGATCTGATCAAGTGACATCACTAATGAAATCATCATGTGACATCATTAGTGATATCACACTCATGACATCATTCTAGAAAGTCAAAATATGAAACAGATTTGATATTGTGAAAGGTTTCGCTTGAAGACAAATCTCAAAGTCAACATGAAGATTTCGCTTCAAAGAAACTTGTGGATTTCGCTTCAAGTGCTTCAAGCGAAACCATGGGTATTATATATAGGTCAATTGTCTTCTCATTTGAAATAGTTCCATCAGAAGTGTAAAGTTACTCTGCCGGTTTGTCAAGTCAATATATGAATGAGAAGATCGTATTAAAGTGATATAACTCTGTTTCTACTCATTTCTTTCTGATTCAAAACAGTTTGTTTGTTTCCGCCACTCAAACTGTCGTATATTAGCTCAGATTGACTCACTCGGTCGTCAAAAACGATCCTACACTAAACAAAGTTTTAACCGTTAAACGTTTGAACAAAACATGTCATGAACTTATGTTTAACGAAAAACTAAACTTAACAGGCTTTGACCCATTTGGATTACCCTGCACCATTGTGCGAAACAAAGATAAACAAAAATTCGGTGATGTGGCTGACGAAGGCTACTTTCGAGGTTATGTACCTAACACACTGAATAAAAGGGTTTTCAATCTAAAAACTCTTAAAATTGAGGTTGTTTTCAATGTTGAAATTACTACATACAAACCTCAACAATCAACGAGTGGACCAGCTATATTATATGATTATGAAAGTGTTTTTAAATCATTTAATATTCCTGAGTTTTCTAATGCAGATGACTCTCAGTTGATTCAAACAGTGATTAGTGAAGACGATGAAGGCGAGTTCATGCCTAGATCGAGTGTTTCTATGACGGATGCTCCGGAAACTTCCTCAAGTGTTGCTGCTTATGATTCAAGTGATAGTGAATCAGAACCCATTTAGGGGGAGGATTTCATTAATCCGTTTGCGAATCAGAATATTCAGGGGGAGGTTGGATCAAACCTGGGTGAAAATTTAGAAGTGGATACCATTGCTACTACACGAGCAAATAGAGATCATCCATTTGACACGATACTTGGAGATCCTACTGCAGGTGTTCAGACAAGGTGAAGCATAGCAGCGAATACAGGTTTATTTGTTTCGATTGAGAAGACTTGGATTGTGAATGAGTGCTTGTATAGTTGCTTTATTTCCCAAGAGGAGCCGAAGAACATTCATATGGCTCTAAAAGACAATTCATGGGTTGAAGTTATACAAGAGGAATTGGCCCAGTTTGCTAAGTTGAAGGTTTGGGAGTTAGTTGACCTTACTAAAGGTTAAAGAGAAATTAGCACTAAATGGGTGTTTAGGTGCAAGAAGGATGAAAGAGGTATTGTCATGCGCAATAAGGCTCGATTGGTTATCAAAGGTTTCAATCAGCAAGAAGGGATTGATTACAATGAAGTGTTTGCACCAGTGGCAAGGTTGGAAGCAATTCGTTTGTTTCTGGCTTTCACTTCTTTCAAGGGCTTCAAAGTTTACCAACTAGACGTGAAGAGTGCCTTTCTTTACGGGAAATTCCAAGAAGTGGTGTATGTCTCACAACCAGATGGGTTCGTTAATCCAGATTATCCAGATCGTGTGTACAAGCTTGATAAGGCTTTGTATGGATTACATCAAGCTCCCAGGGCATGGTATGAGACACTGTCAACACATTTGATCAAGAATGGTTTTGAAAGAGGTCAGATTGACAGTACACTGTTCATTAAGAGAAAGAAGGAAGATTTTCTGCTGGTACAGGTATACGTGGATGACATCATCTTTGGGTCATCAAATGAAAACATGTGTAAAGAGTTTGAGCAGGTGATGAAGAGCAAGTTCGAAATGAGTGCTATGGGTGAGCTGTCTTAGTTTCTGGGATTGCAAGTTGAACAGAAGCAGGATGGGATGTTTATTCATCAGAAAAAGTATGTGTATGACATTTTGTCTCGATTCAAAATGGAAGATTGCGCTACTTTTAACACACCCATTTGTGAAAATCACAATCTTGGCCCAGATCATGAAAGTACTGAAGATGTTGATCCAACTCAATACAGGGCAATGATTGGTTCTCTAACGTACTTGACTGCTTCAAGACCAGACATCATGTTTGTCGTATGTCTGTGTGCCAGATATCAAGCGAATCCAAAGGAGTCACACATGAAAGCAGTGAAGCGTATTCTTCGTTACTTGAAGCAGAAACCTAAACTTGGTTTGTGGTATCCAGCTGATAGTGATTTGAAGTTTGTTGCTTACACTGACTCAGGCTTTGGAGGATGTAAGTCTAACTGGAAGTCTACAACAGGTGGTTGTCAGTTCTTAGGAGGCAGGATTGTGTCTTGGCAATGCAAGAAGCAATCTTGTGTGTCTACCTCTACGTGTGAAGCTGAATATATTGTTGCGGGTAGCTGCTGCTCTTAGGTTCTATGGATTCAACAACAGATGCGCGATTACGGATTGGATTTCACTCGTACTCCTATTATGATAGACAATAATGCCAAAATTTCTATAACAAATAATCCCGTGAAACACAGTCGCACAAAACATATTGACATCCGTCATCATTTTATACGGGATTGTGTTGAAAAGAAACTAACTGAACTACATCGCGTCGACACACTAGATAACCTGGCAGATCTTTATACCAAAGCTTTTGATAGAGCTCGCTTTGAACATTTAGTTGAACTCAACGGGATGAGGAATCCTGAATAAGTGGTTTTTCATAAGAATTTTGTAAATAGTTTATTGTTTTCTTAAAAAATAAAAAAAATCGAAAACCACAAAATCCAAAAACATTAAAAAATGAAAAATAGAAAATCAAAAATGAGTTATCACTATGTGAAAGAGAAGGAATGATAGTACATCAGTAAGTTAGACTGTCACACTGAAACTGAAATTAAATTGCTTAAGTGTGATAGCAGCTTCATCAAATGATGTACCAGTAGGCAAAAACATGAAATAATCAACTTAGCAATGTGATATAAACCTAAACAAACTGAGTATGGGTAGGGAACACATCAATGGTGTATGGTTTAATGACCTTAAATCTTGCGTTGATAGATTGCCAAAATCTAAGGTTTTGGGTCTTTATACTGTTATTTCATCCAGGGATATCAGGGTTGTCCTTCTGCTGCATCCAGATACATGCTGACCTAGGCACAACCAGGATATCTTAAAAGAGCTAAAAACGCCAAAACCCATAAATGAAGAAGCTCTCCTAGAGAGTCATTCAAAAAGTGCAAAATGCATAAATCGTACCAAAAATGGTATTTGTCTTATCCCTCGTTAGATATTTTGGTCTCTTTGTTGTACGGAAGTACTGACCTGATCACCAATTATCTAAACGTTGAAAAACAAAACGGATGAATTCAGTATACTCACCTACTACGAGGAATCTTTGTGCATACCTTGATCACGGGGGTACATCCTGAAGTGGGACACACTAATATATCAGTATAATATTACCTTAACGTATCATATGGTAATGGTACTTGAAATGTTCATGCATTTTTTTAAGTGGACAAACATACTGATAATCGTCTTGGACTGCTTTTCATGAAAAATTAAATAAAAAATTATCTAATAGTGTGAAACAGTTTGATTTTGCTGATATGATCTTCTTACCGGTGATTCTCACAAAAATAGAGTGTTTATTGCTTTTGTTATTTACTTGATTTCAGATAAATATAAAAATCCAAAAATAGTGTCTTTTTCTGTTAAAAATTCTTAACGCACGGAAAACTGTTATTCTTGGAGGAATTGTTACCGATAGGGGGAGAAGGTGTTAGAAAGTGAGTTCAAAATTTTAAATCTTACAGGGTCTTGTGTGTTGGACAAAACGTTTTGCATTTTGGTGATGAATTGAAAATGCTTAATCTGTGATGTAGTTTAACTATCTCTTGAATAATAATAATTTATTTAAATTTGTTGAAAAATTCTTATGGTTTCTCGAGATGTTTGTTTTATAGTATATAGGTTGAAGCAGTGTGTTGCTGAGAAGTTAAAGTAATGAGTTACTGTGAAGAGATGAGAGTTTGATTGGATGCATGGTAGAACCTCCTTTCTACATTGGAAACAAGATTGAAGAGTTTGAAGATTGCTTTGCAAATGCTAAACTGGAGTTTACTCAAGTGCTAACGTTTTGAAGATTGGATGCATCAGCTTAGGGCGAGTCAGTTGCTGACAGAAGCTATTAAAGCTGAAGCTATCCAAAGACCAAAGACATTGCAGGATTACATGAAGAATGCAAGATGACTGAAGACAAAGTTATTTTATGAAGCTATAGTCTAGGGGGAGTTTGTTGGTGCATATTTGTGACAACAGCTTAGATTTGGTGTTTGGATATCTTGTAATTAGTAAAACGATAAACGATTAGCGGGTTTAGCTTTATATTAGTGAAATAATAGAGTTTGGGCTAAACAAAACCCACATTGGGTGATGGGGGATGATTTGGGCCTAGCCCATGTAGGAAACCCTAGCCTAATGTTGCAACCTTGTGTTATATAAACAAGGCTTTGCATTAGGGTTTAGGTTAATCAGCCAAAACAACTTTTGAGAGAGAATTCATGAGAGATAAAGGTCTTGGACGAATTTTGTGTGTGTTCGGGATCTTGATTGATTGTAATCAGTTTGATAGTTAATCAATAAAGATCGGTTTAATTGGATTTTTGTTTCTATTCGTTTCTGTGTTGTTCTTGTCTAGAGCATTCTGCACTCTAGATTGGATTAACGATTCTGTGACGATCCGTACGAATCCGGGGACCAACAACACTTTCAACGTGTGAAGACGAGTATGTTTCAGCAAGCAGTTGTGGTTCTCAAATTCTGTGGATCCAACAGCAAATGACAGATTACGGTTTGCAATTTCTTACTGCTCCTATATTTGTAGACAATGAGGCAGCAATCAACATAACTAAAAACCCGGTACATCACGCTAAAACGAAACATATAGAAATTTGACATGACTTTATCTGATATTATTTCGAGATGAAGTTGATTTGAATTGAAAAAATCCACACCGATGAGCAAAAAGTTGACCTTCACACAAAACGGTTTGATAAAAACCGTTTTCAATATTTGTTAAAACTAAACGGTATGAATCTTTTATCGTCAGGGAGAGATATTGTTGGCATTGACGAACAATCCAAAGCAGAGGACATTGGGAAGCAATCTGCTCTGGTTTGTCACATTTTTAGATGTTTTGGTCTTTAGGGGGAGATAGTTTATAGATAATCCAAAAACATTAAAAAATGTAAAAATAAAAAAACCAATAGAAATTTTAAAATGTAAAAAACAATAGAAAACCCAAAAAGGGTTATTGTATAAAGAGGAAATGATAGTACATCAGCTAGACTGTCACGGTACGCTAAAGATTTGTAAAGATTAAAATCGTTAAACGGTGTCACTGATGATGTGTCGATAGGTTTTTACACATTTAGTAAGCTGTTTTCGGGATATAAACCTAAAATCTACATCTAACTTATTTCATGGGGAACATCTCTTGGATATATAGGTAACCCCTGAAATCTTGTTTGAAAGATTGCTTGTTTCTGAGATACGAGGTCTATATACTTAGTGATATTGCGGAAGCAATGGCCTAGTCCTCGTATAATACTTTATGCGCTTTAAGTATAAAGCTTTACCCGGCTAAAAATTGATAAATATCGAAAGATATGAATCAAGTGCTCTTGTAAAGAAGATCCCTAAGTGGGACACACCCAAGTCGAGCCATCATCTATTTGTCTGAACGGAAGTTCTAACCTGAGCTCTCATGGTCTCGCACTACCCAGAGTACAGATATCATTATAGTATATGCACCTGTAAGACTGAATATAGGGAATCTGGATACGAGAGTATATTCTGAGGTGGGACACACGAAGAAGCTAAGTGTTTAAAACACTAAATCCGTATCGTGAATCAGTTGAACTTTGTGTGAGAATTTAAATGGATCAGTATATAGACAATCTAGGTGAATCGTTTAAAACTTAATGTGAAATATAAGCTCAGCGGTGCTAGTGACACGTCGGTAGCTGATATGATCCTCTAATACAGCTCACAAAAATATGTTTGTAAATAGTTTCCTGTTATTTTATTTCAGCTTAAACCCAAAAAGATTTTCAGTGTGTTTTGACATAAAGTTTTTTAAAATACAAAAATATTTTAGTTCTACATTAGTTTCGACAAACCATTGTGGAGAGCTGATCTTCAGATCTCAGATGCGATGCAGAGAAAGTATGCTGATGACAGGGTTGAGAGCTTATCTGAATGATTGGGAATCTTAAAAAGTCAAACAAGTTCATTAAATTCAAACTTGTATTTTCAGAAAAAGATGATAACTTGATCAAAAATGTCAGAAGGTTTGAAATCGGGTCAACCATGGTCATTAGCTTGGACTTGGTTGACAAATCGAGTAACCAGGGTCATTAACTTGGACCTGGATACTTGAGTGGATGTTAAAATCTGATAAAAATGGCGAAAAGTTTGAAAATCTGAAAAGTTTTGTTTTGGAAAGCCATCCGGACGGATGGACATCCGGACCAAATGCCATCCAGATGGTTTGCCATCTGGACGGATGGCCATTCGCTGGCTATATATACTCATTCGACCAACTGTTGTCTCATTCGGTCGTATAGCCATTCGACACTCTGCCAATTTTTCTCTTGATTTATACTTTGATTCTGAGCCGTTACTTTGTCTGATTTGTGTCCTAGGCTTGTTGGTTTGCACAACATTCACTATGGTGACGGTAAGTTCTTCTGATTTGAACGTTCTATACTTGTTTTTGATGTTTGAAACTACCAACACTGCTGACGTCATAATATGCTTAGATCTAGGCCTTGTTTGAGGATTTTTGTTAAAATTGATCATAGATCTAGGTATATCGGCCTTAGATTTAAGAGTTTACGGTTCCAATTTCATCAAAACATGCTTATATTTGAACTAAGATTCATTCGATTGACCATATAGCCGACAAGGGTTTTTGCTAGATCTAGGGTTTATTAGGCTATTTTTGAAGAAATTGAACTTAGATTAGGCTTAATCGGGACATTCTCTGAGAGAAATTGAGTTCAATTTTTCAAAAACTTGAAAAATTTTGAATTAAATGTGTTTGTGTTCTTAAATGTTCTTCATTTCCACTCGGATGACCATCCGAATGGATGATCATCTTATAATTTTGATTGTTTGAGCCATATGCACGAATGGTCATTCGAACCATTCCCATCCGGATGGAGTTCATAGTGTAAAAGTGTTAGAAAATTTTTCAAGTGTTGAAAATTTTCACTGTGTACTATGTGTCTCGATAATAAAAATTTTGCAGGCAAAGGCTTCTGACTTTCATAATTAACACAATATATGTTGTGGTTTGGACGAGAACTATCCAAACATAGGACCGTTTAAAGACGTAGTGCCATTCTTGAAGGATAGTAGGATTTATAAGGCATTAACTGAGAAGCACAAGTGTTATGGTTCACATGTAAGATTTTTTTGGAATGCTGCTTACTATGTGGAGGACGAGAAAGCAATACACTCTGCGGTGAGGATCAAGGATGAGAATGACAAAGACATTGATATTCCTGTGAAGATCATAGTGGGTGATGTAAGAAGAGTGTTAGACTTGAAGGATAAGGATGAAGATCCCATAATTGGTTCAGAATGTTTATGCAAAGGATTCTGGTTAAGAATGGGATACTCTGGATTCATCAATGATAAAGCTTACACGAAGTCAAAGTTCTGTAGACCTTATAGGTTTTTAGTGCACTGTGTGATACATGCACTGGGACACAGGAAAGGTGCTTACGATGAAGCTTCGGATTATATTATGAACATCATTTCTAGCTTAGTGCTCAACAGACCGTACAATATTTCACAAGTGATTTTCAATCATATGAATGATAACATAAAAGGAGAAAAGTCCGTGTTATATCCAAGGTTCGTGCAGATGCTTATAGATGATCAAGTGCGGAATTTGCCGAAAGATGACAGTGATGAATTACCGCTGGATCATATGGATAGTGAAACATTGAAGCGTTTGGATGTTTACAGAGGAGTGAAAAAGGAAGATGAACCGAAGTATAGACAGAAGTTTACAAAGATAAAGAAACCAGATTATGTAGCTCCAGAGGACGACAAGTGGAGGCATGATGATAGTAATTCGGATGATGAAATAGATGGAATGAAGCTACTTGTTCTTAAAAAGCTTAGATGGTGGTTTGTGAAAGGAGAAAAGTCAAGGAAGAGAACACCGAAAGTGACAACTCCGAAAGTTGTTATAAAGGGTAAAACAAAGAAGCAGGAATCATCACAAAGGTTGGTAGATAAATCATTTGAATTTGTTACTGAAAATGTTAATGTTTATGTTGCAGATACAAAGAAGAAGAAATCACCACCTCACTTGGTTGATGAGCCTGTGATTCCTCCAACAGAAGTGGTTAATCAAGGAGTTGATCTTCTCAAGATGTCATTTGCTGATTATGAAAGATTATCAACTACTAAAGTTACAAAAGACGTTGAAAAGACTGTTGAGAATGTTGAAGTTGAAGCTGGTGGTGAAAAATTGAAAGAAAAAGTTGTTGAAGGTGAGGTGCATACTGATTCAAGCGAGACTGTAAGCGAAATCGATCCTACACAAATAGCACCTACTTCTTACATCAGTGGAAAGTTCAAGCTAAAGAAAACTCTAAAGAAGAAGAAAGCGTCAGATGAGGAAGATGCTACTTACGAGCCTACACCAGCTGAGAAAGAAAAGATGAAAAAAAGGAATTAGAAAGCGCAAAGCATGTCCAACAGGCGAAGTATCAAGAAGAATCAAAGCTAGAAAAGATACAACATCAATTCCTGAACGAGTTCTAGAGTTTGAAAGAGTTGAAAGTGTTGAAGTGGAGATAACTGTAGTTAGAATGGCAACACTTCCACCTTCACCTGTTCATCAATCAATTCAAATTCCTGAAGAACATGAAAAGATACCTGAACAACCGCCAAAGTCTGTAGAAGAACCAACTTCAGCAACAAAGAAACCTCCAACACCTCAGAGTTCAAGTCACGCGTTTCCAAAGGTTCCTTCTGATCTTGGTGCTGGTCCACTGGGATTAGAAGATTTTGGTGACATGTTTAATGATGCAAAGGTGATTGGTTTGCAAAGAAAGATAAGTATTTTGGAGAAAGCTAAAACTAAATCTGAAGCAGAACTCAAAGCAGCAAAAGAAAAGCTCAAAGATGTCGAAGCAGAGAACGTTGCTTTGAAAGATGAAATTGAAGAGCTGACAGATGTAGTTGAAGAGCTGGTAGAAAAGATTATGGAGGTTATTGTGCAATACAAAACAATGGATGAGTCTAACAAAACAATGATGGAGATGCTTGGTGATCTGCACACATCTACATCAAGTGCAAATGAAATTTTGAAGAAAGACTTAGAAGCATTGAGAGCAGAAAAGGAAGTCAAAGATGAACAACTCAATATGTTGTATACTGTGATAGAAAACCGCCTTGGTATTAATGTTCAAGGAGTTTTTGATGAGATAGAGATCCAAAGAGCTGAGGCTCGGAGGATGGAGAAAGAGAAAAAAGATGCTGAAGAGGTTGCTGAAGCACTTAAAGATAAAAGAAAAGGTCTTGTGATCGATAAAGAAGAGATTCTTGGTTCGATAAGCCAGCAAGAACAACCACAAGCTGATCCAGAGGTAAATGTTCCTAAAGTTGAAGCTAATGTTAATAACGTTGAGATGAAAGAAGCAGAGGTTGAGGAAAATGTAGCAGATATTGAAGTGAATCTTGCTATTATTCCTGTTGGAGAAGTATAGGATGTGATTCATAGTGAATTTGCTAGTCTTAAAAGAATCGAGGTTGAATGTCCTCAACTAAAGGCAGAGTTGAATAAGTACAAAGTTGATAATGATGATAAAGAGTTGAATGAAATGTTTGGAGATGAAGATGAAGATGATGATAACAAAGATGATCAAGACGACAAAGATAAAAAGGATGATAAAGATGATAAGGGTGATTATGATGATCAAGACGGTGCTAGTGGTTTGTTGATCACAAAGCCATCAGGTCCTAGTTCTATTGAAGATTTCTTGAATGATGAGCTAAATGAGTAACGCGAAGAAGATCAACATCAAGGGGAGTCTTTGTCTGGAACCAAACATGCTGATACTCATCAGGTATTCCTAAATCTTCCTAAAGTTATTTACTTGAATCATACTGAGGAAGAGAGGGAGTTAGTAGAAAACTGGACTAGGGAGCCCATGTTGGAAAGTTTGGATATGGATGAAGATAGATTCAAGTTTGATATTGAGGAGGAGATTCCACCAACTCTAGAACGGGAGTATACTTTCAAGTTTGCAAACGAAGCTGATAACTTTAATGATGTAATCATTGAGGAGGGATCAGATTCTGACCAGGACATTCCGTTTCATTATACTGGTCTAGATGAAGATTTTCCTACCTTTGATGAACTTTTTCGATCTCACAACGAAGATGAAGTTAGAAGGAAAGTGGTTGAAAGAATTGCTACTGAGGGTGTTCCTGAAACTATTTCTAAAGAAGATCTTTTGGAAGAGAAGAAGAGATGGTTTAAAGTGATGCCTGAGGAGAGGAAGTTTAAGAGGCCTTTACAGTTCTTCACGAGACATCCAGATAAGTCTCTTGGCGATATTCTATCGTGGGGGTAATTGGAACATCTTAAAGTGTATTCAATCAAGAGAGAGTTTGGGGTACAATATTTTGAATTCTTATCAGACATAAAAACTCTACCTTGGTGGGATGTAGAGGAATTGGTGCAGACAAAGAACATCAAGCAGTACTACTATGGTTCGGAAGTAAAATGTCACGAGCAAAAATTGTTGGATTACATAAAGCAGCAAGCAAAGTTAAACTTTCCTGATTAGAAGCCACACCAACCGAAGCAGATAGTGAAGATTGATCCTAACACTGGAGAAAAAGACATCACAATTCAAATCAGACGACTAAGGTGTTTGAAGAACATGCCTCAACGCGCAATGGAACAAGACTTTCATAAAGACTTCAAAGGCTGGATCTTCAATCTGAGTACATGTGAAGCGGTGATTACGTTGTTGGATGCAAAGATAGGTGATTGGAGGCACATCCATGTGTTAGATCCTATGTGGTTGGTTAATTGTTCAAAGAAAGACATAGAATGCCTATTCTTCAACAAGATCGTCTACAACGAACCTGAAAAAGTTCAAGCTCAACAGTACCAGAAGTTGGTGAATATCTGCTTTGCTAAAGATATTAATTCTGGATGTTACTGGGAGTCAAAGTTTAGAGATCTTGAGCTGAAAAAATTCTTGAAGACGGAACGTCGTAGTGAAAGGATGAAAGAGATAAGAGCTAAAGTTGCTCAACGGGCAAGCTGGAAGTTTAAATGGCCTGAAACCGATCAAACACCTATTTAGTCTCAAGTGAAAAAGATTCCAAGATGGTCTAAAAGCTCGAGATGGTGATCCAGTATACCGTGAATGGTGGAATAATGTTGGAAGACCTCTAAGGAAAAAATATTGGAAGAACGAAAAGAAGAGATAAGGAGGAAAGCAAGAGATAGAAGACGCAATAGGAAGGCACGTTGAAGACTATACAGGAAGAAAGACTACAGCTACATCCAAGGGGGAGTCTGTAGATGCATATGTATGTAGCTTTCGTCTGTATTTAGTCTATATTTACCTGTTTGTAGTCTATGTATAGTTTTGTATATGTTTTGTATCAAATCCGGAACGAAACAGAAAGATAGGATGTTTTGTAAGTCCATCCGGATGAATGGATATAGTCCCATCCGGACGGATAGCCATCCAGATGGATGGCATAGCTGGTTTCTTCCGGATGGAGTGCGCCTATAAATAGAGGGTCATGGCTCTCATTTGAAACATCTATTTAGACACCTCTGGCGGAGCTCTTGAAAATTGTTTCTGGAACTTTGTACGAATCTTCAACTTCAATGAGAATGAATGCATTGAACGGTGTCTATGTTGTATATCTATCTCCTACATCACTATCGGATTCCGCACGACCGTGTTGTTGCTGATCTGACCTGAGCGTGTTCGAGCAAACCGAACTCCCGGTCCTCACACAGAAAGTAAAGAACAGGAAACTATTTACAAACATATTTTTGTGAGCTGTATTAGAGAATCATATCAGCTACGGACGAGTCACTAGCACCGTTGAGCTTATATTTCACATTATGTTTTAAAACGATACACCTAGATTATCGATATACTGATCCACTTAAATTCTCACACAGAGTTCAACTGATTCAGGATACGGAATTAGTGTTTTAAGTACTTAACTTATTCTCGTGTCCTACCTCAAAATATACTCTCGTATCTAGATTCCCCATATTCAGTCTTACAGGTGAATATACTATAATGATATCTATTCTCTGGGTTGTGCGAGACCATAAGAGCTCAGGTTAGAACTTCCGTTCAGACAGAGAGATGATGGCTCGACTTTAGGCGTGTCCCACTTAGGGATCTTCTTTACAGCAGCACTTGATTTGTATCTTTCGATATTTAACAATTTTTATACGAGGACTAGGTCATTGCTTCCACAATATCAGAAGTCCTAGTATAATACCCCATATATCACTAAGTATAAAAACCTTGTATCTCATAAACAGGTAATCTTTCAAACAAGATTTCAGGGGTTACCTATATATCCGAGAGATGTTCCCCACGAAATAAGCAAGATATAGAATTTAAGTTTATATCCCGAATACAGTTTACTAAACGTGTAAAAACCTATCGACACATCATCAGTGAGACCGTTTAATGCTTTTAACTTTCCAATTCTTTAGCGTACCGTGACAGTCTAACTAATATACTATCATTTCCTCTTTTTAGACTAACTCTTTTTGGGTTTTCTATTGTTTTTTACATTTTGAATTTTCTACTGTTTTTGTATTTTTTACATTTTTTTAATGTTTTAGGATTTTCTATAACTCTATCTCCCCCTAAAGACCAAAACATCTAAAAATGTGACAAACCAGAGCAGATTGCTTCCCAACGTCCTCTACTTTGGATTCCTCATCAACGCCTATAACATCTCCCCCTGACGACAAAAGCTTCATCCCGTTTAATTTTAACAGATAATGAAAACGGTTTTTATCAAACGGTTTTGTGTGAAGGTCAGCTGTTTGTTCGTCGGTGGGGATTTTTTCGATTCGAATCAACTTCTTCTCGTAAATGTCACGGATGAAGTGATGTCGGATCTCAATGTGTTTTGTTTTAGCGTGATGAACAGGGTTCTTTGTTATGTTAATAGCTGCCTCATTATCTACAAATATGGGCAAGTTAAGAAATTGCAGACCATAGTCTCTCATCTGCTGTTGAATCCACAATAACTATGAACAACAGCTGCTAGCTGAGACGTACTCAGCTTCACAAGTAGAGAGAGTGACTGTGGTCTGTTTCTTACACTGCCAAGTTACCAGGCGTGTTCCAAAGAACTAGCAGCCGGCCGTTGTAGATTTTGAATTCAATTTACAGGATCATAAATCTGAGTCTGAATATCCTTCAAGTCTGAAATCACCATCTTTTAGATACCACAACCCCAAGCTTGGAATTCCTTTTAGGCAGCGTAGAATCCGCTTGTCAATGACCATATGTGAGGCTCTTGGACTCGACTAACAACGGGCCGTAAGGCAGGTTGGGTACATTATATCAGGTCGTGATGCAGTGAGATACATAAGCGAACCAATCATCGAACGGTATAATGTTTCGTCGACCTTCTCTCCCGTGAGATCAGGATTGATACCGTGGTTGGTTGATAGTGGGGTGGACATAGGAGCGATTCCTGGCATACTGAATTTCTCTAGATTATCATGAACGTACTTTGTCTGATGTATGAAGATCCCTTCTGGCATTTGATCAACCTACAGGCCGAGTAAGAACTTCATCTCACCCATGGAACTCATCTCGAACTTCTACTTTATCACTTTCTTGAATTCTTTGCAGAGTTCTTCATTGGTAGACCCGAAAACAATGTCATCAACGTAAATTTGTACTATCAAAAGATGACCAGCGACTTCCTTTGTGAAAAGAGTGGCATCTACCTTTCCACAAATGAAGCCGTTGCATAGCAGGTGCTGAGAGAGCGTCTCATACCAGGCTCTCGGGGCCTGGTGCAACCCGTACAATGCTTTGACGAGAAGATAAACTTTATCTTTGTGAATTGGGTCAGTCAAGCCTGGTGGCTGACCGACATAAACGTCCTCTTCCACTTTTCCGTATAGGAATGCCGACTTTACATCTAACTGATATACTTTGAACCCTTTCCATGATGCGAATGCGAGAAAGATGCAAATAACATCAAGTCTAGCAACTGGGGTGAAGGGGTATGGTCCCAGATCTCGCGTCAGCACGACCGCGAGTGACCATTACCCTTATCAAAAACCACCACCAGCAAGAACTTATCTGTGTTCGTGCGGGCACGCGCGAACACAGCGGTCGAATCCAATCGGTCAAGGGATGATAAGACTTACCTTAAGTACGAAAACGGATGTTACACATAGCGATGCGGCCTGGCACCGCATCCTATGAACATTTTCGTCACGACAAGGGATCTGGACAATAGTAACAGTCATCAAGCGGCGATGCGGCACGGCACCGCATCCCGCATACATCTTGGCCAGAACAAGAACGCGGGAACAACATCAGTTACCGCAAGCAGCGATGCGGCCTGGCACCGCATCCTGCCTACAAGGCAAGTGGGTCTGACACCACAGTGCAAGTGGCACTGAGAATAGTCACCTGTCAGCCCACAAGTATGCAACAGTCTGACACCACAGCAGGACGTGGCATCACCACCGTAACCGACAGGCCGGACACACCTACAGGAGGCTGTGCGATGTCAGGCTAGCTACTCAACTACCCTCCTTCACTCCTCGGCTATAAATACCCATCCCAAACCATATTTGAGGTATCTCTTCACAACTCTCTCACTACTACTACTATCACACTTTGCTTCCCAAGCAAATTACTGATTCTCACGCCAGAGAATGGTAACAAGGAGCACCCCCCACCCCATCCTCCTTGTTACGAGTCACAGTGTGTTTCCTTGTGCAGGAAATCAACCAGCGGACGATCCAGCCAGTGATCCTCAGAAAGAAGGGATTAACCCTACTTGACGAGACTAGTGAATTAACCACCTCGGTTAATCATTGTTTCATTATTGTTTCATCATTGGCACACCTCCACAGCTTCAAGTCTAGCAACTGGGGCATAAACTTCTGTAAAATCTATTCCCTCCTGTTGACTAAAGCCCTGAACGACCAGGCGAGCTTTATTAAGAACAACCACACCTCTATCACCCCTCTTGCATTTAAACACCCATTTTGTGTTGTTTTTCTATGACCGTCTGGCAGATCTACAAGCTTCCACTCACTAAGCTTCTCGAATTGATCTAGCTCTTCTTGCATTGTGTTCACCCATGATTCCTCAGTCAACGCCTCTTTGTAAGTTCTCGGTTCAACCTGCGAAATGAAATAGCTGAGAGAATTTTTTTTTGAAACGAAGCAACTTTTGAATAAAAGCAAGTAAAGCCTTGGTCGATTTGGTGTCTTGTTCTAACTCCAGATTGCAGCTCTCCAATGATTAACTCTTCGGGGTGGTAAGATAGCGTCCTTGGCATTACCTCACCAGGAACATTCACCTCGCTATCCAGATTAGTAACGTTCTGATTAGCAACTTGATCATCAACTTGGATTGTCTGATCTGATGACTAGATCTGTTCCCCCTCACACTCTGAATCTCCTCTATCATAGGTTGGCCTATCTGAGTTTGATTCTGATTCATCAAACACCGCTGTCTGATTTTCTTGAGCAGGTTCCTGTTCTGAAGTTGTCTGAGTTTGCTGAACATCTGCATCACCTTGACCACTTTGACTTGGACCAACTTCATTATCATTTGCATTATTCTGACATTTAGAAGACTTAGTTGGCCATGAGTTCATCTGAGAAGACTCGTAATCCTGATACAACCTTATCTGTTCTACAAAATCTGGTTCTTCAGGAAGATCGAATGACTCCCACAACTTCTCATAATTGAATAACTTTGAGTCACCAGGTTTCTGAGTTGGCATGGTAAAACCTTGACACTCCACATGTTGAGCTTCAATAATTTTTTGAGACTTGGAAGATACACTCGTCTGAGCGGACTAGAGTATCCCACAAAGAATCCCTCCAAACATCTAGAACCAAACTTCCCATCAGGATCTATCACCGTGCAGGGCGACCCGAACGGCTCAAGATATTCAAGATTCGGCTTTCGGTTGTTAAGCAGCTCAAAACATGTCTTGTTATGTTTCTTTACAGTCTATACCTGATTCAAGGTATAGCAAGCAGCTGATACGGCTTCTCCCCTAAAATTCACCTGAAGCTTTGAGTCAGCCAAAATAGTACGTGCTGTTTCTATTAGTGTCTGATTCTTCCTCTCTGCTACTCCATTTTGTTGTGGAGTGTACGGAGCACTGAATTATTGCAAAATACCCTTTTGTTACAGAACAATTCCATTTGACTGTTTTTGAATTATGTACCATTGTCGCTTCGAAGTCGACAAATAGGCTTTTGGTACAGATTTTCAATTTTTTGTAACAAATCCAGCAAACTCACAAAAGTTTGATCTTTGGACTTCAAGAACATTACCCACGAATACCCTAGAATAAGCATCTATAACCACCAGGCAATAGAGATCTCTGGTTATACTCTTCACATTAACAGGACCGAAAAGATCCATGTGTAACCTTTCCAACGGTCTCGAAATTGAGTTTTCAAGCTTCCTCGGGTGAGACTTCTTGGTTTGTTTACCTTTCTTGCAACTGATACACTCACCTTCCAAGTGAAAACTTTTCAAATTCACACCTCTAACCAAATCATTATGCACCAAATGGTTCATCTTCCTTAGGTGTATATGGCCCATCTTGTGATGCCACATAATCGACTCTTTTTCGGTAGCCTTAGAAACGAAACACTGAGGATGACCAGTTGTTATAGTCGCTATGCTCATGTCGAGAACATACAAATCATTCTCTCTCGATGCTCACATTAAGATCCACTCTTTGGGGACAACAGACCCCGGCTTCAGAATCAGACACTCCTTATCGGTGAAATGAGTTGTATACATTTTGTCACATCTCTGGGAAATGCTAAGAAAGTTGTTCTCTAGCTCCGGAATGTAATTGACTCTTTCAAAGGACACAAGACCATTCGATAATGTTTCTTCCCCGATTATTCTGCCACCTTGGTTACCAGCAAAACCAACATACCTTCCATTGAAACCTCTTACATCGTATAACAGGGTTTTTCTCCCCGTCATGTGCCTGGACGCTCCACTATCCATTATCCATTTAGATATCGATCTCGAGAACTCCTGCATGTTTCAAATGCAATTAGTTAGTTGAAGCAACCCAAGCCTCTTTTGACTCGGGTAGCTTGATGTTTAGGCGAGTTTTAGTGGCATAAAGTGGTGGAAAATTCTTGTCATTCATTTCCAAACTCTTTTCTGTTCCAACCTCAACCTCTTTATACAAGAAAAATTCATTTTTTGCTGGTTGAACAGTTTTAGGAACATACTTCTTGACCGAAGGGGTCGAAGAAGTTTGTTTCTCCAACTTATGACAGAAATCCAAAGAAACATAATTCTTAACCGGTTTGGTTTGAGGAGTTTGCTTTTCTTTTGTTTCACTGACAGAAACCTTTGGTTTTGATTCAACCGATGCTTTAGCTTGAGATTTTGGCTTCCGAGTTTGTTGTTGTGGAGTAAAACGTTAGAAGATTCACCAGTTTTTTTAACAGATTGTTTAACTGGTTTAACGTTGATTTTAGCAGTTTCAGGTTTTTGAATCTTCTTTTCAACAAACATTGGCGCCTTGCCCTTTGCATCATTCGGTTTCTTGGAATTTTCAGCAATCACAGACTTAGGTCTTGGATTGGTGCACTTTCGTGCAATGTGTCCAATCTTGTTGCATTTAAAGCATGTCCGGTTATCAACAACCTGACTTTGACCCTCAGTCTGTGTTTGTGAAGCTTTCTGTTAGGATCTGAGTTTGATATGATTGTGTTTTGTTTAACTAAGATGAATTATGAATCAGAAACAATTGCAGCAGAAATAGATGAATAAACTTTCAACACAATCAAAGAGAGAACAATTCTAAGCAAACATGTTTAACATAGAGTCGAATGATTGTATTTGATTACAATACTCAAAACTAATGCATGCATGCACAAAGTCTCCCCCTCAGCCTGAGCTCACAGTGATTGTTCATACAGAATGACTTGGTGATGAAGAGAGCTGATAGAACAGTACAGGGTACTGTTCTATTTATACTACAGAACAAACCACTGTGGCATCTTTGTTGACGTCACCATGAAAGTGACATCTAACCTCCTAACAACCTCTAACCACTGACTAATACAAACACTGATTACAAGAATAAACAAAATACAAAGTAAACTACTGCTTCTCCTTCCACTGTTATAGCTCCAGCAGTGCTTTGTGTCTTCAGCAGTACTTGATCCATATCAGTAGATTGAGCATCAGTGCTTAGTCTTCAACAGTCTTTGGATGAACAGTAGTTGTTGTAGATCAGCAGTTGTTGTAGAAGGGCAGTACTTAGAGGACATCAGATGTTAGGCCACATTCAAGGGGAAAGACTGATGCAAACAACTGCTTATTATGAATCCACTGATCTGATCCAGTGTTGGCTTTAATCGACTGTTCCTTTGTAGGATTCAATCCCAACAATCTCCCCCTGGAACAGATGATGACAAAACACTTCATTATTCTGGATTTTTATTGTCTCATCAAGAGTTCCCTAACTTGACCTTTGAATTGTAATTCATAGTTTATAGAGTCCTCATCATCCTCATCCCTGCACAGGGGAAGCTCAAGGAGATCTTGCATATCTTCAACACCCTGGCCAAGTGCTGCTTCCCTTGATATTTGCTTCACCACACCATTAGATCTGAGTAGAGTCAATACGTGGGTCTTTTGATCAGACTTCCACTTTAGTATCTTTGAATCCAATGGGTTTCTTGGAGAGTTTTTATTGCAGATGAGTTTGGAGATTAAGGCCTGGTGATGACAGCTTTGGCAGGGTCTTGAGATTGTGCTGATTCTTGTTTCTCTGCCATTGGTGTCTGAAGAACCATCTTCATGATAAGCTCTTCTTGATCCTTGTCTTCTTTAGTTTCTGCATCCATCTGCTTTTGTTTCCTTCTTTGATAAAGGATGGCACCAGGTGGAGCAGTGGATCTCCTGATTGGTAACTTTTGTTGTTTAACTGGAACCACTACTTCTGGGTAATCAGGCTTTTTAGGAGCAGTGGGATCTCTCTTCCTTAACTCTTCCAAACTTTTGTAAGTAGCTAACACTTTATTCTCTGACCACCTTGTAACCTGGTTCCTTGACCCATAATCAGCAGCTATCAGCTCTTCTTTCATTCTTTTCAGCTTTAAGGTCCTTTCTGGTACATTTTTCTTGTACTTGGCCCATACTGGAGGAGTTTACTTTGTTTTGTTTTTAATCATCTCTTGAATTCGGGCTATCTCCTCTTGTAACTCACTGATGGTCCATTATTTGTATTGATGCTTTTCTGCCCTGTACTTTTTATAAGCCATGATGTATTCAAGATAGTCACTTCACATGCTTTCATCATCTTTCTCTGATAACTTCTGACAGAGGTCTTTTGAGAACTGCTCTAAGGTTCTAACTTTGGTGAGCAGGTACTGCAAGTTTCTTTGAATTTCCTTGTCAGACTTTCCCTCTGTGTCTCTTTTAGATATATCCTCTGCTTGTTGGGCCTTTATTATGAAATATTCTTCTATATTTCTTGGCAAAGGATAACCTTGAACAGATGGGAGATTCCTCTTTTTAGGGTCATCTTCAGAGTAGAAGGATTTGATTTCCTCCCTGATTGCTGGAAGATCTAGAGGATATGTGACAACTGTTCTCTGTAATCGATGTACAATGTAAAACAATGTTAACTATCAATAAAACAATGTGTTTTGGTGTTATTATATATGTAATTGTGTTTGATGATTTTACGATTTGATTCAATTCCGATTTCAAGCTTTAAATCGCTTTCTAGAAAGTTATACGCAAACTGGTGCGTAAACGCAGTCAGTTTAACGTCACAAACACTCCGGAATAGTGAAATAGGCTTAACATACCTTATATAACCTTCACATAACTTATAAATAAGTTTTGGATGGTTTGGTGTGTTGAAAACAAGTCTATTCGATCGCAGGGACTATTTGTGTCAAACTGCGAAACTATACCGATTCGTATGGTATCGAACAGTCCGGAACTTGATCATAAGCTAAACATACCATAAATAACCTAAACATAGCTTAGAAATAATCTTTGAGGGGTTCGGTGTGCGAAAACATGCTTATTTGATCTTACAGGGACTAAAAGCGTCAAAAAGTGCATAAGTTTGCATTTACGCGCATATCTTACGTTCTGACCACATCTGGACACCCAAAATTTTTGTATACACTAAAATATTTCTATTTTAGTGATCGGCATGCAAAAATTCGATTCGTCGCTTAATTTGGATCGTTTTCGCGTCCGTTTTAGTTTCGTCGTAATTTGACGAATAACGTGACCGTACGACCAAACAAGCCGACATCCGAGAGTTTTCCGAGCACATTTTGAGTCCTCTAAACTTTAATGACCTTGTAGAGCCTTGAAAATGGCTTAACGGGTGTCAAAAGTGCCAAAAATGGGCTCAAACACATGCAGGGACCAAAGCTGTCAAAACTGAAAGTTTCTGATCTGCAGGTTTTACACCGGCCGCGTAAAACTTGTCCTCTGGTTTACGCTGGCCGCCTAAAACTGTCCGGCACTAGAAAATCAAGTTTTAGCAATTGTTTGCAAATTCAGGGGCTGTTATGGTAAATTCTTGGTGTGTTAACCAAGTTAACACCTCTCCAAGGCTTCTAAGTTGTTCATAACACTTGTATGGCTAGGATTTAATGCTTGATGGCCACACAAACACATTTTTTGATCTTGTGAGTTCACTACAAGTATAAATAGCCTAGCATTTCATTTGTTGCAACTCACACTTGATCTAAATTCTCTAAGTTGAGGTTTCATAACTTCATACCTGAGAATTATAAGATCAAGTTCAAGCAAGGACCCTTTGTAAGCCTCCTTCATTCTTTTATTGCTTTCCTACCTTGAAAGTCAAACAGTGTTTGACTTTCATCTTTGACCACGAGTTGGTCAACGAGAAGTTTGTTTGAACTTCGCAACGTGAGCGTAATCACGATGGTTATAGTCCTTAGTAATCACGATGGTTATAGTCCTTAGTGACTATACCTACTGATTACCACATTGATTAGGCGTAGTGACGAGTCGTAGTTTCGGTCAAAATGAGCATTTATGTGTATTTTGCAACCAAACTACTCTTGGTATCAAAACACTTTGTTTTGATATCAAAACCTGTTTTCTAACTTAGTTAAGCATGTTTTAACATGCTTAGCTCGTCACTTTTGGTTTAGTGCTTGTTTAGAGTCGTAAGTCAAGCGGTCTAAACCACCACTTAGACTTTCGAACTCGACCCGTTTGGTCGATCATTAGGATCCGACCAAGCATGTTTAGTGCCCATAGTTTCATAGGGAATAACCCTCCGAGGTTATACCTTATGGTCATGTAGTTTAAGTAGTTATATGATAGGTAGTTTATATGACTTATGTAAAATGACCAAAATGCCCTTTTCATGCATAATTGAATTTTAAGCATATGTAACCTAAACATTTGTCACTTAACTGATTATGCAACCTAATTAAACATGTTTAGGCATATAATACTTGTCATAGGACTAGTTAGACGTCTCGAACGCGCTTTTGCGCGCACGACGCGTTAAAGTAGCATAAGCTACCTAAACGGGTCGTAACGGGTCGAAAGCACTTAGGTTAGGTTCCGATTTAGAATGTAGGCTTTGTTAAACCATATCACATGAGTTCCAACACTCATTTGGTTTACAAGACCTCATTCTGTCCGATCTTCCGATTTAGGTGTAGATTTATTTACTAGTGATCCGATTACTAGGTACTACTTGAATTTCCTTGGTTTGTCTGAGCTTCGCTAAGTTCTTAAGATCAAGGATACATTTCTATTCAATGTGAGTACATAGTTCCCCTATTTACTGTTTTCAATTGTTTTGGGGTGATTCATATGTATTAAACGATTTCGATATTTAAACGATGGTTTCAAAAACGATTAAGATGGTTTATATTAAACTAATAACGATTTCGATAATGTGAACAAACTTGTTGGACGTAGTTACATAACGAATGACATTCATTAGCATTGATCAAGATGACCAGTATTAGGTTAAGGTACCATAGGATCTGACAAATCCCATTATCAGACGACACCCATGGTTATGTGTGGGGGTTATGTAGGTAACTACCGAATCTGATGATTGTTAACTTACCCTTTGGTGGTTTGTTAATACGAGAAATAAGATAGTCGAGTCACGAAGGTTTGAATGTTATTAGCGAGACGACCAAAAGTAGTTTCACAATTAAAACGAATACGATTTGGAAACGAGTTAAACAATTTGAAACGACTTAAACGAGATAGACGAATTGGATAAACTATTGGTTATGGGTAGTGATTAGATAATGGGATGGGTGTAGCATGATAAAAGCATGGTAGATATGCTGCTGGTACATCTTATATATAAGTGCTTTTATCATATTACATTTCATGTCATTATTTAGTTCACTTGGGAAACGA
Source organism: Helianthus tuberosus (assembly GCA_030545235.1). NCBI lineage: Eukaryota > Viridiplantae > Streptophyta > Magnoliopsida > Asterales > Asteraceae > Helianthus > Helianthus tuberosus. The sequence goes on from CM060450.1 coordinate 74,211,575, forward strand.
TTTTGAAAGGATGTCACACAACGAGGTTTTCGAAATGATATAAACCATATGAGTTTTATTAACGAATTTTTACAAGATATTTTACGAGTTGGTTTATTAAAACAAATGTTTTGGGGTTAAGAATCATTGCTGTGAGATTTTATAAACTATAACCATCTTGATTTGAGTTGGTTAATTATGTTGCAATACACTTTTCAAAACGAGGTTTGTACTTTTGACTCTTGTTGTCTAATGAGGTACTGCAACATATAAACGAGCTATGAATCTGATACTATTATAAAACCTATGTGCTCGCCAGCATTTCTTTGCTGACTTTGTTTTTACATATGTTTCAGGTGATGTTGTGTGATGATTGCTAGGAAGCATGTTCACTTAGGATCTGGACGTGGCCTTAGTGACATAAAAACGATAGTAGACGATGTTTAATTTGTTTGTTTGGTTTTAAGACAATGTAAATTACTTAATGAATCAATAAAACGAAACTTTTAATTACCATGGCTGTGAAACGATGATTCTGTTACAACACTCCCCAACGTTTCCACCACGGTTTGTTGTTTTACGTGGTCGGGGTGTGACAGAAGAGTTGGTATCAGAGCCAATGGTTATAGGGAATTAGGTTATTAGTAATGCTTTGACCTAGACTATAACTTTCTAGGGCCCCAACACAAGTTTACTTGTGTTTAGATTTTAAAACAATACCGTTACCTATCCTTAGGTGATATCCACAACGAGAACACAATTACAAATCCGCTTCGAAAATTAATCATCTGTTCTAGGATGATTGATTACTAGGTTTTGAACCCTCTGAGTTTTCAAAATCTCGTCAAAGTTTGGGTCTAAATAATGTGAACACGTGCGAACTGGAAGAGTGAATGCCTGTACCCTGAGTTTTCTGTCTAAGGCTAGAGTGTTCGTACAAATCCGCAGTATCGGACCAGTCACTCTTACCTGGGAACACTTGGGGTGAGTCTTCACTTATAGGCGAGCATGTCTTCAGCAATACATTATATTGACCCATTTACTTTGATTAGTCACTATGTGTCGTTTGTTTGTTCGAGGCAACAAACGAATGATCGCCTTCCTTGTGTTTTGTCGATGTTTTCAATACCTCTTTTGTTTTTTCCAATTGTCAACCTCACTCGTTTCTCATTTTTTCTTTTAGACAATGCCTCCTCGACGTGATGCTCGACCTTTTACTGCTGAGGAAGTCGCAGCCCTTGTCGCTCAACAAATGGCTGATGTGCTTCCAGACGTAGTGACCTAGATCCATGAATTATACAACAACAATAATAACAATAATGCACAATGTAGTTTCAAGAACTTCAATTCTGCTAAGCCGTTGAAGTTTTCTGGGTCGCAAGGAGAAACTGCACTCCTGCAATGGTTTGAAAGTTTGGAAAGCACATTCAGACATGTGCAGTGTCCGAATGAGCGTAAGGTTGAGTTTGCATCAAGTGTGTTCAAGAAGCGTGCTCTTACATGGTGGAACGGTGTGATGCGCGATAGGGGTGCCGATGTGGCGATGGCACAAATTTGGGAAGAGCTCCGAGCTCTCATGATGAGAGAGTTCTGTCCCCGTCATGAGATTCGAGCTTTAGAACGAGAATTTGATGATTTGAAACAAGACGGGGGAGAACACCGTGCTTATACTGATCAATTTGAGGAGCTCAGTTTGTTGTGTCCTACAATGGTTACCCCGTTGGAGAAGGCAATTGAGAGGTATATCGATGGTTTACCCGATTCTGTGCAAGACATTGTGATGGGCAGTAATCCTACTATTGTTCGCCAAGCGATCGAGTTGTCTGCTACTCTAACCGAGTCTCAGGTCAGAAAGGGTAAATTGACCCGTAAGGGTGATAAAAAGAAGACAGCTGATTCTGCACAGGACAAGGGTAAGGGTAAGAAGCAGGGTGAGTCTTCTAAAAAGTCAAGGAAGCGCAAGGCTTCACAAAACTTTGCAGTTACTGCACAGAACCCTCAGAACCCACCAGCCCTACCTCCCGCGAAGAAGCAATATGCTGGTACCGCACCTCACTGTGCTCGATGCAACGGTCACCATGTTTCCCAGCAGGCCTGTAAACAGTGTGCTACGTGGGGTAGACTTGGGCATCTAGCCTACATTTATCGTTTGGGTCAGAATCAGGCTGCTCAGGTTCCAGCACAAGCTTAAGGGAATGCTACGAGATTCCCACCTGGTTCGTGTTTCAATTGCGGAGAAATGGGTCATTTCCGCAACAATTGCCCGAGGTTGGCAAATGCGAATGCGAATCCGAATGCGATCGCGAATGTGAATCCCGCTCGTGGACGAGCATTCAATCTGAACGCGAATGAGGCGAGGGCGGACAACGAGGTTGTTAACGGTACGTTCCTTGTTAACAATCAACTTGCATCTGTTCTTTTCGATTCTGGTGCTGATAGGAGTTTTGTTTCTTTGTCATTTGCGCCTTTACTTGCGATAGCTAGAACTAAACTGAGGAAACCCTTATCTGTCAAAGTTTCTACTGGTAAACCTCTCGTGCTTGATTCTGTTATTCATGGTTGTCAATTAAACCTCGATAACCATATTTTTCCTATTGACCTCGTACCGATGCAACTTGGGAGTTTCGACATTATCATGGGGATGGATTGGTTAACCAAACATCATGCTGAGGTGGTTTGTTTCGATAAGATCATTCGTATTCCTCTTTCGTCTGGCGATGTTCTGGAAGTTCGTGGTGAGAAACCATCTGGTGGATTGAAACTCATGTCGTGTACGAAAGCCCAGAGTTATTTACGAAAAGGATATGTTGTTTTCCTGGCACATGTCACCATGGAGAAAGGAAAGAACAAGAGTATTCAGGATATTCCGATTGTTCGGGATTATCCAGAGGTGTTTCCTGTTGAACTACCTGGTTTGCCTCCAGTTCATCAAGTCGAGTTTCATATTGACCTTTTACCCAATGCCAACCCGATTGCGAAAGCACCTTATCGTCTTGCACCATCGGAGATGCAAGAGTTATCGAAACAGCTTCAAGAGTTATCTGATAAAGGATTCATCCGACCGAGCTTTTCACCGTGGGGTGCTCCTGTCCTCTTTGTGAAAAAGAAAGATGGATCTTTTCGAATGTGTATCGGTTATCGTGAGCTTAATAAGCTTACCATCAAGAATCGATATCCCCTACCTCGAATCGATGATCTCTTTGATCAGCTGCAAGGTGCTACTTGTTTTTCCAAGATCGATCTGCGTTCTGGGTATCATCAACTTCGTGTATTCGAAGAAGATATTCCCAAAACTGCTTTCCGCACAAGATATGGGCACTACGAGTTTACTGTCATGCCTTTTGGTTTGACGAATGCCCCAGCTATCTTCATGGACTTAATGAATAGGGTCTGTAAACCTTACTTAGACAAGTTCATCATTGTGTTCATCGACGATATTCTTATTTATTCAAAGTCTCGAGTCGATCACGAGCAACACCTTCGTTTGACATTGGAACTCCTGAAGAAGCAACAACTTTTTGCTAAATTTTCCAAGTGTGAATTTTGGCTTAAAGAAGTTCAGTTTTTGGGTCATATAGTCAACGAGCAGGGTATTCATGTGGATCCATCCAAAATAGCTGCTATTAAGGATTGGAATACTCCTACGACACCTACAGAGATTCGATCTTTTCTTGGTCTTGCTAGATACTATCGACGGTTTATTTCGAACTTCTCGAAGATTGCGGTTCCACTCACTGCTTTGACTCAAAAGAATAAGCCTTTTGAGTGGGGACCCAAGCAAGAAGAAGCGTTCCAAACGCTGAAACAGAAGCTATGTGGTGCTCTTGTTCTATCTCTGCCCGAGGGAAACGATGATTTCGTTGTCTACTGTGATGCATCCAACTTAGGCCTTGGTTCTGTTCTTATGCAACGAGGTAAAGTTATAGCATGCACGTCTAGACAATTGAAAGTTCACGAGAAGAACTACACGACTCATGATCTTGAGTTAGGTGCTGTAGTTTTTGCTCTCAAAATCTGATGACACTACCTCTATGGTACGAAGTGTGTGGTTTTCACAGACCACAAAAGTCTCCAACACATTCTTAATCAGAAGTAGTTGAATATGAGGCAACGACGTTGGGTTGAACTCTTAAACGATTACGATTGCGAAATTCGCTACCATCCTGGTAAGGCGAATGTCGTAGCCGATGCGCTTAGTCGAAAGGAGCAAGTCAAGATTCATTATCTTCGAACTCTATCTGATATCCAATCTCGTGTTCTTCAAGCTCAACGGTCTTGTGTGATCAAAGGCTTATTGATATATGAGCTACCGCTTCAACTTGAGCTTAAACTCGAAAGGAAAAACGATGGTTTACTCTATTTCAAGGATCGTTTGTGGATCCCGAAACAAGACGATCTTCGCACTTTAGTGATGGACGAATCTCATAAGTCTCGATATTCTATCCATCCTGGTGCTGATAAAATGTACAAAGATCTTCGTACTCAGTACTGGTGGCCTGGTATGAAGAAAGATGTTGCCTTGTATGTGTCGAAATGCCTAACTTGTCTCAAAGTCAAGGCTGAACATCAACGACCATCTGGTTTGCTTGTACGACCAGAGATACCGGTTTGGAAGTGGGAGAACATTGCTATGGATCTAATCACTAAATTACCGCGTACATCTAAAGGTCACGATGCGATTTGGGTTGTTATCGATCGATTAACGAAGTCATCTCATTTTATTCCGATTCGCGAGGATCTATCTGCTGATAAACTTGCCAAGATTTATGTTGATGAGATTGTATCACGACATGGTGTTCCTTTGGATATCATTTCCTATCGTGATGCTCGGTTTTCATCTCATTTTTGGAAGACCATGTAATCTGCTATGGGAACCCAACTAAATCTAAGCACTGCTTATCATCCCCAAATAGATGGACAATCTGAGAGGACGATTCAAACTTTGGAGGATATGCTTAGAGCATGCGTGATAGACTTTGGTGGTAATTGGGATTCTCATCTTCCATTGATTGAGTTCTCTTACAACAATAGTTATCATGCTAGCATCAATATGGCACCATTCGAAGCTCTTTACGGTCAAAAATGTCGTTCACCTGTCTGTTGGAATGAGATCGGTGAAGCTCAGCTTACTGGACCTGAGCTCATTCTGGAAACAACAGACAAAATCAAGAAAATTCGCGATAATCTTGTGACAGCTAGAAGTCGTCAAAAGAGTTATGCGGATATGCGACGAAATCCCTTAGAATTTCAAGTCGGAGACCATGTCCTACTCAAGGTGTCACCTTGGAAGGGAGTGGTGAGATTTGGAAAGAAAGGAAAACTTGCACCACGATATGTTGGACCATATAAGATTGTTGAAAGAGTTGGAAAGGTTGCCTATCGACTAGAGCTACCTCCACAGCTTGGAAATATTCATCCGACTTTTCACGTGTCCAATTTGCGAAAGTGTCTAGCTGACGCTAATCTTCACATTCCACTCGACGAAATTCAAGTCGATGAAACGATGCACTTTGTCGAGAACCCAGTGGAGATAACGAACCGTGCAGTCAAACAGTTGAAGAACAAACGGATTCGATTGGTCAAGGTTCGCTGGGAATCTAAACGTGGCCCAGAATTTACTTGGGAACGTGAGGACCAAATGAAGGCGAAATATCCGCAATTGTTCTCACAAGTTTCCTCTAGTTGAAATTTCGGGACGAAATTTCCTAAAGTAGGGAGACTGTGACAACTGTGCTCTATAATCGATGTACAATGTAAAACAATGTTAAATATCAATAAAACAATGTGTTTTGGTGTTATTATATGTGTAATTGTGTTTGATGATTTTACGATTTGATTCAATTCCGATTTCAAGCTTTAAATCGCTTTCTAGAAAGTTATACGCAAACTGGTGCGTAAGCGCAGTCAGTTTAACGCGACAAACACTCCGTAATAGTGACATAGGCTTAACATACCTTAAATAACCTTCACATAACTTAGAAATAAGTTTTGGATGGTTTGGTGTGTTGAAAACAAGTCTATTCGATCGCAAGGACTATTTGTGTCAAACTGCGAAACTATACCGATTCGTATGATATCGAACAGTCTGGAACTTGATCATAAGCTAAACATACCATAAATAACCTAAACACAGCTTAGAAATAAGCTTTGAGGGGTTCGGTGTGCGAAAACATGCTTATTTGATCTTATAGGGACTAAAAGCGTCAAAAAGTGCATAAGTTTGCATTTACGCGCATATCTTACGTTCTGAACACATCTGGACACCCAAAATTTTTGTAGACACTAAAATATTTCTATTTTAGTGATCGGCATGCAAAAATTCCATTCGTCGCTTAATTTGGATCGTTTTCGCGTCCGTTTGAGTTTCGTCGTAATTTGACGAATAACGTGACCGTACGACCAAACAAGCCGATATCCGAGAGTTTTTCGAGCACATTTTGAGTCCTCTAAACTTTAATGACCTTGTAGAGCCTTGAAAATGGCTTAACGGGTGTCCAAAGTGCCAAAATGGGCTCAAACACATGCAGGGACCAAAGCTGTCAAAACTGAAAGTTTCTGATCTGCAGGTTTTACACCGGCCGCGTAAAACTTGTCCTCTGGTTTACGCTGGCCGCATAAAACTGCCCAGCACCAGAAAATCAATTTTTAGCAACTGTTTGGAAATTCAGGGGCTGTTATGGTAAATTCTTAGTGTGTTAACCAAGTTAACACCTCTCCAAGGCTTCTAAGCTGCTCATAACACTTGTATGGCTAGGATTTAATGCTTGATGGCCACACAAACACTTGTTTTGATCTTGTGAGTTCACTTGATCTAAATTCTCTAAGTTGAGGTTTCATAACTTCATACCTGAGAATTATAAGATCAAGTTCAAGCAAGGACCCTTTGTAAGCTTCCTTCATTCTTTTATTGCTTTCCTACCTTGAAAGTCAAACAGTATTTGACTTTCAGCTTTGACCACGAGTTGGTCAACAAGAAGTTCGTTTGAGCTTCGCAACGTGAGCGTAATCACGATGGTTATAGTCCTTAGTGACTATACCTACTGATTACCACTTTGATTAGGCGTAGTGACGAGTCGTAGTTTTGGTCAAAATGCGCATTTATGCGTATTTTGCAACCAAACTACTCTTGGTATCAAAACACTTTGTTTTGATATCAAAACCTGTTTTCTAACTTAGTTAAGCATGTTTTAACATGCTTAGCTCGTCACTTTTAGTTTAGTGCTTGTTTAGAGCCGTAAGTCAAGCGGTCTAAACCACCGCTTAGACTTTCGAACTCGACCTGTTTGGTCGATTATTAGGATCCGACCAATCATGTTTAGTGACCATAGTTGCATAGGGAATAACCCTCCGAGGTTATACCTTATGGTCACGTAGTTTAAGTAGTTGTATGATTGGTAGTTTATATGCCTTATGTAAAATGACCAAAATGCCCTTTTCATGCATAATTGAATTTTAAGCATATGTAACCTAAACATTTGTCATTTAACTGATTATGCAACCTAATTAAACATGTTTAGGCATATAATACTTGTCATAGGACTAGTTAGACGTCTCGAACGCGCTTTTGCGCGCACGACGCGTTAAAGTAGCATAAGCTACCTAAACGGGTCGTAACGGGTTGAAAGCACTTAGGTTAGGTTCCGATTTAGAATGTAGGCTTTGTTAAACCATATCACATGAGTTCCAACACTCATTTGGTTTACAAGACCTCATTCTGTCCGATCTTCCGATTTAGGTGTAGATTTATTTACTAGTGATCCGATTACTAGGTACTACTTGAATTTCCTTGGTTTGTCTGAGCTTTGCTAAGTTCTTAAGATCAAGGATACATTTCTATTCAATGTGAGTACATAGTTCCCCTATTTTACTGTTTTAGATTGTTTTGGGGTGATTCATATGTATTAAACGATTTCGATATTTAAACGATGGTTTCAAAAACGATTAAGATGGTTTATATTAAACTAGTAACGATTTCGATAATGTGAACAAACTTGTTGGACGTAGTTACATAACGAATGACATTCATTAGCATTGATCAGGCCAACCAGTATTAGGTTATGGTACCACAGGATCTGACAAATCCCGTTATCAGACGACACCCATGGTTATGTGTGGGGGGTTATGTAGGTAACGACCGAATCTGATGATTGTTAACTTACCCTTTGGTGGTTTGTTAGTACGAGAAACGTGTAGGATCATTTTCTGACCCGAATGAGTCGTTCAGAAGAGTTTTTGCTCATTACCAAAGGCGGAAACAGACGTATCGAGTTAATTCAGCTAGAATATCACTCTAAACTGTCTTTAGACTGATTTGACAAAGAATTACAGCGAGTAGACACTTCGGCAGCACTTCGACTCTCAAACCGGAATCTAATTTCGTTCCAAATTATGAAAACAAGGCAACTATATATAGGCAAGGTAATTTCGCATGGAATAGCTCAAGCGAAATTACTTTCACACGAAATATTAATTTCGTGCAAAATAAACATGTAATTTCGTGTGAAATAGCTTGTTGCCTATTTCGTGCAAAATTAACCTTTTGGCAGATTTCTCGTAAAATGTGCCCTGATCTATCTATACACATACATGACTCGATACAAGACGAAGTCGACAGACGTATGCACCAACAGACTCCCCCTCGGATGTCGAGGAGTCTTCAATACATATCTTCAACATCTTCAGTCTTTATCAGTCTTTTCATTCTCTTCGAAGTATCTGACAATGTAAAACATCCTCAATCTTTGTCTTCTTCTCTCATCTCCAGGATCTCCACCTGGCTTTTATCTCACTCTAATTCTCTTGATCAGATCTCTTGATTCCTTAAGTTCATCAGCATCAGCGATTTGCGTGAACATCAGGTCCAGGATTAGAACTTGGCTCTCACTTATATCTGCACAATCTCTACCTCACAATAAATTTCACAAATTTAAAATTTGACAAATTTATATATCAATTGCATTTAATAATCAATCAACAAAAGATATTACAATGTTAATCTCTGATGAACCACTTGAAGGAAAAATATTTATTTCAAAATCTTTTCTTGAATCAAACAGACTCCCCCTTACTTGATATCCATCATGTTTAGCACTCGGAATTTTGAAAATCAGCTCTCCAACATCAGTTGTCGAAAATCTTTTTGAATTTTTCAAAATTTATGCTAAAACACACTGAAAATCTTTTTGGACTTTTGATAATAAAGAAAAAAAACAGTAAAGAAATATTTACAGACAATATTTTTGTGAGTTTGTGTAAGAGGATCATATCAGTTTTTGAGACAAATCACTAACACCGTTAAGCTTTATAGATTTTATTGTAACAACTGTGCTTGTAACCATTATGAACAGTTCTATTATCAATAAAACAATGTTATTTGATCCCAATGTTTGTTTGATTGTGTTTTACATTTTTCATGTTTTGACTTTTGTTCAATTCCAAACTCTACATCACTTTCTGGAGAGTTATACGCAAACTAGTGCGTAAACGTACTCAGTTTAATGAGAGAAATACTCTGGAACATCAACATATACTCAACATACCTTAAATAACCTTTACATAACTTAGAAATAAGTTTTGAAGGCTTTGGTATGGCAAAAACAAGTAAATTCGTTTACAGGGACTAAATATGACAAACTGCGAAAGTATGTCAATTTGAACTGTAACGAACATTCCGGAACATAACCATAAGTTAAACACACCTTAAATATCCTTTACATAGCTTAGAAATAGGCTTTGAGGGGTTCGGTGTGCTAAAATAAACTTTTGGGTCATTCAGGGACTAAAAGTGTCAAAAAGTGCACAAGTTTGCATTTTCGCGCATAACTTACGTTCTGAATACATCCAGACATCCAAAAATTTATGTGAGCATGACTATATTATATTTTAGTGTTCGCCTTAAGAAAAATCCATTCGTCGCGTCATTTGGATCGTTTTTCGCGCTTATGCGCATTCCGTCGTAATTAAGCGAACATCGCGTTCGTACGACCAAACGAACCATCAACCGGCATATTTTTTAGCATGTTTCATGTCCACAATGTTTAGTCAACATTTTAGGGCCTTAAAGTTGGCTTTACGGGCCTTAGAAGTGTCGGGAATGGCCTTAAACACGTTCAGGGACTGAAACTGTCAATTATCAAACATGTTTGCTGATCAGAAGTCTCAGGCGGCCCGCCTGAGTTTTCCCTGATCCTGAAGCGGGCCGCGTCCGCCTGTCTGATCAGATAACAACGAACAGTCAGCAACTTCCAGCTGTTTTAAACACAACCACACACTCACCACTTGACATTTCAGCTGATAAGGACCAATTTAAGCCACCACAACTTTCCGACACTTGTACGGTTACGATTAAGGCACGATATTCGACAAACGATCTTAACGGTGGACCGAACACTATAAATACCCCACCCCCATTACCTCAAAACCCACTAGAATCTGATCTATTTGACTCTAAGTTGAAACCATTGTTTCATACCTGAGTTATTTTGATCACGATTAGCATTCGGGGACCCTTCGTAAGTATTCTTTCGTTCTTTTCCTTATTTTACTGCTTTTCGAGTCAGAAAGTCAAACTTTTTTTGACTTTCAGCGTTGACCAGTTATGGTCAATGCGAAGTTCGTTTGAACTTCGCAACGTGATTGTAATCACGATGGTCATAGTCCCTTGGGACTATGCCTACTGATTACCACGTTGTCTAGGGTCGTAGGGTAAGCGATCTGATCAATCGCTTATACCTTCGAACCCGACCCAGTTTGGTCGATCATTAGGATCCGACCAATTACATTAGGTGACCATAGTGTAGGGAATAACCTTCCGAGGTTATACCCTATGGTCACATCGTTTAAGTAGTTGTATGATAGGTAGTTTATATGCCTTAGGTAAATTACCAGAATACCCTTTTCATGTATAATTGGTAATTAAGCATATGTAACCTAAACCTTTGTCACATAACTGATTATGTAACACGTTTAGGCATATAACACTTGTCATAGGACTAGTTAGGCGGTCCGAACGCGTTTCACGCGCACGATGCGTTAAAGTAGCATAAGCTACCTAAACGGATCATAACGGGTCAATAAGACTTAGGTTAAGTTTCTTTTAGTATGTAGGCTTTGTTAAACCATGTCACGTGAGTTCCTACACTCATTTGGTTTACAAACCCTAATGCTACTCAGTCTTCCGATATAGGTCCGGTTTATTAACATAGTTACCTATATTAGGTGCCGTTTGATTCCGAGATCTAGCATTGCTTGGTGATTATCTTTATACATCTGAGCAATCTCAAGTGAGTACATAGACCCCTCTTTTACTGTTTTCCAAACTGTTTTGGGGTGGAACACATGTGCCTACTTGTTACTTTCATGCTTTCCTGTTTTCACATCATATACCGGCTATGTTTGTTAGTACATTATAGTACATGATTTCATTACATTTCATGCTAGGTGTGCCCATTGTGTGCATTACTTAGTACATTGTTTTACATTACATTTCATGCTAGGTATGCCCATTTTGTGCATTACTTAGTACATCATTTTACATGACATTTCACGCTATGTATGTTCATTTGATTACATACTTAGTGCATTATTTTTCACATGTTTACATTTTGGTATGACATTTGGTTTGTTTACATGGGACAATACATTCATTAACATTAGCTACGCCGTTCGTTAGTAGGTAGTGGTACCATAGGAATTGACAACTCCCGTTCCGGACGTCCCAGGGAAAGGGGATGAAAGGAATGACCGAATTCGATGATATAAGACAGATAGACCTTTAATTTGTTTAAAGGGTTTATCACCATAGTCACAAGGCTTGGATGTATGCATTTTCACAATACCACATAAATGTTCATATTAAATATTTGCATGCATTTTTCCACAAAGACATAAGATTGATTTAAACCATGTTTTACTTCAATATTTTGTTTTTGTGCATATGGTTTAGTTGAGACATTTCACTTGCCATACATGACATTTTGACATAGACATTTTACACAAAGACATTTGACAAAGACATTTGACATAAACATTTGACATGGATATTTGACATAGACATTTGACATGGATATTTGACGTAGACATTTGACATGGATATTTGACATAGACATTTAACATGGATATTTGACATAGACATTTGACATGATTTACATTTGACATATAACATTTTGACAATTGGTTTAAACATAGACTTCTTACATTGGTTGGTTTGGTTTGATTAAGTGATTAAGTAACGATGCGTGTGTAATATGATACAAGCATGGTGGATACGCCGCTGGTACTTCCTATATATAAGTGTTTGTATGGTATTATATGTCGTAACGTTATTTGAATCATTTCAATATTGAGACATAGAACATTTTATACAAATAACATACTTTTCACAAGACATTGATTTACAAACAACTTATCTTATACGAACACATTTTTACATGGTTATTTATTTAACCTGACATTTACTTATACATATCATCTGATCTTATTGTTTTCAAATGATTTACATGACAAAGCAAATTACAAGGTTCATGACTAAACATTTTTCTTAAACATAAGTCATGAATCCTATTTTCACAAAAACCTATGTATCTCACAGGCATTTTTATGCTGACGTACCTATTTTCACATGTGTTTTCAGGTGCTTTTCCATAGGATGTTGATCACGATACTAGGGCGGACCTGTGCCTTAGAGACTTTAAAAGAAGATAGACTATGTTTAATTATGTTCTGAACTCTTAAATTCCTGTTTGAAACAATATAACACCTCTGTTTTTAAATAAAATACAACTTTGTATGCCATGGTTATGAAACAATTTATTCTGTTACGACACGCCCCGATGTTTCCGCCGCGATTTGTTGTTTTACGCGGTCGGGGTGTGACAGAAGAGTTGGTATCAGAGCCAATGGTTATAGGGAATTAGGTTATTAGTAATGCTTTGACCTAGACTATAACTTTTCTAGGACCCTAACACAAGTTATCTTGTGTTTAGATCTTAAAACATGTACATCACCTATCCTTAGGTGATTATCAAAACAAGAACCAAATTTTCCGAAACAATTTTTGAAAAACAATCATCTGTTTTTTTGAATGATTTATTATAAGGTTTTGAACCCTCTGTTATATGGTTTTGAACCCTTTTCAGTTTGGTTTTTGGCCTTGTGCCTTCAAATTTTCAAAATCTCATCAAACGTTTTGGGTTTTAAATAATGTGAACACGTGCAAACTGGAAGGGTGAATGCCTGTATTTCGGGTTTTCTGTCTAGGCAAGCACTTCGTATACATCTCAACCAGACGCAAGACCAGTTGTGCTTACCTGGGAATTCTTGGGATGAGTGTTCACTTATAGGCGAGCATGTCTTCATTATACATTATTTTTGACCCATTTACTTTGATTAGTCACTGTGTGTCGTTTGTTTGCTTTGTGATACGGACGAATGACCACCATCTTTGCTTTTGTTGATTTTGTTTCATCTCATTCTCTTCATCCAATCATCTCACTCGTTTCCTTTCATGTTTTCCTCTTTTAGAATGCCTCCTCGACGCGACAACCTGATAGCAACTGCCGAACTGGCAGAAATTATTGCGCAGCAGATGGCTGCCCAATTCCCAAATCTCTTTGCTCAATGGAACCAAGCCAACAATAACAACAACAACAATGTTCCATGCAAATACAAGGATTTTAATCAGGCTAAACCACTCAAGTTTAGTGGTTCTGAAGGAGCGACTGGGCTTCTTCAGTGGTTCGAGAGCAGTGAGAATACTTTTCGCCATGTGCAGTGTCCGGATAATCGCAAGGTCGAGTTTGCTTCGAGCGTATTTCAGAAGAGGGCTTTGACATGGTGGAACGGGATTATGAGAGACAGGGGTGCAGAAGTTGCTCTTGCACAGACCTGGGCTGAACTTAGAGCCCTTATGATGAGGGAATTCTGTCCTCGTCATGAGCAACGAGCGTTGGAGAAGGAGTTTGATGAGCTGAAGCAAGATAGTGGTGAGCATAGGGCTTATACTGATCGGTTTGAAGAGTTGAGTCTGCTTTGCCCAACAATGGTCACCCCACTCGACAAGTCTATCGAGAGATACATCGATGGCCTACCTGACTCGGTACAAGACATTCTTACTGGTAGTAACCCTGCCACACTCCGTCAGGCAATCGAGTTATCAGCGACACTGACTGAGTCGCAGATCCGGAAAAACAAGTTACACCGGAAGGGTGACAAGGGCAAGAAACAATCGGCTGACAAAGTGGATAGCAAGAAAGGTCAAAATGGGAATGAAAAGAACTCTGGTTCTTCGAAGAGGGCAAAGAAGCGTAAGGCTTCCCAAAACTATGCTGTCACTGCCCAAGCTAATCAGGCAGCTCCCAACCAACCTGCACAGCCTCCAGCGAAGAAACCCTATTCAGGGAATGCACCTTTGTGCAATAGATGCAACAGTCACCACCAGCCGCAACTTCCATGCCATTTCTGTACTAACTGTGGGAAATCAGGCCATCTTGCCAATGTTTGTCGGTCTGCTCAGAATCCCGCGGTTCAGAACCCGGCTCAACAAGTTGCTCAGCCTCCTGCTCCGCAACAGGGTCAAGCTGCACGACCACAATACCCACCGGGTGCTTGTTATAATTGTGGGGACCTGACCCACTACAGAAACCGGTGCCCAAGACTAGCCAACCAGAACCAGAACCAGAATCAGAATCAGGCTCCGGCTCGAGGGCGAGTTTTTAACATGAATGCCCAAGAGGCACAGGCTGACGATAATGTGGTGAACGGTACGTTCTTTATTAATAATCAGCCTGCATCTGTTCTTTTCGATTCTGGTGCCGATAAGAGTTTTGTGTCTTTGTCTTTTGAGCCTATGCTTCGCGTGTCTAGAACGAAACTAGGAAAACCTTTGACAGTAGAAGTTGCTAATGGTGAACCCATTATTCTTGATTCTGTTCTTCGCAACTGCCAGTTGAACCTAAATGATCATCTTTTTCCTATTGACCTCACGCCAATGCAACTTGGAAGCTTCGACGTTATTGTGGGAATGGATTGGTTATCCAAGCATCACGCAGAAATAGTTTGTTCTGAGAAGATTGTTCGTGTGCCGCTTTCGACAGGCGAGATCCTACAGGTTCAAGGTGAGAAGCCTACCGGTGGTCTCAAACTCATGTCTTGTTTTAAAGCTCGGAAGTATCTGCAGAAGAGCTATGTGGCTTTCTTAGCACATGTTACAGAAGATAAAGGCAAGGGTAAGTCTATTTCAGATATTCCTGTCGTTCGGGATTATTCTGAAGTGTTCCCTGAAGATTTACCTGGTCTACCCCCAGCACGCCAAGTCGAGTTCCGCATTGATCTCGTACCTGGTGCAAATCCCATTGCCAGAGCTCCATATCGTCTTGCACCGTCTGAGATGCAAGAGTTGTCTAAACAGCTTCAGGAGCTCTCTGACAAAGGTTTTATCCGTCCCAGTTTTTCACCTTGGGGTGCTCCCATTCTTTTTGTCAAGAAGAAGGATGGATCCTTTAGGATGTGTATCGATTATCGTGAGCTTAACAAGCTTACCATCAAAAATCGATATCCTCTACCTCGCATTGATGATCTCTTTGATCAACTACAGGGCGCTTCCTATTTTTTGAAGATTGATCTGCGATCTGGATATCATCAACTTCGGGTGCAAGAAGAAGATATTCCGAAGACAGCGTTTCGTACTCGATATGGGCATTATGAGTTCACAGTCATGCCATTCGGTTTGACTAATGCTCCTGCTGTTTTCATGGACTTAATGAATAGGGTCTGTAAACCTTATTTGGATCAGTTCGTCATTGTTTTTATTGACGACATCTTGATTTATTCTAAGACGCGAGCTGATCACGAGCAACATCTTCGTCTTACCCTAGAACTCCTAAAGAAAGAGCAACTTTTCGCCAAATTCTCCAAGTGCGAATTTTGGCTTAAAGAAGTTCAATTTTTGGGGCATGTTATCAACGAACGAGGTATTCATGTAGATCCCTCCAAAATCAGTGCGATTAAGGATTGGGATACACCTTCTACTCCTACTGAAGTTCGTTCTTTTCTTGGTCTAGCGGGTTATTATCGCCGCTTCATAGAAAACTTCTCGAAGATTGCAGTTCCTCTAACTGCTCTAACTCAAAAGAAAACGCCCTTTTACTGGGGATTCAAACAAGAGGAAGCTTTTCAACACCTGAAGCAGAAGCTTTGCGATGCACCTGTTCTATCATTGCCTGAGGGTGATGATGATTTTATCGTGTATTGTGATGCATCGAAATTGGGTCTTGGCTGTGTTCTTATGCAAAGGAACAAAGTCATAGCCTATGCATCGAGGCAGTTGAAGATACATGAGAAGAACTACACCACTCATGATCTTGAGTTGGGTGCAGTTGTCTTTGCTCTCAAGATCTGGAGACACTATTTGTACGGTACAAAGTGTGTGGTTTTCACTGACCACAAAAGTCTTCAGCATATCTTCAACCAGAAAGAACTCAACATGAGGCAACGACGTTGGGTTGAGCTTTTAAACGACTATGACTCCGAAATTCGCTACCATCCTGGTAAGGCGAATGTCGTAGCTGATGCATTGAGTCGTAAGGAACGTACTAAGCTTCATTGCGTGCGTGTTCAATCTGTTATTCAAGCTCGATCTGATATCCAAGCACGCATTTCTCAGTCTCAACAATCTTGTGTTTCACAAGGATTGATGGATAAGGAATTTCCTTATCACATAACACCTGCACTAGAACTGAAAGACAATGGATCATATTACTTCATGGACCATTTATGGGTCCCAAGCCAGGATGATCTTCGTACCTTGCTTATGGATGAAGCCCATAAGTCTCGTTATTCTATTCATCCGGGCTCAGATAAGATGTATAAGGATCTTCGTATTCACTATTGGTGGCCTGGTATGAAGAAAGACATTGCCTTATACGTATCAAAATGCCTTACTTGTCTTAAGGTTAAGGCTGAACATCAACGTCCTTCTGGATTATTGGTGCAACCAGAGATCCCAGTTTGGAAATGGGAAAACATTACTATGGATCTCGTTACCAAACTTCCACGCACTAAGAAAGGTCATGATGCCATCTGGGTAGTCGTTGATCGTCTTACAAAGTCAGCACATTTCTTGCCAATCCGTGAGGATTTTTCTGCTGACAGACTTGCTCAAATCTATGTAGATGAAATTGTAGCTCGACATGGTGTTCCTTTGAACATCATTTCTGACAGAGATGCTCGTTTCACTTCTCATTTTTGGAGAACCATGCAATCTGCTATGGGGACCCAACTTAATCTAAGCACAGCTTATCATCCGCAAACGGATGGTCAATCTGAGAGAACAATCCAGACTCTGGAGGATATGCTAAGAGCTTGTGTGATCGATTTTGGTGGTAGCTGGGATTCACATCTTAAATTGATTGAATTCTCCTACAACAACAGTTATCACACTAGCATCAAAATGGCTCCTTTCGAGGCTCTCTATGGTCGAAAATGTCGTTCACCAGTCTGCTGGAATGAGATTGGCGAGGCCCAACTTACTGGACCTGCCCTCATTTTAGAGACAACAGACAAAGTCAAGAAAGTTCGCGATAACCTTCAGGCAGCTCAGAGCCGTCAGAAGATTTACGCGGATCCAAAACGCAAAGCCTTGGAATTTCAAGTCGGTGATCGAGTATTACTTAAGGTCTCACCTTGGAAAGGTGTGATCAGATTTGGAAAGAAAGGAAAACTTGCACCTAGATATGTTGGACCATTCAAGATCGTCGAAAGAATCGGTAAGGTAGCCTACAGACTTGAGTTACCTCCTGAACTTGGAAATGTTCATCCAACTTTTCACGTGTCCAATCTCAAGAAGTGTTCAGCTGATGAGAACTTCTCCATACCGCTTGACGAAATTCGTGTTGGCAAAACACTGAAATTTGTTGAGAAACCAGTGGAAATCATGGAACGTGAAGTCAAGTGGCTTAAACGCAAGCGCATTCCTTTGGTCAAAGTTCGCTGGGAAGCTAAGCGTGGACCTGAGTTTACTTGGGAACGCGAAGATCAAATGAAGGCGAAATATCCACATCTTTTTCCACGAGTTTCCTCTAAATAAATTTCGGGACGAAATTTCCACAAGTAGGGGAGACTGTAACAACTGTGCTTGTAACCATTATGAACAGTTCTATTATCAATAAAACAATGTTATTTGATCCCAATGTTTGTTTGATTGTGTTTTACATTTTTCATGTTTTGACTTTTGTTCAATTCCAAACTCTACATCACTTTCTGGAGAGTTATACGCAAACTAGTGCGTAAACGTACTCAGTTTAATGCGAGAAATACTCTGGAACATCAACATATACTCAACATACCTTAAATAACCTTTACATAACTTAGAAATAAGTTTTGAAGGCTTTGGTATGGCAAAAACAAGTAAATTCGTTTACAGGGACTAAATATGACAAACTGCGAAAGTATGTCAATTTGAACTGTAACGAACATTCCGGAACATAACCATAAGTTAAACACACCTTAAATATCCTTTACATAGCTTAGAAATAGGCTTTGAGGGGTTCGGTGTGCTAAAATAAACTTTTGGGTCATTCAGGGACTAAAAGTGTCAAAAAATGCACAAGTTTGCATTTTCGCGCATAACTTACGTTCTGAATACATCCGGACATCCAAAAATTTATGTGAGCATGACTATATTATATTTTAGTGTTCGCCTTAAGAAAAATCCATTCGTCGCGTCATTTGGATCGTTTTTCGCGCTTATGCGCATTCCGTCGTAATTAAGCGAACATCGCGTTCGTACGACCAAACGAACCATCAACCGGCATATTTTTGAGCATGTTTCATGTCCACAATGTTTAGTCAACATTTTAGGGCCTTAAATTTGGCTTTACGGGCCTTAGAAGTGTCGGGAATGGCCTTAAACACGTTCAGGGACTGAAACTGTCAATTATCAAACATGTTTGCTGATCAGAAGTCTCAGGCGGCCCGCCTGAGTTTTCCCTGATCCTGAAGCGGGCCGCGTCCGCCTGTCTGATCAGATAACAACGAACAGTCAGCAACTTCCAGCTGTTTTAAACACAACCACACACTCACCACTTGACATTTCAGCTGATAAGGACCAATTTAAGCCACCACAACTTTCCGACACTTGTACGGTTACGATTAAGGCACGATATTCGACAAACGATCTTAACGGTGGACCGAACACTATAAATACCCCACCCCCATTACCTCAAAACCCACTAGAATCTGATCTATTTGACTCTAAGTTGAAACCATTGTTTCATACCTGAGTTATTTTGATCACGATTAGCATTCGGGGACCCTTCGTAAGTATTCTTTCGTTCTTTTCCTTATTTTACTGCTTTTCGAGTCAGAAAGTCAAACTTTGTTTGACTTTCAGCGTTGACCAGTAATGGTCAATGCGAAGTTCGTTTGAACTTCGCAACGTGATTGTAATCACGATGGTCATAGTCCCTTGGGACTATGCCTACTGATTACCACGTTGTCTAGGGTCGTAGGGTAAGCGATCTGATCAATCGCTTATACCTTCGAACCCGACCCAGTTTGGTCGATCATTAGGATCCGACCAAATACATTAGGTGACCATAGTGTAGGGAATAACCTTCCGAGGTTATACCCTATGGTCACATCGTTTAAGTAGTTGTATGATAGGTAGTTTATATGCCTTAGGTAAATTACCAGAATACCCTTTTCATGTATAATTGGTAATTAAGCATATGTAACCTAAACCTTTGTCACATAACTGATTATGTAACACGTTTAGGCATATAACACTTGTCATAGGACTAGTTAGGTGGTCCGAACGCGTTTCACGCGCACGATGCGTTAAAGTAGCATAAGCTACCTAAACGGATCATAACGGGTCAATAAGACTTAGGTTAAGTTTCTTTTAGTATGTAGGCTTTGTTAAACCATGTCACGTGAGTTCCTACACTCATTTGGTTTACAAACCCTAATGCTACTCAGTCTTCCGATATAGGTCCGGTTTATTAACATAGTTACCTATATTAGGTGCCGTTTGATTCCGAGATCTAGCATTGCTTGGTGATTATCTTTATACATCTGAGCAATCTCAAGTGAGTACATAGACCCCTCTTTTACTGTTTTCCAAACTGTTTTGGGGTGGAACACATGTGCCTACTTGTTACTTTCATGCTTTCCTGTTTTCACATCATATACCGGCTATGTTTGTTAGTACATTATAGTACATGATTTCATTACATTTCATGCTAGGTGTGCCCATTGTGTGCATTACTTAGTACATTGTTTTACATTACATTTCATGCTAGGTATGCCCATTTTGTGCATTACTTAGTACATCATTTTACATGACATTTCACGCTATGTATGTTCATTTGATTACATACTTAGTGCATTATTTTTCACATGTTTACATTTTGGTATGACATTTGGTTTGTTTACATGGGACAATACATTCATTAACATTAGCTACGCCGTTCGTTAGTAGGTAGTGGTACCATAGGAATTGACAACTCCCGTTCCGGACGTCCCAGGGAAAGGGGATGAAAGGAATGACCGAATTCGATGATATAAGACAGATAGACCTTTAATTTGTTTAAAGGGTTTATCACCACAGTCACAAGGCTTGGATGTATGCATTTTCACAATACCACATAAATGTTCATATTAAATATTTGCATGCATTTTTCCACAAAGACATAAGATTGATTTAAACCATGTTTTACTTCAATATTTTGTTTTTGTGCATATGGTTTAGTTGAGACATTTCACTTGCCATACATGACATTTTGACATAGACATTTTACACAAAGACATTTGACAAAGACATTTGACATAAACATTTGACATGGATATTTGACATAGACATTTGACATGGATATTTGACGTAGACATTTGACATGGATATTTGACATAGACATTTGACATGGATATTTGACATAGACATTTGACATGATTTACATTTGACATATAACATTTTGACAATTGGTTTAAACATAGACTTCTTACATTGGTTGGTTTGGTTTGATTAAGTGATTAAGTAACGATGCGTGTGTAATATGATACAAGCATGGTGGATACGCCGCTGGTACTTCCTATATATAAGTGTTTGTATGGTATTATATGTCGTAACGTTATTTGAATCATTTCAATATTGAGACATAGAACATTTTATACAAATAACATACTTTTCACAAGACATTGATTTACAAACAACTTATCTTATACGAACACATTTTTACATGGTTATTTATTTAACCTGACATTTACTTATACATATCATCTGATCTTATTGTTTTCAAATGATTTACATGACAAAGCAAATTACAAGGTTCATGACTAAACATTTTTCTTAAACATAAGTCATGAATCCTATTTTCACAAAAACCTATGTATCTCACAGGCATTTTTATGCTGACGTACCTATTTTCACATGTGTTTTCAGGTGCTTTTCCATAGGATGTTGATCACGATACTAGGGCGGACCTGTGCCTTAGAGACTTTAAAAGAAGATAGACTATGTTTAATTATGTTCTGAACTCTTAAATTCCTGTTTGAAACAATGTAACACCTCTGTTTTTAAATAAAATACAACTTTGTATGCCATGGTTATGAAACAATTTATTCTGTTACGACACGCCCCGATGTTTCCGCCGCGATTTGTTGTTTTACGCGGTCGGGGTGTGACATTTATGTTCTAAACGATTCACTTAGATTGTCAGTATACTGATCCACTTAAATTCTCACACAAAGTTCAACTGTTTCGAGATACGAGATTTAGTGTTTTAGAGACTTAAACTTATTCACGTGTCCCACCTCAGAATATACTCCCGTATCCAGATCCCAATATTCAGTCTTACAGGTGAGTATACCTAGATGATATTTGTAAAGGGTTAAATGCGAGGGCCATGAGAGCTCAGGCTATTGCTTCCGCAAAATCAGAGAGATGATGGCTTCGACTTTTGGTGTGTTCCCTTTAGAGAATCTTTTCTTCAACAACACATGATTAGCATTTTGCAATGTTTCATCATTTTTTTATGCTGAGGGTGGTGCTGTATTTCAAGCATGCGAAAAGTATTATACGGGGACTAGGCCATTGCTTTCGCAAAATCAGAAGTCCCGGAATAATACCCCAGATATCACTGAGTATAAAGACCTAGTATCTTAGAAAGAGGGACCTTTCAAACAAGATTTCGGGGGTTACCCATATATCCGAGAGATGTTCCCCACGATGTAAGTAAGTTTGAAATTTAGGTTTATATCATCCTCTTCATTTTCACTCGGGGTGTAAGTTGCCTTCTTATTTTCATAAAATTCTTTAACCCCTGTGACCTTCCCATCGACCATCTTCCCAAAAATCTTTTTCACATTTCCATTAAAAACCTTTTCGACATCAAATTCTTTCTTCTCAGAATAGAATTGATTTGAAATCTCAACATTTCCAACTTTTTGTTTAAAATTTTCAGCCCGCAATGGTGGAAAATTGACATCATCCATTGGCGGTACTGAAGTTTCCAATTTTAACTCAACTTGTGGCTCCTCTGACTTTGTGGAATCAGATTCATCGCCAGATTTCACATCTGATTTCTTAACAACCCATTTCTGGTTGTCAAGATTCACTCTTCTCTTGTAAAATCTTTTTGAACATTCACCAACTTCATATGTTGAGTTTTTAAACACTTTAAATTTTTCAGTTGGTGGTTCAGTTTTATCAACAATCTTTTCTTTGAGTTTAGAAACAACTTCCTATTTTATATTGGTAGCCATTGGACAATTCCAGGCTATATGACCAACTTCTTGACATCGATAACAGGTTCTTGTCTCTTTTCTTTGATAAACTCCATTCTGCTCAAGCTTTTGTTTTTCTGCAAAGAACTCTTTGTTCGATTGCTTCCAGAATGAGCTCTTTTCTTCTTCCTCCGAACTTGCTCCTGAAACAAATACAGTTTTTGTTTTAGAGAATTTTCCATTTTTATGATTTTTCGGTGGAATAAAACCAAGTCCTTTCTTTTTGTAATTACCATTGTGGTTTGGTTTCATTTGAAAACCAGAACCAGAACTGTAACCTTTTTTCTTGTTTAAACGTTGTTGAACTCTTGAGGTGTAAGGTTTAGGTTTTTCAGAAAGATTTACATCTTTTATTTCAGAAATATTCATTTCTGTTAATTTGAAAACCTTTTTAATCATTTCAGTTTTTACACCTCTTATTGGAAATTCCTCATCAGAATATAATTTGTCTGAATCATTCAAAGTATATGCCACTTTGATTGGTTCGTCATTCAAATTAGATTTTGATAATAAGAATTCTTTATTGTAAACCCTTTTAACCGACGACTTTCGACTTTGACTCTGACTCCTCATCTTTATCAAACACCTGGTCGACCACTTTCTTTATTATTTCAGACTCATGATCAGTGTTAGACGATGTAAACGTTACATCAATGTTTTCTGGTAACTCATCAGTTGTTTCAGACTTTAACTTTATATTGACTGCCTTTTTGACTTGCTCCTCATTAGGTTTTCTGGGAGAATAACCTTCCCAAATCGGAGGCGGACACTTGTTATAATTTGCACTTTGTTTCTTACCAGTATCCTTTTCTTCAGTCTTCTTAACTTGAAAGGCTTCCATACCTGCAACAGTTGGATAAATTCTATCAATCAAATAATCAGAACTAGAATAACTTTGCAGTAATCGTCTGATTCTTTCATTCTCTATCTTTTCAGTCTCCAACTCTTGCTTCAATTTTGCACACTCTTCAATGTAATGATTAATGGCCTTCTGCTTTGTCATCGTCACTGCATTCATCATGGTTAAAGCATCTTCTCTTTCAGAATTTGTCTTTTGTAGACCAGTTACCATTCTATTCAACACATCATACGATTCTTTCACATAGTTGAGATTGAACAATAAATTTTCTTTCATCTTCTCTTGTTCACTCAACTTCTCCTCTTTCTCTTCACACTGCTTACACGACTCTAAACACTTTAGACAAGGTTTGATTACTTCAACAATCTTTTCAACTTCGATAATCTTTTCAACTTCAACTATCTTCTCAATTTCAACCACCTTTTTGGTTTCAACCACCTGCTCAGCTTCAACTATCTTTTCAATAATTTTAATTTCTTCACTTTGTTCAGAATTCTCTTTTTGAACAACACTATTACATTTCACCTCTTTCTGTTCTTTTGTTGCTCTTCTCTCCTTCAGCTTCTTCACTCTATCTGCAAAATAAAATTCAAAACTTTCAGGAGATAAATGAACTTTTGCAATATTAATATGCATTTCTTCCTCATCATCACTATCATCAGTTGATGATTGATCAAACACTTGTGTCTGTTCTGAACTATCATCTGAAAAACTAGATTCATCATCTTGATTCTTCTCATCTTTAGCAAATACTTTCATCCATTCCATCATCAAATCTGGCTCTTGAACTATTTGAGCAATGAGAGCTACTACTTTTGAATCAGGCGGAATATATTTATCCCAACTGAAACCTTTTGCGACTTTTTCATCATCTTGATCAATTATGCCATAATAAGCTTTCTTATTTGCTTCTTCAATCATTTTAGCATGTGCAGTTTGTGGTTCTTTTTGTTGATAAGGTTGATGAGTAACTTGTTGATATATGGCTTTTCGATAGTAATCATTACCACCAAACGGATTCTTTGCTCCACTTGCTTCTCGATTGGTACATTCCCTCTTGAAATGTCCTTTCTCCCTTCATCAAAAACAAGTAACTTTAGATTTATCAAAACCCAAAGTAGAAACATTTGCATCCAAAAAATCATCTCTTCCTGTAATCATCTTGAATTTTTCAGCTCTTCTCAAAACACTCGCTAAAGACCATTTGATATCCATCAGTTTCATTTCCTCTGCATCGATCTGATCGTAATCCTCTTTTGTCAACATAGGATTTCCAATTCTTCCTGCAACCAACCCTTCATATGATTCTAACACTGTAACAAGTAGTGACATGTGGCTTTTAGCAATCTCTTCAGAGAAATTTTGACCATTCTGAAGATGCAACGCGATGTTGCAGTGTAAAACTTGACCATTACTGCTGTTTGAACTTTGGAATTGATGACTCGAGATTGATTCCTTCGGATTAACACTTTGATTGACTGATCCAGATGAATTTTCTACACTGAAAGCAGTTTGGATTTTTGGACTTGCTTCGACATTCTGAACACTCCCTTTGAAATACATCTTAACATCTTGTTGTGCATTTGGATTGTTCATTCTTGCAATCTTTTGTTGCTCAAGATCTTGTCCTTCAATTTTTTCGATGAACTGAGAAATTGTCAACCCATCATATTCTCCAGTATTCTTTAATAACATCAAAAATGTCCCCATTCTTTCTGAGGTAAAGCATCAGCTAATTTGTCAACCCATTCTTCACGATCTTTGTTAATACCTAACAATGACATTGATCGTACTAAATGACAATATCTTTCAATCATTTTCTTTGTATCTTCTCCTGGCAAACTTGTAAATAGATCAAATTCTTTCTTTAACAATGATTTTTTACTCTTGATCATCTTCTCACTTCCTTCAAACTTAATTCGAAGTGCTTCCCAAATTGAACGTGAAGTGTTATCATGTTGAAGTAATATGAAGATGTCTTCTTTGATAGCTTGCTGAAGTAAACTGATCATCATCTTTTCTGCTTTATACATATCTCTTTCTTTGTCTGAAAATTCAGAAATAGTTTTGATAACTCCCATATCAGTACGAGGTTTAACGTACTTTTTCTCAATACATTCCCAAGATCTCAAATGAATTGCTTGAACCCAGTTTTCAAATCGATATTTCCAACCATAATACTCCTCAATGCTCATTAGTTTCAGGGGTTTTTGTAAAGTTCCAGTTTCATTTTCCATGTTCATGTTCTGAGCAATTGCAGTAGGAGAAGTTGGGGCAGTAGCAAACGCGTTATAAAATTCCTCTTCCATGATTCAGTAACAGGTTTCACAAAAACAGACAGTTTCAAACGAAATACCAACTCAAACGAAATACCAACTCAAGCGAAATACACTTTGGTGCGGAATACCCAATTCAAGCGAAATACCAACTTCACACGAAACACCTTTGGTGCGAAATAACCCTGTTCAAACGAAATACCCTGGAAAACAACTTCAAACGAAATTAG
Organism: Helianthus tuberosus; assembly: GCA_030545235.1. Lineage (NCBI taxonomy): Eukaryota > Viridiplantae > Streptophyta > Magnoliopsida > Asterales > Asteraceae > Helianthus > Helianthus tuberosus. Next base: position 74,237,695 of record CM060450.1, read on the forward strand.
TTCAAACAAAATCAGAATTTTCACACGAAATAGGTAATTTCGTGCGAAATAACCAAAGGAAATCCGGTTTCAAGCGAAATTAACTAATTTCATACGAAATACTCAAACGAAATTCCAACTTGGTGCGAAATAAGGCTTATTTCGTGTGAAATACTACTGATGTCATCATCTCGAGCTGATTTTGTTAAAATTGATCAAGTTTTTGTCCGATTTTAGGTCTGAAACTTTCAAGACTTTGTTAAAACACTATTACGCACATAATATGTGAAATTCAAGACATTTTGACCGTGAAATCAAGTTTAATTTTGAAAAGAATGTGTAAAAATCTGATTTTGCAGCTGAATTGGTAAGAACTCTTCCTCCTGAGCTCTGATACCACTTGTAGGATCGTTTTCTGACCCGAATGAGTCGTTCAGAAGAGTTTTTGCTCAATACCAAAGGCGGAAACAGACGTATCGAGTTAATTTAGCTAGAATATCACTTTAAACTGTCTTTAGATTGATTTGACAAAGAATTATAGCGAGTAGACACTTCGGCAGCACTTCGGCTCTCAAACCAGAATCTAATTTCGTTCCAAATTACGAAAACAAGGCAACTATATATAGGCAAGGTAATTTCGCATGGAATAGCTCAAGCGAAATTACTTTCACATGAAATATTAATTTCGTGCGAAATAACCATGTAATTTCGTGCGAAATAGCCTGTTGCCTATTTCGTGCGAAATTAACCTTTTGACAGATTTCTCATAAAACGTGCCCTGATCTATCTATACACATACAAGACTCGACATAAGACGAAGTCGACAGACGTATGCACCAACAAAACGAGATAGTCGAGTCACGAAGGTTTGAATGTTATCAGTGAGACGACCAAAAGTAGTTTCACAATTAAAACGAATACAATTTGGAAACGAGTTAAACGATTTGAAACGACTTAAACGAGATAAACGAATTGGATAAACTATTGGTTATGGGTAGTGATTAGATAATGGGATGGTGTAGCATGACAAAAGCATGGTAGATACGCCGCTGGTACATCTTATATATAAGTGCTTTTATCATATTACATTTCATGTCATTATTTAGTTCACTTGGGAAACGATTTTGAAACGATGTCACACAACGAGGTTTTTGAAATGATATAAACCATACGAGTTTTATTAACGAATTTTTATGAGATATTTTACAAGTTGGTTTATTAAAACAAATGTTTTGGGGTTAAGAATCATGGTTGCGAGATTTTATAAACTATAACCATCTTGATTTGAGTTGGTTAATTATGTTGCAATACACTTTTCAAAACGAGGTTTGTACTTTTGACTCTTGTAGTCTAATGAGGTACTGCAACATATAAACGAGCCATGAATCCAATACTCTTATAAAACCTATGTGCTCGCCAACATTTCTTTGCTGACTTTGTTTTTACATATGTTTCAGGTGATGTTGCGTGATGATTGCTAGGAAGCATGTTCACTTAGGATCTAGACGTGGCCTTAGTGACATGAAAACGATAGTAGACGATGTTTAATTTGTTTGTTTGGTTTTAAGACAATGTAAATTACTTAATGAATCAATAAAACGAAACTTTTAATTACCATGGTTATGAAACGATGATTCTGTTACAACACTCCCCAACGTTTCTGCCACAGTTTGTTGTTTTACGTGGTCGGGGTGTGACAGGATATTGTACTCCTGCAGGGACTATGGCAGTGTTTTGATTGAAAGCTTGAACTGAAGATAATGGAACAGGGTTTGGAATGGTGACAATGGTCAGTGGTTGTGTAGTTGTTGGAGTTGGGGAAGTGTCATCTTCCAGCACAATGTTTGTTACCCTTCTCCTTTTATGCTTTGGAGAAGTTGGTGGTGTGTTTGTGGGTTGAGTGGTGGTGATTGAGATGGTAGGTGTTTGACTAATAGCTGTTGAAAGAACAAGTGTTTCAACCATTGTTGTCATTACAACAGATGATGTGTCATATGTTGTCTTTTGCTTTTTGGCCGGAGGTTTTTATGGTGGAGAGATTGTTTTTGGTATGGCAGTTGTTGGGATAACATCTGTTGAAACCACTGAAGTACCAACAACTGTTGATACAACAGGTGTCTTAACATCTGTTGGTTTGGAGGTTTGATGAGAGGAATTTTTGGTGATTTGGGGAGTTTGTTTGGTGGTTTTGGAAGTTGTGGTTTTGGGTTGGCTTACTTTTCTAGTATGCTGTCTTCTTTTAGGTCTAGAAGTACCCTGCTCTTCCTTTTCCATTAATACTTTCTTCTCCTGCTCAAATCTTTTAGACCCTTTTATTTCCATTGACTCTTTCATGTTTGCTTTTAAATTAGCAAAAGGATTTTGAGTCTCATCAACCTTTTTGGAACCATCTGGGCCTTGGGATTTCTACAACCAGTTTTGACATTGGATCTGGTTTAATGTGTAGACCATCTTTTCCCTTTTTACCCTTCTCCCCTTTTTTGGCATCATCAAGAGTTTCAACAAATATGATTGAAGGAGGAGCGGTGCCTGTGGTTTGAAGCAAGTGAGCTTTTATGGCTTTGATATCTGCTTGAGTACCTTTGTACCTAGCTTTCATGACATTTATAACCATTTGAAGTTGAACTTCATGCTATTGATCTGGATACTATCTTTGTTTGTGAAGCAGAGGTTGAAGCAGATGCCATAGCTCATCAGGGGATGGAGCAGATGTTGTAGCAGTGGGTGTAGCCTTTTGAGCTTGTAACAACTGTTGCAGCATAGATTTGATTTCTGTAACAGATGTGTCAAGTTTATCTACCCTCTCCGTCAATTATTTGTATTTTAAACCATCACCCAAGTTAATGGGATCATCTGATTTCCCACCAGTAGTGGTTTTATCAGTGGTTGACTTAGGAAAAGTGTCCCAAAAGTCATCCGATGTGCCCCTTTTTCTTGGTACTGGGGTCTTCTTTCTTCAGCAGAGGTTACTATTCTAAGCTCACCAGTGTATATTGGATACACACCAGTGGATATTATGGTTCCCAAAGAAGAAATTGCCTTCAAGGGAGTCTTACTAATGAAACTACTGTCCAAGTGTAAACCAATGGGTTCAACACTTGTAGTAGTTGCTCCACTTGAACTACTGACATGAATTACTTGTAATTCCTGCAGTGTAACCTCCTCAGTTGTTGGTGGGTTAGCAGAGATAGGGAGACCAGACTCAGTCACTTGTTGATGTATATTCTCATTGACAGGTGGTTGAGAAAAACTGATTTCTGTCTAGGCTATATCAAGTGCATCCAACAAAGGTAGCATTGATGGTGGAAGTTGTGTAGTAAGGATGGGTGTAGAAAGAGAATTTGCCCCGGGAGCTGGGTTGTGGAAGATAGATTCAAGTGAATCCATTGCTTCATATTGTGGTGTCCCTGTGGATACAACCTGGTCCTTTTGAGAGGATGCAGGAGGAGTTTTAGGCTCAGGTTGAGATCTTCCATCCAACTACGGTGACTTTTGTTATGTCACAGGTATAACCTCTGGGATCTCATCTTCCACAGTTACCTTTTTGGTGGGTTTGGGGGGCTTTTGTGATTTTTTTCTGTTTGGGATTTTTGGTGTGTTTAGGTGTGGGTTTCACAACAGTGGGTCTGCTAATGTGATCACCTGGAGCAGTAGGCTCAACAGCAGGGACCTGAGGAGTAGTTGTTGCTGCTAAATTCTGCTCAGGCTCCTCTATTTGTGTTTTTGAAGGTTTTGACAGCCTAGTAAAAGTTTCAAAAGATAGGCTGTTTATTTTAAAAGGATTTCCTTGGATTAGCACATGTGCATTATCCTTGGAAATTTTCTTTTGTAAATAAAAACTTAAAAACCTTGGAAACAAAAGAAATGGTTTCTTATTATCTTTAATATTATTAATATTTTTAACCATATCATTGAAAATTTCCTGGGAGTAGTTAAAATTTTCTTCATTCATTATAGCATAGCCCAGGTGTTGATGCATATTTTGTGTCTGTAACTTGTTCTATTTAGCGTTGTAATTTACGGTCTTTATTTATCGATTATGTACGTCCGTTAGTCGACCAAGTCGGATATCCTCCTATCCTACTTGGGTCCGACAGTTGTCTCATTTGGTTTGTAATGTTTAAAGACTAATGCATGTTGCATATTGAAGTAGATTATGTATTGTGTGTTTATTCAGTCTGCTGCAAACAGTTTAAGAGTTTGCAGCTTACAAGTTTTGCAGCCATCGACGAAAGACCTGTCTTTCATCGAGTACATGTATGACGAAATACCCTTGGTTAGTCAATCCAATTTTCGCCGTGAACAGTGACGAAACACCTAGTGTTTTGTCGACCTTGGTATTTCATCAGGCCCATCTTTGTGTTTCGTCGACACTTGGGCTAGGCTGCCTATATAAACCACACATGGTTTCTATGTGAAACCATGAGAGCATACCCTTACTATGAGTTTACATTCAAACATTTTGTGTATGTGTTTGATGCTTGTTCTCATCCGTTTTAATCAATAGACTGTGAATCGTTGGTTATTCCGTGTTGTTATATTCTGTGTTTGGTTTGGCATCGTCATGGGGATTCCGCACTCGTGACCGTGTTTGATATAAACAAGGGTTTGGTTTCGTAATCGATCCTCTGAAAACGGACCTACAAGTGGTAACAGAGCCTTGGCTCTTATCCTTGTTTAAAATCAAACATAGTTGTGATTTTATCAAGTGTTGAAAGTGTTGTTTGTGATTTTCTGAAAATATGTTCTTGAAAAACTTGTGATTTTCTGAAAAAGTGCTTAAAAATCTGTTAGATCTTGTTTGTTTGCTAAAATTTTTTTATCAAAAACCTTGTTAGATTGCATGTTTACATGGTAAAACCGGGTTTTTAGTGAAAGTTTTAAGCAAATTTGTGATTCGGAAAATTCTCCGATGAAAAACTTGGCCGGAAAGTTCATATATTCATCGGTTGTTCTTCATATCTTCAAGTGACCTTCAAAGTATTCTTGATTTTAAAATTAAAATATAAAAGGATATTTGATTAAAATATGGAACACCATACTTGGGTTGGTAAGATGGGTATGTGGTAAGTTGAATCGGGTGTCCTTGTCAGAGAAAAGATAAGATTTCCTTTTGAAAAATCTCACCAACTTTCTATCTGTATCTGTGACCTTATCTCGACGAAAAACATAAGCGACGAAATCCCCTAGTGTTTCGCCAAAAGCAACTTCGACGAATCACCTAGTGTTTCGTCAAAGGTACTTCGACGAATTACCTAGAGTTTCGTGGCAAGAGTGTTTGACGAAAAACCATTTTTCATCAAATTTGGTTTTTCGCCAAAGACATAGTGTTTCATGGGAGATACTTGTCACAATTTCAACAGAGGCTTTGCAAAAGTGTTTTAACAGTCTGTTTTCAAGTGTGTGATTAGGTATTCTCTTTCATATATCAATCATGATTACGAGTCCATGGGATTGGAGCACGGACCCAAGACCAGGTCAACATCAGACCTCCGCAGCCGCTTGGTTAAAGAATGTTATGCCACCACAATCTATTAGTGCAACTCAATGGGCATTGGTGACGAACCAGAATCAAAGCATTCAGAATCTGTTGATAAGTGATAGTGAAACGGGTAGCAACAATCGCCCGCCAAAGCTTAATCATATGAATGACTATCCATCTTAGAAGGGTCATTTTCACACTTATCTTCTAGGGCAAAACACCGAGTTATGGACGTGTTTCACTTCGCCATACAACACAGCTCTCGAAGAAGCAGGATCAAGTGCGGTGACCTTGGCAAATATGTTAGAAGATGACAAAAAGGCATATGATTTGGAGAAGAAGGCGTTTGCTATTCTTACACAAGCACTTCACAAAGAAATCTATCATCAATTCGCTTACTGTACTAGCACAAAAGCCTTATGGGATGCCTTGGTAGCAAGAGGAGAAAGGAATGTGGCTACAAGAAAGACACGCCACGATTTGTTGAAGAAGGAATTTGAATCATTCCAATTCATGGAAAATGAAACGCTAAATGATATGACAAATCGTTTTTATCATTTGATTAGTGAAATGTATTCTTATGCTGTTCTTGCAACTCAACAGGAAATGGTTGCACGGTTTGCTGACTCTCTACCTCTAAAGTGGAGTCCATTCATTGAGCTTTTAAAGCATACGGGCATTTTGGATGCAGTCAGTATCTATGAGTTCGTTTAGAAGTTGGAGCATAAGAATGAAGAGGAAATCCGGAAAGCTAAACGGATAGCAGTTCCTCAAAACACGTAAATGTATCTTGGAGGTTTTAATTACAGCAGCTAGTTCCAGTCAGCAACCAAAGCTTCAAACGGAGTTTATGTCAAATACAAGCTCATTTCCTTTTCCTCAGTCAGCTCCACCTTAGGTTTTCGATCCAAGTGCCTATCTCCCACCAGCGCATGTTATTGCTCAGGCTTATGCTCTTTCAAAATCTCAACTCGATCCTAGTGCCTAGCTCCCAAACCCCCAACCTCCACCTCAAGTTTCCACTACTCAACCTCAATTTGATCCAAGTGCTTATCTTCCACAATCCCAACCACAAGCCCAACCAAAACAACAACAAGCATGTTACAGTAACAATCCTCCACCCCAAAACCCCAACACAGTCAGAGTTGATACTTCAAACCTTTCGAAAGTCAGCATTGAAGTGGCAAAGGAGCATATGGAACTTATCAATACAATGGTCAGTGCCTATTGCGGATTGGTCGTAGGTCAAATTGGAAACATTAATTTGACCAATGAAGATTATCAACAGATAGACCGTGATGAAATGGAGTTGATGGATATTAAGTGGGCATTTGCAAGTGCTGTTAGAAGGGCTAAGGATTATATGAGCCGAACAGGAAGAACTTCCTTGGAAAGCAAGAAGGATACGAAGCACGGTTTCGATAAGGATGCAGTTACATGTTTCAATTGTGGTGAAAAGGGTCACTTCAAACGTGAGTGCACTCGACCAAGCAAACAAGGCAATCAAAATCCCTTCCGAAATCAGATGAGTACTTCCAACATAAATCAAGAGAATCGTGAAAAAAGGATGGTAGCTGTGAACAACACCACCAACCAGAACCAGTCTGGACCGTCAAACACCAACTGAGCATTAGTCGTTCAAGCTGATGAAGGATGTAACTAGTCAGTACAGTTTGGGGATGGTGATCAAGAAGGAGGAGGAACCGCATGTTATGCAAAGATCATCAATCACATCAAGCATGTTCACAAGGAAGAATTTTCTAAAAGTGATGATAGTTCGGGTTATAGCGGGAGTTTGGATGAAGAAAGCTCGAATACGGGAGGTTATAATTCAGAATCTGATGTGAAGGAAGAAGTAAATTCTGATGTTGATGATTTGTTGAATGAAGCAGAGGAGTTAAAGTGTCAGAAATCTATTCTGATCAAGAAAGCTGCTGTCGCATCAAAGGAAATGGAGAAGTTCTTCTCTGAAGACCGATCTTTTTCTTATCAGACTGCCTTTATGGCAAATGTCTCAGCCTCAACCAGTCAGGTAAAATCTGACACTCCTACTCCTAGTGTATGTAATTTGTGTGCAGATTTGAAACTGGAATCCGAAAAGATTCACAGTCATAATCAAAGTTTGGTTATTGAGCTGTCTAAGTGCAAGGAGGCAAACATGGCGTTAGCTCGAAATGAAAAGGATTTTAAATCTGCAATCGAAACTTTAAAGAAAAGTGTTTCCGAATTGACAAAAACTGTTTTCAACAAACAAATTGGTATTAATAACTACATTAATATCATTGAGGAAACCAAGAAAGAGCTAGCCAATGCTAAATGCGAGCATGATGCGATCAAGCTCAAACTGGAGAGTTATTCTAACTCCCGATATGTGCTCGATCACATCATAGATGCTCAACAGCTGAAATGGAACAAAAAAGGCGTAGGGTACAAGTCGTGTCCGCCCCCTTTGAGACACAACAATACTCGAATGCCCGATGAAGAGGAAATGCCTCGTTTTGAACCCAGTGTGCCTCTTGATTATGAGGAAGTTACTACTGGATTAGGGTTCAAATCGGACAGTTCCTCGAGTACCTCGTCTGATGAAACAGAAACTTCAACATCGACGCATCAAAGTGCTCCAATTATTGAGGACTATGATTCGTCTGATGATGAATCAGATGTGAGTGATCAAGATAAATCACTTGATAAGATGAAAGGAGTAGAAATTCCAATTGAGAATCATATTCTTTGTGATCCTCCTACTCCTGCTATGCAACCTGTTGCCAAACAAGTGATAGATCCTGTCAAGGATGTCAAGGATGTCAAGGAATCTGTATCTACCATTAAGGGTAATAGTGTGTTGTATACCTTGGTCGGTGACGCTAAAATTTATTCAGACAAAGATTTTCCAATTAAAAACGTTAATACATCTTCGATTGATAAAGTTTTTGAAGATAATACAAGCAAGTTTTTGGGAAAGACAATTCCGGGAGTTGTTGTAACTCAATGTGATCCAATTCCAAAATCTGAAATTAGAAAACAATTTAGAAATCAAAGATTACCGACAAAGCAACAACCTATTGCTTCTAAAGGTAAATAGCAAGAAAAGTGAGCTCAAAAGCCTAACATTTCTCAATCAAAGTTTGAAACAAAAGGAGCTCGTTACAAGGAGAAAAGCAGTGATGAATTTGTAGCATCTAAGGGTACTGATAAAATTGATACTTTTGAAAATAAATCAAACACCGATTTTGTCCAACAAGTCAAAATTTTAAAACGCAATAGTCAAAACAACTACACCCAACACACAAACGGGTGTGATGAAAGAGCAAGTACCTCTGGATCTACAGGTTCGACATCCTTTCGTAAATCTGATTCTCCTAAGTTTGTTGCAAGGAGAACTTGTTTTAAGTGTGGGGAGTTTGGACATATCATTAAAAACTGTACAAATACTCCCAAAGAAAAATTTGTTGAGGGAGCCCCTCCTAAAAAAGGTCACCCACAATGTCGTCCTGTTTCACCAAAACATTATAAACGAACCGTTAAAGAACAAGAAACAAAACAACGACGTCAAAACGTCAAGGCAGTTGAAAAGGATTTAAAATCTGAAGTCAAATCTGTTAAAAGGGAACCAAGTTCATCACAATCGTTAAAACCAGAAGTTTCAAAATCTTTTCATAACACTCAAACTGGTAAACAATATCAAACTTGGAAACCTAAATTGGGTGAAAGTTCAGGGGGAGGTACTGTATTTGAAAATCATCAAGAAATCGAGATCACATTTCGTGATGCTTAGGGACGACCCAAGACCACTAAGGATTGGGTCCCCATCCTCAACTAATCGTCAAATGATATGTACAGGATGTTCCAGGAGGAACTGTTAATAGTCATTGGATTGTTGACAGTGGAGCATCTAGGCACATGGCGGGCGACTTACGGCTTCTTTATGATGTGAAAAACATTAGAGGAGGTTATGTAGCATTTGCTGGAGACAAAGGTGGATATATCACTGGAGAAGGAATGATCTCCAATGGTGTTGTGTGTTTCGATAAGATCAATTATGTTCGTCAAATTGATCACAATCTTCTGAGTGTTTCGCAAATTTGCGATAAGAAATTCACCGTGCATTTTGATGATGTCGGTTGTTATGTGCTGAAGCTGGTTTCAAAATTCCAAAAGAATGGATTCTCTTATCGGCTCCAAGGATTAATGATCTTTATATTCTTGATATGAGCCAAACGATTACGACATCTGCACAAGTCACATGTTTTGTCTCGAAAGCCACAGAAAAGGAGTCTATATCTTGGCACAGTAGAATGGGGCACATTCACTTAAGAAATATGAACCATTTGGTGAAAAACAATCTTGTGAATGGTGTGCCTGTGAAGAATGTTCATCTACAAGATATCTGTGTATCATACCAGAAAGGAAAGCAAATGAAGAAATCTCACCCGATTAAGAAAGTCAACACTGTTAGCATGCCTCTCGAACGTTTTCATATGGACCTCTTTGGACCTATGAAACACAAGACAACCTTTGGGGATGCTTATTGTCTGGTGGTTACTGATGACTACTCTAGATTTTCTTGGGTAGCTTTTATGGCACATAAGAGTGAAACTCCGGAAATCCTCAAGAATCTTCTTACTTTGCTGGAAAATTTGTACACGTTGAAAGTGAAGAGGATCCGAAGCGACAATGGCACTGAGTTCAAAAACCGTATAATGGATGAGTTCTGTACTTCAAAGGGCATTCTTCATGAATACAGTTCTCGCTACACTCCACAACAAAACGGTGTCGCTGAGAGGAAGAATCGAACGATAATAGAAAGTGCAAGAACGATGTTGGTAGAGTCGGAGTTTCCTGTTCAGTTCTGGGGGGAGGCTGTGTCTACTGCTTGCTACACGCTAAACAGAGTTCTCACAGTTAAAAGGCATGACAAGACTTGTTTCGAACTTCTACAGAAAAGGAAACCGGACATTTCTCACCTAGAACCTTTTGGCGGTCCATGCACTATGATTGAGTCGGACGAAAAGTTTGGCGCCAAAGCTATCGAGGGTTTCTTCCTTGGATATGCTACTCCGAATTTTCGTGTATGGAATTTGGCAACCAAAAAGATTGAGTTATGGAGTGAAGTAAGGGTTCAAAGGTATACAAGTTCTGTTAGAGCTCCGGGTGATCCTTGGATGTTCGATTATGATGGACTATTCGACTCCTTTAATCTGCCAACCTTTGACGAAGCATCTGCAGCTGCTCAAATGCTATTTGAAAGTGACAACGCAGCTGACTCGCCATTGGTGAGACCAATTATTGTTAACCCCCAAGCTTCTAATTCGGTTAACAACACGGTTCAAAATGAGGTATTTGAAGATGCTGCTGATTATAATGAGTCATCGGAAGATGATGAATACCATGATGCAAATGAAGGCACTTCAGCTCCGGTTGCTCCTGTTCAAGGTGCTTCCGTAGAAACTCCTCATGTGCAGAATGTAGATACTGCTGAAGGGAATGCATCCACTTCTACGCCTATTCCCGGTGTGGAATTGGTTGTTGATCTTAATCTTAACAATTTGGGTATTAATACTCGTGTTCCTAATTTTCCTGAAACGAGAATTCATGATACTCATACGCAGCAGAATATTATTGGAGGTGTCCAACGCGGTGTGCAGATGCGAAATCAGCTGAGAAAAAACCAGAATACTGGTTTGTATTCAGCCATCAGAGAATCTGGTCTTCAAAATGATTGGTCCTTCGCGTGTTATGTTTCACAAGAAGAACCGAAGTCTTGGAAAGAAGCTCTTAAAGATAATTCTTGGGTGGAAGCTATGCAGGATGAATTGCAGCAATTTCAAAAGCTAGGTGTTTGGAAGCTTGTTGAAAGGCCTGAAAATTACAAGAAAATTGGCACACGTTGGGTTTTCAAATGCAAAAAGGACGATCGTGGAGTAGTCATTCGAAACAAGGCGAGATTGGTTGTTCAGGGATTTCGTCAGATCGAAGGCATTGACTACAATGAAGTTTACGCACCAGTTGCATGTCTGGAAGCTATTCGGATCTTTCTAGCTTATGCTTCATTTAACGGATTCAAAGTCTACCAGATGGACGTCAAAAGTGCTTTCTTACACGGTGTGGTTCAAGAAGAGGTGCATGTCGAACAACCTCTGGGTTTTGAAGATCCTATTCATCCTGATCGGGTTTGGTTGCTCAATAAAGCTCTTTATGGTTTACATCAAGCACCTAGGGCTTGGTATGCAACCTTATCCAACTATCTACTGGAGAATGGTTTTCGACGAGGTCTTATTGATTGCACTCTCTTTATCAAAGAACAAGATGGAGATCTTCTGTTTGTATTTACTATTAGTGGGGGCTTCCCATGTTTGTATTTACTATTAGTGGGGGCTTCCCATGTTTGTATTTACTAGACGAGTTGTACCATAAGTGTTCTTCTTGACCCGAGAACAGGAGTGCGTATAAGGTTTACGTAGGCTTTACGTAAGTGCCCTTCTCAACCCGAGGACAGTGGTACGCGGGGGTTTACGTAGGTTTTACGTAAGTGTCCTTCTTAACCCGAAGACAGTAGTAGGTATGAGTTTACGTAGGTTTTACGTAAGTGCCCTTCGCCACCCGAGGACAGTGGTAAGTACAAGTATACGTAGGTTTTACGCATGTGTCCTTCGCATCCGAGGACGATGGTAGGTAGTCTAGTAATAGTGAAAGTCCAAGTAATTGTTCAACCTCATTTCTTTCAATCCCATTCCCTACCCTCCGGGAATCCCATTCCTTGGTAAGAGTGTGAACTCACCTTGGTTTGCTCGGTATGCTTAAAATTACACGCTCACAAATAATCTATCACGACCTATTATATGCACGTACACCAGATCAGTTTATGTTCATAACGATTCACATGCAACTAGCTTCACAGTATAACACAGAGTGTGCTTAGCATCTTGTATCGTATAAACAGTTAATCAAACTCATGCAACTTCATGTTTCACATAACAGTTTTCTCAGTTAATTCCAACATAGTTATCCATTGACATACCCAACCGAGTTAACAGGTTTAACAGAGTTGCATATCTTAACAGAATTAATACAATTAACAGAGTTAACCAAAGGTTACCCTCTTAACAAAGTGTTTTACATGAGTCTAACAGAGTTAATAAGGTTAACTGAGTTAATAAACTTAACTCAGTTAGTTGGTTAAACATAGTTACATACCTAACAGTGTTATATACGTAACTTAACAAAGTTAACAACTTAACAGTTTTAACCACTTAACAGACATAACAGTTGGGCCGAAATCAACTTGGGCGAAAACCCTTGGGCTTTTGTTGAGCATACAGTGTGACGAAAACACAAAGGGTTTTCGTCTGACCCTTGTGTTTTCGTGGATCTCAATCTTCATCAACAGCAGTTACCTACGCAACCCTAATGATCATCACGGTAATACCACTCAATCCATTCATAAAATCATCATCCCTATAATAAATCATGGCCAACAACTTGATAAAGCATTCAGAGGATTAATATGATTGGACCGAAAGATATATGGAGGTAACATGGGCCTGACACTCTATAATTCACATGCAAACCTGTAGGATCAGACTCCGACCTAAACGAGTCTTTCGGAAGAGTTCTAGTTCGTTTCAAAGGCGGAAACAGAGAAACGGATCTATAAACAGCTTGTTTCACACTTTAATCCTTTTGTATATTGATTTAACAGAGTTTACGGTCGAAAGGAACACCGGCAGCACCTCGGTACCACTTCTGAATTTCGTTACAAATGACAAGAATGAACCACCTATATATATCCTATTGATTTCGCTTGAAGATTCCTTAGTCAACTCAAGCGAAATCTTCAACTATGAATTCAAGCGAAAACAACAAACTACTATCATTCTGTTCAAGCGAAAACTTCTAAATATGACATTCTATTTTGTCTTCTAGTGAAGTGATGCAATCAATGATGTCACTTGTGTGATGTCATCATCAAGGATGATGACATCATGCTTGTTTAGATCCGCACCGAACCTGAGACTCGATATCAAGACGAAGACGACAGATGTGTGCACCAACAGACTCCCCCTCAGATGTTGACGAGTCTTAAGTGTCGAGTCTTCTTAATCTTCAGTCTTTAGGCTTCCTTCACTCTAACTTTCTTCAACTAATCTCCACCTCGGATGATGTAACTCTCTTTAACAGACTCTCCCTCAAAACATGCTGGGATCGTAATCTGGCTTTTACAGGATCAGAATCGAAACCTGGCTCTCTATCTGCTCAGAATCCAGGCTATCCTGCACATCCTCTACCCAAAAGTAAGTTTCACAAAATTTAACATTCAACAAATTTAAAAACTACTTATAGATATTTTCAAATCAACTCAAACACCTGACATCATTTTTAACAACTTATGTTTTGGGACAATTTTAACTTCTAATGAACCACTTTCATGAATATCAATTTCATTTCAAACATCTTTTAAACATAACTTTCTCAAACCTGTTCGTCATGTTTAGCACTCGGAATTTTGAAAATCAACTTTTCAACATCAGTCGTCTAAAATCTTTTTGAATTTTTCAAAACTTATGCTAAAACACACCGAAAATCTTTTTGGATTTTTTAAAATAACCGAAATGAAATGCAGAAATGAAATATTTACATACAATATTTTTGTGAGTTTGCGTAAGAGGATCATATCAGTTTATGAGACAAATCACCAACACCGTTAAGCTTTATTTCATTTTAAGTTCTAAACAATTCACCTAGATTGTCAGTATACTTGTCCACTTAAATTTTCACACAAAGTTCAACTGCTTCGAGATACGAATTAGTGTTTTAAGACTTAAACATCTACATGTGTCCCACCTCAGTATATACTCCCGTATCCAGACCCCAGAATTCAGTCTTACAGGTGAGTATACCTAGAAGATATCTGTAAGGGGTTAATTGCGAGGGCCGTGAGAGCTCAGGTCGATCTTTCGATACGCAGAGAGATGACGGCTTCGACTTTTGGTGGGTCCCCTTTAGAGGATCTTTTGAATTACAACAGCAATGACTATCAATTTTATTGTTTCATCAATTTGCTGAGGGCTGCGCTATTTTTCAAGCATGCGGAAAGTATTCTCCGGGGACTAGGCCATTGCTTCCGCAAAATCAGAAGTCCCGGGATAATACCCCAGATATCACTAAGCATAAAGACCTAGTATCTTAGAATACGGGACCCTTCAAACAAGATTTCAGGGGTTACCTATATATCCTGGAGGTGTTCCCCACGTAGACGCAAGTAAATTTTATGTTTATATCTCGTCACAATTTACTAAATGTGCAAAAACCTACTGACATATCCACAGTGAGATTGTTTATCACATTTATTCCTTCTATTTCTTTAGCATGTTGTGACAGTCCACTGATGTACTATCATTTCCTCTTTTTGCACAACAAAACTCTTTTTCATTTTATCATGTTTTTGGCTTTTTCAAATTTTCAAATGTTATTGGATTTTCTGAAAATTTTTACTGGAAATTTGAAAATAAACTGTACAAAAAAATGACAACTGATATCAAATCACTTCAGATCGCCATCCACTTGGCATAAACAATCAGAACTCCCCCTCACAACAAACTATTTTCCCATTGTGATTTCAAAACACTTAAGTTTGTTTTAATCAAATGATTTTTCCGGAAAATTAGTTTTGTTGGTTTTAAGAAACCATTTGTAGGTTAGGGGTTCATCACATTGTTCTCCAAAATATCACTTGTAAGAATGGTCCAATCAAGTTCAACTTAATGACCTTGATTAACCACTTGTAAATGAAAACCTCTTTCAACCACTTTCAAGTTCACTCACCAACCATAACCACTTGTAAATCAAAATATAACAATTTAAATATACCACCTGTACTTTACCAACTGTACCACATGTAGAATCATTTGCTTAAGAAAGATACCGATTCCTGCTCCACTCTTACCAACCTGGGAGCTCCGGCAAGTCCGGAATTTATGGTGAAAAAGCTGTCACACAAGCTTGACCAGTCTTGGGTGATTTTGGTGGCAAACATCTGTCCCACCAACATTTTGACTTGTAAAATTCTTGAGCATTTTTCACTTTCCTGTCAACCATCTTACCAAAGATATGTTTAACTTTGCCATTAAAAGCCTTCTCAACATCAAATTCTCCTTTATCAACGAAGAATTGATTTGAGATCTCTACCTTTCCCACTTTTTTCATCAAATTTTCTTTTGTCAATGAAGCAAAGTTTTCCTCGTTCATCTCAGGAACGGAATTATCAACCTTTTTCTCAACACATGACTCCTCTGATTTTATGGAATCAGATTCATTGTCAAAATTACCCTCAGATTTAACCACCCACTTTTGTTTACTCAAATCACCTCTTCTTTTGTAAAACCTTTTTGAACTTTCTCCTTCCTCAGAAGTAGAATTTTCAAACTTTTTAACATTTTCTTTCTTCTCAACACAAGTCTTTCTCAAAACATAGTTAGAAGAAACTTCCTGTTTTTGGTAGTTGGTCTTGGGGCAATTCCAAGCTATATGTCCAACTTCTTGGCATTTGAAACAGGTTCTTCTATCAACTCTTGAAGCAAACTTTCTCACATTCTTCTTTACTTCAGCAAGAAACTCTTGATTCGACTGCTTCCAGAACGGTTTCTTCTGTTCATCCTCTGAGCTTCCTCCTGAAACAAATTTTGTTTTTGGTTTATAAGTTTTCTGATTTTTATAATTTTCTGAAGAATTGAAACCCAGACCTTGTTTTTTGAAATTACGATTGTGGTTTGGTTTCTTTCGATAACCTGAACCATAATCGTAACCCTTTTTCTTGTTCAATCTCTGTTGAACTCTTGAAGTGTACTTTTTAGGTTTTTCATCAAGATTTAAATCTTTTATTTCAGAAATATTAATTTCTGTCAATTTGAAAACCTGTTTGATCATTTCAGTTTTTACACTTCTTATTGGAAATTCCTCATCAGAATATAATTTGTCTGAATCATACAAAGTATAAACCACTTTGATTGACCCGTCATTCAAATTAGATTTTGATAATAGAAATTCTCTATTATAAACCCTGTTAACCGGTGAACTCGGACTCTTTTCTGACGAACTCGGACTATCAGACTCAAACTCCGGTTTTGACTCCTCATCCGTATCCAACACCTGATCGACAACTTTCTTTACTAACTCAGACTCATGATCAGTGTCAGACGCTGTGAATGTAACATCAATATTGTCTGGTAATTCATCAATGATTTCAGACTTTAACTTGATGTTTAGAGCCTTGTCTACTCGTTCCTCATTTGGCTTTCTGGGAGAATACGTTTCATGGATCGGGGGCGGACATCTGTTATACTTGACACTTGGTTTCTTACCAGTATCAGTATCTTCAGTCTTTTTATCCATGAATGCTTCCAGACCTGCAACAGTAGGATAAACGCGATCAATCAGATAATCACATGTAGTATAACTCAACAGTAATCGTTTAATCCTTTCACTCTCAATTTTCTCAAGTTCCACTTCTTTCTTTAGATTAGCACAATCTTCAATATAATCATTGATGACGCTCTGCTTTGTCATTAAAGTTGCACTCATTTTATCCATTGCTTTTTCAATTTCTGTATTCGTCTTTTTCAGACGATCAACTGTGTTGTTGAGCACATCATATGACTCCTTTACATACTTCACATCAGACAATAAATCTTCTTTAATCTTTTCCAACTCAGCAATCTTCTTATCTTTCTCTTCACAAGCTTTGCAAGATTCTGAACACTTCAAACATGGTTTTTCAACTTCAACCACTTTTTCAATTAGCTTTTCAACCTCAACAATCTTCTCTACTTCGACCAGTTTTTCAACTTCGACTATTTTCTCTACCACTTTCTCCACTTCAATAATTTTTTCTATTGCATTTTCAGTCACTGCTTCAACTTTTGTTTCTCCAACTTCTGTCTTCGCCTTTTCATTAGAAAGTAACTTTGCTGCTTCCAGTTCCCTCTTTAAGCGGGCAATCTTCTTCTGATTCAGCATCTCAACTTTATCTGCATAGAAAAAATTAAAATTGTCAGGCTCAATGCTTTTTCTACATTTGTTAAGATATTCTTCCTCATCATCGGTATCTACATCGCTTCCAAGATCTGGAAAAATCGGGATTCTTTTCTCACTAGTCTAATTTTCACCCTGAATTCTTGCAACACAAGCTGAACCAGGTATGTATTTGTCCCAACTAAATCCTTCAGCAACAAATTCATCATCTTGATGGATAAGTAAAGCTTTCTTCTTTCCATCTTCAATAGCATGAGCATGTGTAATTTGTGGTTGTTGAGCAATCTGATGAAAAATTGATTTCTGATAATAGTTGTTCTTTTCTTGATTCCCGGTTGCTTCTTTGCTTTTGCACTCTCTTTTAAAATGTCCTTTTCCTTTGCAACGGAAACAGATAACTTTCGATTTGTCAAAACCCAAATGAGAAGTAGCCATTCCTCGAAATTCATCTCTGCCAGTAATTTCTTGAAACTTTTCAGCTCTTCTCCAAGCACTCGCTAAGCACCTTTTGATATCCATCAATTCAAGTTCTTCAGCATCAATTTGGTCGTAATCTTCTTTGGTAAGCATCGGATTCCCAATCTTCCCACCGATCAAACTTTCGTAAGATTCTAACATAGCAACCAGTGATGCCATGTGTTTCTTGGCAACTTCCGGAGACAAATTCTGGCCATTTTGAATGTTTAAGGTAACATTGCACTGAAGGTTTGTAGAATTCTGTTGTTGAGGACTTGATGTTGTAAAGTTTGGATCAAAACTTGAATACGAGGATGAAGATCCACCACTTTGTGTCACATTACTACCTTTTGTTCCAGACGAACTATCAGCACTAAAACCAGTTTGGATCTTTGGGCTAGGGCCGGGGGTAGCCTCAAATTTGTTCCCTCTGTAATACAAACTGACATCTTGTTTGGCATTTGGATTTGTCATGATAGCCGTTTTCTGAATATCCAACTCATGCTCTTCAATCCTCTGAATAAACTGAGCCAAATTCATATTTTCAGACTTTCTTGTATGTTTTAAGATCAGCAAATACGTTCCCCATTTCTGCTGTGGTAATGCTTCAGCAAGTTTATCAACCCACTCATCATCCTCTTTCTCAATGTTAAATCTTTTCATTTCCAAGACTAGATGACAATATCTATCAATGGTATGCTTTGTAGTTTCATGATCGAAAGCTGAAAACATATCAAATGATTTTTTCAGTAAAGCCTTTCTGTTCTTGATCATATCTGCGCTTCCTTGGAATTTCTGAATCAATGCTTCCCAAATTGATTTAGCTGTACCATTATGTTGGAGCAAAACAAATATATCTTCTTTTATTGCTTGCTGAAGAATACTGATCATCATTTTCTCACTTGTAAATTTTAATTTGTCACTCTCTGAGTAGTCCTCAATTGCTTTTTCCATCCCACGGTCATTCTTTGGTTTCTCATAGTCTTTCAACAATGAGCACCATGCATCAAACTTGTAAGCTTGTACCCAGTTCTCAAATCGATTCTGCCATCCTTTAAATTCTTCAATGTACATAAGCTTTGGTGGTTTTTGATGCGTTCCCGTTTCATTCTCACTATATAAATTTTCAGCAGCAGTAACCGGAGCGACTGGTGTGGCAAACGCATTGTAGAAATCCTCTTCCATGTCTTCGGCAAATACCTTTACAATCAAACAAACAAAAAACACAATCAGTTTAAAAATTTTCAATTAACTGAAACAAACTGGTACTCGAACTGATGACTATTTTGAGCGGACTGAATGTTGACCAACTGTGCGGACTTCTAGGACCCGAATCGACTTCAAGTAACTTGACTCTTTGAAACCTTTGAACTCCAAAACGTACGAAACTTTCAAACTAGTCGATGGCTTTAATACGCGACTTGACTGACAAAACGACTGATCGTACCGTGCGAACCGACTAAATTCCAAACCTTGTGACCTGACTACAGACAACTGACAACTGACAAACTAATATATCACTACACTATTTCAGCATACACTTTAGATGGACTTATCCAAACACAATATAACACATGAGATGGGCCGGTTTTAAACAAATTACAATACATGGGCTTCCTGGTTACATCGGTTTCATACTAATCACATGAGCCACACTAATTTCTAGTGAATTATCATTTCAATTTACACACACATAATCCGATTACTTTTAGCATATGATGTCTCACATTTAATATTCAATTGAACCACATTTGAAATCACATGCATACACAAGTTTACTGACACATCACGTGAAGCTTTGACTAACAATTTTTTATATATAATGAATCACATAGACATTGTGATTGGACCGGTTAACTGTCATGAATCAACTTTATGACATTTCAAGACACTATAGTGGACTAACACTTATCACCAAATGACTTTTCAAGACATTTAACATGCAAAACTGATTTTATAATTGCCGACAAATTTTAGTGAGCTGACACCTTAACATATCTCGATAGAATTCACATGTAAATCTGATACACATGCAAACACATGCTTTGGCTGACACTTAACTCTTATACACACATCGATGTAAGCACTCAATCGGTTCACAATTTTCAATGAATTCTCATGATGATGCTCGACCACCAAACCAATATCACATTCAATTCCGATATCAACAAATATATTCTGTGGTCTGACAACACATGCTAAACCTACATATACCACATGATGACAACCTCGATTAACATATCACACATTTCAATGTACTGACACAATCAAAGTAATGATACAACAACTATTATGTTCACGTTGTAATGATCAAGATATTCAAGCGAAATCCAATCAGATCAATTTCGCTTCAACTATTCAAGCGAAATCCTTAGTTCTTCAAGCGAAATCGACAATTAACACACAATATTCAAGCGAAATCAATCAAATCTTGAACTTTTCAAGCGAAATTATCAAAATCTCAAGCGAAATCTGATGACATCAGCACTAACGATCTGATTATGGTCTGATTGAACAAGTTTTAATCCGTTTTTAGATCTGAAACTCTCAAGGATTGATTAAAACATGTTTACGCACGTATTGTGAAAGTTTGAATCGATTTTATCCGTAAAAAATTGAAAATTTTCGAAAAGAATGGTGTAGAAACAGAAATCGTGATGAACACAAGCTGTTTTTGGCAAGAACTCCTCGTCCTGAGCTCTGATACCAATTGTAGGATCGGACTCCGACCTAAACGAGTCTTTCGGAAGAGTTCTAGTCCGTTTCAAAGGCGGAAACAGAGAAACGGATCTATAAACAGCTTGTTTCACACTTTAATCCTTTTGTATATTGATTTAACAGAGTTTACAGTCGAAAGGAACACCGGCAGCACCTCGGTATCACTTCTGAATTTCGTTACAAATGACAAGAATGAACCACCTATATATATCCTATTGATTTCGCTTGAAGATTCCTTAGTCAACTCAAGCGAAATCTTCAACTATGAATTCAAGCGAAAACAACAAACTACTATCATTCTGTTCAAGCGAAAACTTCTAAATATGACATTCTATTTTGTCTTCTAGTGAAGTGATGCAATCAATGATGTCACTTGTGTGATGTCATCATCAAGGATGATGACATCATGCTTGTTTAGATCCGCACCGAACCTGAGACTCGATATCAAGACGAAGACGACAGATGTGTGCACCAACAAAACCTTATTATTAACCTAGCCAACAACTACAATTGCTATACACAGAATCACATGGACTATCACATACGACAAGAGTTTTACTCATATGCACATCCAATCCCACTAACCATTTAATTATCTAACAATTTCCATGCTACTGACACATATCCAAATATCCATATACACCATCACATGCTATTGTCAATTCTCATGCATACTTATAAAGACAATGGCTGACAAATCAAGTAGTGTTCCATAACCAATTAATTGCATTTTCAAGACATCACACAACATGAAAAGTCAATAAATGAGAGCCACTAACCGGATTCTGAGTTGGTCAGAATGATATTGCAAATGGGGGTGGGGGGGGGTTTCTCCTGTTGCCGTCGATCTCTAGGGAGGGGTAGGGTTTGTATGATGATGTGATAAGTTCACGTAAGGCCTACTATAATACTAATAAACTAAGTGGGCCGGTGGTACTTGTAACATTCAGTAATAATCACAAGACATAGTGGACCGAGATTAATTTAAGTGTGCAGTGGGCTCGTGGCCCATATTGTTTTTGCCGGTCTGATACTAGACGAAAACACCAAGGTGTTTTCACCAAGTGGTGTTTTCGTGGGGTAAGGATATTCGTTAAGGGGAGGGGTGTGTTTCGGGTGTGGGGTGTTCCACAAAGGTTCCATTTTTTTTATCAAGTGTACTAACATTATAACCATACTAAACACATACCAGTTAACACTCTTGCATTGCCAATCATATATATATAAGAGCACACTATATATATATATATCACATTTAACAACCACCATATAAAACATACCAACCACAATACGATTCTAACATATTACAAGCGTGTACAATTTGTGAAACAAACAAGTCGTATAACAAACAACTTAAACAATTAACGTGCAATTAATGCGAATAAGGAATCTCGGAAACTCGAGTTGTCACATTATCCCCAACTTGAAAGAAATTTCGTCCCGAAATTTAGCATGCGGTTACTGAGGAAGCTAGATGAGTTGTATCGTTTACTGGTTTTCCTGGGGTGTCACATCATCCCCCCGTTGATTTGGAATTTCGTCCCGAAATTCTGTAGTAGCTTCAGCCTCAGTAGTAATTGAATTGTTTACGAACAACTGGGGATACTTGAGTTTCATTTGATCTTCTCGCTCCCAGATGAACTCTGGGCCACGACGGGAGTTCCAACGAACTCGCACAAGAGGTATTTTTGTGTGTTTGAGGACCTTAACATCCCGGTCCGTGATTTCAACTGGTTCCTCGACGAATCACAACTGATCGTCGATAGTGAGCTCCTTCAAAGGAACTATGAGGGTCTCATCTGACAGACACTTCTTCAGATTCGACACGTGAAAAACGTTGTGAACTGCACTGAGTTCTGTTGGTAGGTTCAGTTTGTAGGCCACCTTGCCTATTTTCTCTATGACTTCAAAAGGTCCGACGTATCGCGGGTTAAGTTTGCCTCATTTGCCAAAACGAACCACACCCTTCCAGGGTGAAACTTTGAGTAGCACTCGATCCCCGACCTGGAGCTCGAGTGGTTTCCTGCCCTTATCGGCGTAGCTTTTCTGACGGTCACGAGCTGCCGCCATTCGTTGTCGTATCTGAGCAATTCGTTCTGTTGTGTCTACCACGAGTTTCTGGACCAGTGATCTCACTATCTCCCACCTCTGCCCAACAAAGAGGTGACCGGCATTTACGCCCATACAATGCCTCAAACGGAGCAGCTTTAATGCTGGTGTGGTAACTGTTGTTATACGAAAACTCCACCAATGGGAGGTGTTTCTCCCAACCGTTGCCAAAATCAATTACACATGCCCGAAGCATGTCTTCTAAAGTTTGAATAGTGCGCTCAGACTGCCCATCCGTCTGAGGGTGATAAGCTGTGTTCATGTCTAAACGAGAGCCAAAAGATTTGTGCATTACTTGCCACAGTTCTGAAGTAAAACGTGCGTCACGATCAGAGATAATGGAGATTGGCACCCCGTGCCTTGAAACCATTTCTTTTAAGTAGACGTCTGCTAAAGTGGAGAACTTATCCGTTTCCTTGATAGCCAAGAAGTGTGCAGACTTTGTGAGTCGATCCACGATCACCCAAATAGTATCATTCCCACGTTGAGATCTAGGCAAACCAGTAACGAAATCCATGGAAATTTGATCCCATTTCCATTGTGGTATCTCTGGTTGTTGGAGTAGGCCTGATGGTTTCTGATATTCAGTCTTGACTCTCGCACAAGTCAAACATTTGCTGACGTAAGTTGCTATGTGAGCTTTCATGCTAGGCCACCAATATGTAGTTTTCAAGTCGTGGTACATCTTATCCGAACCAGGATGTACTGAGTAGCGAGACTTATGAGCTTCATCCATTACAAGCTCGCGTAAGTTGCCATAGTGTGGGACCCAAATGCGTCCTGTTACATAGTAGGCGCCGTCTGCCTTTTGTTCTAACCGTTGCCTTGAACCGCGTAGGGCTTCAGCCCTGACGTTTTCTGGTTTCAATGCTTCTACCTGAGCATCTCGTATCTGTGAAGGAAGACTAGACTGGATAGTGAGTTGCAATGCTCGTACACGCCTAGGTGTAGTATCCTTTCGACTAAGGGCGTCGGCCACCACATTGGCTTTGCCCGGATGGTACTTTATAGCACATTCGTAATCGTTCAGTAACTCGACCCATCGACGTTGTCGCATGTTCAACTCTTTCTGCTTGAAGATATGCTCGAGACTCCTATGATCGGTGTAGATGGTGCACTTGGTGCCATACAGGTAATGTCGCCATATCTTGAGCGCAAAAACAACAGCTCCCAACTCTAAATCATGTGTAGTGTAATTCCGTTCGTGAATCTTAAGTTGGCGCGATGCATAAGCAATGACTTTATCCCGTTGCATCAACACACATCCAAGACCTTGGATAGATGCGTCGCAGTAGACTACAAAATCGTCCGTGCCTTCAGGCAATGAGAGGATAGGTGCACTACAAAGTCTATCCTTTAAGTGCTGAAACGCTGTTTCCTGTGTATTACCCCAACGGTAAGCAACACCTTTCTGTTTCAGTAGTGTAAGCGGCTGTGCAATCTTTGAGAAGTCTTTGATGAACCGTCTGTAATAACCCGCCAAACCCAAAAATTCGCATATTTCAGTTGGTGTGCAAGGTGCAGGCCAATTCTTGATCGAATCTACCTTGGATGGATCAACATGAATCCCATCCTTGTTTACCACGTGGCCTAGGAAGTGGACTTCACGAAGCCAGAAGTCGCATTTTGAAAACTTGGCGTACAGCTGTTCCTTTCGAAGGAGTTCCAAAATAAATCGTAAATGTTGCTCGTGTTCCTCCTGACTCTTCGAATAGATCAGGATGTCATCGATTGAAAACAATAACAAACTTGTCAAGATAAGGTTTGCACACCCTGTTCATAAGATCCATGAAAACCGCAGGCGTGTTTGTTAGCCCGAATGGCATGACTAGAAACTCGTAGTGGCCGTAGCGAGTTCTGAATGCTGTTTTGGAGACGTCCTCGTCCCGGACTCTCAATTGATGATAGCCTGACCTCAGGTCAATCTTCGAGTAATAGCTCGACCCTTGCAACTGGTCGAATAAGTCGTCGATGCGTGGAAGAGGACAACGATTCTTCACGGTCACCTTGTTCAGTTCGCGGTAATCTATGCACATGCGGAAGGTACCGTCCTTCTTCTTCACAAATAATACTGGAGCTCCCCAGGGCGAAGAGCTAGGATGTATGAAACCCTTTTCCAAAAGTTCTTGCAATTGCTTAGATAGTTCTTCCAGTTCAGTTGGAGCTAAGCGATAAGGTGCTCAAACTATGGGTGCTGCTCCAGGAGCTAGCTCGATCTGAAATTCGACCTGGGGATGAGGCGGTAGCCCAGGTAAATCTTCAGGAAACACCTGAGGAAAATCGCGTACTACTGGGATATCCTCGATCTTCTTCTCTTTCGTTGATGCGTCAGTAACAAGTGCTAAGATGGCGGTGTGACCCTTTCACAAACACTTCTGGGCCTTTAGGAAGGAGATGATGCCAACCACAGCACCACTCTTGTGGCCTTGAATTTCAAGAGGTTCTTTGCCAGAACGGGGAATGCAAACAATCTTCTCTTTGCATAGGATCTATGCTTGTTGTTGAGATAACCAATACATACCAATGACGATGTCAAAACTACCCAGAGCTATGGGAATGATATCGATAGAGAAAGTCTGACCAGCTAAGACGAGGTTACAACCCTTGACTATGTGACCACTGTGGTGTCTGTTGCATCTGTTGCATTTTGGGTGGTTTCCTCGATATCCACCCTGCCCTTGACTACTAGAAGACTGCTGTCCAGGGCTCTGATAGTCATCAATCTTTCGCTGATGTGCCTGGGACTGAACTGAAGTCGAACCCTTGCTGGAGGTTCCATCCCACTTTCGTTTGTTGTCACTGGGAATAGCAGAAGTAGTAATAGCAGTAGCACCAATACGCTTAGGCAGTTTGTTCTGTTCCACTGCCTGGTCCGTGAGACGATGAGCAAGACGAGTAACATCCTGGATAGTAGCAAGGTTAGCAGTAGTCACATGGCTTTGAATCTCTGGTACTAAGCCTTTGAGGTACAGCTCAATGCGCTTGATGGGAGGATCCACCATAGTTGGACATAACACTGCCAGTTCCTTAATAATCATTCCATGGGGTGGCATTAGCAGCCGCCAGCCCCAGCATCTGAACTTGCGCGTTCCACCAAGTTAGCGCAGTACCTTCGAGGGTACCAGTGGCGTACTTCACCGTATGAGCCTCAGGGCATTCACACATCTCGAAGACAGACTCGAGCTTCTCAAACCAGTGGAGGAGTCCAATGGCCCCTTCAGTGCCACTGAAAGTAGTAGGACGACAGTCCATAAAAGTCTTGAATGTGCATACAGGTGGCTGAGCGTGTTGACTTGTCGTGTGCGTAAGAGTAAACAAAATTAAGCACAAGTGTTGAGTTACGAGAGTAGGATCTAAAGATCCTAGAGTGAGTTGTGATGGCAGGCTATACCTCCTGCCTGGGCAGCTGCGAGTGCTGCAGTAACTTGTTCAGTGATCAAAGCCGCCAACTGGGCTTGAGTTAGGTTAACGCGTCCACTCATGATCTTCATCTCAAAGGAAGCATGAGTGAGAGGGGTTCGTGAAAGTGCGATGACAGAAGAGAGTAAGCACACATGTGTTTCAACCAGCAGTTGTTACGTTTATCTAAGCATACCATGAGCAAAGTTCTACGTAATTCTAGCAAGCAGGCAATAAAACATATACCATATTACCTAGAATGTTGAGTCTTGCACGTGGAGCGAGGCGTCATTGTGGATCGTTGAGCACTGTACAGGTTATAGTCTGGTTTTAATAAAACGTTTTCCCCTTATTAAAACCGAGTTCTCTATAACCAATGGCTCTGATACCAATCTGTCACACCCCCAAAATCCACACGCGGAGTATCACCGCTTGGAGGCGTGACATGACCAGGATCAAGCCACCAATCATATTAAACATATAAGTAATAAGTAAAAGTAAATGTAATCCGTCACAATAAAATTGGTGTTCAATCAAAAACATAGTATAGGTAGCGGAAGCATAGTATGAAAATCCAACACAAGTGTTAAGTTTAAAGAGTCATAAAGTTTTCATCAAAACATCCACAATCCGTGCCCACAACGACCGTGCCTCCCGTGCAAGCTCCATGAGTACCTATGGTCCTGCAAGGCATGTAACAGAGAGTCAACAACTAGTTGAGCGAGTTCACAGTAAGTAAGTTCGTTGCATAACAATGCGTTACTAACTAAGCCGTTGAATAGGTTCAACTGGTGGGGGCTTCCCATGTTGTATGCACTATTAGTGGGGGCTTCCCATGTTTGTATTTACTATTAGTGGGGGCTTCCCATGTTTGTATTTACTAGACGAGTTGTACCATAAGTGTTCTTCTTGACCCGAGAACAGGAGTGCGTATAAGGTTTACGTAGGCTTTACGTAAGTGCCCTTCTCAACCCGAGGACAGTGGTACGCGGGGGTTTACGTAGGTTTTATGTAAGTGTCCTTCTTAACCCGAAGACAGTAGTATGTATGAGTTTACGTAGGTTTTACGTAAGTGCCCTTCGCCACCCGAGGACAGTGGTAAGTACAAGTATACGTAGGTTTTACGTATGTGTCCTTCGCATCCGAGGACGATGGTAGGTAGTCTAGTAATAGTGAAAGTCCAAGTAATTGTTCAACCTCATTTCTTTCAATCCCATTCCCTACCCTCCGGGAATCCCATGCCTTGGTAAGAGTGTGAACTCACCTTGGTTTGCTCGGTATGCTTAAAATTACACGCTCACAAATAATCAATCATGACCTATTATATGCACGTACACCAGATCAGTTTATGTTCATAACGATTCACATGCAACTAGCTTCACAGTATAACACAGAGTGTGCTTAGCATCTTGTATCGTATAAACAGTTAATCAAACTCATGCAACTTCATGTTTCACATAATAGTTTTCTCAGTTAATTCCAACATAGTTATCCATTGACATACCCAACCGAGTTAACAGGTTTAATAGAGTTGCATATCTTACCAGAATTAATACAATTAACAGAGTTAACCAAAGGTTACCCTCTTAACAAAGTGTTGTACATGAGTCTAACAGAGTTAATAAGGTTAACTGAGTTAATAAACTTAACTCAGTTAGTTGGTTAAACATAGTTACATACCTAACAGTGTTATATACGTAACTTAACAAAGTTAACAACTTAACAGGTTTAACCACTTAACAGACATAACAGTTGGGCCGAAATCAACTTGGGCGAAAACCCTTGGGCTTTTGTTGAGCATACGGTGTGACGAAAACACAAAGGGTTTTCGTCTGACCCTTGTGTTTTCGTGGATCTCAATCTTCATCAACAGCAGTTACCTACGCAACCCTAATGATCATCACGGTAATACCACTCAATCCATTCATAAAATCATCATCCCTATAATAAATCATGGCCAACAACTTGATAAAGCATTCAGAGGATTAATATGATTGGACCGAAAGATATATGGAGGTAACATGGGC
This sequence comes from Helianthus tuberosus, assembly GCA_030545235.1. NCBI lineage: Eukaryota > Viridiplantae > Streptophyta > Magnoliopsida > Asterales > Asteraceae > Helianthus > Helianthus tuberosus. Next base: position 74,265,892 of record CM060450.1, read on the forward strand.
CTGACACTCTATAATTCACATGCAAACCTTATTATTAACCTAGCCAACAACTACAATTGCTATACACAGAATCACATGGACTATCACATACGACAAGAGTTTTACTCATATGCACATCCAATCCCACTAACCATTTAATTATCTAACAATTTCCATGCTACTGACACATATCCAAATATCCATATACACCATCACATGCTACTGTCAATTCTCATGCATACTTATAAAGACAATGGCCGACAAATCAAGTAGTGTTCCATAACCAATTAATTGCATTTTCAAGACATCACACAACATGAAAAGTCAATAAATGAGAGCCACTAACCGGATTCTGAGTTGGTCAGAATGATATTGCAAATGGGGGTGGGGGGGTTTCTCCTGTTGCCGTCGATCTCTAGGGAGGGGTAGGGTTTGTATGATGATGTGATAAGTTCACGTAAGGCCTACTATAATACTAATAGACTAAGTGGGCCGGTGGTACTTGTAACATTCATTAATAATCACAAGACATAGTGGACCGAGATTAATTTAAGTGTGCAGTGGGCTCGTGGCCCATATTGTTTTTGCCGGTCTGATACTAGACGAAAACACCAAGGTGTTTTCACCAAGTGGTGTTTTCGTGGGGTAAGGATATTCGGCAAGGGGAGGGGTGTGTTTCGGGTGTGGGGTGTTCCACAAAGGTTCCATTTTTTTATCAAGTGTACTAACATTATAACCATACTAAACACATACCAGTTAACACTCTTGCATTGCCAATCATATATATATAAGAGCACACTATATATATATATATCACATTTAACAACCACCATATAAAACATACCAACCACAATACGATTCTAACATATTACAAGCGTGTACAATTTGTGAAACAAACAAGTCGTGTAACAAACAACTTAAACAATTAACGTGCAATTAATGCGAATAAGGAATCTCGAAAACTCGAGTTGTCACACAATTCGAGCGTGTGATGCAAGAAAAATTCGAGATGAGTGCAATGGGGAAAATGAATTTCTTCTTGGGCCTACAAGTTCAACAAACCGAGTGTGGGATATTCATCCATCAGACTAAATATGTTGGTGACATCTTGAGTCGGTTCCAGATGTCTGACGCAACGCCCATTGGTACCCCACTTCCGCAGAATCACGGGATTACTCCGAACCTTAAGGGTGAAATCATTAACTCTTCATACTATCGCGCAATGATCGGATCTCTAATGTATCTCACAGCCTCGAGGCCCGACATCATGTATCCGATGTGCCTGCTTGCAAGATATCAAGCCAACCTGAAGGCCTCACATCTGGCTGCTGTTAAAAGGATTTTTCGCTATTTGAAGGGTTGCCCAGACACCACTCTCTGGTACCCTAGGGATGATAGTTTTGACTTGATTGCATACAGTGATTCTGATTTTGGTAGTTGCAAAATCGAAGGCAAATCAACAACAGCTGGATGTCAATTCTTAGGAAATCGCCTGGTCACGTGGCAGTGCAAGAAGCAAACCTGTGTTGCTACATCAACTTGTGAAGCAGAATACATTGCTGCCTCTAGTTGTTGCTCCCAAGTTTTGTGGATCCAACAAAAAATGCGCGACTATGGTTTTCAATTCCTATCTACTCCTATTGTTGTTGATAACAATGCTGCTTTACAGATCACTAGAAATCCTGTGCAGCATTCCAAGACCAAACACATCGAAATTAAATATCACTTCATACGTGATTGGTTTGACAAAAGACTCATCGATGTTGTTAAAGTTCACACCAATCACCAACGTACCGACCTGTTCACTAAAGCTTCTGATAAATCACGTTTTGATTATCTACTTTTGGTCAATGGTATTAAGGTGATACCCGAGTAAAACTTCTTTGGCAAATCGTTTTTGTAAATTTTTTCTTTAAAAACTCTTAAAAATACAAAAAGATTTTTGTTTTTGTAACCTTTTAGCATTTTAGGGGGAGTAAATTCAAGAAAATACAAAAACATTTGAAAAGGTCAAAAATCCAAAAAGATGTTTTTACTTGCTGTCCTTTCGTTTGAAAAATTCAAAAAATTCAAAAAAATTAGAAAACCAAAAATGAGTTTTTGGATAAAGGAAAATGATGATATTCACTGGTGTGGTCGGTCAACATATTCAAAATGTAAAACAAAAAAAATTGATAAATGATAAGTATCTCTACTAATGATGTATCGGTAGGCTCACAATCAGATTAAAATGTGCAGGATGATACAAACCCAACAGACTTCAAGTCTGGTGGGAACCATTCATTGGCATATGGTCTTGGTACCGAAATTTCGTTTGATTGATTGCCGAGGTTCTGAGATATACGGTCTTTATGCTGTCTTATCATCTGGGTATCATGGTTGTATCTTTTGCCGAAAAATAACTGAGACGAAGTCTAGATCTTCCATGATACTATACATACGTGTACATATTGCATTCGACCTCAATAAGTGATCAACAATCACATGTCCAAACAAAATAAGTGATAATATATCAAAGATTCTTTGCGGGAGTCAAGTTCGTCTCTTTGCTGTACGTTGTACTGACCTATTCACGGACTTGCTCCTGTGCCCTCATGCATATGAAAATCAAGTTCCTCATCAATAAGTGATTCTATCACATAGGGCTTGTTTTCATACAAAATAAGTGAGTATCTCACATTCTTTTATACGGTCAAACAAATGATAAACGGTATACTCACCGGTTAGATGAACTCTCGTGCATACCTTGATACGGAAATGTGTCGTGAGTGGATGAACATCGACTTGTAAGTATAATCCTTACCATAAATCGTATCTCCTAATTATGATTACATATGATCAGTTTGAGCTTAAGTGGACAACAATACCGATAATCGTGGTAGTATACTTATCCAAAGCTTTAAACCGAAACAAAAATCATGTTAACAAAGACCGTAAGCTGGTATGTTTCATTTTCCTTGAAACTCGCAAAACGTTTGACTTTCTACAGTCGTTTACTGCTTTGTATAGTTTTTCATTAGTTTACTGCACTTTAAATTATGTTTTAGTGTAATTTGTAAATTTCGTTTTTGATTAGCCGAAGTTGTAACTTAGAGTTTTCTACCGAAAGCCTGAAACCTACTTCATAAAATGTCCTTTGTATTTGGTAAACTCAATCAATGGGAAAATCTGTTCAAATAAACAAAATCTGTTCAGGTGTGCAAATTCAAAGACTTGGTATTTCTGAGAAAAAGTGTTCACGAAAAATCCATAGGTAGACGAAAGACCTAAATCTCGACGAAAAACCATTCTTGGTCAACTGTGGTCAAGTCTTGGTCAAAATAGTTTGGTTGACGATGAAACACCCTCTTTCGTCGAGATCACGACGAAAATCACCTGGGCCTTTTTAGCTTTCGTCATGGGCTTACTGTGCAAGCCCATTTATATGTTTCGCCGAGCCCAACACATGTTTCGTCAAGGCCTGAGTTTCGTCGAGGGAGTGGGTATTTAAAGGAGTCCCAGTTCAATCAGAAGTATCACTTTTTCAAACCACCTCACTATTTATCTTCTCCAACACTCAACCCACCATACCCCCTTTAACCGACTTCAAATCCCCCCATTCTCTCTAAAAATTTTCAGTAAATCAAAGGTATTCAAAATGGATGTTTTACATGTTTCGGATCTTTAGGGTTGTTGTGGTTTGTTTGAATGTTTTTTTTGAAACCCTCTGAAACTCCTTCTTGTTCGATTTCTGCATAAAAATCTCAGTTTATATTTCTTGATTCTTGTTCAAAAATGATAAAACTAGGGTATATGTATAGATTTGTACATTGTTGGGTTTAGGTTTCGGATAACAAAAACAGGGGATGGGTATTTGTTTGTTGTTTAAACGGTTTTGGGTGGTTTCCGGTCAAATATCGGTTTGGTTTTGCATCTAGGGTTGTTTACTTGTTGTTTTGGTCAAAAAATGTGTCAAAGTGTTTGCTTTTTATGAATCATTCATCGATTAACCGCATGACAGGGAAAAACCCTTTGATTTTGAAAACCCCCAATTTGACGAAACCCTAACCTGGGACGAAACCCATATGATGACGAAACTCATCTTTCTTCAAAACTGACCAAGACGAAACACCGATGACGACGAAACACCTATTTAATCAATGGAGCATCTTTCGTCGAGAGACTGTCGACGAAATACCAGTGGTCAAAAGTCAATGTTGACTTGATTTGACCAAGGGTGTTTCGCCATGAAGAAGAGTCTTTCGTTGAAGTAATGGTGTTTCGTCGTCCAACACTTAGAATATTTTCAGTTTGTGTGCCCTTTTTCACAGAAGACATGGTTATACTTGTTCACTGTTCAATTCATACTCTAACATGTATAAACATATGTTATTGCACATGTTATATCATTATAACTTACTGTGATTGCTTTCGAATACAGATGGCACCAAAAGAAAAGAAACGTAAGACCGCGACCAAGATAACCGACAAACCGATGGCACCGACCAAGAAAAGAAACTAGTGATGTCCTAAAGGCGTCACAATATGATTGCCTATCTTGATCCGGAAGGGAAGATCTCTGAACTGAAGGAGATCACGCAGTGGATAAGGGAGTCACAGATAAACAAAGCTGTCACTTTTTCAACTCCAGTTTACAAATCGCTCATCAAAGCATTCTGGAATTCAGCAAGCGTTGTCCAAATTGATGGAACCGAATTTATTCAAGGGCAAGTGAATGACATGAACGTGAATGTCTCACCGGAAATCTTGAACACCGTTCTAGAACTGCAAGACGATCCGAATGCACCGTCCTCTATTCCAATCATGGGTACTCGCGGTTGTTTACTAAGGATGAAGTGTACTAGTGATATCTTCAGCAGTCAAATCAACAAGGGAGATCTGTCAATGCGGTACAAGTTTTTATTACATGTACTTATTCAATGTCTTAGCAACAGGCGAGCTGGCTATGACATTGCAGGCAACGATCTTGTGGGACTCATGGTGGCATTAGTGCTGAATAAACCATTTAGCATTTCAAAGTACATCTTTGCCAACATGAAGGAGAACATGACAAGAACTGGTGGTCGAACAACTGGGCATAAATTCTGGATGTATCCTCGTTTTCTGCAGATGATCATGAATGTCTAGCATCCTAATCTTCCAAAAGCCGACGATGACATCTTGAAGATAGATTCTATGATCGAACATTCACTGAAGATATTCAGGGGCCTTGCAATAACGAGATACAAAGAAAGCAAGCCGCCTAGGAAACTGTTCGGTGCTCTTGATAAAACCAACTACATCACTCCAGAAGATGACAAATGGCGTCACAATGACAGCCAATCTGATGATGAGGAGCCAGAGTTAAAGAAAAAGATGGAAGAAAAATTTGGTCGAAAGGATTCTGATTCTTCTGAGAGTGACAATGATGGTGATGATGAAGCTGGTGATGGTGGTGATGCAGGTGCCGTTGGTGCATCTGGTGCTAGTGCATCGACTGCTGGTACAGCTGGTGATACTTCAGCTGAGGAGGATACTGAATCGGATGATAATCCACCTGAGCCTGGGTACGAAGTTTATTTCGATGAACGTGGTGTGAAAAGGATCAGGAGGATTAGGCAAGAGGATGAAGCTGAATACGTTCCTTCGGATACTGAAGCTGAACGTTTGAAGAAAAAGCAAACGGTTGTCCGTTGAAAGAAGAAAGCAAGAAAGTACATTGGTTTTTCATCTGCGCAGCAATCTACTCCTCAAGAACCTTCTCAAGAAGCGGAAATGGATCCAAATCTTGGATTCACGGCCACTGAAGCTACTACTATGGTGTCGTCTCCTCCAAGATCTTCAGAACCAACTCCTGTAGTGACTTCAACTCCTGAAACTCCTACAGTGACACCTCAAGAACCGGCTCGCTCTATAGCATCGACTATTCAAGCAACGACTTCTCAATCGACCGCAGAACGCAGACATAGGAGATTCTCTGAGATGCAGCAAGATGAAAAGGTAGATTTCCTGTTTTCTCAATTACAAGCTGCTGCAAGTCAAATCAATAGACAATCGAACATGATCAACGTTACAAGAAGCGACATGATCAAACAACAGTTGGAGATAAACACGTTGAATTCCACTGTTGGGCATCAACAAGCAGAGATCACTCGCCAACAAGAAGATATTGAGCAACTAAAAGCTGAAAATGCATGCTTGAAAGCTACTGATGAAGAAAGAGAGAGTCAGTTACAACAGATGCGAGCTGCAGATAATGCGCGTGGTATTGACATGAACCGCTTGAAAGAAAGAAGCATTGAGGTTCAAAAGTTGACAGATACTCTTAAACAAAAGCATGACGATAAGAGAGAATGGTACAATTCTCGCAATACCATAATAACAGATGGGGTCAAGAAAATCACGGAGGGCTTTGAGTTTGTAAGAAAGCGTGTGAATATTCTGTGGAGCGATCGATGCAAGCAGTTAGAAGTGTTGAAGAAAAAGGATGATGATCCTGAGGATCAGGGGAACCCTGACCCTTCTGCCACATCAGAGCAACCGCCAGCAACGGCCTCTACTCAAATCGTTGTCTTCAAGCCCTTACAGCTTGAATCGGCACAAGGAACATCTGGTGGATCCGTAGAAGAAGTCCAAAAATTGGAAAGCAGCTCTTTCATTGAAAGCTCTAAGGCTGGTACATCTTCTGTTCCTAGTACTGCTGATCTTGCTTTGCAGGCTGTTCATCCTATTACTGGCGAAGTTCTAGAGGAGGGAGAGTTTGTTGCGGATCTTTCACATGAACAACTGCTTGCCTTGAACGAAATGAAAACAGTTGAAGATTCTGTTATTGATCAAATGCCGATTGAATCAGGGACTGTTGATACTGAGAACATTGAAGAGATAGTGTTTGAAGGCGAAACCAGCAAATCAACCTATGTACGTGCCGACGGAATGGAGTTTGATCAGTTTGATGAAGAATGGATGAAAAAAAATCAGGAAGATATTGATGAGCAGTTAAAGAATCGTACGTCTTCTGATAATCCGACGGATTCATTCCAAGAATGGAGAAAAAGGTTCTTGTCGAAGGTTGAAAAGCCTACGCCTCCGGAAGCACAAGTTGATTTTCTACAGTTTGAAAAGGTTAAGCCACATGGGAAAATTCTGAGTTGAATGTTCGTAAAGGAAATTCATTGTGTTGCGATCAAGCGCGAACACGGAATCCAGTACTTCAACTCCATGCTGAGTATTCTATCTCTGTCGTTCTATGATGTTTCCGCCTTATCGAAGCTGGATATTATTAATCATTCAAATTAATTTGGCGCAACGTTATTTGCAAAGAAAATCAAGTTCGAACGGAAGAAAGGATGGAAGGATGCGTCGTACAAGCCACAGTTTTTAATATATCAACAGATCAAGTTCACATTGGATCCGTTGACCAACACGGCTCGATACAAGCTCATATATCAGCCGGCAAAGGTCATGAACAAGATTCCGTTGATGCCTATGGAACAGAACTTTCTTGAAGAAATGACATTGTGGTATTACGACTCGGATACTCATGAAGCGGTGATTGTATTCAAGGGTGATCGTGAAAACTTTCGGATGCTAGATCCGATGTGGATCGTGAATATGTCGGTGAACGACATCAGCAAGCTATTCCGGCATGACAACTTTTACGAAGACAAGGACGCTCATCAAGCGCTACAATTTCAACGTGTTGCTTGTTACTGTTTTTACCGAGGAATTCACGCCGGAAGCACCTGGTCGATAAAGCACTGAAGATTGAAGACCGAAGACCAAGTAACAGACAAGGGGGAGTTTGTTGATGCATATTTTGTGTCTGTAACTTGTTCTATTTAGTGTTGTAATTTACGGTCTTTATTTATTGAGTCTGTACGTCCGTTAGCCGACCAAGTCGGATATCCTCCTATCCTACTTGGGTCCGACAGTTGTCTCATTTGGTTTGTAATGTTTAAAGACTAATGCATGTTGCATATTGAAGTAGATTATGTATTGAGTGTTTATTCAGTCTGCTGCAAACTGTTTAAGAGTTTGCAGCATACAAGTTTTGCAGTCATCGACGAAAGACCTGTCTTTCGTCTAGTAAATGTATGACGAAATACCCTTGGTTGGTCAATCCAAGTTTCGCCATGAACAGTGACGAAACACCTAGTGTTTCGTCGACCTTGGTATTTCGTCATGCCCATCTTTGTGTTTTGTCAACACTTGGGTTGGGCTGCCTATATAAACCACACATAGTTTCTGTGTGAAACCATGAGAGCATACCCTTACTGTGAGTTTACATTCAAACATTGTGTGTATGTGTTTAATGCTTGTTCTCAACCGTTTTAATCAATAGACTATGAATCGTTGGTTATTCCGTGTTGTTATATTCTGTGTTTGGTTTGGCATCGTCACAGGGATTCCGCACTCGTGACCGTGTTTGATATAAACAAGGGTTTGGTTTTGTAATCGATCCTCTGAAAACGGACCTACACCAGGTATTGAATTTTCAACGGTATCTCATTGAAAGCAGTAGTTTTATTTGACACACACATGAGGAGGGTATGAAATAAAAACCTCATGGCAGGTGGAAAACTGCCCTTTTGTAAAGTGTCTTTTTTCATTTCTTCTTCATACCCTCTATCAAGGAAATCAGCTTGGTACTCTGTTTTTGGAAAAGAGCTTTTACCTGTAAGATCATTGATTTTAATGAAATGAAGGAACAGATGTTTGAACCAAAACAGTGGTTATGGCAGACTTTTAAGGATTTAATGAAAATTTTCATTTTTAGCTATTTTAAAGGATGAAATTTTGATTTTCTAAAAACATTCTAATGCTTTTATTCATAGAAAAACAGGATTTTGCCTGTTATTCAAGGTTCAGCATGCCAATCCTAGAGATCAAGCTTTCAAAGGTGGATGTGTCTAATGCTTTTGTTAGCACATCTGCCAGTTGATCTTTAGTTGGAACATGGTGTAGAGAAATCAAACCTTTTTCATAGCAATCCCTCACAAAGTGATGTCTGATATCAATGTGCTTGGTGGTTGAATGTGAAACTAGATTTTTGATGATATTTTCTGCTGCCTGACTGTCCAACATGAGAGGTGTCTTTAAGGAAGTGATACCAAAATCCAACAGTTGATTTTGAAGCCATAACAGTTGGATTGTACAGCTTGCAGCAGCTATATACTGTGCCTCAGAAGTGGATGTTGAAACAGCTGCTTGCTTTTTGCTTTGCCAAGACACTAAGCAACTGCCTAGGAATTGACACCCTCCTGAAGTGGACTTCCTTGTTGTATTACATCCAGCAAAGTCTCTATCTGAGAAACCTGAAAGCTTGATATTTCCATCAGCTGGATACCAGATACCAAGTGTGGGAGCACCTTTTAAGTATCTGAATATCCTTTTTACAGCAATAAGATTTGACTTTCTAGGGGCTGATTGGGATCTTGCACAAACACATGTTGCAAACATGATACATGGCCTAGATGCAGTCAAGTACAATAAGGACCCAATCATGCTTCTATAAAGAGTTTGATCAACCAAATCATCCTTTTCATCAGACAAGACTATTTTTGTGGTTGCTATGGGTGTACTACATGGTTTGCAATCATCCATCTCAAATTTCTTTAAAAGTTCTTTGGCATATTTGCCTTGATGGATGAAGGTACCATTTTGCAGTTGCCTTACTTGGAGACCAAGAAAGCACTGGAGTTCACCCATTGCACTCATCTCAAACTCAGTTGTCATGAGTTGTCTGAACTCTTCACACATTTTGGAACATGTGCTTCCAAAAATGATGTCATCCACATAAATCTGGACAATCATCAAGTCTTTCCCTCTCCATTTTAAAAACAATGTTTTGTCTATTTTACCTCTTGTGAAACCAATAGAGAGAAGAAAGGTGGAAAGAGTTTCATACCAGGTTCTAGGTTCTTGTTTCAGGCCATACAAAGCTTTATTTAGCTTGTAGACATGATTTGGATTAAATGGATCCTCAAAACCTGGAGGTTGACAAACATATACCTCTTCTTGTATCTTACCATAGAGGAATGCACATTTGATATCCATTTGAAACACCTTTATGTTGTGGTTGACAGCAAAGGCCAAGAATAATTTGATAGCTTCTAATCTTGCAACAGGGACAAAAGTTTCATCATAATCAATGCTCTCTTCTTGTCTGAACCCTTGAACCACTAGCCTTACTTTATTCTTGACAACAATATCTCTTTCATCAGTTTTATTTTTAAAGACCCACTTTGTGCCAATAGGACTCCACCCTCTGGCAGTGGTACAAGCTCCTATACTTGTTGTCTTTTAAACTGTTGGAGCTCCTCTTGCATGGCCTCTACCCAGCTGTTGTCTTTCAGTGCCTCTTGGTACTTGACTGGCTGATGGAGTGATAGAAAACCAGCAAAAAGATAGATGTTTTGGGATTTGCTTCTTGTTAGCACCCCTTCACTGATGTTACCAATCATTTGGTTAGGTGGATGAGACTTCAAGAAGTTTAAATCTCGTTTTTATGGAACAATGGCATTTAAAGGTGAAGGCTGCAGATGTGAATCATCTGAGCTAACCACTGTTGGTGACTTTGGTGATCCAACAGGGTCTTGAAATAGAGGTGGAGGAATAGGAGGAAGTGGTGTGGAAACATGCTGATTTTTATCCACTGTTTGAGGATTTTTATCAACAGTGCTTGAGGATGTGGAAGCATGGGTTAAAGGGCTACTTTGGTCAACAACTGTTGAGGTAGCAGTGGTTGAGCTTTGACAGCTGTTTTGAACATCTGCTGCTCTGCCAATTGATGCAGACTTTTGTTGTGGAATGATGACTTCATATCCATAGTCTGATGGAGGATTTTGAGATGGACCTGCACTGTTAGTCTTGACAGAAACATTTTCAAAGGTAAATTTATCAAGATCAAATAATTTTACAGGATTTGTAGGGATTTTCATTGAAGAGAGTTCATTGAACTTCACATTCAAAGTCTCTTCCACTGTCTTAGTTCTAGTGTTGAACACTTTGTAGGCCTTAGAAGTGGTTGAGTATCCCAAGTGATAACCACAATCAATTTTGGCTGCTGACTTTGAGATGGAATCTTTTAAGTTTAAAATGAAGCATGGGCAGCCAAAAACTTTAAAATATGAGATCAGTGGTTTGATTTTATACAGAATTTCATAGGCAATCTTTTGATGCCTGGGGTTTATTAAAACTCTGTTCTGGACATAGCAGGGAGTGTTTACAGCTTCTGCCCAGAAAGTTAATGGCAAACCTGAATCAGCAAGCATGGTTCTGGTAGCCTCAATCAAAGTTCTGTTCTTTCTTTCAACTACCCCATTTTGTTCTGGTGTCCTTGGAATGCTGTACTGCCTTACAATTCCTTTTGACACACAAAACTCATCCAACTCCCTATTTCTGAATTTTGTGCCATTGTCACTCCTGAAGATTTTTACTGGCAAGTCAAACTGCTTTTCAACCTGTGTGACAAAGTCTTGCAGAATGCCTGCAGTCTCATATTTGGAATGTAAGAAATAAGTCCATGTAAACCTAGAAAGTCATCTACAATTACCAAACAATATCTTTTCTTCCTAAGACTCATGACTTTAACTGGGCCAAACAGATCCATGTGAAGCATTTGCAAGAACTTGGTTGTTTTAGACTCTTCAATGGACTTAAATGAGCTTTTATGTTGTTTTTCTTTTAAACAGGAAACACAATGCTCAGGACAGGTGAACAGTTTTTGAGGAAGACCTCTTACTAACCCCTGTTTTGACAAAGCATTGATTGTCTTGAGATTTGTGTGCCCCAATCTCCTGTGCCAAAGTTCTGACTCTTTGTTAGAGGCAGCTGAGAACAGACATGCATCAGTTCTTGGGCTCTCTTTTGACAAATCAACTACATAAACATTGCCACTTCTTTGAGCAACAAGTTGAGTTTTTCCATTTTTTTATTATTTCTTCAACCTTTTCAACCATTTCTGGTCCAACAATCCTACAACACTCCTTAGTAAAAAATGAACCATAACCTTTGTCACTCATTTGAGAGACACTAACGAAGTTTAATTTTAGATTGTCTATCAGATTAGCATTTTCAAACTTAACATTTCCAGACTGTACTGTACCAGAACCCATCACCTTCCCTTTACTATTATTACCAAAAGATATATCACCCCCTCCATGAGTTTTGAATTCTTTGAGTAGGGCCCTACATCCAGTTATGTGCCTGGAGCCTCCACTATCTACATACCAAAGACTATCTAAGCATGCAGATGCTCCCTGCACATTGAGTAAATAATTAGTTCAGGAGGGTCTCCAAAGCCAATAAGGCTTTGGATGGGGTCTCAACAGTGTCTATGTTAAGGTCATGAAAATGGACAGTGGTTAGATCAGGGGATTGATTAATTTTTGCAGCTTGTTTCTCTAACCACTGTTGGGGGCCATTTCCTATCAATTCTTGATATCCAAAGGGATGTCTGTTCATCTTGGTTTAGAAGGCCTTTTGTAGGATTCATAAACATGTGGGACCCTTGAATATGGTGGTTGACCTTTACCTCTTTGGTATTGGTTAGTAGGGGGTGCATCAGTCACCTGAACTTCTCTTTTGACAGAGGTTTGGTTCAGCTGTTTTGTAACAGCTGTTTGAACTGGCACAAACAGTGTTTGTTTCTTGATTTGTGGTTTTGATGAACTCATGGATGTTTTTGAAGTGTACTCATTCTTTTTTACATCAAAGGATTTGAGATACACACATTCATGAGTTAGATGGTTTGTTTTACCACAGATGGTGCAGCTCTTAGAAGGCACAATGATGCTTTTTTTGTTTATATCATATGCTTTTAGATGAAAACAATCTTTGGTCAAATGATTTTTCTTCTCACAGAAATAACAAAACAAGTTTTTAATCTTTTCTTTTCTTTTCTTCTTTTCAGACTCCTTTGCAACAGAGTTTTGAACCACTGTTGGGATGTCCTTAAGAGGAATGACCTTGGCCTTGGGAGCTTTAACACCATCCACAGTTGTGAAGTCCATTGGTTTGAAATTTTCAAGAATGTCACACTCATCAGACCATGTGGGTTTGAATTGGTATTTCTCAATCTCCTCAAAAGTTGAGGACCCCACAGATCTTTCAAGAGTGATTTTGTTACCAAGTTTATCAGTTATTTTAAGTTTTTGGCCATTCTTGTTTGTGGGTAGGATTTCAACAGAACCAGTTTGATTTGCAGCAGTGTTTTCAACTTGGTCATTTTTTCTAAACCCTATGCCAAATTTTACATTGCTTTCAAGCTGTTTTTCAAGCATAATCTCATAACCTTTGTAGGATTACACCCATTTTTCACAAGTGATTTGGGTGGTTTCCAACTCCTTTTTACAGACTTGATATTTTTCTATCATGGTCTGGAGTTGGTCCTTGGTTATGCTATGCTCTTGTTTGATGCTGCAAAGTTCATTCTCTTTTTCAGACAATTTGATTTTCAGTTTTTTTAAAGACTTTTCAAATTGTACTTCACCAGTTAATAACCTATCTCTAAGGTTTTCATTCACCTCCCTAATGTTTGTAAATGCTATGATGCATTTGTCTGAACAAAGGTTTTTAAGAACCTGGGGTGATACCTTAGTTGTAGCCATCATGGCACAATCACAGGTATGTTCACTTTCTTCTTGAACTCTCTCTTCTTTTTCACCTTGTTTCTTTTCTTCAACTTCTTCAGACCAGGGGTCAGACAGTGGTTCCAACAAGGGTTCTGAATTTTCTCCCAGCAGTATTTCACCAACAACAGCAGTAACCACTACTTCAGCAATTGTATCCACTACTTCATCATTTGACTGTCCTTCTTCAGTTTCCAGCCCTTCTGGTATAGACTCCAATGCTACAAAACAAAGATCACCACTAGAAACATTATTTTGAGCATAGAGTGCAAAATTTTCATCTCCTAGCTCTTCAGGTAAGCTATTCCAGTCAACAAGGCCTTGGGTGAAAAAGCTTTACTGATCTGGTTGAACCACTGCTGGTGCAGCTTGTTGAGGTGCAACTTGTTGCACCTGAACCTGAAGAGTAGGGGCCTGGACAGACTGTATCTGAGGAACAGTGGTTTGAACATAGTGCACAGGAACAGGGGTTGTAGGGTGTGTATAGTGAGCAGTGTTTACATGAGCAGCAGGGGCATATTGGGCATAATGCATAGTGTTTTGGTTATTTTGTGGTCTAGGGTTTGAGCCAGGATGTGTGATAATTGGTCCATTGGTTTGACTCCTGCACTCTCTAGTAAAATGACCTAACCTATTACACTTATAGCATTTTATCTTTGACTTATCCAGCCCTACTTTCAAATTCCCATGTAACCCTGGAAATTTTATCCCTGTCCTTTTGTAAAACTTGCTGGTTCTAACACTCAGTAGTGCAAGTTGGTGCAAAATGTCCATTTCCTCTAAGTCAGTTGGATCAAAATGCTGTAGATCATTGAGTTCAACGCACAGATTGTCAGAATTCTGGTTTTCACTACTAGCTATGAAAGCATAGTTGTTTGAGTAAAAATCAGAGTTATTAAAGGCTCCACCAGCAGTTATGTCAATATAATGATCATAACTCTGATCCTTACTACTACCAGATTCTTCCTGACCCAAAAGAGCTGTGCTGCCTAATGAATAATCATCTGCAACTTTTCCAGACTCTTGTAACTTCTTTTTCTGGTTCAACTCCCTTTCATAGGTCAGGAGTCTACCATGAAGCTGGGTTAGGGTCAGATCTTTGAACTCAACAGAGTTTCTGGTTACAAAAGCAATTGTGTCCCATTTTTCAGGAAGTGACTTTAAAAACCTGATGTTAACAGTTGATTTAGGAAATTCAGTTTTAACAAGCTTAAGTTCACTTATGAGACAACTAAATCACTCAAACTGTTGTGTTAATGTTTCACCCTTAATGTGACAAAAGGTTTCATACTGTTGGATCAAAATTTCCCTATTATTTTCAATTACTTCTCCAGTCCCCCAAACTTTTCCTTAAGTGCATCCCACAATTCCTTGGCACTGTTACAGTGTAACAGTCCAGCATAGATCTCATTTAGTAGTGCAGATGCAACGATGCTATAAATGCCTTGGCATCTAATTCAATTTTTTGAAAATCCTGTTCAGTATAGTTCTCTATTTTCTTAGGAACCATGACCTTTAGATCCTCAACACTCGGCACCATTGGAACATGTGGTCCAAAGATAACCGACTTCCAACATTCGGTAGTCTGTTGAGCTAGGATGTGACCCATCCTTCGCTCCCAAATGTTGTATTCAGGTCTCTTCAACATAGGTGGTTTGAAGAGTGAACCAATGCTATTATTGATATCCTGTGATTGTGACGTCAATCTGGTTGTTTTTCACGCACTGAATAATCAACTTTGTATGTGATTATACCTTACTCTGTTTTACAACAAAACGAACAATTAAAAGTATCAACGATTTTGAGCTGAACTTTTTACGTCAAAATGATTGTTAGATAAAATTTGATTGTCCAAGCTCTGATACCAATTGTTAGGATCTGAGTTTGATATGATTGTGTTTTGTTTAACTAAGATGAATTATGAATCAGAAACAATTACAGCGGAAATAGATTAATAAACTTTCAACACAATCAAAGAGAGAACAATTCTAAGCAAACATGTTTAACATAGAGCCGAATGATTGTATTTGATTGCAATACTCAAAACTAATGCATGCATGCACAAAGTCTCCCCCTCAGCATGAGCTCACGGTGATTGTTCGTATAGAATGACTTGGTGATGAAGAGAGCTGATAGAACAGTACAGGGTACTGTTCTATTTATAGTACAGAACAAACCACTGTGGCATCTTTGCTGACGTCACCATGAAAGTGACATCTAACCTCCTAACAACCTCTAACCACTGACTAATACAAACACTGCTTACAAAACACTGATTACAAGAATAAACAAAATACAAAGTAAACTACTGCTTCTCCTTCCACTGTTATAGCTCCAGCAGTGCTTTGTGTCTTTAGCAGTACTTGACCTATATCAGTAGATTGAGCATCAATGCTTAGTCTTCAACAGTCTTCGGATGAACAGTAGTTGTTGTAGATCAGCAGTTGTTGTAGAAGGGCAGTACTTAGAGGACATCAGATGTTAGGCCACATTCAAGGGGAAAGACTGATGCAAACAACTGCTTATTATGAATCCACTTATCTGATCCAGTTTTGGCTTTAATCAATTCTTCCTTTGTAGGGTTCAATCCCAACACTTTCTCTTCAAAAAATTCTTCACTAGATTTTGAAAAGATCTCAGACTCTTGTTCGTTCATCGAAATTAAACTTCGCACAAATGTTGTTTGCTTCACAAATTTTGATTTTTGAACATTTCTTCTTTGATAGTTCTTACTATCCCGTTGCTCGTTGAACTCTCTTTTCTTATTGTTATTTTGAAAACGTGGTGGCACTTTGGGATTGTTATAGTAAGACTTATCTTTTTGGAATTTCAAAAATATTTTTGAACTTGACAACCCGTTAACCTCTGACACATCAATCTCAATTAGTTTAAAAACTTTTTCAAGTTTGTCCACATTTACATTCTTAATTGGAAACTCCTCATCTGAGTACAACTAATCAGAACCACTCATATGGTACATGACAAGAGTCGGTTCGTCCTTTAAGTTGTTCTTGGACGTGGATTTTGGAAGATAATTGTTTATAAAACAATCATCATCCTCATTTGACACTGTGGAATCACTGTCTGTTTTCAAAACTTTTTCAACCCCATCTTTCACAACCTCAGATTCGACACTATCCTCATCGAATTATGCACTAAATGTGATATCCATGTTATCTGGTAGGTTGTCAACATCATTTTTCTCATTCAGATCTAACTCTTTTACCAACCTAGACTATTTTTTAGTAAAATTGTTGTTCATGGGTGGTGGAACTTTGTGATACCCTAACCCTGTTCCATCTTGATACACATCTTCACCATCTTTGTTCTTCCCAATGGGTTTCGGGACAATATGTTGCAAAACAAAGCTAGCAGAGTGGTAACTTTTCAACTTCAGATTGATTCTCTCATTCTCAATCTTTACTTCTTCGATCTGAAGTTTTAATTTTGCGATTTCATCCAGATAACTGTTTACTTGTTTCTCCTTTACTTGAATGACAAATTTTAATTGATTATTTTCTTTCTGAGTTTGAAAATCTCTTGCATCTAATCTTTAATTGTTCGTTTTAGTTTTTCAAAATCTTCAGGTAATTTTCTGTCTTCGAGAACAAGTTTCTCATTTTCTTTTCGAAAGTTTTTAACATTTTTCTCATCATTTTTGATCTTTTCAGTTAATTCATTAATTCTTTCCTTTGAACGTTTTACCAGTTTATCTTTTAAAACGATGTCATTTTTCAAGTTGTTGATTTTACTGGTTAAGTCCTGGATGTTAAAGTTTAACAGAAACTCATGTGTATTACAGACTTTGCATGCCTTCATGCAATTTCTGCAATCACTCTCAGATTTTGTTTCCTGAGCCTTACCTAATTCAACATTTGGACTGACTGAACTGACCTTGATAGATGACTCAGACTCAGAAGCAGATTTGGTGTCTACCTCAAGTGCTTTAGCCATCAGGACTTGATCAGCCATCTTCTTCAGGTTTTCAGCCGTCATCTCTACACTTACATCAATGATTCCGTTTGCCATCTTCTCAGGCTTCTCCTTCCTCTCCTTCTCTTCCTTCTTTTTCTGTATCTCCTCTGCTTCAGTTGGAATCAACTTCACTAGAGCATCAAAATCTATCGTTTTTGGATTTGTGCAAACATTTCCCTTTGGACCAAAATAACACTCCCTGTCAGGATCCCAGCTTTTCGCTTTAACCGCTTCTTTGTAAGCTCAGTAAATTTTGTTCATTCTTAAATGTGCGATTTCTCTCTCTTTGTTGAATGTCACCGGTGTTACTTAATCCATGAAAGCAGATCCTATATGATCTTCGTCCAGAATAAAATCATTCTAGTTTAATCCCTTATCGTCTTGGATAACTGCTAATGCTCTCAACTTTTCTTTCACCGGGTTATCTTCAATCTGTCTCATCTTCGGCAGTTCCTCTCTGTTTCTGTGATAAACCCCTTTACGATAGTAATCATCCTGAAACGGATTGGCTGTCTCATCAACGGCAGAGTTTTTGCATTCTCTTTTAAAATTACCCTTTTGTTTGCACTTAAAGCAGGTCACTTTTGATTTATCAAAGCCCAGCTTTGTCGACGGCCCACCGATTGACTATCTTCCTGTATTTTCCATAAAACGTTGAGCTCGGTGAATCACGCTGGCCATGCACCACTTAATGTCAATAAGTTCCATTTCTTCGAGATCTATCTGGTCGTAGTCTTCTTTTTTCAGATTGGTATTCCCGATCTTTCCTGCGACTAGTCTCTTGTACGACTCAAGAATTGATGCCAAAAACACCATTTACTGCTTTACGGTTTCTGCATTGAAGTTTTGAGCGTTAATGAGGTTGACAGCAATGTTACATTGGATAACATTTGAACTAGGAGCACTTTGATTTTGTTGACCACTTGGAGTAGACTGAGCTGGCATGCTTGACCCTAAACTATGATAACATAACTGAAACCACTAGTACCCGAAGATCCACTTCTTGAGTTATCTTTCGAAGTGTTGTATGAACTTTCAGCACTAAAAGCTGTTTTGGGCAATGATACTTCCACGGTAATAAAGGTCCATGTTTTGATGATAAGTTGCAGTGTTCATTTTATTTTGCTTTTTAATGTCAAGTTCGTGACCTTCCAACTTTTCGATTAGCCAATTAAGCTTTATTTCATGCATTGGTTTTGTATTTTTAAGAATAATTGCATAATACTGCCAGTCTTGCTCATTGGGTAGTGCTTCGAAAAGTTTCTCGACAATCTCCTCTTGGTCCTTTTTGATCTCAAACCTGTCAAGTTCAGCTTTTAGATGACAGAACCTCTCAATCAGCTGTTGATGTCAGAAACTATGTGTAGCTGAAGCTATCCAAAGACCAATAGAACACAAGATGTTTGAAGACAAAGTTACACAATGAAGCTATTATCAAGGGGGAGTCCATTTGTGCATATTCGAAGAAAACAGCTTAATACTTTAATTATTTAGTCGTTGGATATTTTGTAATGGGCTTAGCATATTGGTTAGTGAGTTATTTGTTGTAATGGGCTTGGAGAATGGCCTAACCCAGTTGGAAGCCCAGTTCACAGACATGTGGTATATAAACATGTTTTGTGGTTAGGGTTTTAGAAGTCTAAGAGGAAAACTAGAGAAAACTAAACAAAATGGCTAGAGAGAGAGAGAAATTTTGAAATAAGGTTTGAGAAGCAAGATCACAGAGAGAGGTTATGAGGTTGTGTGAAGTCTTGAATTGATTTTAAAACTGCAAGTTTGGATAATCAATAGAAGACTGTTTAATTGTGAATTCTGTTTTCTACTATTTTCTGTAACAATCTGATCTAGAGGATTCCGCACTCTAGGTTAGACAGACGATTCTATAAAAGATCCATAGGATTAAGGGACCTACAGTCCATGTCATTCATAACATGTATACAAACATTAGAAAACATAGAGAACAATTATTAGAAACCATAAGTAATGATAAGGATCCTTGATCCTCAGGTTCCCTGCACCATCCACTAAGGATAATTGATCCAGGCAACACCTCAGGATATATGATCCACAATTATTAAAACCTATGCCCTAACAGTCATTATAGTCACTAGTCATTCATTCAGTACATCCACGGCTGACCTTTCCTCAAGACTTGGAGATGTTGGTATCGCCACAGTTACACCCTTTTTGGGTGTGGGACGCAAGTAGTTGGTTTGGGTTTTGGTGTCGGTCTTGGTCTTAGTCATTATTCAGTTACCATTCTAGGTTCATGTTACTTGTGTATTGCTTACACATGGTTAATTGCATGTTTAATATTTAAATTAATATCTGGAATTAAAAAGGTAAAACATAATTTTTATTTCTAAATTTTAAAATGGTAAACCTATTTTTACTTAACCAAGGTTTACTCACTAGCTCTTTGTAGCTGACCCAAAAATATTATTTTATAATTGAAACAGGTGTAGAGGATTGAAGACTGGATTGGATCATGATCACGTAGGAGCTTTTCCTTAGTAACTAAAAAGACAAGTTTGATGTATTTTTTTGAATATTTGAACTTATATGAAAAGTGTGCCTTTTAATCATGACATGTTTAATTATGAAATTTTAATAGTGTCATAAGCTTTGGGTAATCATCATGCCCCGTACCAATCCGCTACAGGTCAGGGTGTGACATGAGAGGCCTTTGAGGGAGTTTGTTGTGCACACCTGTATCTATACATTTCCGAGGACGAACATCCCACTCTACACCGACGTGGTGCACGAGGTACCCAGATCAACACTCGTCAGATCCTTGAGAGTAATCAGTCAGGTTCCCTTTGGCGCCTCGAAGGCCATGGTAACCGCTATTACCGTTACCTGCATAGGCTTATCGCCACATCTATTGCACCACGTGAGCAGAGTCGTGAGTCTGTTGTGGGGGGAACTGTGCGCCCTCGCTTACTGCCTCACTGATTGGTTTGCGGTGGCGCACCACCGGCAGGACCGGTCGTTGTTGTACGGGAGGCGTACATTACCCAGATTGCCCTTTCATTGGGCCTCATTTCATGAGGACCCATTGTTCATCGCCGGGGGCATGGTCGAGCGGATCAGATTGACGCACTAGACGTCGATCGACATGCATATCATGCATGACTTTCCTGGTATTAGCCTTTGCTTTCGCGACCATGACGACCACAGTTTTGTCCCCGTCGACCTATTGGACGAGTTATCCGATGGGGAGGAGCTTGCCGTGATAGGTGGTGATGTTGATCTTGAAGTGGAGGAGCCTGCCGCTCAGCTCAACTGAGAGCTCACACCACCGCCACCGCACCCGCATGGGGTACTTCAGTACCCCGAGCACGTCCTGTACTACCAGATGCCATCGGCTGTCGTGCTTATGTTACAGCAGATGGAGGACCGGCTATAGGCGCGGATCGACGCCCACCACGCCTGTACTGAGGCCCTTTTGATGCAGGCGATCTAGGGTGATATCCAGGTTGCTATCGATCGTGGTCGGACCGCCTACTGATGTAGTCGTTGTCGCGACGCCCGGGTCAGGATCCCAAGCTGTCTGGCACCGCTCATGATTCGAGGTTGTTAGGCACCACTCAGGATCCAGATCGGATGGTTTAGGATAGTTTGTTTTACTTTTTCTATTTTGGATTATCTCATGTATAAACAAACTTATTATATAGTTAAATTTGTAGTTTCGGTTTATTTATATTTGTGATGTTTATTTACAATGTTTAGATTGGTTGGTTGGTTACATATAATGTAAAATACGATATGACATATCAAATACGATATGATACACGACATGACACGACACGATACGATACATCACGATACGATACGATACGAAATGACACGGCAACATAAAATATAATACAAAATACAAATATAATACGATACGTCATGATAAAATATAATATAAAATACAAATATGATATGTCACGATATGATACAATATAATACGATACGTCATTGTCACACCCCAACCGATGGCGGAATCATCGGGGCACGGCACTGAGCGAAACAGATTGTCCATGAGTATCCATAACTACTATTAATTACCAGATACTTAAAACGTCACGTCCCATACCATAACATATCCAAATAAAACAGTTATTACAAATAATTATCTCACAAACAA
Organism: Helianthus tuberosus; assembly: GCA_030545235.1. Classification (NCBI taxonomy): domain Eukaryota; kingdom Viridiplantae; phylum Streptophyta; class Magnoliopsida; order Asterales; family Asteraceae; genus Helianthus; species Helianthus tuberosus. The sequence goes on from CM060450.1 coordinate 74,287,591, forward strand.
ATACTGATCCGACGACTCAGATTTCAAAATAGACAATTTGTTTGTTTGTTTCTAGACTCTTTCCTAGCCTCGATTTCATCACATAGTAAACCAAGCATTCTAGCATCTTAAGCACCTGCCACATACGTTAAGGTAAAAGTTAATACACATAGTGTAAAGGTGAGCATACAAGTTTGATAGTATAATAGAGTTCGAAATTGTTTACGCATAACCAGCACGTACAACGTGTGATGTGAAGCATGCAAGTTATCGACAAGATCATATCAATACCAATGACTGCGGGTCGACTGCGTAAGGCAGTTCGTAACACAGATTCACCACTGCGAATCATGTGAGTAATGGTCCTTAACAACCCCTGAGTGAACAGGTGCTGAGTCCAAACTATAGTACTATCGTTGCTAAGGCAGGTAGACAGCAATCTATGTGTTATCATAACAAACAAGCATTCATCGAGTCACGTATAACATGCAGTAGTGGTTAGCGTTAAAGTATTTCGTAGTGTGTTTGATGTGATTTACAATAAGTAACGTATGTAACACCCAAAAGTGCATAAAGCAAAAAGGGTTTGAGTATACTCACAGTGACGGTAGTTAATGGATTGAAGGGAGTGCTGGTGTGGGATTAGCCTGAACAGTTAACGGTAGCATAAACGAAAAGGGCGCGTAAAACTATGCAAAGGAACCAAGTGTCGAACAGCAACCCGATCGGTTGGTCATTCGATCGGATGTCAATCCGGTCAGATGTTCATCCGATCGGATGGCCATTCGGTCAGATTGACATCATATCTGGTTAAGATGTGTTTGTGTATGATGGTTTGTCTTTTGAAGTTTTCGTTGTAGCATTTTGAAAATAGATAAGTATCTCTACCCTTCAGGTCGGTCGATCGGACGGCGCTTTGATCGGACGGCGACTGTTGGAACTTTTGAGATCGTTCATACTTGTACTGGATTAGTTTTATAGTGTTTGTAGCTAATTTACTAGTATAGGGGCTTATTTTGTAATTTCATGAAACTAGAAATCCTGACTTGGTGTAGTTAAGATTCCAGCAAATTTATAAATTTGCTGGCAAGTCAGGCACTATATATAGCCCAAGCATTGTAACCTTGTCAAGCTTTTGGCACTTTGGTGAATGAAGTGTTGTTTACATTAGATCTTTTGATTGTGTACTCAAATTAGTATTCCAAGGTGCTTTATAGATTCATATACTTGTTTGGATTCAATACAACACTTGTTGTATTCATCAATCCATTAGCTTCATCTTCATCTATTGATTTTTCTTGACTTTTACATATTCAAACACCTAATCAATAGGTGTTTTGGACTAAAACAATCAACCACTGTGATCCAGATTGATATTGGGATCTACAAATTGGTATCAGAGCCTTAGTACTCTTGGTTGTTATGTTTTTGTTAAGATTTTTCAAAGTTTTGAAGGTTTTTCAAAGTTTCAAGGTTTTTCAAATTTTGGACTCAAAATGGATTGATTTGTTGTGTTTAATCGATAGGTTGTTGTTTATCTGTGATTAGGGAGTCATTTTGGACATTTTGATGCATCAAAACATGGTTTTTGAGTCGTTTTTGATAGATTAGAGGGTTTTAGTTCGTGTTAAACCCTCTGTCTAGCGAAATTAACTTGATTACAGCGAATAATTTTTGAAGCCAGCGAAGTTATTTTTGAACATAGCGAAGACATCTTTACATATAGCGAAGAAAGTTTTGAATATAGCGAACAATCTTTGAAAAACATCGCATAATCATTAATTTCGATGACTGAGACTCGAGCGAAATTGTTGATTTTCGGCGAAATAGTGCAAATTGACCCTTTAGCGAAATTATCGAAGGCGACTTCGAGAACTGTGATATAGAACCACAGCGTTCTAATCATGGTATACGGCGAAATTAGTCAAACTAACGTATGTTCTTGTTGTATCAGCGGAATTAGCGTCATCGCTCGTGCAGGATATCTCCGTGTACCAGCGAAGACAGGAGACCAGTCAGATCATTGGCGGATTTACTACATTCTCCGGTGAAATTGTGCTTCAGCAGCAGTACCAGCGAAATTAACCTCTGATCAGCTCTCTTTTGTCAAAAACTAGCCAAGATGTCGTTAAATCAGCTAAGTCCAATCGCTCAAGCTGAACTTGAGACCGGAACCACTACTAGGCCACCAAAGTTGAAAGGAGCTGAAGATTTCAGTACATGGAAGACTCGCATCCAGTCGTTCTTCGAATACACGGACTACAATCTGTGGGTCTCAGTCACTGCTGGACCCCACCTTCCAACGGTGGTTCGAAATGATGTGGTAGTTGCAAACCCTGACCCCACAACCTTCACTGACGAAGACAAGGCCCTAATCCAACGCGATCGCCGTGCGCATGCCGCCTTAACAATGGCTCTGTCTAATGATGACTGCAACATGTTTGAAGAACACCGAACTTCAAATGCACTCTGGAATGCATTGATTGAATATTATGAGGGAAATGAAGAGCTAATTGAAAGTAAGAGAGACATGGTGCAGAAGCAATACGACATGTTCTGTGGAGTTCGTGGAGAAAGTCTCTCTGATCATATCAGTCGTTTTCTGAATATGATGACCAAAATGAAGAAGGCAGGAAATCCTATAACAAACCGTGCCGCTATAAAGAAACTACTGGACTCACTCCCTAAGGAATGGAGTTTGCAATGCATGATGATCAAGAAGGATTTTCTAAATAATCCAAATCCTGTCACTCTGTCAGACTTAATTAACACTCTAAGAGCCTTTGAAATGGATGTTACCAAACGAGAACTGAACACTGCTGGCCACACTCCAAAGACCAATTAAACTTCTGCTGGAATGAAGAATGTGGCATTTCTTGCTTCAGGTGGCATCAGTCAACAAGCTTCTGACATGATCTATGCTAACGCTTCCGCAAGCGCATCAAAAGCTGCACAACCTAGTGAGAAGACTGTCACGGTTGGTGATACACAAGCGTTGAAAGTGTCTACTGAAAACGTGGCACTTTTCAACATGTTTCTGAGTAGCTATGAAGCTTTAATGTCAGGAGAACTCAAGAAGGAAATGTTCACTGCTGAAGAAATGTATCGGGTCGATCCAGATGACATGGAAGAAATGGATCTGAAATGGCAGATGGCCATGATCACCTTAAGGTTGAAGAAATTTCAGGACAAGACCGGGAAACGTTTGGGTCTCGGAAAGGCTGGCTTTGACAAATCTAAACTGAGATGTTACAACTGCAAGAATCTGGGCCATTTCAAGCGTGACTGCCCATTGTTGAAAGAAGGAAACATTGAAGCTACTCCTGCTGTAAAACAAATCACCATCGAAGAAAACAAAAACAACGCGTCTCCCAGCACACCAAAGGCCTTAGTCGTTGAAGATTATGATTGGAGTGAAGAAATTGCGGAAGCCAAGGAACAAGTCAACAAAGCTCTTATGGCTAAGATCTCAAGCGGATCATCATCAAAGCAGTTTGAGAAACCGACAGCTGGAATTCCAAAAGGTGACAACATCGCTGACAAGGGTTTGAAAAGCATTCTCACTTCTCCAGAGCCTGAAAAAGAAAAGAAGTCTGGAGAAGCTAAGGAGCAGATTCCTAAGGATGCATCTGACCAGAAGAAAGACAAAGAAAAATCCTCAGCCACAGCAATGAAAACAGAATCTTCCAAAGAAAAGGTTGACAAAGACTTGGTAAATAATATTCCACATAACTTTAAAGTAAAGTTATGCTCACCAGCATGCGTTGATGTCGTGGCACATTACAAGTCTCTTAATCTAGAGTTTGAGAGACAAAAAGACAAAGCCTTAAAAATGAATAACGAACTTAAAATGAACGAGGCCGCGTATCAGAGAAAGTTGAATTCAACTTTAGCTGAAATGCAAACTCCAAAAGAATTTGTGATTAGAAAAGATTTTATCATTAACGATCTCACAGATAGACTAGAAAAGGCTTTGAACGAAAAGAATAAATTGCAAATTATCATCGATAAATGGAATGTCAGTCAAAAGGCCTTTACTGACATCAAAAATTGCCAACGACCAACGTATGTAAAAGACGGGATCGGGTACAAGGATAGGCAAGGAAATGAAAGAAAACTTTTTCTTCCTTCACATAGCAAAAACTATGTGCCTATACCAACTCCTCATCCCGAAAATGATCTCATTAATGAAAAGGCCTCTGTAGAACAAAACGATTTTTGTGAAACCGAAACACTTGCTAACTTTTCTAAAAGCAATGCAGATCCAATTGTGTGTAAAGAAGATGTGTGCGATGAGGATGGAAACTGCGGCGGTTCAAAAATAGGAATAGGTTATTCAGGCGACAGTTATTCTACTGTTAACTGGTTCGCCTGGAACTGTTCTAAGAAAGACAATATTCGGGATAAATGTAATAATTTAATTAGGATGGATGACTGTAATGGCCGTGTGCCTAAATTTAAATCTTCGGATGACTGTAAGGGCCATGAGCCTACATTTGAGACCCGTGATCGTGAACATGCTATGTTTGAATGTCATGATTTGAATTCTGCATTTTGTGATGATAAAATTGTTTATGAATCTCCTGTATTCGTGCCAGAATTGAAAAAGAATAGCTTTGGAAAATTCCTCACAGAGGAAATTCCAGAATTTATTCCTTGACGAACAGGTATGACAGATTCAGAAAAGATCATCACTGAAGATCACTGCAATGAAGACTCAAGCATTATTGCCTCAGAAGATGAAAAGAAGACTTCAAGTACTGAGGATGAGCAAGAATCAAAAACCTCAAGTGAAGATCGAACAACAGATGGTGAAAGCACTGAATTTTCAAGTGAAGAAACCTTGAAAACCTCAAGTGAAGATCAAACAACAAATGATGAAAGCTCTGAAAGTTCAAGTGTTGAAACAATTGAAGACCAAGATTCAGAAAGTTCAAGCGAAGATCAAAACTGCAATGATTCAAGTTACGAAGCAAGTGAAGAGCAAGACTCAAGTGAATACCAAACGTCTGAAGGCTCATCTGATTCTGACAATGATGAAGAATGTTCAGAAGATGAAAGCAGAGTTGACAAGAAAATGAAGAAAGCAGAAAGCTCAAGAAACTCATCACATACATCATCTTCCAACACCAAAAGACCCAGACATAAAAGATGTTTTCGTTGTGGTCATTTAGGACATACAGCGAAACATTGTAAAAGCAAGAACTTTTCTAAACCAGAATATGATTTTGTTAAGAATTTCACAAATCAACTAGATTATCTCAAGAAATCTGTTAAAAATTTGGTTAATTCAATAGCTTATTTTTGGAAGCAAAAAGAGGACATCGTGGCTCAAAACCACGATAGATTCAAAATGAAGCAAGTCTGGGTTCCCAAATCAATCTAATTTGTATATATTCTTGTATTTCAGAATAAACTCCAAAAATGGCTTCGAATGCTCATGGAGTACATCTGGCACGTCGACAGCGGATGTTCAAGACACATGACAGGCTTGAAGGAGCTTCTGAAGAACTTTCGTTTTATTGATGGTGATTTCATGTCATTCGCTGGAGACGAAAAGGGAGGGAAGATTGTTGGAATAGGAGATGTAGTGTCTGAGGCCCTCACCTTGGAAAATGTCAACTATGTTCTAGAATTGTGCTACAATCTCATGAGTGTATCACAAGTCTGTGATAAAGGAATATCGGTGCTTTTCAACGACATGGAATGCTTGTTTCTGAAGCCTGAATATGTCGTACCTGCAGAAATGATCATGCTCACTACTCCTAGACAAAACAACACATACGTGCTCAACATGAAAAATGCCAAGACAAATGATAACCTGACTTGTTTGATTTCAAAGGCTTCAGAATCAGAGTCACTGCTTTGGCACAGGCGATTGGGGCATGTAAATTTCAAAAATATGAACAAACTCTCTAAGTTAAACTTAGTGAGAGGACTTCCGATAAAAGAATTTCCTTTTTCTGAGAAATGTATAGCATGCGCCCAGGGAAAGCAACACAAGAAATCGCATAAGTCCAAAGCAGTGAACACGATTGCTGCGCCTCTTCAGTTGTTGCATATGGATCTGTTTGGTCCAATTAGTGTTAAAAGTCTTGCTAAAAGTTCTTACTGTTTGGTGATTATAGATGATTTCTCTCGTTTTTCATCGGTCTATTTTCTTGAGGCAAAAAGTGAGACAGCTGAAATTCTAAAGTCATTCATTCCCTTGATTGAAAACGTGACCAAATTAAAAGTGAAGTCGATCAGAAGCGATAATGGTTCTGAATTCAAAAATCAAACCTTCATATCCTTCTATGCAGAAAAGGGAATTCATCTCCAATATAGTGCAGCCAGAACTCCTCAACAAAATGGAGTTGCTGAATGCAAGAACAGAACGTTGATCGAGGCCGCAAGGACCATGCTGGTAGATTCAAAGCTTCCAATCATCTTCTGGGCAGAAGCGGTAAATACAGCATGTTATGTTCTGAACAGGGTTCTCATTGTGAAACCACACGGAAAAACAGCATATGAACTCCTCTTCAAAAGAAAGCCGCTTATTGACTTCTTCAGACCATTTGGATGTTCGTGCACTCTTTTTAATACTCAAGAAAATCTCATCAAGTTCGAAGCAGTCGGTGATATCTGCTACTTCATGGGATATTCATCCACACAGAAGGCCTACAGAGTCTACAACAAAAGAACGAAGATGGTGATTGAATCATATTATGTTGATTTTCAAGAAGGAAATTATACCAACACTGGAAGTACTCCCGATTGGTTCTATGACGTGGGTGTGATTTTCAACACCTTTGAAATTCCAGAAGATATTCCAGAAGCAGAACCCATTGAAGACGCACAAGTTGAACCTCTGTTCGATCCTTCAGATATTGGCGTAACTCTGTTCACTACCCGTTTCACTCCATTCTCTGCTGATCCACTTCTCTCTGTGGATGAAGCAACTGGTGACACTTCGCCTGAGAACACCCCAGAAAACGGTGCTTCTTCTTCACAGGCAAACGTGGATGAACCAACTCAAGAAGATAACCCTCCAGTAATTTACGTGGACGAACACTTCACCAATCTCCCACAGCAGATTGAGTCTCAGACAAATGCAGGATACAAGACAAATCGTAATCATCCTCATGAGAACGTCATAGGTGCAGTTGAAGAAGGAGTGCATACACGTGGTCAGTCATCAAGCATCAACAAAGGTCTCTATGCAGCTTTTCTCTCACAGTCTGTGCCACGGGACATTGAAGATGCTATTCTAGACTCCAGTTAGGTTCAAGCATTGCAGGAAGAATTATCACAATTCCGCAAACTCAAAGTCTGGGAGTTAGTAGATTTACCTGAAGGGAAGTTTCCAATTGGTACAAAATGGGTCTTTCGCAACAAGATGGATGATCGTGGAGTTGTGATTAAGAACAAGGCCAGGTTAGTTGTGCAAGGTTTTCGTCAGGAGGAAGGAATTGATTATGAAGAAGTTTTTGCTCCAGTTGCAAGATTGGAGGCAATCAGAATATTCCTAGCATACGCGTCATACAGAAACTTCAAAGTTTTTCAGATGGATGTAAAGAGCGCTTTTCTGTATGCGAAGGTAAAGGAAGAAGTCTACGTGTGCCAGCCTCCGGGTTTCGAAGATCCTCATTTTCCAGGTCGCTACTACAAGTTGGACAAAGCCCTCTATGGTCTTCACCAAGCTCCGCGCGCTTGGTACGAGACTTTGTCAACTTATCTTTTGAAGTGCGGATACACCAGAGGAACGATCGACATGACTCTCTTTACCAAAAGAGTCAGAGAAGACGTAATGCTGGTTCAGATTTATGTGGACGATATCATCTTCGGGTCAACTAACGAGGAACTGTGTAGAGAATTCGAGTCTGTGATGAAGGCACAGTTTGAAATGAGCATAATGGGAGGGCTGACGTTCTTCTTGGGGCTAGAAGTGAAGCAAAAGGAAGACGGGATTCTTATTCATCAGGCCAAGTACATTCGGGATATTCTCGCAAAGTACAACATGAACGACTGCAAATTTGCAAGTACTCCATTTGCATCTCAGACGAAGCTTACTCTAGATCCTCAAGGAAAACCAGTAAACAAGTCCTTCTATCGCTCGATGATCGGATCTCTGATGTACTTAACGGCTAGCAGGCCTGACATCATGTGGGCTGTCTGTCTCTGTGCTCGCTTTCAGACTAATCCCAAAGAATCTCATGAAACCGCTGTGAAGCGCATCTTCCGCTATCTTAAAAGGAACTCCGAAACTAGGTCTTTGGTATCCTAAAGATAGTAATTTTGATCTTATTGCTTATTCTGACAGTGATCATGCAGGTTGTAAAGTAGATCGCATGTCTGTCTCAGGAGGATGTCAATTCTTGGGAAATCGTCTGATCTCATGGCAAAGCAAGAAACAGACAACTGTGTCCACCTCCACCGCTCAAGCAGAATACACCGCGGCCTACAGTTGCTGTTCACAAGTCCTCTGGATACAAAATCAGTTGTTGGATTATGGAATCAACCTCATGAAGACTCCTATATTCATCGATAATGAGGCATGTCTGGGTATTGTGAAGAATCCCATCCATCACTCCAGAACTAAGCATATCGAAATTCGCATTCACGCAATTCGAGATGCCTACGAGAAAGGATACATTCAAGTGGTGCCAGTGGATACAACTCAGCAACGGGCCGACATTTTCACAAAAGCCTTCGATAAAACCCGATTCAACCAGCTGGTAACCTGGTTGGAAATGGTTAATTTCCTTGAATGGAAATGAATCTTGATGCCCAAAAGCTTTCGTAAATACTCTATCTTTTGTCCATAGTTTTACATTAAAAAAAAAAAAAAAAAACGTTTGTTGATAGTAAAACAAGTATCGTAAAGCGTCGCCCACCAAAAAGATTTTTTGATTCTTAAAATTTCATTTTCGGGCAAATGGACTTTCGAAAATAAAGATTTTAGGGGGGATATTCCATAAAATCAAAAATGAGATGCTTGTATCTGACTCCTGTTAGAGGAAATGATAGAAAATTGCTAACATTTTGTCATTTCTTGGCTAACACTTTGTCATTTCTTGCAAAACAGAAAACAAAACAAAAAGGAAATCGGGGTACCAAGCAACGACATGTCGGTAGATTCAGCAACACCGACGAGTAAACTGCTGTTAGAGAGCAAAACATAACGTTTACACAAGGATTCTGGCTTTTCTCAGGCATTACGCATCACAGTGGGTAACACGTTGCGGCATATGGCTTAATGGTCTTAAATCTTGTGTTGATAGATTGCCAAAGTCTGAGATCTCGGGCCTTTATATTGGTTTTCATTCAAGGGTATCATAGTTGGTCTTCTGCTGCATCCAGATACATGCTGACCTAGAACTTCTATGATATCCCTTCATAATAAGCGCCTTTAAAAAAGGGGGGGGGGGCAAACCCTTTCATAATAAGTGCCATTTTTGGCCAAAACCTTTTGATGGATTAGTTTCGGTCTCTCTGCTGTACGAAAGTACTGACCTGTTATCCAAACTATCTGTCTCAGCCCTCGATAGTTCTTGGGATCTATGTTGTACGAAACTACAGACCTGATCTCCGCTCTATCGTTGAAAAGAATGAATCCAATATACTCACCTGCTATGAAGAACCTTTGTGCATACCTTGATCGCGGGGGTATGTCCTGATGTGGGACTCACGGGCGTAATGATTCTATTCTCAATAGCTTGTTTGGGGGCCATTGAAGACTTGTCAATATTACCAAAAACATGATAAAAGCGCTCTCCGAAGGCATGTTAAAAGAAGGATGCATGGATTTAGGCGGACAAACATACTGGCAGTTTTTCTAGTGCCCTGGTTAGTAATTTATAATAATAATAATAAATAAGAAATTGGCAAGTGTTGGCGATATGATCTTCTGCAGGTAAGTCAACGAGCGTCGAATGTTTCAAGTAGATCTGCATCAAATGGAACCTCCCAGAGCTGATAATTCGAAGTTCAGAGTCTAAATGGCCCAAATTTTCCTAATTGTGTAAATATTTCATAAATCATAGTGTTTTAATAAAAAACTGGGCACGTTTTTCGAGAAAGTTTGAAGTTCACAAGCGAATTTAAAATCTAGTTCTTGAAATAGATTTTTTGATAAATGGCGGCGAAATAAAGATTCTAGCTAAATTGTTTCTCCGTTGTGCATGGTAAAACGTGTATAAATATCTTTTAACCGTCATTTTTTTAAAACTCTTCAAAATCTTTTCATCTTCGTCTTCTCTAAAACCGGTCACACATCACAAATAATCTGTGTTCATCGAAATCAGTTTCAAGATCTTCCATATCTTCACATTGTTTTCGGTCAAGTCAACAGGTAATCTGCTTCACTTATTCATTTATAAATCGTTCCGATTAAGGTTTGTTGATACTTGTGCTAATGATCATCTCTTGAGTTCGAACTTGGCTTCATGAATCTGTATATTTTGAGATGTTCTGATGACATTTGGACATAGGATAATCGATATCTAGAAACCTGTTAAGAGCGATTGACGATTAGAGATAATCAAAGGGTGAAAACTGTTAGGGTTTTAAAGAGGGTTTTTCAAGAAATATTTGATGACAGCGAATTAACGATGAATGTAGCGAAGGCAGCGAAGATAACAGGGAATCTCAAAAGTCTCGAACGCGAGTTCGAGCAACCGGTGAAATATTCTTATTTCGCCGGTAAAGCGGCCTAGACAAGTGTCTTCGCTGCCAAATCGTTCCGAGGACAAAACTCTATCGTCTTCGCTGGTGGATCGTCTTCGCTGATGGATCGTTCCGGGAACAAAACCCTATCGTCGCTAAGTTCGCTATCGATATTGTCAATGAAACAACCACCGGCCCGGCAACGAAGACAACCATCGGCCTGGCAGCGAATTTATTTTTTTTAATTTTTAATATTAAATTCTTGTAAATATTTTTATTAACCTAAATATTTTTTTTGTTGTAAATATCCTTGTAAATATTCTTTTATAAATATTTGTTCTTATCTCGAAACTTCTCTCACTTGGCTCGTTTGGTGTTTCAATAACAGGATGGTGAAAATTATTGAGTGGGATACTACGTTGAAGCACAATCAAAGTATTAATTTTGAGCAAATACCACAGGACTTTCAGGATGCAGCAAGATGGATTCGATCTAGCAGAATCGGTTACGCAGTTGAAATACTATTTATCGCATCCACATTCAAGAGTTCTGGGAAAATGCGAAGCCTGAATCTATCAACAACAACAGAGGAATTTCTTCGACTGTTCGTAACAAACGTATAGAAGTGACTGAAGAAAGGATTCGCAAAATTTTGAAGCTGAAAGACAACGCGCAAGATCCAATCTCTTTGAGCAAGGATGATGTGTTGGACGGATTTCGTGGAATGGGATACGTAGGAGACTTTCGTCTAAAGAAGGAGATTAAAAGAAGTGGGCTCACAAGGGACTGGAGATTTATAATTCACGTCATTGCTATGTGCCTAGCTCATAGAAAGGGTGGATTTGATGGACTGAACCTAGAGTGGTCGGCGGCCATGTTAAACCTATGTTTGAATCATAAATTCAACATCTCTAGTCTAATTTTCAACTACTTGCTAGAGAATGTGAGTGGGCGAACTTGGGCAATGTATCCTCGCTTCATCCAGATGCTGATCAACGATCAGTATGAAAATGCACCGCATGATGGAAATCTCTATACTTTTCATGTTCCAACAAGTCGTCAGTACACAGAAATCAAGACAAATGAATGGGTAATGCTGCATGATTGGATGTATTCTGCCGAGAGATTGCCTTTAGTCAAAGAAGCTTACAGAAAATATAGAGAGGCACTCCGAGAAAAGCAGCAAAGGATTGCACAAGCTGAAGCAGAGGCTGCTGAAAAGGAAGAACGATCGAAAGGTAAAAGAAAAGGAAAGGAAGTTGCTAAAGATGAGCCTCCCAAAAGGAAAAAGGCTTCTGAAAACCCAGAAAGATTCATGGGTGCAAGCTTTAGAGTGGCTGAATCTGAAGAACAGCATCAACATATCAAAGATATGAAAGAGATTCACGCGTTGCAGGAAAAAGAAAAGAGAGAGAAGAGACTCAAGAGACAAGAGATGTCATCATCCGAAAGACCAGAAGTTGTTACAGAAGAAGTACAGTCTCTGAATGACTTCGTTGATACTCTGTTAATAGATCCTGATGAAATTTCAGCAAGCAAGAAAACACCTACGAAAAGGAAGCAGTCAGATGAAGGATCTCCCAGAGTTCCTCTCGTAAAGCCTACCAGAATCTCAAAGCCACTGGTTCCTCCACAAAGGGTTCGACCCTTTCAAGAACTTTATGATAAACTCCTTAAAGAAGCCGGTCCATCTGCAGCCAAGGAAATCTGTCTTCTGAAGAACCAAGTTAATGACACAAATATCTTAAGAGAGAAGCTAAAGGATCAGCACAAGAAGCACAAAGAAATGAACACTTATATGGCGAAGCAATCAAAATTCATCAGATTCCAACAGATGGGGATTGAAAAACTGTATAGAATGATGAGGAGTATGTGTGCAAAGATGGAAATGGAACCTATGTTCTCTTTCGAGGAAATTTTTGACTTTGATGCTTTTATAGAAGAAGAAACCACCAGAAAGGCGAAAGAAGCAGAGGCAAAGAAGAAGCGTCTGGAGTCAACCGAAAAGGTGACTGAAGGAGATGAAAGTGATGAAGAAGAAGTCGATAGAGATGAAATGCCTGCCAGATTCATTGAATGGGGTCTGGAAGAGGAAGTGTTATATGAGCAGGAAGACGGAAAAACATTCTCCCCCCAGCATCCAGAGTGGTTCAAGAAAGAAAGAGAAAAACTCCCTGATTTTTATCAGGTGATAACTGTAGAAAAGACTGACGCCACCAACAAAATCATCAGCTGGATGTATGACAATCTGAGAGGAATGTTTGTAGTTAAAAGACGAGGCGGCGTGATTCAGTACTTCCAGACTGGATTTGATCTCTTTACTCTTCCTAGGTAGGATTTGCGTGAGCTTGGCCGCCTAGATATTCTAAATCCTCAAGATAGAAGCATTGGCGGGGATTTTGAGCGCATCATTGCTAAGGAATGTAACAAGGGATTCCCAAATCACAGGCCACAGCGTCCAAGATGAAGAGTATCCAAAGCAACCAGGGATCCGGTTACTGGAAAGGGAAAGGTGACGTGGGTAATTAACCCTGCTAAAATTGTCACGAGAATCAAGCTTCTTGAAGAAGTTCAAGTATCCCTCAACGACTTCAAGAAATGGTTTTACGATAGCAAAACTGGTGAAGCTGTAATCAGATCCAACGAAAACGTGGATATCCGGATCTTGGATCCAATGGACTTGTTTATGTTTGGACTCTTGGATTTAACGATACTAAATGCAAGTCGCATAAACGTTGGAGCTGGAAATGCTAATCTTGAGGAGGCCATGCTATTTCAGCGAGCAGTTGATCGTGCCTGGAAGATAAAGAGAGAAATGCTGAATCTCGTAGACAAAATTGAGAAAAGAAAAGAAACAGAGGAAAAGAAGAAGGAAGCAAGGAAAAAGAAGAAGCATGAAAGAAAGAAAGATAAGACTTCCGCTTCAATGACAGAGCCCACCACAACCTCCCAGCAAACAACATCACCTCCGGCCTCATCCACATATGAGGCCACTATGGAGGATCCACCAACAAGTGAAGCTATTACTACTCAAGAAGCTCCGGTTGCACCAGTCGAGAGTCAAGCACCACCAGAAACGACAGTGCATGAAGACAATCCCAAAGAGCCTGAAAAGCCAACTACAGAGAATCCAGTGGAAACAACTGAAGAATGAGAAGACAAGTATGCAACGATCTAGGGGGGATATTGTTGGAACTTTTGAGATCGTTCATACTTGTACTGGATTAGTTTTATAGTGTTTGTAGCTAATTTACTAGTATAGGGGCTTATTTTGTAATTTCATGAAACTAGAAATCCTGACTTGGTGTAGTTAAGATTCCAGCAAATTTATAAATTTGATGGCAAGTCAGGCACTATATATAGCCCAAGCATTGTAACCTTGTCAGGCTTTTGGCCCTTTGGTGAATGAAGTGTTGTTTACATTAGATCTTTTGATTGTGTGCTTAAATCAGTATTCCAAGGTGCTTTATAGATTCATATACTTGTTTGGATTCAATACAACACTTGTTGTATTCATCAATCCATTAGCTTCATCTTCATCTATTGATTTTTCTTGACTTTTACATATTCAAACACCTAATCAATAGGTGTTTTGGACTAAAACGATCAACCACTGTGATCCGGATTGATATTGGGATCTACAGCGACCCGTTTGGTGAGACACTCTCAGAGAACAAGTTCACAGTAGTGTTGTCATCCAATCGGATGGTCTACCAATCGGGTGGCAATCTGCTAGAACTGATAGTGCATTGAACATGTTGAAAATTGTTTAAGTGTTGAAGTTCCAAACATCTCATGCTCGGGTAGTCGTTCGATCGGATGGCTATCCGATCGGACGGTAACCCGTTCAACGTTTAGTCCTTTGATCAAAATAAAGGTTGAAGTGTGGGACCATGGTGCAAGCCGATCGGATGGTTGTCCGATCGTATGGCAATCCGATCGGACGGCAATTTGTCCCAACGGCTGATTGTCTTGACACTTGGTTGTTTCGATAGTTTTGCAGTTTTGATCGAGGCGTTGTGAAACGTGCTAAACAACAGAAACCTCGTCAAGACCCTAGTGACCCGCCCGAACAGGAATCACCCAAATTCGACCCGTTCACTGCTTCGTGATGGTTGTTCAAGTTTAACCCGAAATCGGTTGTCTCTTTGGTAGAATCCAGATCTTGAACCAACACATCACTATGAAGGAGTAGAAGGTCAGAACAAGCTCTGATTCTATCGGTTTTTGAATGCATTGAGTGTAAAAGAGTTGAAAGAAAGTTAGAAAAACCATCTCTCAATCCTTTTCACCATGAATATGTTCAGATCTATGCAAGATCTTTGTTCATTCATGTGGAAATCGTCCAGATCTAAGTTGTTCTTGGTGGATTGAATCCAAAACATGATGTTCATAAGAACACCATGATGACATCATCCTAGAACACCTCAAATCCACTGATTTCATGGTTAGAAGTTGAGATTTAAAAGAGAGAATGATGAAGAAGTGTGTGTAGATCATAGAAGTACAAGATTTAGGTCGAAAACTTACAAGAATCGCGAGAAATCGAGAGAAATAGAGCTTGAGGGCGGCTGGGTTGAGTAGAGAGCTGTCACATCAAGTGATGTGACAAGTGGGGGTATTTATAGGGTTTCCCAAAAAGGAAAGTGCCTAAGGCCGAGTGGGTCACCGATCGGATGGCTGTCCGATCGGATGGCAATCCGATCGGTTGACCATCCCATCGAGCAGTCGCTCGATCGAGTGGCTACGACGTTTGAGTTTTGGCGTTTCGTTTCGTGCGTTGGGTTTTGCGATGAGTTTTGAATGAGCGATGTGATAGTTTACCCATTATATTACACAATTAATCCCAACTACTATATCTAACATACAATCACTATAATTAACTTGCGTTTAGCGTCTGCGATTCGATTGCGATAGCGTTGCGATTGTGTTTCGGTTGATTACCACAAACATAATATAAATAAACATGCACAAGTAACATAGCTATACTCTCCCACTTCCACATAGGGATCTCGGGTTGAGCGAATAAGCCAGAGGGTCTTTGGTGCTCGGCCTTGACTTTCGAGCAAGTCAGGCACTTCGAAACATAGATAGAGATATCTTTCTTCATGCCCGACCACTAGTACTTGTAGCGCAGGTCCTGGTACATCTTGTCGGCACCGGGATGAATAGAATATCGGGATTTGTGGGCTTCGTCCATCAAAATCTGTCGTAAATTGGTCCGCTTAGAGATCCAGATTCGGTCCAGATAATGGAATATCCCATTCGATTTATTCACTAGCTGGGCTCCATCGTTGAGAATCCTTTCCTTCTTCAAAGTGCGTTCGATGAAACAAGCATGTTGGGCTTTGCGAATGAGGGTTTCAAGATGATGTTGGGCTTGAACATTATGGATGCTATGCAAATAGCTCCGTCTGCTGAGAGCGTCGCAACGACATTTGCTTTTCCAGGATGATAACGAATCTCACAGTCGTAGTCATTGAGAAGTTCAACCCATCGGCGTTGGCGCATATTAAGTTCCTTCTGGTTGAAGATGTTGTGTAGGCTCCTATGATCTGTGAAGATCGTACACTTGGTACCATACAGGTAGTGTCGCCAAAACTTCAACGCAAAAACAACTGCACCTAGCTCGAGATCGTGGGTTGTGTAGTTCTTCTCGTGGATCTTGAGCTGACGAGATGCGTAAGCAATAACCTTGTCTCGTTGCATGAGAACACAACCAAGGCCAAGGTTCGAGGCATCACAATAGATGATGAAGTCATCGTTTCCGTCGGGTAGAATGAGGATGGGAGCATTGCAAAGCATATACTTGAGGGTTTGAAAGGCAGTCTCTTATCTAGTTCCCCAAACAAAGGGCCTATCTTTGTGCGTGAGAGAGGTAAGCGTCACAGCGATTTTTGAGAATCCTTCGATAAATCAGTGATAATAGCCCGCTAGTTCGAGAAAAGAACGGACTTCAGACGGGTCCTTAGGTGTAACCCAACTCTTGAAAGCTTCGATCTTCGCGGGGTCGACGTGAATACCTTGACTATTGACAATGTGACCGAGGAATTGAACCTCCTCCAGCTAGAATTCACACTTGGAGAACTTGGCATAGAGTTAATTCCCTCCCCTAGAGTAGCTCGAGAACCAAAAATAGATGTTGCGCTTGTTCGATTTTCGACTTGGAATAGATCAGGATATCATCGATGAATACGATGACGAAGCGGTCGAGAAAAGGTTTACACCCGCGATTCAACAGATCCATGAAAACCGCAGTTGCGTTGGTTAGACCAAAAGGCATAACACGAACTCATAGTGTCTGTATCGAGTGCAGAAAGCGGTTTTGGGTATATCCTCCTCTTGTATGGGTAACTGGTGATAGCCAGAGCGTAGATCGATCTTGGACAAACACGTAGCACCTTGTAACTGGTCAAACAAATCATCGATGCGAGGTAGGGGATAGTGATTCTTGATTGTTAGCTTATTCAGCTCCCTATACTCGATACACATCCGGAACGACCCATCCTTTTTTTTGACGAAAAGGACTGGTGCGCCCCAAGGGGATGTGCTAGGGCGAATGAAGCCTTTATCAAGTAGTTCCTGAAGCTGACTCGAAAGTTCGCGCATTTCGAAAGGAGCGAGACGATAAGGAGTTCTAGCAACAGGATTTGCTCCATGTGACACCTGTGCCTCCACGGCCGTCAAAAAAATACCAAATCAATGAAATATTGTATTTCATACTTGGGATTTGTATAAATATGTGTATCATTTGCACGTATCAATTCTTGTTTGATTTCGAGCTCTAAATCGCTTTCTGGAAAGTTATACGCGCACTGATGCGTAAACGAAATCAGTTTAACGTGACAAACACTCCGGAACAGTGACATAGGCTTAACATACCTTAAATAACCTTTACATAACTTATAAATAAGTCTTGGAGGGTTTGGTATAGCGAAATCAAGTTTATTCGCTTACAGGGACTAATTTTGACAAACTGCGAAAGTATGCCGATTCGTACTGTGACGAACATTCTGGAACATGATCATAAGTTAAACATACCATAAATATCCTTTACATAGCTTAGAAATAGGCTTTGAGGGGTTCGGTATGCTAAAATAAACTTTTTGGTCATTCAGGGACTAAAAGCATTAAAAAGTGCATAAGTTTGCATTTTCGACCTTATCTTACGTTCTGAATACATCCGGACATCCAAAAATTTATGTAATCATTAAAATATTTTATTTTAGTGATTGGCATGATAAAATTCCATTCGTCACGTAACTTGGATTGTTTTTCGCGTCCGTTCGTGTTTCGTCGTAATTAACCGAACAACGCAGTCGTACGGCCAAACGAACCGACATCCGAGATATTTTTGAGCATATTTCATGTTCCCTATACTTTAACTTCATTTTAGAGCTTTGAAATGGGGTTAACGGGGCTTAAACGTGTCAAAAATTCATCAAAACCAAGTTTTTCACATGCAGGGGCCTGTTTTGACAAATCTGCCAAACTTATCTCAGGAGGGGCGCGTAAGACTCCCTTAACTCTTACGCGGCCTGCCTAAAACTCCCAGATCAGCAAAACTGATTTCCAGCTGTTCCACACTCTTGCAAATGGTTTTTAAGCTTCCTATGGGCTGGTTTTGGGTTCCCATGGTTTCATAAATCAGTGGGTGCAAGTGTAAGGCCAAGATTAAAGCTTGTTTTATGAGGAACGATCCTAACGGTAACCCGAAATCTATAAATACCCCCAAGCATTTCACTTCAAACTCACACTTGATCTGATTTGTTCTCTAAGTTGGGGTGATTTCACTTCATACCTGAGAATAATTGGATCAAACTTCCATTTCTTGGACCTTTTGTAAGTATTCTTTCGTTCTTTTGCACGTTTAAGCACGAAAGTCAACCTTTGTTTGACTTTCTACATTGACCAGTTTATGGTCAACACGAAGTTCGTTTGAACTTCATAACGTGAGCGTAATCACGATGGTTATAGTCCCTTATGACTATACCTACTGATTACCACGTTATTTAGGCATAGTGACGAGTCGTAGTTTCGGTCAAAATGTGTATTTTTGCGTATTTTGCAACCAAACTACTCTTGGGTATTAAGACCCTTTGTTTTGATACCAAACTTGTTTTCTAACCTCGTTAAACATGTTTTAACAAGTTTAGCTCGTCACTTTAGGTTTAGTGCTTATATAGGGTCGTAAGGTAAGCAATCTAAACAATCGCTTAGACTTTCGAACCCGACCCATTTGGTCGATCATTAGGATCTAACCAAACATGCTTTGTGACCATAGTTGTATAGGGAATAACCTTCCGAGGTTATACTTTATGGTCACCTCATTTAAGTAGTTGTATGATAGGTGGTTTATATGACTTAGGTAAATGACCAAAATGCCCTTTTACGCATAAATTCATTTTAAGCATATGTAACATAAATTTTAACATATAAACTGATTAGGCAACATTATTATATGTGTTAAGGCATATAATACTTGTCATAGGACTAGTTAGGCGGTCCGAACACGTTTTACGCGAACGACGCGTTAAAGTAGCGTAAGCTACCTAAACGGGTCTTAATGGGTCGTAAGCACTTAGGATAGGTTTGGTTTTAGAATGTAGGCTTTGTTAAACCATATTACATGAGTTCCTATACTCATTTGGTTTATGAAACCTCATTCTATCCGATCTTCCGATTTAGGTCTGTTTATTTACGTAGTTACCTATATTAGGTGCCGTTTGATTCCGTGATCTTTCTAGCATTGCTTTGTGGTTATCTAAAGACTATTAAGCAATCTCAAGTGAGTACATAGTCCCCTCTTTTACTGTTTTCAAACTGTTTTGGGGTGAAACACATGTGCCTACTTGTTACTTTCGTGTTGTTCATGTTTTCATATCATATGCTTGTTATGTTCATTAGTACACTTATAGTACATGATTTCATTATGTTTTTGCTATGTATGTCCATTTAGTGCATACTTAATACATTGTTTTACATTACATTTCACGCTATGTATGTCCATTTAGTGCATACTTAGTGCATTGTTTTACATTTCATTTCATGCTATGTATGTTCATTTGTTGCATACTTAGTGCATTGTTTTACATTTCATTTCATGCTATGTATGTTCATTTATTGCATACTTAGTACATTATTTTCATAAAACATGCTTACATTTTGGTATGACATTTGGTTTGTTTAAATGGGATAAAAATACATTCATTAACATTGATCACGCCGTTCGTTAGTAGGTAGTGGTACCATAGAAATTGACAACTCCCGTTCCTGAGATCCTAGGTTTGTTTGGGTCGAAAGAATGACCGAATTCGATACACATAATTCAGATAAACCTTTAACTTCGTTTAAGGGTTTGTCGCCACAGTCTCAAGGCTTGAATGTATGCATTTTCACAATACCGCATAGATCTTTGTATCAATAAAGCATGCATTATTTTACAAAACATAACTTTTGATTATAATTTATCAAAGCATTGTTTTGTACATTTCTTTCTTATAAGGTTGAGTAAATGCTTTTAAATCAATAAATGTTTTTATTCACTATACATTAAATTTGTTTAATACATGAACATTTTAACATTGGTGGTTTGTGTGGTAAGTGATTTAAATAACGAGGCGTGTGTAATATGCTAAAAGCATGGTGGATACGCCACTGGTACTTCCTATATATAAGTGCTTTTATGGTATTACATATTGTAGCATTATTTAAACAATTTCAAGTTAGACATAATACATTTTACACTTATATCATATTTTCATGAAACATTGTTTTACAAACAACATATTTTAAACAAACTCATTTTTACTTAGTTATTCATTTCACTATGCATTGTTCTTTTATATCACCTGATTTCTTATCACTTATGTATAATTTATAAAAGAAAACATTTTACAAGGATCATGACTAACTTTTGTTAAACATTTTCTTTAAACTTATAAGTAATGAATCCTAAATCAATAAAACCTATGTATCTCACAGGCATTTTTATGCTGACGTACCTATTTTCACATGTGTTTCAGGAAATGATGCATAGGATTGATCAAGATACACTTAGGCGGACTTGGGCCTTAGTGACAATAAAAGATGCAAGACTAGTTAATTATGTTGTGTACCTCTGTTTTTAAGACATTGTAACTTCTCTTATTCAATAAAACAAAATTTCAATTTCCATGTGTTATGGAACAATGATTCTGTTACAACACTCCCCGACGATTCCGCCGCGATTTGTTGTTTTACGCGGTCGGGGTGTGACACTCCAGGAATGAGGTCGATGCGAAAGTCGATATCACGACTCGGAGGTAAGCCTGGAAGATCATCAGGAAAAACCTTAGGGAATTCACGAACAACAGGAACGTCTTTCACTTCTGTCTTTCCTTTCTTTCCTTTATTTTCCTTCTCCGCTATTACAATGTTAGCCAAGAAAGCTCTGTATTCCTTGCGGAGATACTTGCTAGCTTGGATACATGACATGAGCTTGAGGTCTTTCGAGACAGTTTCACCATACACACAAAGTTGATCACCATTAGCGAGCTAGAATCGAATCATCTTATCGAAGCAAACAACTTCAGCATGGTTTTCACGAAGAAAGTCCATGCCTACTATGACATCAAAACTACCGAGCTGCATCAGAATAAGGTCGATAGGAAACATGTGATTGTTGAGTTCGAGAGTACAATCACGAAGACAGAGTTGACAGCGACGGTTCTTCCGGTGGCAACTTCAACATCGAACGTCGAGGGTAGATGGGTGCGCTTACGATTAAGGAGCTTTTCGAACTCAAAGATACAAAACAGTTATCGGCTCTAGTATCAAACGAACATGAAGCATAAATACCATTCACAAGGAACGTACCATTGACCACGTTGTTGTCAGCCTGAGCCTTGCGCACATTAATGTTGAAAGTTCGAGCGTGAGCTGCTTGTTGCTGTTGTTGCTGAGGCTGCTGCTGCTGCAGTTGCTAGGGCTGCTGCTGTTGTGGCTCTTGCTTCACCACTCGATTTGGGCACATGTTTGCGAAGTGGTTGGGATCACCACACGCAAAGCAGACTCTAGCATTGATCGCGGGTGCCGGAGCCGCTTGTTGGCCTTGAGGAGTAGGTAGTAGAGCTTGATGAGCAGTAGCTGAAGCTGGAGCCTGACGAGGACCTGTACGGCAGTTGGCGGTGAAATGGCCGTATATGTTGCAATGTACACAAAATCTGCAAGCGATTCCCACTAGGTGGTGATAGGTACAAGTCGGGCAGGCTGGATGAGGACCAGTATAAGCACGCTTTGCCGGCGGTGCTTGGGTTACCGGTGCCGCGACTTGGTGGTGTTGAGTCTGCTACTGAGCTGGTACAACTTGAAGCGGGGCAGTAGTGGTGACAGCACAGTTCTTGTTTCTTGAGTTGATGTTGTTCTTCCTCTTGCGACGAGAGGCTTTTGAAGACTGAGGAGTGGCGGCGGTTTCAGCGGTTGGTGCGGTGGTAGCTTGATGCAGATTCTTGGTGGCTTTATCCCAGTAGCCAGACTTGACTCGCTTGTTGTAACATTCCCAAAATTTTTATAAAATATATATATAAACTTATGTTATTAAAAGGATGCATCATGGGTAAGTTGACCAATAAAAATATAAGGTATTTTGGGCAAGCGTAGGAACCATTTAATAATTAAATTATAAAAATACATTATATTTGAACCTACTCTATTTTTAATGAAACTTGGTTCGAAATGTAGATAAAAATATTCTCATTCTAATGGCATATTCATTATTTTATAAAACGTCGTATTTTATAAGTTATAAGCGCCAAATAAGTGAAGTAGTTAAATTAATTATAATATATATATATTAAATATAATAAATCTATAACTTTCTAAACTAAATCTACGTATTGTAAACTAAATGCATGAAAAGAATCAAATTGTAAATTAAATACATGAAAATCTAAATGGTGAAGTCAGTAAATGAATACGTGTAAGGATGAGAACAATTGACAATAAATGTATGGCTTTACGTGGCATTGCTTAATGAGCACACTAATTTCCAAATGTAGTATATATAAGAAACAGCAGTTCACCGTTCAAGTTGCCAACTTCATTTCTTTCATGCTTTCATTCCCTCTCTACTATTATAATTGCCCTATTTTCTTTAGTTAATTACCCCTAAATCCTACAAAGCCCTGTCCCATTTTAATTATTGTAATCCCTGATCACCGATACCCTGTCCGACTGACGTAGGACCCCGTAACGTATGTCAAGGCTCTGCCTAAATTCGTTGGGATTCTGTCTCGTGACGTAGGGATAAAGTGGAATTGGGTTACTATACTTAATGTGAGTACACTATATATTCTATTAAATAATCCAGGAGTTGTACCAAGATATATCAACCCTTCAAAATATTTCTGACACCCCTAATATATTTAGAATACCCTTATATGTTTTTAAATACACCCCGTATGTGAAAACCGAGCCCGAATTACAATATAGCATTAAAAATAAATAAAAAACAAAGAAAATTAAGTTTAGGCGGGCCGCGTAAGGCCACACCGTTAGTTGACGCGGGCCGTGAAAAGGCAGGCCACCCGTCCTCCTCCGGAAGCCACCACGTGGCGACACATGGTGAAGCTAGGGTCATGACACTTCAATGCTACGCTGTTGACCGGGTTGACGCGGGCCGCGTAAACCCTGGTCTTGTATTACGCGGGCCGCGAGAAAAGCTAAGTTAGGCACTATATAAAGGAGGCATCGGCTGTCCATTTCAATTCGTTCAGAATTCATTTCTTTCTCTCAATTCTAAAGTGTAGGCATTATACACGGGTATAATACCCCCCTAATTAGCGAGGTTCTGCTCCGTTGTAAGTATTATAACCCCAGTTTCGTAATAGATACGCTACCCGATTGATTTATGGTTCCGTAATAACTGTCGTGGTTCTGCCCGATGTAGTTATTGGAATACCGTCTCGGGGAAGGTATCATTAATATTTTCAAAGGGTTATGATACTCACCTATGTACATTTGTGTAAATTATAGATTATTCCCAGGAAACCCTTACGCGAAGTCTAAGATAGCAATGTGAGTTTATCCTCTTTTTGTTAACCTTTTTGGAATGTTTTTACAAAACCTTAATTGTTTTACAATGTGATTAAGCGGTGATTGAGTCTTTGTAGTTCTTCAATTACTGCCGGTATGTTGGGGTTTTGTATACAAAATATACTACTGTGTGTAGTAAGTAGGGGATGACAGTACGTTACCATTGGACAACGAGTTAGCCAATGTGTAATATGACCCACAAGTCAGGATTGACAGTACTGAATGAGTAATTGTGTAGAAATAAACAATGTGATCGCTCTCAATACTGTTTTAATTGATAAAATGTTTCTTGATTAAACTGGGATTCACTCACCAGTATTTCCCGCTGACAAATGTTTTTAAACACGTGTTTCAGGTAACACAATGTGAAAGCCAAGTAGTAAAAAGCCAGCTCGAGAGCAGTGACGGCTTGGAAAACTGTGGCTATAAAAGTTATCTAAAATACGATGTTTTAAATTCAATAAAGTAGGGTTTATCCCTATAAACATGTTGTAATAAGAAACTTGGGTTTTACCCATGTGATTATAAAAATAAAATATGGTGGTTTTACTCTGATAAACATTTCCTAACTACGGTCCTGATGTAATTTCCGCTGCCAAATTAATAACTGATACCACCACAAACGAATGTTCGCGGCCGCCCGTTCCCGGGACAGATAAGGGGGCGGGGGTTGTGACACTTGTCGTTTATTTCAGTGGCAAACAGGTAAGTTTCCTCGATTTTTATTGGTTTTGAAGCTTGCACAAAATCTGCGACACAATCCGGCAGAGCTCGGATATACTTCTTGATCGTCACAACAGGAGTCTTAACTTGATCAGGACAGATTATGCTAAGCTGCTTGAAGATGGCAATTAAAGCAGCATTGTCACCATCCTTGTGCTTGATATGCCAGAATTCGTCCTCCAACTTTTGGCGCTCGTGGGGAGGGCAGAACTCTTCCAACATGACGTCCTTCAACTCATCCCACGTCAAACCATAAGCTGCATCATTTCTGTGTTTGTTTCTCTCGGTCGTCCACCAATCTAGCGCTCGGGATTGGAAGACGCCGGTAGCCTTCAGAGTGCGGAGATCGTCAGGACAGCCACTCTGGCGTAGGGTGACCTCAATCGAATCAAACCATTGGAACAAGGCCGTAGGACCATCTTCGCCAGTAAATTCTTTCGGTCCGCAAGCTTTGAACTACTTGAAGCTAAAAGCAGCTTTAGGGGTTTCAGTCCTGGACTCTTCAGAAGACTTGCTAGCGTTCTCGTGTATGTCGCTAACGATCTGGGGAACGACTTTCGCTATCTGCTTAGCGACGAGAGCAGCAAGGCGTTTATCTTTCTGGTTTCGGCAAGCAGCGCGTGAGTGACGGGATCCAGATGACGACATTGTCTGTAACAGACATCACCATAGGACTCAGACACAATATAATTGAATCTCACCTCACACGCCTAACATTACTAAAGCTCAGGAACACAATCATGTAACACCTAAACACATAGGCACATAATCACTCATTCACATAAACACCGAAGCACATAAGCATGTAAAGCACAGAAGCATAAGAGGCAGCTAGAATACAGAAACCTATCATTCACAGTCCGCGAGCGTTCGAGAATAGCTATTGCGATTAGCGAGTACACAGCGATATCATAGCATCCAGTTATCCCCCAGTAGTTACGATTTGTTAGCATTGTGTGGTGTGTTGTGTGCGATAAACGGAGCAGGAAGCGTTAGATTAAAACTACCAGTACCTCACCACGCTAACAAATAAACACATAAACCCACATAAAACACACAAAAGTTCTCATAAAAGCGACAAATATCAGAGTCAGCAGTTGCGGCTCAGAATTGAAACACATAAAATCAGCGATTGCGAGCTTGAAATCGAAAATAGATTGTCTAAGGCGTGATAGACGTCGACTCCCCAAAGTGATTCGACTATTCTCAAGGACTTTTGGTACACTCTTTGGCCTTCGGGACTATGCTCTCGCCCCAATTTCAGACGATCGGCACACATCCTTCCAGTTACTGTGTGACTTCAAGTCATTGGAGTCCGTCGAGACTTTGGTGAGAGTGTTGTAAAATCAAAATAAAATCGGAACCAGTCGTCAAGGTTCGGGTTACACCCCTAACATAGCGACTTTATTCCTGTTTTGATGTAAATAGAGGGGAAATTTGCGTCGAAGTACGGATTTCACTCCTGATTCAGCGCAAACTTTCCTGTTTGTAGACAAAAAATGCGGGTCGAACAAGTGATTTAGTCGAGAGTTTGCGGTTTTCACACCTAATCCCGACCTAATCACTCGTTTATTTTCAAAAATTAGAGTGTAGTGATAGTGTAGTGTAAGTGAGAATGGCGAGATATAGCAAGTAAGCTCGTACAAAACCCCTACCGGGCATGCACAAGTTGGTCTGTTGGTACTTAACTATAGACTAGGTCGTTTCTAAGACATCGACCTGGACTTGGTCGAGTCTTGCCTAATTCCCTATAGTTATGGCTCTAATACCAATCTGTCACACCCCAACCGATGGCAGAATCATCGGGGCACGGCACTGAGCGAAACAGATTGTCCATGAGTATCCATAACAACTATTAATTACCAGATACTTAAAACGTCACGTCCCTTACCATAACATATCCAAATAAAACAGTTATTAAAAATAATTGTCTCACAAACAAATACTGATCCGACGACTCAGATTTCAAAATAGACAATTTGTTTGTTTGTTTCTAGGCTCTTTCCTAGCCTCGATTTCATCACACAGCAAACCAAGCATTCTAGCATCTTAAGCACCTACCACATACGTTAAAGTAAAAGTCAATACACATAGTGTAAAGGTGAGCATACAAGTTTGATAGTATAATAGAGTTTGAAATTGTTTACGCATAACCAGCACGTACAACATGTGATGTGAAACATGTAAGTTATCGACAAGATCCTATCAATACCAATGACTACGGGTCGACTGCGTAAGTCAGTTCGTACACATATTCACCACTGCGAATCATGTGAGTAATTGTCCTTAACAACCCCTGAGTGAACAGGTGCTGAGTCCAAACTATAGTACTATCGTTGCTAAGGCAGGTAGACAGCAATCTATGTGTAAACATAACAAACAAGCATTCATCGAGTCACGTATAACATGCAGTAGTGGTTAGCGTTAAAGTATTTCGTAGTGTGTTTGTTGTGATTTAGAATAAGTAACGTATGTAACACCCAAAAGTGCGTAAAGCAAAAAGGGTTTGAATATACTCACAGCGATGGTAGTTAATGGATTGAAGGGAGCGCTAGTGTGGGATTAGCCTGAACAGTTAACGGTAGCATAAACGATAAGCGGCGCGTAAAACGATGTAAAGGAACCAAGTGTCGAACAGCAACCCGATCGGATGGCAACCCCATCGGTTGGTCATTTGATCGGATGTCAATCCGGTCGGATGGCCATTCGGTCAGATTGACATCATGTTTGGTTAAGATGTGTTTGTGTATGATGGTTTGTCTTTTGAAGTTTTCGTTGTAGCATTTTGAAAACAGAGAAGTATCTCTACCCTTCAGGTCGGTCAATCGGACGGCGGTTCGATCGGACGACGACCCGTTTGGTGCGACACTCTCAGAGAACAAGTTCACAGCAGTGTTGCCATCCAATCGGATGGTCTACCGATCGGGTGGCAATCCGCTAAAACTGATAGTGCATTGAACATGTTGAAAATTATTTAAGTGTTGAAGTTCCAAACATCTCATGCTCGGGTAGTCGTTCGATCGGATGGCTATCCGATCGAACGGTAACCCGTTCAATGTTTAGTCCTTTGATCAAAATAAAGGTTTAAGTGTGGGACCATGGTGCAAGCCGATCGGATGGCTGTCCGATCGGACGGCAATCCGATCGGACGGCAATCCGTCCCAACGGCTGATCGTCTTGACACTTGGTTGTTTTGATAGTTTTGAAGTTTTGATCGAGACGTTGTGATAACGTGCTAAACAACAGAAACCTCGTCAAGACCCTAGTGACCCGCCCGAACAGGAATCACCCAAATCCGACCCGTTCACTGGTTCGTGATGGTTGTTCATGTTTAACCCGGAATCGGTTGTCTCTTTGGTAGAATCCAGATCTTGAACCAACAAATCACTATGAAGGAGTAGAAGGTCAGAACAAGCTCCGATTCTATGGGTTTTTTAATGCATTGAGTGTAAAAGAGTTGAAAGAAAGTTAGAAAAACCATCTCTCAATCCTTTTCACCATGAATATGTTCAGATCTATGCAAGATCTTTGTTCATTCATGTG
Organism: Helianthus tuberosus; assembly: GCA_030545235.1. Classification (NCBI taxonomy): domain Eukaryota; kingdom Viridiplantae; phylum Streptophyta; class Magnoliopsida; order Asterales; family Asteraceae; genus Helianthus; species Helianthus tuberosus. Next base: position 74,315,557 of record CM060450.1, read on the forward strand.
GAAATCGTCTAGATCTAAGTTGTTCTTGGTGGATTGAAGCCAAAACATGAAGTTCATAAGAACACCATGATGACATCATCCTAGAACACCTCAAATCCACTGATTTCACGATTAGAAGTTGAGATTTAAAAGAGAGAATGATGAAGAAGTGTGTGTAGATCATAGAAGTACAAGATTTAGGTCGAAAACTTACAAGAATCGCGAGAAATCGAGAGAAATGGAGCTTGAGGGCGGCTGGGTTGAGTAGAGAGCTGTCACATCAAGTGATGTGACAAGTGGGGGTATCTATAGGGTTTCCCAAAAAGGAAAGTGCCTAAGGTCGAGTGGGTCACCGATCGGATGGTTGTCCGATCGGTTGACCATCCGATCGAGCAGTCGCTCGATCGAGTGGCTCCGACGTTTAAGTTTTGGTGTTTCGTTTCGTGAGTTTGGGTTTTGCGATGCGTTTCGAATGAGCGATGCGATAGTTTACCCATTAGATTACACAATTAATCCCAACTACTATATCTAGCATACAATCACTATAATTAACTTACGTTTAGCGTCTGTGATTCTATTGTGATAGCGTTGCGATTGTGTTTCGGTTGATTACCAAAAACAGAATATAAATAAACATGCACAAGTAACACATAAGTAGCACACACACGTAAAACAATATCCAGAACGCATAATTTCGAGTTGCGAGTGCGATTGCGATGTGATAAGCGATACGCGATAAAACACGCGATAATTAGCGATTAAACCTCAATTATTAACAAGTACTCTACATAATACAACTAATGCGATAAAATAAATAGATTATCTACAAGTCAAAGAAGTCAAAACAGGAGTTAAGCAAGGAGTGACAGATCGCAATTAGCAATCTTTTCTTCCTTTGATTTCAATATTGACTTTGACTTTGACTTTCGAAACACGGGGTGTTACAGTCATGATAGGATATAATACAATACGGCACGGTAAAAATATAATATAAACTAGAATTACAACCTGCCACAATGCAGCGGGGATTCTTTAGTAATAATTAAGTCGATTTAGGACGCGCACGTTATGTTGATCCTGTCAAACGGGAAAAAAATAGACGATGTAAAAAACGTTCACCCACACACGCACATCGCGTCGTGTTAACTCGCGAAATTTAGAACGAAACGTAAAAACGTTAAACCAAAGATGCACGTTGCGATGTGTTAAATCACAAAATTTAGAACGAAGCATAAAGCAAAAAAATTGCGGAAAATGAAAACTATAAAGGACCAAAGTTGAAAGTAAAAAAAGTTGTGAGAATAGATTGCAAAAGATAAAAAGTTTTGTGTTAAAAATAATTTATGAAATACTTTTGGGTGAAAAGTAAAAAAAAATAATTTTTTTTGAAAAAATCCCGAAGCTAAAGTTACAACAACCATATGCATAACCATTTTTTGTTTGAAAACCAAGATTACAACACATAAGTAAAAAAATCAAAGTGGTTAAATCGCAAAATATGGAAACTTTTGAATTAGAAGTGAAAGTCAAATCAAAGGGGTTAAATTATATAAGATGGAAACTTTTGAATTAGAAGCGAAAAATCAAATTAACCAAAGGGGTTAAATACCAAAGATTATAACTTTATACTTAAATTGTCAAAGATTAAAAGTTTAGGGTTAAAAAGGAAACAAAGATTAAAACTTTAAACTTAAATTGTCAAAGATTAAAACTTTAGGGTTAAAGAGGAAACAAAGATTAAAACTTTAAACTTAAATTGTCAAAGATTAAAACTTTAGGGTTAAAAAGATTTTTTTTTTTTTTTTTTTTTTTTTTTTGAAAAACTCCCTAAGCAAAGGTTACAACACATATACATCTTGCTTCTTTATAACTATCCCCCACGTTGCGGCTGGGGACTTGAAACCATGTCTATTAGCAATGTCATATAACCATAATTAACCATTAAAATCGGTAAAGCTCGTATATAAAACCAATAAAAAAACTCCATTTTTCTATTAACATACATATATAAAAAATATAAGATTAAGCCTCCAAAAGAAGCTTTAAGCTTCCCACTTGTACCATACAAACAAAATATGCAAGTAAAATAAAGAAAGCATGGTGTACAAGTAACATTACACAAGAATGTTGTAAATTAGAGTATTATATAATTATAATTATAAAACACATAAAAGCAAAAATAACCAACACCACCACCCAAAACGCCAAACTTTAAACTAAAAAAGACATGGTCCTTATACGGATCGTATAGAATTATACGATCCGTATACGACTAGCCAACAGACATAGACTGACCTTGACAGTCTAAAGTTATCTAAAGTTAACCCACTACGGGTCATATAGCCCTATACGATTCGTATTGAAAAAGCAAAGTGCACCAAAGAATTTCAGGGTGTGCCAATAGAACAAGCCTTCGAAAAAATCTAAGAAAAAAAGATCATTGTTTACACGTCCCAAAGCATATAGCGAACAAGTTATTAATGGACCCAAAATCAAAGTAAAACAAAAATAAAAGAAAAAAAACATTGATAGTCACACAGGTGTTATGGATCGAAACCATTGCAAGGTATGAGACTTGCCCTACATCGGTTGTATGGGCAATCAATGTGGAGTTAATATACCAAACGGGTCCTCTCACCCACCAGACTAGTCTTTTGGGTTGAGTTCTCTCGTTTGGTATGTAACAGTGGTATCAGAGCCAAACTCTGAGTGGTGACCCACAGAGTGATGGCCTGGAGAGAGCCAGCCGTGACCAACGTGGCCGTGACCAACGAGAACGTTGGCCCTTAAGGAGGGTCGATTGTTATGGATCGAAACCATTGCAAGGTATGAGACTTGTCCCACATCGGTTGTATGGGCAATCAATGTGGGGTTTATATACCAAATAGGCCCTCTCACCCACCAGACTAGTCTTTTATGTTGAGTTCTCTCGTTTGGTATGTAACAACGGGCCCACTATTTCCATTGTAATTAGGAATCAAACTCGAACCCGATGAACAAATTTAGAACCTGAAAAATTTACGACGGACAATAATTTAGAACCTGAAAAATTTACGACGGACAATGAGACGAGTATTCGAGTATGAGATTAGGTTTATAATTTTTCACGAGTATGGGGTTATGTGATACCAGATGTGATTACCCGAAATTATATACATGTTTACCCATACCATATGCCTGTAAGATGTGCCCGAACATCATTAATTTTCTTTTTTATTGTTCATTAGCCCCAGTCTAGTAACGATTCTTTGTAGGAGTTTCTTATGTAAAAAATAGCTTTTTTTTTCGGATATGCATCTGACAATTTTATTTATAATTTTTATAATGTAAAGTATTAAAATAAAATTATTTAAAATTTGAATGCTAAGAAAAAAAATGTATTTCGAAATCCTAACTGGTACTTGTTAACAAACTAATAGGTATACCATATACCTGACATGTATCCAGTTGGGTATGGGACACGGTTTTTATTGGTTTTACAACTAGGTATGTGATTGAGATTATCAACCCTTGTATCAAACACGTCCCATTATCATCCCTAGATTCTATCCGTTGAAGCCCTCGTACATTGGCACTTCTGCATCCTGTGTGTTCTCGTGCAGCCTAGTGATGGACAATGTCACATCTTCTACGGGTTGCCCTCATGGGCTTGCATTGTAGATAGATTTAGAAACGTTTTTCAATCAACTAAGTTTAATTTGTTATTAGCAGCAAAATAATTTCATTAGACTGAAGGAATCAATTAGAACATTCACATTGTAGCGTCTATATTAATAAATTCTATATAATATAGAGGAAGAACTAGAGGAAACAACAAAAACACACCTACATTGGAATCTCTACAATAGAGAAAAAATTAGAGATACTAAAGTACATCTCTATATTTAGTGGCTTAGAACATTCACATTGAAGCCTCTAAATCAATACATTCTATATATATAGAGGAAGAAATAGAGATGTGTTATACATCAATAAAAAACAGTAAAAAAACCCGGTACCGGAACCGAACGAAACCACTCGATACAACTTATGATGCCAAACAAATTCTCTATGTAATTTATAAATTTATGCAATTAAGTGGTATTCTAAAATTAAGAAATAAAATTGGTACATAGTTGCATTTGATAAAAGGATAATTGTATGCTTAACAGTTAACATTTAATAGTCATCCATTATTATATTAAAATAGTTATTTTAAAAAATAGCATAGCATTATATATAGTTTCAATAAAGCCCACAAAGTCCAAAAAGGTAAATACTATTTTTGTTTACCGAAGCCTTCTCCATCATCTTATACAGCAAAGGTAAATACCTAAAAGAAAGTCAAATAAAGTCAATTGATGTACTGTTGTTATGAATTAATAATATATAGCAATTATTCTTCCAGCCAAAATACAATAATTATTTTAAAAAGACGGATGGTGTTAATTTCTTAGAGAATTGTTCGAACACGTTTGATAAACGGGTTACATGATATAACACGATTAAACGATTAAATATAACCCGTTCAATAATACAAATTACACAATACATTTAACATTACTAAATATTCAACACATTTATGACACGACTTACCAACCACGATTAAGAAATAAAAATATACAATTAACATGATAAAATAATAGTTTCCCAAAAAATAAAATCCAAATTTAATCATCCTCTTAATTATAATTTAATACTGTTTCTAAATATATACAAAACTATAAAATTCGTCATTTTGATAAACATGTTATAAATTTGTTATGTTGACTTATTAACATATCTAAAACGATAAGTTAAACGTGTAGTCAAAACAAATTTAACGTGTAGAACTCATTTAGACACACTTTAATTGTGTTATCAACGTGTCAAGTTGTTTATACAAAAACCTATTATTAACTTCTTGTCAAATAATCTTCATGAAACCCTTGTTTTTCTTTGTGATCTTTTGCATAACAGTCTGTGATTAGAGATTTGATCCTTCAAAACTCTATAACGAACTAGTTAGCATTAGGGATCGATCCAAAACTAGGGTTTTTGCTTTGTTTTTGTTTGTTTTCTTTCAATCGCCGCTCTAGAGATCAGTTCGAAAACCTGACTTATTAAATTGGTTGTTATTGATTGCGGTTAACTGAGTTTAATTTAGCTAGATTGATAACTCTGGTTTAATCGGTTAAGGGTTGAAGATTGTTTCTAGGGTTTTATAGGATTAGGGTTTACGTGTGCGACGGCTTTTCGTGTTGATTTGTTTCACGTTGTTTCTGCTGCATGGTACGTGATCTGTTGCAATAATGGAGAGAGGAATCTTTTCTGGAGGGGGGTAATACCCTAATCTAGTGAATGACGATACTGAATCAACTCCGGGAACGGCTCCGGTACGTGGGATTGGGCTGCGAGTGACGAACATTGAAGGTAATCCTTTCATGCCGAGGAGGGGGTTATACGCTACGAATAATGTGTCGGTTATTGATGGTCTGGCTGAAATATCAAAACCGGTGGAGTATAATCAAAAGGGGAGCGGGAACAATATGATAGGTTTTGAAGGGTCACAGGATAATGGAGCTGAATTGGGCAGCATGCCAAAATCAATGTCATATGCGTCGAAGGTTTCCACAGTAAAACCTATATGCAAGGTAAACTTCAGATATTTAGAGAGTAATGATCAAGTGGATGATGTGGATGTTATGATTCCAGTTGATTCGGTTAAAAAAGTTCAAGATAGGTTTGCAAACGTTTTATTTGGGTACTTCCTGGGAAAAAGGCTTGCATTTCCTGTTGTTGAATATTTTGTTAGCAACAGATGGGATAAGTATGGACTTCAAAAGTGTATGATGAATGGGAAGGGATTTTTCTTCTTTAAATTCAGTACTAAGAAAGGGATGGATCAAGTGCTTAAAGATGGGCCATGGTTAATAAGGAATATTCCAATTTTCTTGAAATATTGGTCACCTAACACAGAACTAAAAAAGGATGAGCTGAAGAAAATTCCAGTATGGGTAAAAATGCATGACGTTCCTCTTGCTGCGTACACTGAGGATGGTTTAAGCCTAATTGCTTCTAAAATTGGTTCTCCGAAAGTGCTAGATAATGAGACTTCAAAAATGTGTGAAGATTCGTGGGGTAGGAGCGGTTTTGCAAGAGCTATAATAGAATTGAATGCTGAAAGAGAGCTGAAAGATAACATAATTGTGGCCATTCCTAATGTAGAAGAGGGAGGAATCTTGAAGAGTAATATACGGGTTGAATATGAGTGGAAACCACCCAGGTGCCCAACGTGTATGGTGTTTGGTCACAGTATTGACTCGTGTCCTTTAAAACCTTCGGATCATACTCAGAATGATGGCAAAGACAAAGACAAGGTGGACGAAAATGGGTTCAGAGAAAGAAATAAGAAAAAGAAAGGGAACAGACAGGTATTCCAGGTTAGGGACAGGCAGAAGTTTGTCTACAAGCCTAAAATAGGGACGGAGCATCATGACAAATCAAAGCCGAGTACATCAAAAGTTCCACCAGTGCAGACGAAGAACACTTTTAGTGTTTTCAGCTCATATGTTGGTGAAGAGGTACCTGATCAAGATGAGATTCGAGTTGACTTGAAAGAGACGAGTAATTTCATGGATAATAATCAGGTGGGTTCCCAAAAAAATACAGGTGCAAGCACACCTGCTGTCGAGGTTATTAATGGTTAGTTTGGCTTGCTGGAACATAAGGGGTTTGAACCAAACCCTTAAACAAAAAGAGGTTCAAATGGTTCTTAAGGCGCAGGGTTTAAAGATGATTGCTGTTCTGGAGTCTCATGTTCAAGTGGGTAATCTAGATAGTGTGTGTAAAAAGGTTTTTAGAAACTGGGAATGGACGTCAAACGGAAGCTTTTGTAGTAAAGGCACTAGAATTATCATTGGCTGGGATACGGATGTGGTAGACGTTATGGTTTTAAATGCTACAAATCAGATTATTAACACTAAGATTGTCCTTTAGGATGATAGGAAGATTGTGTATGGTACTTTTGTGTATGCGAGTAATAACTATCAGGAAAGAAGGAAGCTGTGGGAGTCGTTGAGCATGCATAAAGTTCTGGTCCAGAATAGTCCTTGGATTGTTCTAGGTGATTTTAACACTACCTTGAATCTAGAAGATAGCTGCATGGGATCTTCTTTTGTTAGTCCGGGCATGAGGGATTTCAAGGAGTGTGTCCAGAATATTGAGATTTTTGATGTTAATGCGACGGGGTTACAATTCACGTGGACGCAAAATCCAAAGAATGGGATAGGGATTCGGAAAAAAATAGATAGGATCATGGCGAATGTGCAGTTCATTGATTTGTTTCGTAATGCTCATGCAGAATTTTTGCCTTATGGAGTGTCAGATCACAGTCCATGTATCTTAAAGGTGACTCACTATTCCAACAAAAATCCTAAGCCGTTTAAATTCTCTAATTTTTTGGTTCACAGGAAGGATTTTATTAGTGTAGTTAAAGAGGGAATGGAAATCTCGGTTATTGGGGTTCCGATGTTTCAAGTGGTTAAAAAGCGTAGACATCTTAAGCATGCTATGAGATGTCTTTTGATGAAGCAAGGAAATATTCAAAAAAAGGTTGTTCAACTGAAAGAGGAGCTGGATAAACTTCAAAGCAGGTTGGATTTGGACCCGTTTAGTCTGAAATCGCGTGAAGAGGAAGCTGTCTGTCTTAAGAATTATCAAGAAGCAGTGCTAGATGAGGACAGATTCCTTTAACAGAAAGCCAAACAGAAATGGTTATAGGTGGGCGATTCTAATTCAGCTTATTTCCACAACGCAATCAAATGTAGGAACCATGTTATTAAAGATATGAATGGTATTCGGCATGAGGGGAGTAATGTGGTTAATGCTTTGGTGGATCATTTCAAAGTTTTTTTGGGGAGTGAGGGTACTGTAGCTAGAAAGCCATCTCCAGATTTATTCTCTAAGAAGCTTCCCAGTGGTGTGGCGGAGGCAATGATAAGAGAAGTTACAAATGAAGAGATTAAGGATGCTATATTTTCAATTAATGAAAACAAAGCTCCGGGTCCGGATGGGTATACGTTAGGTTTTTTTAAAGGAGCTTGGTCTATAGTGGGTGAAGATATTACAAAAGCCATAACGGATTTTTTTGCCTTGGGGAGATTGTTACAAGAAGTTAATCATACTTTTTTAGCTCTAATCCCAAAGGTTAGCATTCCTGCAAGTGTCACTGATTTTCGTCCTATAGCATGTTGCAATGTTATTTATAAGGCTATTAGCAAGATTATTACTAATAGAATTCAAGAAGGGTTGCAAATGATTATTAGTGAGAATCAATCAGCTTTTGTTCCAGGAAGGAGAATATCATATAATATTCTCCTTACACAAGAGTTAATGCACAATTACCACCGTCAAGCTGGTCCCCCTAGATGTGCTTTTAAAATAGACATCCAGAAAGCATATGATACGGTAAATTGGGATTTTCTTGAGGATATTTTGCATGGTTTCGGGTTTCATAATCAAATGATTCGATGGATCATGGTTTGTGTGAAATCAGTATCGTTTTCACTAAGCATCAATGGGAATATTCATGGATATTTTAGAGGGAAACGGGGCCTTAGACAGGGTGATCCTATGTCTCCATTTCTTTTCACAATGGTAATGGAATTGCTTACTCTTACCATCCAAAAACATGTGAAAAGTGGGACTTCGTTCAGGTATCACAATAAATGTGAAAAACAAGAAATTGTCAACTTGTGCTTTGCTGATGATTTGCTTTTGTTTGCGAGAGGGGAGGTTAAGTCGGCCAAGATTATAATGGAGTCCTTGATTGAGTTTAGAGACATGTCTGGTCTTATACCTAGCATCCCCAAGAGTTTCGCTTTCTTTTGTAATGTATCGACTGGGGTTAAAGCTAGTATATTGCAATTTATTCCTTTTGAAGGGGGTAAATTGCCTATAAAATACCTGGGTGTGCCGTTGCTAGCGTCAAGACTGATGAAGAAAGATTGCAAAGTTCTTGTGGAAAGAATGAATAACAAAATTACTAACTGGAAAAACAAGTTTTTGTCTTTTGCAGGTAGATTGCAATTAATTAAGTCGGTTCTCTCCTTTATACATGTTTATTGGGCGTCTGTATTTATATTACCGGTCAGCATAATCAAGGAGCTTGAAGCAAAAATGAAATGGTTTCTATGGGGTCAAGGCATGGTTTCTAAAGGTAAAGCTAAAGTGGCGTGGAAGGAAGTGTGTCTGCCAAAGCATGAGGGAGGTCTAGGTATTAAGCGAGTGGCTGATGTGAATCACTCGCTAATTACTTTTCACCTTAATAGTATTATGGCTAGGCGGAAATCCATCTGGACTTCATGGGTGCTGGATCATAGAGTAAAAAACAGAAGTATATGGGATGTTCCGTTGAAGGCGTCTGATCCATGGGGATGGAAAAAACTTCTTCGATGCAGGGATCTTGTGCGAAGTCTATTCTGGATTAAGGTGGGGAATGGGAGAAATACTTTTATTTGGCATGATAATTAGTCCACTGAATCTCCGTTGGGAAACATGGTCACGCCAAGACAGATGTATCGACATGGATTCTCAACAGCCTCTAAACTTGCGGATGTTGTTCATCATGGTTTATGGAGATGGCCAGAAGATTGGAGAGATGTATACCCGCATTTGTTTCAGCTCGCTCCAATCACGTTACACCCGAACAAGGAAGACCTGGTCATGCTTAAGAAATCGGATGGTAAAGTAGTAGAATACTCAACTAAAGATGTGTGGGAAGAGATCCGAAGTAGGGGTACTGATATTGCATGGGTGAATGTAGTGTGGTCGGCTTTTAATATTCCAAAGCATTCTTTCTTGTGCTGGCTCATATTTAAAAAGAAGTTATGGACCCAGGATCGTATGTTATATTGGAATCAAAACATTAGTCGATCCATGAATCTTATGTGTTGCTTACTCTGCTGGAAAGGGATAGATGCTCATGAACATTTGTTCTTTCAGTGCGATTATTCAAAGCAAGTATGGTTTGCTATCAGAGAAAAGGGAGGTATGCTTTATGTGTCAAAGAAATGGGAGGAAATTAATCAATGGCTTATTCCTAAGGCGAGCTCGAAATCGGCTTTAGTTGTGTCAAGTAAGTTGCTTGTAGCTGCTACGGCGTACTATGTGTGGCAAGAACGCAATGTGAGATTTTTCAAAAACCAGTTACGTCCTCCGGAGTGTTTAATAGATATTATTATAAATACGGAGCGTATGAAGTTGATGTCGTTCAAGTTTAAGAGAAGTGCTCGGGTGCAATTGTTCTTAGAAGACTGGAAGCTAGATGCTGCTGATAGATTTGAAACTGAGTAGTGTCATGTCTGTAACTAGAACCTAGATGGTTTGGTGTCTTTGGAAGTTTATTGTCCACTTATATGTGGTTTGTCACATATAAGAACTAGGGGGTATTTCAACCTCTCTACTTGTTTTTATTGATAGTAATACAATCACCAGGGTAATCCCTTTACCCAAAAAAAAAAAACTTCTTGTCAAATAATACTGTGTTAACTAACATTATTATGAATCGTTAGTAAAATAAAAAAAAGGTTAAAAGCAATCATCAGTAAATTTGAGTGGGTTTGGTTTGTAGTTGATATTGTGAGGTCAAAGAGCACCATGTCAGATCTCTTCTGGTCCCTTCTCTTACTTTTTACCATAGTTATTCCTATACCATCTCAACAGCTTCTTCTTTAAAAATATTATTACTTTGTAATGCTCATCTCCAAGGATTACACCCACATTAATATATCATTATATATATATTGTAGTGCTCCTCCAAGAATTACACCCATGTTGTATAATATATTATAAAACGCTGGTCAGCATCTACAGTTTCATTTTTATATTTTCTTTCTTTAGTTTAATACAACAAAGCAAACTAAAACCAAAGGCAAAGATGTTGTAATGGTTTATGAAATTATGAGCTTTGCTGCGAGCCTCTTCATCGGTGTTCGATTCCAAATAGTTTTCTCTTTTTTTAGTAAATTACTATTTTAGCTCCCGTGCTTCAGAGAGTTTAACCCTTTCAACTTAAAAAAAAGGAATATTGGATTTTACTTTAGTAATCTTAACTATTCGCTGTTAGCCGTCAACAGTCCTAACTTTAAAAATAACCACTGGCAGTCCCAACTATTAACATATTAGCCTCCAATGGACCCTGACTAACAAAACCCTAACGCCGTTAATCTCCGGTTGCTGGAAAAACGTTTTTGGCCGGAAAACTCAACATTTTGTTCCAAACCTCTTTGTAACATTTTTACGGAACTTTAGGAACTTTTTTTTAGTAAAAGCCTCAATTATTAAAGTCGCTGAAAAACTCCTTTTTCGCTGGGAAACTTCTTTTTAGCCGAAAAACTCAACTTTTTGGCCGGAAAACTCAACATTTTCATCGCAAACCTCTTTGTAACCTTAGATCGGACCTTTATAAACTTTTTTCTGGACAAAAACGGTTTTCCGACGACCGAAGATTAACGGCATTAGGGTTCTGTTAGTCAAGGTCCATTAGTGGCCAATATGTCAATAGTTGAGACTAGGCATGAGCAAATGGTATAAAATACCGATCCCATCCCGATCCCGATACCGATAATCCCGATCCTGACATGTTTCGGTATCGGAAACGGTATCCGCATTTTGGTTTTTTCGATATCGGTACGGTACGGGATCGGTAAAATACCGACTTTTACCCTCAAAATACCGATACCGTACCGAACCGACATGTTTCGGTATCGGTATCAAGTATTCATGAAATTTCGGGATCGGGATTATCGGTATCGGGACGGGATCGGTATTTGCTCATCCCTAGTTGAGACTGCCAGTGGTTATTTTTTAAGTCGGGATTGTTGGCGACCAACGGCGAATAGTTGGGGTTATTAAAATCCAATATTCCCAAAAAAAGCGTTAACTTCCATTTTCGTCCCTGTGGTTTGGTGGAAAATACCACTTCAGTCCCAAAAAATATTTGCGTCAGTTCCGTCCTCAACATTTTTGAAACGTGCCACATCAGTCCAAAATGATAACGCGCCGTTAAAAACATTGGGGACGGAACTGGCTCAAGGCGTTATCTTTTTGGACTTAAGTGGCACGTTTCAAAAATGTTGATGACCGAACTGCCGCAATTTTTTTTTTTTTTTGGACTGAAGTGGCATTTTCCACCAAACCACTGGGACGAAAATGGCAGTTAACTCAAAAAAAAAATCTTTTGACATACTGATGTTGCATTTTGTAATAGTTTTGGCCCCTAACACTAGGTATGTTACTTTTGTAAGGGTATTTTGGTCCTTTTACACCTTAGAGGTTGTTTATGTAAGTTACAAAGTTTTTTTTAATATTAAAGAGACTATGATGTAATTATTTAAGTTTGTATATTATTTTGTTATTTTTACGATTATTATTTAATAAAATACGTTTTAAATATAAAAAAATTATAAACGTTGTTTAAATTCATTTGTTTTTTAAACCCTTTTTTTAAATTGTCCATCTTTTTTTAAAATCGTTCATTTCTAAACCGTTTATTTTTAAAAATCTTCCTTTTAAAGTCGTTCGTTTTTTAATAATTCATTTTTACCGTTCTTTTTAAAATGTTTGTTTATTAAACTTTTTCTAAACAAATCGTTTTTTAATCGTGCACTGCATTTTTAAAATAGTTCTTTTTAAAATACTCCGTTTTTTAAACTTTGCATTCTATACTTTACTTATAGCCGTTAAGAAAAACGAACTTAAAATATGAACGATTTTAAAAATCAAAGGAATTTAAAAACAAACAATTTTAAACGAACGAATGGCTTGAAAATGAAGATTTTATAAAACGATGTCTATAAAAAATAAAAGGTGTTAAAAATTAAGTTAATGTAAGGTTTTAAAAAATGAACGATTTTAATAAACAAAATATTAAAAAATGATTGAATTCTGAACAAACGAACGGTCCAAAGAAATGGAAGATTTGCAACAAGATTAACAATTCTAATAAAAAGTTAATTGTTAATCTTTTTTAAATTTTCCATTTCTTTGGATCTTTCATTTGTTCAAAATTTGTTTATTTTTTAACATTTTGTTTATTAAAATCGTTCGTTTTTTAACACCTTACATTTGTTAACTTAAATTTTAAAACTACTTTTTTATAAACATCGTTTTTTAAAATATTCGTTTTTTCACGTATAAATATGACATACACACAATCAGGTGGCGGCTTTGATGGTGTGCAGGGAGGACCTCCACACAAGGCCCATTATTTCGAGGGGCACGCGCGATTTTTAGAAAAAGATCCGATATATATGTATGTTATTTTCTTTAAATAGTAAACACATATCAATTGCAAATTAGGAGCATTTACAAATCATTTTTTGTAGATTAGAATTTATGCCACTTGGCATTAGGTTTATTGAGTCCAATACTAATTTGATTTTTTTAAATAATAATAAAACATTACAAAAGGGCATATTTTTTCAAGCTCGAACAAAGTACGTGAATTCTCAAATACGCATGTGCACACAATTGAACCCGACCCTTTTGGTGACTCATTTGGACCAGGGCCTTTAGGTGACTCAGTTTGAACCGAGCCTTTAGGAGACTCAGCTAAGTAAACTTGAGCAAAGTCATGCACCATTTTTTGTTTATTTTCATGTTCAATGTTACCCACTTTCTCCTTCGTTTGTTGACCAACTTCCGAAGCTGTTTTCACCAGCTTATCAATAGCACTCGTTACCCATGTAACACTTGTGTTAACATAACTGTTTTTCATTATCAACTTCCGTGCTAACTTTTTGAGTAATTCCATGTTGCGGCTTATGTGTGTAATCCTTTTTGTGTTGTATAAAATGCAATCTCCTATTGTTTTGGGGATCTAGCCTGCACATGCTGTTTAGGCTTATTTTTGCTTATTCAGGTGCTCAATTTGATTCATTTTCGTGCCATTTATGTAATTATATTGATGATTGTATTAATGATTATATGCTTGTTGTTTTGGATTGTACGGCAGTACTAAACAACTCTGGGTAGTGACGAAGCGGTAGCTGGAGAGAGGTAGAGACAGAGAGAGAGAGAGAAGTGGTTGAGAGTGTTGGAGGGTGGTGGTCAGAGGTGGTTGAGGGTGGTGGCCGGAGGTGGTTGTTGGTGATGGCTGGGGAGAGGTAGAAAGAGAGCTAGAGAGAGAGAGAGAGAGTTGTTTTTTTTTTGGGTAATTTTATATCACACCAAAAGAAACCAAGTGAGAAGCAAAACACACTCCTCAGTTCTCCTCCTGAAAGACATGCCTAACAGGAGTTAAACACAGAAAAGAAACAACTAAACGACAACCAAAACACCCAAAACAAAAAACAAGCCAATACAAGGCACATCCGAGCAAAGCAAATGCAACCAAACATCAACCACAGTCGTCATCAGCTATCATCAATCCACGAGGGAGCATCCATTGCTGTAAAACTCGATCCGTGTGAAACGTCCTCTTGAACCGCATCGTATGAAGCTTCAGCCGAACAGTACCGAGAATCACCTCCACCAGCTGGTCTTTGGTCCTTTTCTTGTTCACGAAAAGTCTTCTATTTCTTTCATTCCAAACGATGTATGCTGACGCACTTACCACCAATTTAGCGATAATATGAGTAGCTGAATTTGAGTTCGAAATCCCCACTAAAAAATCCATGATATCGGTCCAAATATTCCTGACCGAATCCATACCAGCGAATTCTTTAACCCCATTCCACACTTGAGTCGAATAGTCACACTCAAAAAACAAGTGGCCGTGGGAGTCTGGACCCGAAGTACACAACGAGCAACACATTAGACTATAGTTCATGTTACCTGAAGATCGCCAGCTACTCATGATATAAATTTGTTTTAATTATTAACTTATTTTTTAAATTAATTGGTAAAAACACCAAATTGCCCTTGAATGATCAGATTTAACAAAAAAAGTTAACTGAGTTTGGCTTAAGGGACAAAACGTGTATGATTTGAAAACATAACGTACAAAACTCGTCAATTTTAAACATAAAGGACAACGTCTAAAAATAGGTATAAAGATAAAGAACAATACATGAAATTCACTCCAATTTCTTTGAGCAAATGTTTTGCTTATATTTGTCATCACGTCCGACTAGTCTAACGCCTTTCTTGTCTGAAAATCGTACGCACTTGTACATGCATTCACACATTAATACTTAAAATATTGTTGTTACAAAATCATTTTATTTTGATGACCATGTACATTCGTGACTCCCATCCAGGGGCGGATCTACATTGAAGGAAACGGGTTCACGCGAACCCACGACGTCTCGGAATTTTAGTAGAGATTATTATATATAAAAAACAGCAATGAACCCATAAATATTATTAGAGATGAACCCATAAACAAAAACAATCTATAGTTCAGTGGTTAAAGCTCCTCTTAAGTACATAAAAGATCCGGGGTGCGAGACCCACTAGCATCACTTTTTGCAAATATAATTAGAACTGTGCAGTGATTTTGTTACGTATTGTACTAGTAAATTAGCTAAATGGTATTTCTACTCTTCTCTTTTATGTTCCTTCTTTCTAGGTATTGGTTTCCTTTTTCTTAATTTGCAAATGGAATCATTAACTTGGTAAATTTTCAATTTATTAATTTCCTATTAGGTTAGAAATTGTGAATATGATTATATGAATTCTGTTAAATTGTTAATGCATAATGGAATGATTATATGATGAACCTTACTCGACCCGATCCGAACCGTCAAACCGACCTGAAAATTTTCATGTCCGGTTATATAAAATTTTAGCATCTAAAAATAGTGAACCCATCGGAAAAAAAACCTAAATCCGCCACTGCTCCCATCTCACTTGTATACTTGTATTAATGATGATGCTCTTTTTATTAAGGATGAGCATTTGGTACTGGATATTGATACCAAACCGTACCAGGTATATTTGGTATCGGTATCGGTATTTACAGGTAAAACACCGGTAAGTCTTGGTACCGATACCAAACCGGTGTATTCGGTATTGATATCGGTATCAATTTTTCCCGTTTTTTGGCACCGTTACTTTCGGTACCGGGGTACCGTGCTGATCCCTACTTTTTATACAGTGTTTCATGACTATCCAAAGTGTTGCTTTTCCATAATCATATTAAGTTGCACTTTACTATAAGAAGCTTGGCTTTTGTAGCTTTAAAATGTCCTTGATATATTTCTTAATTGTGTATGCTTGCTTTTAATTAAACTAAAGTGTTTCGATATAAAGAGTTAATTACTGTTTTCGTCCTTGTGGTTTGTCAAAAATCACTAATTCAGTCCATTAGTTTAAAAATTGTGATTTCAGTCCTTGTGTTTTCACTTTCGTAACCATTTCAGTCCACCTTGTAACCATTTAAGTCCCTATACTTAACAGAATAATGGATTGAAATGGTTACGAAAGTGAAACCACAGGGACTGAAATGGTTACGAAAGTGAAACCATAGGGACTGAAATCGTAATTTTTAAACTAATGGACTGAAATAGTGATTTTTGACAAACCACAGGGACGAAAACAGTAATGAACTCCGATATAAATCTCAAAATATTGTCGGCTAATGCAAATACAACAAGACGCAGTGTGTATTTTCGCTTACTTTTTATACTCGAAAACCAAATAGAAGAAAAATGAACCATCCCATCAATAGAAGCCCAATATTAGACTTTTTAGTCGAAAAAACCGCATCATTCCTTAGTCTCGAAATATCCACAACGTTGTAAAGATCACCGCCCCCACCAAAGCTCGTTTGACACAAGAAAGCCATACATTACAATTCAAGGAGCAAGACTCAAGAGCATTAGGAATAGGATTAGTAGGAAGAATAACCTCAACCACCCTTTAATCTTGTTCCACACCCGACGGGTACTCGGACATGCCCCAAACATATGGTTCACATGTTCCGGAAAGGTTCCACAAAGCGGACACAACACTGATGTCACATCAACCCCTTTATCTACTAGATTACATCTCTTAAGAAGGCGATCAATAATTCAAAGCTCCAATTGAAGACCATTCGCATATGTTCACTTTCCTCGACACTGAATTACACCAAAGAATAGGTGAATCAAATGTCGAAAGGATAAGTCTTTCAATCCCCAATCAAACATCTTTAGCCGAAAAAATTGAAGCTCCATTTGAGGACCATTCCCATCGGTCCCTTAGAGTTTGTAGACGAACCACAGAGATCAAGCCCGTAAGTTCCTCAAACTGAATGTCCTCCCTTCCACCTCTGATCGGGGGCCGCCACATCCAAGACGAAGATAACATTTATCTACTTCAAATGTTCGGTAACCATCACAATGTTTAGTTGCAATAACAAAATGCTTTTTGAAGAGTGTACCATTGGTACTTACTATAGTTGCTAATCATAGTTGCTAGCTACTATCAGGGCAGATCTACCCACGATGGTGGGTGGGCGGCCGCACCCCTTGAAAAAAAGGTTTTTAGTGCTAATTTTCGTCAAAAATCCCAACTGCACCCCTTTGATTTTTTTCAACCGCACCCTTTGAAAATTTTCAACAGCCCTCCTTAGAAAAAAAATATTATGAATTTATAAAAAAATTAAATACTGATTATTATGAATATATAAGTATATGACACAATTTGTATAATTATTGTTTAACCACTTATTCACTTTACTTAACCCAATCTACAATCTAATTTTATTAACCCAACTACCCAAGCCTAAATCCAACCTAACCTAACCCAAATATTTATCATTTTTTTATTGATTGTTTTTTGTTGTTTTATATGGTGATTAGAATATAAGGGTTTGATCTTTTTATATTTTTTGATGTTTTTTTAGTTGTTCTAGACTTGTATTTAATGATTTTGTTGTTTCATTTTAAGCTTTGTTTGTTTAAATGATTACTAATCAACATTTAAAACCAGTGCTTGAATGTTTGAAAATTAAAATTGAAAGTTATGGACTATAGTATTGGTTGAACAAGATTGTTTATTTTGTTTAAGTGTTTAGTGTTGTTTTATGAACTTACGGAGCAAATTTATATGTGATAAGAACCATGCGTAGAAAAGTTATGGCGCGATTTCTCAAGAGGAAAAGGGTTGGACCACTTTTTTTGTCAGATTCTTCTAGTTAAAGGCCAAGTTATGTCTTAGATAAGGTTTTTTTGTTGTTTTATTTAATGATTAGGAGAAATAGAAGTAGGTAGCATTTGAACTTTGATGGTTTTTTGTTGTTAATTTACGTACTTATGAAGGTTTTTTATGTTGTTTACTATTTTACTTGAAACTTTGTTTGTTAATGTGATAGGAAGTTAGAAAATATGGTTTGATTGTTTGAAAATTGAAATTGACCCAACTCGACTCAATCTGATCTGGCCCGCAAAACTTTGTTTATTTATGTTTACTGGTTGATTAAACTGCCATTTTGGTCCCTGAGGTTTGGTCACTTTTGCCACTTTAGTTCAAAACTCAAACCTTTTGAATTTGGGTCCCTGTTGTTTTAGTTTTATTGCCATTTTCATCCAAAAGTAAAATCACCTTAGATTTCTCAAATAAAATCCTGATTTTTTGTCCATTTTCTCAGGGGCAAAATGGTCATTATAAGTTTTATTATAACAAATTATTAATTAAAATAATAAAATTAAATAATGTTCTTGACCTTATAAAAGCAAGATTTTATTTGAGAATTTGTTCAATCCATCGGGAAACTTGCTGCAAATTATACCTTTGTTGATAAGCTGAATCCACATTATTATTATTACTACCACCACCATTACCACCACTTACATCACCAAAATCAACAACTTCCCTATCTCATCCTCCACCATCTCCATCGTTCACCGAAACCAGTTCACTCCACTCTTCTTCTTGACATCCACCACTCGATATCCGAATCGAAACCTCATCATTAACATTATCACCATCACTACTTTTATTACTAGAGCTACGATCATGAATCCGATTATTAGAAATCAAACTCGTTGATTCTTGATCATCGTTGTTTGACCTAGGTCTTAAAACACCTGAATATTCAATTAAAGTAGTTACAGGTGCTTGCAGAAACCTGATTACCGAAAACGGTGTATACGACATCGTTCTCAGAGATGAAACATTCGATGAATTTTGATTATTATTATTCACATGATTATCGGAATTCTTCGAATCAACGCTAACACCAGTTGTTTCCATCAATCGGCGCATATAAAACACCTTTAATTACACCTGTCTACACGTTCAATTAACAAAATCCCCAAATTTGGAGGTAGCTAGGGTTAGAAAACGATGATTCTGGTGAATGTGTGTGTAATGATGAAATTAACAGATGAATTTGGGGCAGTGGTGAAGATTGTTTGATGTATGGTCTATAGAGGATTATGCAGAATTATTATGAGTATTGGAATTTAGGGTTTGGAACCGACATGAAAGTTTCAGTTCGATACAGGTCGGAGGAAGAAATGAAAACGAGTATATTGGAAAAAAGGATTGAATTTGCTTGCATTAAAAGACATACTGTCTGCTTTTATAAGGTCAAAGCACAATATGTAATTTTATTATTTTAATTAATAATTTGTTATAATAAAACTTATAATGACCATTTTGCCCCTAAGGAAAAGGACAAAAAACCAGGATTTTATTTGAGAAATCTGAGCTGATTTTACTTTTGGATGAAAATGACAATAAAACTGAAACCACAAGGACCCAGATTCAAAAGATTTGAGTTTTGGACTAAATTGACAAAAGTGACCAAACCTTAGGGACCAAAATGGCAGTTTATTCTTATCGGTTTTACATGACCAGACCCGATTCGACACGCTATGAACCGAATTTTTTTATATAGTTAGGGACCTAAAATCTTTAAATTTTTTCCACACCCCCAGGAAAAATTCTTAGGTCCACCACTGGCTACTATAGAACAATTTTTAATGATAATCAGTTCCTACTGATGCTCAGGATCTACTTATGAATCCAACAACCATACAAGATAAAAAGAATTTCCAAAGGCTTTTAACATGGTAAATGAATTTTCACTCATCGTGGACATCACACACCATGAGGCAACTAGTAGGGGAAACCATGAGGCTCTCCGTTGACCTCGCCAAGGGCCTCTTAAACCCCAGGTAACTAGGTGGCTTAGCCCTTTGAACCTCGGGTTGATTGGTGTCGAAAATGAGAGTAGTTTACAAACTTGCACTACATACAACCTAAATATAAACGTGTATTCTAATTTTCTTTTTATTGTAGTAAATTTAACAAACTAAAATGACTTGACTGACAATAAATCCCCGAAAAGAAGTCTTTATGGTTATAATTAGGGCTGTAAACGAACCGAACGTTCAGCGAACAGTTCGTGAACCGTTCGGCGGGAAGTTCGTTTATGTTCGTTCGATAAGCTTAACGAACGAACACGAACAAAAAATTTCGTTCGATAAGCTTAACGAACGAACACGAACAAAGGTCTCGTTCGTTCGACTGCGTTCGTGAACGTTCGTTAATATGTTCGTTCGTGTTCGTTCGTTATGTCCGTTCGTGTTCGATTTTTTATGTTTATCTTTCTAAAACTTTTTAATGTTTTATTAATTTTTTACTTTCCCCATATGTATTATTTCTCTCTCTCTGGCCCTCTCCCTCTTTTGATATCATGCTCCTTCATTCAGCTTATCTCCAATCGATTGAACCCAATATTATCCATCCCTTCAATCTTTAAATGGTTATATTTAACTACTTTCGTTGTGTACAATGTTTAAGATTAATGGTGCCGTTTTTTATTTTCAAATTTAAAGTTCATTTGTGTTCGTGGTTAGTGTTCACGAACTGTTCGCGAACAATCAAAATTCCTTAACGAACGAACACGAACACAAACTTCTGTTCGTCATGTGTTCACGAACAGTTCACGAACATCCAAATTTCCTTAACGAACGAACACGAACATGGCCTTGTTCGTGTTCGTTCGGTTCGTTTACAGCCCTAGTTATAATATCAAAGTTATGACAAAATCCCTTGACCAAAACCACATTAAATTTTGCTCTAGAAAATAAGTTAATTGAATATTCAATCTCTTCTTTTTTTAGTTTTATCAGTATGTCCCTAGACAACGATGATAAAAACGTTATATTAATCTTACCATTACATTAAATAGTTTACAGCTATAATTTAATTCAACATAGTATAATTTGAGAGCAAACAATTGAAATATGAAGTGTTTTCAATGAGTAAATATAGACTAACATGAAGATGTTACTTTAATGAATTTAGTTTGATTAAATTATAGGAACATGATCAAAAAGTGAAAAAGATGAAAGAAGGTAAAAATATTATGTGTGCCATAAATCACAAACAAAATTATTTTCAAATCCCACTTGTGTAAAAGTATATTAAATTAACATAAACTCATACACTTTTTAACGTAAAATTCACCTTTCAGCATGTTGCTTTCTACCAGTAAAGTAAGTATAAAGTAATTACATGATTATTACCCAAATAATAAAACATGAATAATATATTTATCAATATTCAATCAATAGTACGATTTTATTGTATTAGTAAAAATACGCTTTGTGTAGTTTTACTCAGATTCAATTACATACATGTTAATCTTCTATACTATATAATAAAAGAAACATGTTTTGGGACACTTGTCATTCTCTCATTTAATTGATTAAAATTATTAATAATATTTAATCTAAATTAATACAAATTCTTATTATTAATAATATTTAATCAAATCTAAAATCTAATCTAATACATTTTTTTATTATCAATAATATATACGAATAATAAGATTACCTTGAAATATCAATTCGTTATTATCAATAAAATATTATTATCGATTCCTTCTATTTTGAATAAAATATTTGTTAACAACTGATAAGTTAATATCAATTCTTCTTATTTACCATTCATTAATATATAAATAGATTATTTATTATCTATTATTCTATCTTATTTACCATTCATCTATACAATGTTACATTTATTCAACCCGTGTAATACAATGGTTTCAAAGATATAATTTTTTTTATTATTTGGTATGTAATATTACATTTATTCAACCCGTACAATACATATGGTTCTTATAGATATAACTTATTTTATTATTTAATATATAAAATTATATTTCTTCAACCCGTGCAATAAAGGAGGCTTTTAAAAAGATAATGTTTTATTATTTGGTATATAAAATTCATTTATTCAACCCGTGTAATACACGGGGTTATAACCTAGTTACCATATATAAATAAGCAACATTTTGTTGCTTTTGTTATGAGAAATACATGCTAATTGAGAACTATAAGAACAATTCTGGACCACACTTTTTTTCTAAGTTAATTTTTTTTATTTCTAGTTGCACGGTTTTAGGAGTGGTTATATATATATATATAGGGAGAGAATCATGAGAAAACTAGAAAACTAATTAAAAAAACCTAAAAGAAAGCCAAAAACCATACCAAATTTTTTTTTTTACAATTTTTTATAAAAAAATCGCTACTTTTTATATATAAAAAAAATTTTCAAAAAAAAAAAAAAACTTTTTGTTGTACTGCACATGTGCATTATATGTGTACTACACATGTGCACTATATCCGTAATAGTGCACATGTGTAATACAACAAAAAATTGTTTTTTTTTTATTTTTTTTTTTGAAAATTTTTTTCCATGTACAAAAACTAGCGATTTTTTATAAAAAAAATGTAAAAAAAAATTGGTATGTTTTTAGGCTTTTTTAGTTAGTTTTTTGGTTTTCTCATAATCCATCCCCTATATATATATACAGGGGATGGTTCAAATGAAAACCACTTTTATTGTGAAAACTCGAAAACTAACTTAAAAAAGCCTAAAAAACACACAAATTTTTTTTTTCAATTTTTTTTTATAAAAATCGCTGGTTTTTATATATAAAAAAAAAACTTTTTTTCAAAAAAAAAAAAAAAATTTTTTTGTAGTACACACGTGTAGTACACATACACATGTGCACTACACAAGAAAAAAAAATTTTGAAAATTTTTTTTTTATATAAAAAAACATGCGAAAATTGGTTTGCAAAAAAAAAAAATTTGGTATGTTTTTTTGGCTTTTTTAATTAGTTTTCGAGTTTTCACAATAACTAGTGGTTTTCATTTGAACCTTCCCCTATATATATATGTACGTGTATCTGTTGGACCTACAAAAGAACATAATTTCTAAAATCCAAAACATGCTAAGAAGATCAAGAAATAAGCAACAGATGATACACACTCCTCCAAAGATAGTGAATCTTAAACACTAACCAGAACATCTGTTGAAGATTGCAAAGATCTGTTTAAAGCATGGAACATTTGTTGAAGAAGAGGAAACCTTTGTTTGATGGCCAAAGCCCTGTTGAAGACAAGCACTGATCATAAAGACCAAACATCTGTTCTGGCCAAACAGATGTTTGATACAAGTCAACAACGGTTTAAAGAACAACCGTTAGATCAATGTAACAGTACAATGCTTAGAACAGATGTTTTATGTAATGGATCAGATGTTAGCTTTTTGCAGATTTTTGTTAACATCTGTGGAATCAAATAAGAACAACCTGGACGTGTGCATACCCAACATGGAAAATGTTGGACACGAGGTGGGGTTGGCTTACTTTGATTCTTGGAAGCTACTTGAATCATTGTATCATCTAGGTTACCAAGCAACCGAGTGATCTCAAACTAGACTAGTGCATTTTAAACACAACAAATGTTTGAAGACTTGGTGTAGTTTGGTCACTTTGTTACTAGTAAGTTTGTTACTAGTAAGTTTACTTGGTAACTTAGGTGTGATATTGGCAAACAAATCAAGCAAGTGAAGTATTGGAAACATAGTTGGAAAGCCTAGGCTTCCATGGTTCAAACATTACCAAAACACAAGTCTCATCACATTGAAGGTGGTGAGTTTGGATGGTTTCAACACTTGTCTAGGTTACTTGGAACCTTTATAACAGAAAGTCTAAGTGGTATTTGACTTCTAATCTCATGGAAATCAACCATACTCATGTCCCACAATCATAAGTTTGATTGGGAACAAGGTAGGCACAAGTTTTTAGAAAGTTCATGTAAAAGTTTAACAAAACAGAAATTTTAGACCTCAAAATGATGATGCCCCACCTTAGTTTACCATGGTTAACTTGTAGAAACACTCCTAGAGGTGTTCCAAGTGTTTAAGAACAAGAAGAAGTGAAGAAAACATGAAGGAAAGTGAGATGGAGCTCACTTTTGGACTTGATATTATTTTGCCCAAACTTGCAAAAGATCAGAACGTGAGAGTGTTTTAAGTGAGTTTAGAGTGTTGAAAAAGTGAAATGAAGACGTGGGAAGCTTGTTTATATAGTGGTTGAGTAGGGTTTTTGTTTTAATGGAGAAATAAGGTTATTGGGGAAGAAAGAAGGTGAGAAAACGTGACCAACCCGTTTGAAGGAAACAACTCGCTGCAGATTAGTTATCCTTGCATCGCGCGACGGATGAAGGATTGAAGCCCACGCGACGCGGCATGTTCATTTGACAGCCAGAGTTTTGTTTTTGACATGTTTGGCCCCTGAACTTGTATGTATATTATATAACTTATGTTTTAATCACGATTTCAAGTATAGGATGTGTATGCATGTACGTATTACGTATCGTGTGCGTATGATTGATAGTTTGAATGTATACTAAGTCTCGGTTTTGCATATAAACACGTATTTCACGATTGATTGCACATAACACAAGTATGATTGATATAAATACGAATTTCCCATTATGATCGAAGTCTCGAATTAAAAGATTAGAAATGAAATACGAATACAATTTTCTTAAAATAGAAATACGAATACAACTTCCTAAATATAGAAAGTACAGAAATGCGAAGCATTACATTTGAGTTCGCATAATCATTGTTGCTACATCAATGGGTGGGAAATAAAGAGGTAGAGCATTTCATTATGTTTCAAATATGGCACGTGTAACGTTCATTGTATAGTCCATATGTGGTATGATTACCTTAGGTGTTACAGTTGATGTATTTGGGTACTATGTTCGTTCTTGTCGGTTTCCCGCTAGTCTTCTTTTTATATTAATATATTTTATTTTATTGCCGTTAAAAAGATATGTAATACTATATTTATATCTGCACTACTTTATAAAGCATAACATATAGGAAAAGGGAATTTCTACTTATTTTAACTAGATACATTAGGTGAATGTTAAATTTCTCAAGGAACATGAAAAAGATATATATGGTACTATATCTACATCACTTCAATTTGCCCAGAGACCAATCGATTCAATGGGATTGAATGCTCAGGCCGAGAACTTAAAGGTTTTTGTTATTGAATAATGGGTCAAATTTTGTAAACCCTGAGGCAATGCTCCCCACTAGTATATGAAAAAAATTCTTAATCGAGTCACAAATATTGTCAAAAGAAATTAAAATGTAAATGGTAAGTTTTGTGTCAAGTTATCACAACTAAAAAGTTATGTGTCATTTTTGCCTAGCATGAAAAGTTAACCTATTACCTGGATATCAATCAAGTCGTGGTTCCGCTGCAAAGCATGAGGGCAAAATACTAGTTAACTGATACATAGAAGTCTACACATAGTTAAGTTTAAACTTAAAAATGCACAAGGCTCGATGAGCCAAAACGATCTTCCTATTCAAGGCTCGAGCTCAGCCTCAATAGCTAAACAAGCTTTATTTGAGGTTCAGGCTTGATAAAGGCTCGGCTCGTTTCGAACTATTTATTGATTCCATCCCGAATAGCTCGCAAGCGGCTCGACCCGTTTGGACCCTTAACCGGAATCATTGATAAATTAAATCATAATAGATCACCCATAACAGCATCAAAGAAAATCTGTCATTAAGTTATTGACAAAGGCAATATTGTGACGAGCATGAACATTTAATGAAAAAATTACAATATAGGGCATGTGTCACAGCAGTATCAATATGTGTAGGAAACGCGTCTCTTTCTATGTAGTTGATGTTGACGATTAAAATCCCATGGTGAATACATCTGTAAGTTTAAGAATCATATTATAGGGTGTGTGTTAGCTGTTAAAAAGACTTACAGATAGAATAAGTGTAACACCCCAACCCAGAAGGGCTGACGTGTCACAATAACAGTGGTATCATAAACAAAAGTCATAATTCCATTTATTTATTTGATACGGATACAAACACATGACAAATAAACTTAAGGTTAATATACAAACGGAGACATTTGACTTGATTAACTAATATCTTCAGATTTATTCCTAGGCTTTATTCTTCTCTCTTTCCCCCGCCCGAAATAACCTGTGAACCTGTACATACAAGAATTTACGGAATGAGCCGAATGCTCAGTACGGAATAATAGGCTCAAATAATAAATAACGCTTTATACGAAATGTTATCCGGATGGAACTTTATGTGAAAATGATACGATGCAAGTAACGTAATTTCATAATCATATCATACGGATGTACCCATGAGCCAAACTTAAAACGTGACAATACACAGGTAGCTACTCCTGCATAATTATCACACGAGATGGCGAGTTGGCATACCCGCTATCCACCTCCTTAACTTAAATCCTAGGATCGATCCATACGCCTCCTAATAGCCATATGTACCACACTTGTACTTAAGAGACGCCGTGAACTGATCTCTCCGTCACGGATGGAGCACATGATGTCGATGCCGCAACAACATGCTCGTGGGACACTCCACGAGAAGCGATACTCAGGGTATCAGAGTACAAAAGGTCTTATAACTTATCAAAATATTTTTCATCACAAAACGTAACATATATTGGAACATGCGATAATGAGTACAACTAACATAATACTATCGCATGACATAAAAGATAAATCCAAATTTATGATTAGAATAGGAATCCAACGGATTGTCAAATGAATCGATAATCAAAGATGTGAGGAGTTTTAAAAGATATATGAATTTAAGGGTTTTATAACAATTTGAATATAAAGCAATAAGGAGTGGGGTAAGGATCCGTACCTTAATAATTTCAAAGTGATGCTACCTTGTGATAATATTTCAGATTTATACGGGCAGGGTTTAGACTACTGATTAGTCTTTTAACCTAATTTAATAACAGGCACACAATTCTGGGTTAGTAATCAATACAGCATTTACGATAACTCACGAGATCAAATTCTCACAACGAACGACAAAGTGCGATACTTAAACATCCATCGAATTAACGACGAACGACAAAGTACGATACTTAAACATCCATCGATTTAACGACGAACGACAAAGTATAACCCTAATGTGGGCGGCACTTAAACATCCATTGGATATATTGATCGGTCGGAAAATGAATCGTAATAGCGATCGAGTTATTACCCTGATTGCAGCACCCCGCTATACTAATTAGTGTTTTCGTGTGTGTTAATTGTAGTGAACAGACGATAACTCGACGTACAATTGAAATTTTAACGTCGTTTTTGCGCCAGAACTCGAGTGCCAATGTTCTGTATTTATACCCAAAAGTTGTCAAGCCTTGCGCATCGTAGCACTATAACCCCTACGATGCGCAAGGGTCACAAAAAGGCTATTTGCTTGCCGCGTGTGTTTGGAGTGCAGGTGAGTCGACGTTTCGTTTAAATTCGATTTTTATAATAAGTTATATGGATAATCGTTGAGTAGGGAATACCCCCCCTGAGTTTTAGGGGCCCTAATCCTGATTCTGAAAATTCTGAAAATTTTAGGGTTTGCGCAGAATCACTTGGGTATCTTAATTAGGGTTTCCTATTAACTAAAATAAATAATAATAATAATGGTTTTAAATTTATGGTTATTACAACTATTACCCCCTTAAAAGAAATTTCGTCCTCGAAATTTTTCAAAATAAGAATATAACATATTGCATAAGTAACGGAAACGGAACTTTCATAGCAGAGTTACTAACTTATATAACAAGAATCTCCTAAACACACATGTGTATCTGAAATTCATAATGACTATAATTGTCAATTACCTTACATATGTGCCCTAATGGTCCTCCTATAACGCATCTTAATAAAATATCTTACCGTATGAAAAGTCAATGGAGACTTACAGATAATAGAGTGACTATTGGTACTTATATCTCCTATATAGATATGCTTAATCATAGCTAAGATATATTCACATAAGATAAAGTATGAAGAACAATTGAACATATATCAAAAAGCAAGATTTACCGTTACTTCAACTAAAATTCTATTTCTAGAATAGATTAGGGTATAGAGAGTGAATTGATTCTTCAGACTCCCATGTTGCTTCGTGTTCAGAGTGATTTTTCCAGAGGATTTTAACAAACGGAATTACTTTCTTACGCAAAACCCTTTCTTGTCGATCTAAGATGGCTTCTGGTTCCTCTTCATAGGACAAATCCTCATGAATTGTAAGTAACGGATAACTAATGACATGGAGTGGATGATAATTATATCCTCTTAACGAGGAGACATGAAAAACGTTATGAACGTGAGAGAGCTGAGGAGGTAAAGCCAGTCGATATGACACTTCTCCAATTCTTTCAAGGATTTCAAATGGACATATGAAACGGGGACTAAGCTTCCCTTTAATTCCAAATCGACGAACACCCCGCCAAGGTGATACCTTTAAGAAAACGTGATCGCCAATTTTAAATTCGAGTGGTCGTCTATCTTGATCTGCATAGCTCTTTTGTCTGCTCTGAGCTTCTTTCAGTTTTTCTCGGGCCATAGTGACTTTTTCATTTGTAATCTGAACTAATTCTGGCCCTTCAATAATTTTTTCTCCAACTTCATCCCAGCAGATCGGTGCGCTACATTTCCGACCGTACAAAAGCTCAAAAGGTGCCATGCCAATACTTGCTTGCCAACTATTGTTGTAAGCGAACTCAACAAGACATAGATATTCATCCCAGTTTCCAGACCATTCAAGTGCACATGCTCGGAGCATGTCTTCCAAGGTCTGAATCGTGCGTTCTGACTGCCCATCTGTTTGTGGATGGAAAGCCGTACTAAACTTCAGTCGTGTACCCCAAGCTGCCTGAAAACCTTTCCAAAATCGTGAGGTGAAACGTGGGTCTCTATCGGAAACAATGGAAGATGGTGTGCCATGGAGTCGAATAATTTCTTGAAGAAATATTTCGGATAACTTATTAACCGAAAATCCTTGCTGAATCGGTAGAAAATGTGCTGACTTCGACAATCTATCGACAACAACCCATACAACATCATTCTTCTTGAAAGTCTTAGGCAAACCGGTAACAAAATCCATTGTGATCTCATCCCATTTCCATATGGGAATATCCAATGGCTGCAACAGACCGCTTGCTCGTTTGTGTTCAATTTTCACCTGTTGGCAAGTGAGACATTTACTTACGTATCGAGCAACGTCTTCCTTCATGCCATTCCACCAGAAGTTCTGTCTTAAGTCTCGATACATCTTAGTAGATCCTGGGTGAATTGAAAATGGTGAGCTGTGAGCTTCGGCTAACAATGACTCACGAAGGGTGGAGTCATCGGGTACACAAAGTCTTTTACCGCACCAAATCACCCCATGATGGTCTATACGAAATTCAGATTGCTTACCCACCTCAAGATTTTGCACAATTGCCCAAAGTTCTCCATCTTGCTTCTGTGCATCTTTGATCCGTGATATGAGGTCGGGTTCAATCTGCATTCTAGCTAGATATCCATCAGATTTACTAACCTGAAGCCAAATGTTCATTCTTTCGAGATCCCTCCTAATATGAGGCTGAATTTGTAAGCAAGATATAGTCCCGGAATTCTTTCGGCTCAACGCGTCAGCTACAACATTGGCTTTGCCTGGATGGTATTGAATATTTGCGTCGTAATCTTTTAAAAGTTCTAACCACCTTCTTTGCCTCATATTTAGCTCTTTCTGGGTAAATATATACTTGAGGCTCTTATGGTCGGTAAAAATGTCACAACTTTCACCATATAGATAGTGTCGCCAAATCTTAAGTGCAAAGACGACTGCGGCTAGTTCTAAATCATGTGTAGGGTAGTTAACTTCATAAGGCTTTAACTGACGGGAGGCATAAGCGATAACCTTCCCATGTTGCATTAGCACACAACCTAATCCTTTCTTTGAGGCATCACTATAGACTTGGTAACCTCCTGATCCAGAAGGGAGAGCGAGTATCGGGGAGGATACGAGTCGTTTCTTCAATTCTTCAAAGCTTTTCTCTTGTTCCTCATTCCATGAGTACTTCACCCCTTTCCTTAGGAGTTTTGTGAGTGGTAAAGCAATTACCGAGAATCTTTCAACAAATCTTCGGTAATAGCCAGCAAGACCCAAGAAACTTCGTATTTCGGTAACAGAAGTGGGTCTTGGCCATTTTGTAATAGCTTCAACCTTTGTTGGGTCTACCATAATTCCTTCTGCTGATATGACATGACCTAGAAATGCTACTTGGCTAAGCCAAAAGTCACATTTGGAAAACTTAGCGTACAACTTCTCATGCCGCAAGGTTCCAAGTATTGCATGTAGATGTGCTTCATGCTCTTCACGACTCTTAGAATATACCAGAATATCATCGATAAAAACAATAACGAATTTATCTAAGAACTTGTGAAATACGCGATTCATCAAATCCATGAAGACTGCGGGTGCGTTAGTTAGCCCAAAGGGCATAACCAAGAATTCGTAATGACCATAACGAGTACGAAAGGCGGTCTTGGGAACATCATCATTTTTGATCTTTAGCTGATGGTACCCGGACCTCAGGTCGATTTTTGAGAAGAACTGAGCCCCCTGAAGTTGATCAAAGAGATCATCAATGCGAGGTAGAGGATACTGATTACGAATAGTAATCTTATTCAGCTCTCGGTAGTCAATACATAAACGCATACTACCGTCTTTCTTTTTCACAAATAAGACCGGAGCACCCCAAGGTGAAACACTGGGTCTTATGAATCCTAAATCTAACAATTCTTGCAATTGTTCCTTCAACTCCTTCAGTTCCATTGGAGCCATACGGTATGGAGCTTTAGAAATAGGTTCGGCACCAGGAATCAAGTCGATGGTGAATTCTACCTGACGGTCGGGTGGTAATCCCGGTAGTTCATCCGGAAATATATCAGGATATTCACGGACAACGGGATGGCTATCGATACTATTAACACTAGCAGAAGTATCCTTAACCGATGCTAGGAATCCAGCACAGCCGTTTGATATGAATTTTCGAGCTTTGAGCGCAGAGATAATTTTAAGAGATTTATGAGCTTGAGCTCCCTGATATATGATATCAGGATGAATAAGATCACCGAAAATAACACGGCGAGAATGACAATCTATAGTTACGCGATGTCGAGACAACCAATCTATCCCTAGGATAACATCAAAGTCACACATGTGTATTGGAAATAGGTCTGCCTTACACACAATAGATTCAATACGGATCGGACAATCTTTATATACGTAAGTGATTACGGATGAATTTTCCATGGGAGTGGAAATGGTTAAGGTATGATTTAAGAGAGTTGGTCTTATCGGAAGGTACTTAGTAAACGAATGGGATACTAAAGAATGGGTCGCTCCTGTATCGAATAACACATAGATACTATGTTTACCAAGTTGAAGGGTTCCCGACACAGTACCTGGGGTATTAGCAGCATCAGTAGCAGAAAGTGCGAAAACTCTTCCTCCAACATTGGGTGGTGCAACGTTTGGTCGGTTATTCTTCTTAGTGTCTTTCTTTGTACACTCCTTGATCATGTGTCCAGTTTGGCCACATCTAAAGCATGCTCCTGTACTTCGGTGACATACGCCCTGATGTCGCTTACCACAAGTATTACATAGAGGATATGTAATCTGATTCGGGTTGACATGTTGATTCAGTGGTTGAGCTCTAATAGGTTCTGCATACAACTGAATCTGGTTTTGCGCAGGCCTTGGGTTTTGCAGTCTAGGTTGCCATGGACGTGCCTGATTTCCAGAGTTTTGATTTCCTTGCACTTTGCGGTCTTGATGCTGTGGCGTAGTGGATGATTGGCCGATTTACTGATTAAATTGTCCTTCCCTATTTCTCTTCTTATTATCCCCAGTTCGAGATAAAAATTCTTTCCTTTCGAACTCAAAAGTTTTGATTGCATTAGCAACTTCGGTGATATCCTTAAATTTCATATACATGATCGACTTCCTAATTCGATCATTGACTGCCCACTTGCATTTTTCTGCCTGGACTTCTGCTGATCCTGCAACTTCTCCTACAATACTAGCCAACCTTGAAAATCGAGTAATAAACTCAGAGGCTGGTTCCTCACTCCCCTGTCGAATCACTGTATACTCCCTGATATAAGCTTCTTTATCAGCGGTAGAAAAATACTTGTCGTAAAAGATGGTACGAAAGTCGACCCATGAAAGATTAGCGTCGAAATCATTCCCTCCTTTGACTTGCTTATATCCTTCCCACCAAGTTTGTGCGTCATCTTCAAGTTTGTAGGTAGCCAATCTAACTTTGTATTGCTCCGGAACTCCAAGAACTCCGAAGATCTTTTCAACATGAGCTATCCAGTTTCTTGCTTCGACTGGATTAGTAGCGTGACTAAAGGATTTCGGCTTTTGTTTTTGGAATTTAGCGATCCATATGTCTATACTATAGGTAGTATGGTTCGTGGTATTCTCACGAATTTCTTCACCAGAGATTGGATTCGTGTTATTACGTTCTGGAGGACGAGTTTGTTGAATAACGGCCTCAGCTGTTTGAGCAACAAGGTTTGGAAGCAACCCGGCAACAGCCTGGTTGATAGCATTAATTACGTTTGGATCAACTGGAGTCTCATTCGAAGAAGTGTTGTTACGTACATGGTTAGTACGAGTACTCCTACGTAGCGGACGACGAGGAGGCATCTATAAGAATAGACATAGGAGTTAAACAAAATAAGAGACCAAGTTGAATCCTATCATAGATATCTACCCATTCCTCACAGGTTTTAATTACTATCTTCAAGTTTTCTACAGGAAAGGGCCTTTGCTCTGATACCATAGCTGTAACACCCCAACCCAGAAGGGCTGACGTGTCACAATAACAGTGGTATCATAAACAAAAGTCATAATTCCATTTATTTATTTGATACGGATACAAACACACGACAAATAAACTTAAGGTTAATATACAAACGAAGACATTTGACTTGATTAACTAATATCTTCAGATTTATTCCTAGGCTTTATTCTTCTCTCTTTCCCCCGCCCGAAATAACCTGTGAACCTGTACATACAAGAATTTACGGAATGAGCCGAATGCTCAGTACGAAATAATAGGCTCAAATAATAAATAACGCTTTATACGAAATGTTATCCGGATGGAACTTTATGTGAAAATGATACGATGCAAGTAACGTAATTTCATAATCATATCATACGGATGTACCCATGAGCCAAACTTAAAACGTGACAATACACAGGTAGCTACTCCTGCATAATTATCACACGAGATGGCGAGTTGGCATACCCGCTATCCACCTCCTTAACTTAAATCCTAGGATCGATCCATACGCCTCCTAATAGCCATATGTACCACACTTGTACTTAAGAGACGCCGTGAACTGATCTCTCCGTCACGGATGGAGCACATGATGTCGATGCCGCAACAACATGCTCGTGGGACACTCCACGAGAAGCGATACTCAGGGTATCAGAGTACAAAAGGTCTTATAACTTATCAAAATATTTTTCATCACAAAACGTAACATATATTGGAACATGCGATAATGAGTACAACTAACATAATACTATCGCATGACATAAAAGATAAATCCAAATTTATGATTAGAATAGGAATCCAACGGATTGTCAAATGAATCGATAATCAAAGATGTGAGGAGTTTTAAAAGATATATGAATTTAAGGGTTTTTATAACAATTTGACTATGAAGCAATAAGGAGTGGGGTAAGGATCCGTACCTTAATAATTTCAAAGTGATGCTACCTTGTGATAATATTTCAGATTTATACGGGCAGGGTTTAGACTACTGATTAGTCTTTTAACCTAATTTAATAACAGGCACACAATTCTGGGTTAGTAATCAATACAGCATTTACGATAACTCACGAGATCAAATTCTCACAACGAACGACAAAGTGCGATACTTAAACATCCATCGAATTAACGACGAACGACAAAGTACGATACTTAAACATCCATCGATTTAACGACGAACGACAAAGTATAACCCTAATGTGGGCGGCACTTAAACATCCATTGGATATATTGATCGGTCGGAAAATGAATCGTAATAGCGATCGAGTTATTACCCTGATTGCAGCACCCCGCTATACTAATTAGTGTTTTCGTGTGTGCTAATTGTAGTGAACAGACGATAACTCGACGTACAATTGAAATTTTAACGTCGTTTTTGCGCCAGAACTCGAGTGCCAATGTTCTGTATTTATACCCAAAAGTTGTCAAGCCTTGCGCATCGTAGCACTATAACCCCTACGATGCGCAAGGGTCACAAAAAGGCTATTTGCTTGTCGCGTGTGTTTGGAGTGCAGGTGAGTCGACGTTTCGTTTAAATTCGATTTTTATAATAAGTTATATGGATAATCGTTGAGTAGGGAATACCCCCCCTGAGTTTTAGGGGCCCTAATCCTGATTCTGAAAATTCTGAAAATTTTAGGGTTTGCGCAGAATCACTTGGGTATCTTAATTAGGGTTTCCTATTAACTAAAATAAATAATAATAATAATGGTTTTAAATTTATGGTTATTACAATAAGAGTCTACTATCCATCTATACAAAATTTAGCTATGTTTTGATGAGACTGGAACTCTGGAAGTAAGGATCTAACTAAAAACAGATAAACAAGTGTATGAACAAATACACTATAGTGATTTATCCGTAAAAAATAATAATGTTTAGTTTTTTTTTTTAACGGCAAAGAATCTCACGTGTAAACCCACCCTACTCGGGGCTATGTCGAAGGTCGACTCCTCAACCGCCATAAGACCGTGCCCCCTGATGCGCCGGAACTGGATGGAATTCGTAAACCCTCACCCTCTGTTAGGTTCGAACCCGGGATTAAAGCCCCGCTCGTCCCTACACCTAGATATTCCTCAAAAATGCACAACCGGGAATCGAACCTACGTCTCCACTAAGAAGGACAGACCTTTCGACCACTGGACCAACATCTTAGGACAATAATGTTTAGTTACCTAAATTTGTCCCGAGCTCTTAGGAAATAAGGACATGGCCATGGATATATTGTGTTTCAGCAAGTTTTTCAAAAATTGAAGGACTAGATTGTAAATTTAATTAATTATAGCTTCTTAATCCAAAACTGACGTTGATTTGTTGTGGATATTGATTATGACTTTGGATCTTATCAAGATATAGCCATATGAGGTGTGATGGTCCAATTATAATTAAACATAGTTTTTGTTTATAATTTAATGAAGATAAAGATGATGACATTTGACATCAAAAAGTGATATACTCATAGAAACTAATGAAAATTTTAAGGATGTGAAATCTTAGCACGAATTTACGAAACTATCACAAAGTTCATGGTTTTGAAACTTTCCTAAACGAGCTCAGGTTAATTTGTGAACACGTTTGACTAAACATGTTGCGTTTGAATCGATGTATTGACTTTACGAATTAACATGTGTTACCAATTTAATATTATATTTATCAGCGCCGGTTATGAAATCAACAATACATGATGGTTATTATCATAACCACTCCATGTATCTAGGCTATTCAAACAAACTTTTTTGTTTATACGATACAAGAAATTGAATCTTTAGTGATGACACGGGTTGTCGGAATAGAGTGACTTTGTAGCGACGAAGTGTCGTCACAATAGAGTTTCTCATATATCTTGCGACGGATATCCTAAGCTGACTACGGGGCTGTTTGGTAGCCTCTTAATGACCATTCAGATGCTACCTCTTAATGGTTTAAAACCTCTGAATGAATAAGAGGTAACCTAAAGTCTGAATGGTTAACAGGTAACTTCTGAATGGTAAATCTTCACATGTCACATTCTTCTACCTTCTCATTGGTAAAATTCTTAATGGTTCCATTAAGAGGTAGCCTCTTAATGAGGTAGCCTCTTAATGACCATTCAGAGGCTACCAAACAGCCCCTACATGCTGTACCTATAGGGTAAAAATAATTTATTTTATGAATGATTAATAATTAATAAATTATTAAAAAAAAAAAAAACATATAAACAGGGCTTTTCCCAATAGGTCATAAAATTGTTGTTGGTGCAGGTGATTACTTTATCATCGTTGTTGGTACATGTAGCCATTTATACTTCTTTTGCTAACCTGAAACACTTCTTTTTATACATGAATTTAGAATATCTTTTCATCAATATAACTAGGTTAAGAGTAGGGCCAAACTATCTGGTGTGCAGATAGTACCCTTAAAAGGTGTTTTTTGTCCTTATATGCACACCTTGCAGTGTTGAACTGTGGCCAAAACGCGGCGTTTTGGTCCGGTTAACCAGACAAAGACTGACGTGTGTCTGACGGGTCTTTTGACCGGACCAAAACGCCGAGCTTTGGCCCCGTTTTGCTCCTGTCAACCAGAGCGGGTGTCAGTCTTTTGTCCGGTTGATAGAACCAAAACGCGACCAAAGCTCGGCATTTTGGTCCGGTCAACAGAGCCGTCAGTCTTTGTCTGGTTAACCGGACCAAAACGCCGCGTTTTGGCCACAGTTCGACACTGCAGGGTGTGCATATAAGGACAAAAAACACCCTTTTTGGTATGTAAATAGGCAAAATGGTGTGTAGATAGGTACACCCTAAGAGTATAGGAGAGTAGAAGCAAGGCCGGCACGTAGAGGGTGCGAGATGGGTGATGGCACAAGGCCCAAACCTTCTGAGGGCTCAAACATTTTTAATTTTATATAAAATTTACGCTGTAAAAGATAAAATATATATGCATTGAATTGAGAAATAACATAAATGAATCCTTTCACTAGTGGTTACTACCATGCCTAAACAACAATTAGACACGTGTTCTAATCATGATGTGTCCAAATTCTTTAGTTTAGCTTATTTTTTGGTTTTTTTTTCTTCCTAAACTTAGTTAAAAATAACTATTTAAATTACATCTTAAAAAATTTTATTGATTGAGGAGTTTATATTAAATAGAGATTTTCGAATAGGGCCCAAATTTTTTATCTAGCACAAGGCCAATTTTTTTTTTGGATTTTCGAAGACAACCCTGAGTAGAAGGTTATGGGTTCAATCCCTAAGTGTGCAAGTTTAGCCATTAAAAAAATACGTTAAGAGTATAACAAGTTAATTTAAAAAAAAAGTGTATTCTTTAACATGACCAGGGGCAGCTCTGGGGTGGACGGGGAGGACTACCAGTCAGGACCAGATATTTCAAAAGGCACGTTATTTAAAAAAAAAAACAATATGTATGTTTAATTGTTTTTCTTTTTAATAGAGTATATCTATACAAACACCAACATAGGCTCACTCACAAAACTATTCTTATAGTTTAGATTAGTTATTAGCCCATTGACATTAGGTTGTATGAAAAACTAGTATATATTATATATTTCGTTAAGGACTAAGAAAACGTTTTTTCGAGCTCGAACAAGATACATGAATTCTCAGTGGCGGCCCTAAACATTACGACAGGAAATTTCAATTTATAGAAAATAATATTATGTTGACTTATAGGAAAATTCAAAAAGTTTAATTTACAGAAAACAATATTATATTGACTTATAGGAAAGTTCAATTTACAGAAATAATATTATGTTGACTTATTATGCTTTTTGTAAAATGATACCTCGAGTAAATTGCTAAAATCGTCTTTGAGGTTTGGGTGTGTTTGCAAGTTTCATCCAAAAAAATCTTTTTGTACCATATTACCCTTTACTTTTGTGACTTTTTGTCATTTTCAACCAATCGTCTAATTTTTTTTTTTTGTTAAAATCATTCCTAAGAATTTAGAATTTTTGTCATTTTCATGCAAATGTTTACAGAAAAAAATGAAGTAAATTAGAGGTTTTGATGAAAATAGTAAAAAATCTCAAAGGTGAAGGATAATATGGTACAAAAAAATTGTTTTGCATGAAATTGACAAACATGCCCAAACCTGTGAGAAAATTTTGAGAGTTTACTCCATTTCGAAATATAATACTTCTTTTTGTTATTAAAAGATACGCATACTCACAAACATACATAGCCGATGCTTAGGTTTTCGTGAAGTAGTTGTAAGTGTTTATCATAATTACTTTCTATTATTCGTTTTTAAATAATATTAATAATAATAATATATATTCAAAGAAAATGAAGGATATATGAAAGTAAAAGGTTTAATACGACAAAACAATTTCTTTTTAATCTAATGAATCTATCTGTACTTATATTTTTTTTAACGGCAAATTTCTTTATTATCTACTGTCTACAGGACTCGAACCCAAGACCTCCCTTCTCAAAGTGTATATCTATACTTATATAATAAAAGAAATCGATGTATAAGACGTGTCATTCAGTGAAAGACGTCTCTTCTTTTACTTTCCTGTTGTCCTTTCCTACTTATTTTAATATTAATTAAATAAATATTAAATGTTGTTGTACTTTGAATGTTAAATTGAATCCTTCTATTTGTCTAATAAAATATTGTTCTCAAGTTTAATTTGTTAATTTTAAGATATTTTAAACAAACCAAATTATTTATCACGAATATCAAACTTTATATTAATCTATTATTTATTTTCATTTTCATTAATAAAAAGAGTTATTGTATCGATTTTATTACGTAATTTATAAATCAAATTGTCAG
This sequence comes from Helianthus tuberosus, assembly GCA_030545235.1. Lineage (NCBI taxonomy): Eukaryota > Viridiplantae > Streptophyta > Magnoliopsida > Asterales > Asteraceae > Helianthus > Helianthus tuberosus. Next base: position 74,354,231 of record CM060450.1, read on the forward strand.
ATATGGTACCAACATTTTATCACTTAAATGATTGTTGATTTGCTTCTTGAATAATGTGTTTTACCACTGTATCTTTTTTTCAAGAACCATCTACGCAATCATTCTATCCATCGCATATTGAGTATATCCGTTAGTTTTTTAAGATATAACTTTTTATTATTATTTAGTATACAAAATTATATTTATTCAACCCGTATAATACACAAGATTTTTAAAGATATAATTTTTTTGTTATTTGGTATACAATACTACATTTATTCAACCCGCATTATTTATTATACAAAATTATATTTATTCAACCAGTGTTATATACAGGGGGTTTAAAGATACTACTTTTTTATTAGTTGTATACAAAATTACATTTATTAAATATGTCTATTACACGATGTTATCAAAGATATAATTTTTTCATTATTTAATATAAAATTGATTTTTTTGTTTTTTAATGACAACACTTGCTCTTACTTTATCTATCTATCTTTTCTATAAAAGGAGAAATCCAAGTGACATAAAAAAAGCTGATGTGTCAGCTTGAGAGCATGTCTAACAAGGCTTTTCTTATGTCATCCCCGATGAGGTGGCAGCCATAGAGGGAGCATAGTGACATCATAATTGAAAGATCTGCCATCCAAACCACTGCCCCACTTTTCAATTTCAAAGGTCTGGCCCACATTCAATTATCAAACCACTGATGTTCATTCAAATTTAAACCACTGATGTTTCATTAAAATGGGAAGGCAATTTGAAATTTAAAACTTCATAGGGATATGTAATTTGCATTTAATGTCATCAGAGCTCCAATTCTTCTCTCTCCCAAATATAAATTCAAACCCAAATCCAAACTCGATCATAATTTCAAAAACCCATTTCAATCTCTCTGTCTACTCTCTCTCAACCCTCTATCTCTAAAACTGTAGAAACAGAGAAGAGGATGAAGACGACAGAGGCATTGCATTTAACATCGATTTGAATATTATGCAGACCAATGGTAGTTTAAAAATAGATATTTTTTTATTTTTTCTTTTTATCACAAATTGAAGAGTTGAAGATGCTAGAGCCAGTGTTTGATCCTGAATCTGATCAAGAGAATTAGAGTGAGATAAGAGCTATGTGGAGATTCTGGAGTCGAAAAGAAGAGAGGATAGAGGATGCTTACTCAGTCAGATACTTTAAAAGAGCCCGAAGACTGATAAAGACTGAAGATTGTAAGACTCGACACCGAAGACTTCGTCAACATCCGAGGGGGGGTCTGTAGGTGCATTACGTCTGTCGACTTCGTCTTGTATCGAGTCTTGTAATAGAATTGTTAGATCAGGGCACGTAGTACGAAAAAATAGGATTTGAGTGTAAAAGAGTAATTTCGCATGAGCTATTTCGCACGAAATAGCAATCTGCTATTTCGCACGAAATAGCACTTGGTAATTCCGTGCGAAATTACTTTCCCTATAAATAGGCTTTATACGAGTTCATTTGTAAGGTTCGTGATTCCGGTACCGAAGTGCTGCCGACGTGTCTACTGATCTGTAAACGTGTTAAATCAATAATACAAGACAATTAAGTGTGAATCAAGCTGTTACAAAGTCTAATCAATGAATTCCGCCTCTGATTAGACCGAGAACTCTTCTGATAGACTCGTTTGGGTCACAGAACAATCCTACAAGTTTTTGGTTGATGGATACACGAAGATAGAATCTGCCAGGTTGAATTATATAAGGACACAACAACCTAAACTTAGAGTGCAAAATCTTAAGAACTTGAATGCAACTGTTGAAAGTGGAGAGAATAATGCGTCAAGTTGTGGTAAACCTATACTTTTACCTTCATCATTTACCGGTGGTTCTAGATATATGATGCAAAAGTACTTAGATGCTATGACAATTTGCAAGTCTGTTGGATATCCCGATTTATTCATAACGGTGACTTGTAATCCAAACTGGCCTGAGATTTACAGGTGTTTGCACGATAAAGCTCTTAATGCTGAAGACAGACCGGATATTATCTCTAGATTATTCAAGTGTAAATTGGATCATCTTATAAAAGATTTCAAGAAACATAAATTATTTGGTGATATACAAGCAGGTACCCTTTAGTTATATTTTTTACTTTGAACATCTAATTATATTTATCTAACAGCTCACTGTTCAAAAATTTCAGTTATGTATACAGTGGAATTTCAGAAGCGTGGACTCCCACATGCACACCTATGTTTGTTTTTGGGTGCTGAAAGCAAATTTCCAAATGCATCTGATATTGATCGTGTTATTAGTGCTGAGATACCAGATAAAGAAAGAGATCCTGAATTATATGAGCTTGTCAAGCAATTTATGATTCATGGACCATGTGGTACAGACAACCCACTTTGTCCATGTATGGTTCAGCAAAAATGTTCTAAAAAGTTTCCCAAAAAATATGTAGATGAGACTTGCGTTGATTCTAAAGGATATCCTGTCTTTTGTCGCCGTCAAACAAGTAATACAGTAGTAAAGAATGGTGTGACACTTGATAATAGATTTGTAGTTCCTTACAATGCTCTCCTGCTCAGAAAGTATCAGTGCCACGTTAACGTTGAAAGGTGCAACCAGTCAGGTTCTATTAAATATTTGTTTAAATATATTAATAAGGGGCCTGATAGAGTAACTGCTTCTGTTTTTCAAGCCAATAGCAACAAGAATGATACGGAACAGAATTTAGCTGTAGATGAGATAAAAGCATACCATGATTGTAGATATATCTCTGCTTGTGAAGCTGGTTAGAGAATATTCATGTATGATATACATTATAGACATCTAGCTGTTGAAGTATTACCTTTTCATTGTGAAGATGGTCAGAGTATTGTGTTTAATGATCATGATAATTTGTGTGATATTGTTACTGATCCAACTGTGAAAATGACAATGTTTACAAAGTGGATGAATTATAATAAAGTCGATGAATTTTCCAGGACATTGAGGTATGTTTAGTTTCCAGGATATTATGTATGGAATGCTAAAAATCGCAAATGGAATCGAAGAAAGCATCCATATGGATCAACTGGGAGGATACATTATGTCCCACCATCACTTGGTGATTGTTATTACCTAAGGATTTTACTGAATCATATTAACAGACCAACCTGTTTTGAAGATATATAAACAGTTGATGGGCAGGTTTTCCAAACATTTAAAGATGCATGTTTTGCACGGGGGCTGTTGGATGATGATAAAGAATATGTTAATGCAGTCAAAGAAGCTAGCACATCGTCAACCGGAGATTTCTTGAGGAACTTTTTTGTAATGTTGTTGCTGTCAAATTCGATATCTCGTCCTGGTGTTTTTTGGACGGAAACGAAGTCCCTGTTATGTGAAGACATTCTGTATCAGCAACGAAAGATAACTGGTATTGCAGGTAATGTTATTATTTTATTAAAGTTATATACAACTACATTAAAATTATGCAATATCTCTGTTATTGGGAAAAAACTAATACTTTTTTCAACATTTGTTTTAGATTTAGATCTTCAACAAGAAGAACTTGAAAATATCTGTCTATCTGAAATTGAAAAGTTGCTACTTACCAATGGAAGTACAGTGAGAAATTTTGATGATATGCCAAGTGTTGGTGCATCTAGTGTCTGTTAACTTCGTCTTAATCGAGTCTTATGTCTAGATAGGATGAATGAGCACACAACAGGGTTGAATTAGGGTTTGTTTACATGTTTATATGTTATTTCGCTTGAAAGTGACATGTATCAGTTCAAGCGAAATCAACATGTTGATTTCGCTTGAAATGGGATGTGTCAGGTTCAAGAGAAATCAGCTCAAGTATAAATAGGTGTGTGCTAGTGTCATTTGGGGCGGAATCTGGTCATGTTCTCTGAGTCAAGGTGCTGTCCGTTTGTCATTTGAACGTGTAAAAAGCTCAGGATTGATCAATAAAAGGAAGATTAGAAAGGAACAAGCTGTATTGACGTCTTTTACATTGATTCCTCCTTTGTACTTGATGTTGAACTACTCATACTGACTGTTTAGGGTAACCGAACGATCCAACAAGTGGTATCAGAGCTCAGGACGAGGAGTTCATACCAATTCAGCTTGATTTTACCGGATTCTCTTACTTCTACTCATTCTTTTCTGATTTAAACGATATTTTACGGTTGAAATGGCCTGAAACACTCATATATCAAGCGAAACATACTGTTAACTAATCCTTGAAAGTTTTGGACTGTAATTTGACTTAAATCTGATAAAAACTTGTGATTTCGCTCGAAAAACTGATCGAATTGCTGATGTCATCTTGATTTCGCTTGAAAATATGGTCTGATTTCGCTTGGAATTCAAATTTCGCTTGAAAGGAATTAGTTGATTTCGCTTCAAAATCTTATTTCGCTCGAAATAGGAGATTTAGCTTGAACATATTTCGCTTGAAAAGCATTTTATCTTAAAACCTGATTTCGCTTGAAGCTATTTCGCTTCAACTGATTTCGCTTGAAATTGCTGTTTTTCAAAATCAAAAATTTTCTAAGTGTTTGTTGATCATTTCAGGTACGTGAAGATGGATGATTTCAATCCTTTCTGTGATGTGTTTGCATTTACAGGTGGTTCGGGAGATGGCACATTAAACAATACGAATGAGAATACAACAACACCGAGTGCAAAGAAAATTCTCAATGATGCTATGCGTGTAGACAGTGCGTATGGAACATACAACAAGCCGCCCAAGCTGATGGCGATTGAAGATTACAATAGGTGGGCTACAAGATTTGAGGAATGGCTTAAGGCGTTTGCTTTTCAGAGTTGGAGAAGTTTGAAAAATGGCTATGATTTGGGAAGAGATGATTATGAGAAATTGGAAGATAATCAAATTAAAAGATATGTTTCTAAACAAAAGTGTATTGCTTTGCTTCACCAATCTGTTCGAGATGATATTATCACACTGATCGAATACAAAGATTCGAGAAATCTCTAGGAAAAAATAAAAATTAAATGTATTGGTAGTGCTGAAATAGTGAAGAACAAAAAGAAACTGTTACGAAAAAAGTTTGATTTGTTTGGTTGTTTAAAGAACGAGTCTGTTTCCAAGATGATCGAAAGATTTGGACATCTGAAGATGGAGCTTGCTAGACATGAGATAGTTTACACTAAGGAAGAGCTGGTAGACAAGTTGTTTGATGCACTTCCGAATGAACAAGACTGGCAATATTTTGCATTGATGCTGAAAAATACAATAAAGCCAGCTGATATGAAGGTTGATCTGCTTATCGAAAGACTGGAAAGTCATGAGTTGGAGATCAAGAAATCTAGCAAAGTCAACAACTCATATTATCAACAGAATGTGGAGTTGTACTACAGAGGAAATCTACCAAAGACTGGTTCTCCAAGAACAACATTTTCTGCAGAGAGTTCAAATACTGTGAATCAAGAAACTCCTCACAGTGGTTTTCATAGTGGATCTTCTTTAACAACTTCAAGCCAATCTGCATCAAAGAATCTGTTCCAATGTAACATTGCTGTTGATCTGAAGAATGGTCAGAATTTCAGTGAAGAGTCTGCTAAACAACAGATGGTGTTTTTAGCGTCTGTGTTAGAATCGTACGAAAGTCTCGTTGCAGGAAAGATAGGCAACACCAACCTAACAAAGGAAGACTATGATCAAATCGATCCTGAGGAGATGGAATTGATCGATATAAGGTGGTGTATGGCCAGTGCAGTGAGAAGAGCGCAGCGATTTATGGAGATTACAGGAAGACAGTCTATTGGTGGACCTTCTACCAAGCTAGGCTTTGACAAGTCAAAAGTGACGTGCTTCAAATGTAAACAGAAAGGTCACTTTAAGCGTGAGTGCAAAAATGTTTACAATGATGATACTGCAAATCCTTTTCGAGAGGATTATTACAAGAGAGCAATTTATCATCAGAATAAATCAGAACCTCCCAGGATGAAGCAGATAGAGGAGGTACCCAAAGAGAAATCTAGGGCACTTGCAGTTTTTCATGACGATGAAGGTTATGATTGGAGTGATGTTTTGCCGGAGGAAGAAGCAGTTGGTTATGCTTTCACAGCAGCAAAGATTGTTCCGTTTAAAGATAAAAGATCTGAGAAAGTGAAGTATGTGAACAGGAGGGAAACAGCTCATTTCATGAAAAGCAAAATTTATCGTATATACAAAGAAGCTAAACATGCGAAAAGATGGGTTCCTGATAGAGAATGTTATCTTGATCAAAATGGAAACATAGCCGTGGATCCAGATACTATTGATATTGAAGTTCTCACCAAACAAATTGCTGATGAAGAAGAAGCTAGACAGAGAGAATGGTGGGGAGGAGGAGAAGCTGTTGAGAAAGAGAAAGAGAAAGAGACAGCAAAAGAACCGGAGCCAAAGAAGATTGATGATGGAATAATTGATACAACACAGGATTTTACTGCTGAAAACCTGACAAAGATGGCTGACAAAGTTCTAGCTGCAAAAGAACTAGAGGTAGTTTCTGGTTCTGGAACTGAGTCCAAAGATAAGGTCAGTTCAAATGATACACATGAGTCAGGTAAGAATGGTAAATCTGAGAACAACTGCAAAAATTGCATGAAAGAGTGCAAAGTTTGTAGTACAAATGCTTACCTCAGTGGTAAGAAAGTTGAAGATCTGACTAGTAAAGTCAGAAGTGTTAAAGATCAGATCTTAAACCGTGATAAGTTGTTGAAAGCTCCAAATGACAAATTAAAAGAATTAACTGAGAAAATTGAAAACGATAAAAATGACGTAGAAAGAATTAGGAAAGAAAATGAAAAATTGATTCTTGAAAATCGTCAAATCTCAGAAAATTTTGAAAAGCTAAAACGAACGGTTAAAGATTCTGATGAAAGAAATGGTAAGACAGACAAGGAAAATCTTCAACTGACCGGTGTTCTTAGAGTGAAAGAAGAGTTAATCAATCAACAACTAGATGAAATTGCTAAGTTGAAGCTTCAATTTCAAGAAGCCAAAATTGAAAATGAACGCATCCAGTTGAAATTAACCAGTTATAACTCCGCAAGCTTTGTTTTACAACACATTGTTCCCAAACCCATCGGGAAAAACAAAGCAGGCGAAGATGTTTACTCGGATGGAACTGGGGTTGGGTTTCATCAGGTTCCATCACCAGTTTTAAACAATTATTCAAAGAAAAAGTCCGGGTTGGTTAATGATGAAGATGAAACAAATGAGATAAAACTTCCAGAGTCAATTGATGTTACATTTTCTTCATCCGATGATAGTGTTCAAACTGATATTATGAATGGCATGGCTGAAAGTGTTTTGAAGTCTGATAGTGATTCAGTTGAGGATGAAGAGTGTTTTCTGGATAATTACATTCCGAAACCAAAATCCATAAACTACTTAGGTGATGAACTCGGTCTTGTGATGTACAAGATGGCTGGATCTGATAAGTTGTATTCGGATTCTGAGTTTCCTCTGGAGAATGTTAATGTGAACAAGTCGAAAAATGTTTTCAAATTGGTTGAAATTGATTTGTCTGAAGTAGAAGGTTTGAATCAGACAAAGAGGCAAATGAATTTTGAAAAAGATAAAGCTTACTACAAGAAACCTGTTGTTCCACCGCGTTTTTATAACAACAATCGAAACAGATGGTCGGGTGGTTATCAGGGTGGTAAGAATTATCAGAAAAAGAATGTTCAAAACAAAAAGTTTGCTGAGAAAAACGTGTTTGTGAATGGTTCAAGTTCACTTTCGGATGAAGAAACTGAGATTTTTTTAAAATCAAACAAAGAGTTCTTTGAAAAGAAGGCTTCACAGCCTCAGTCTGAAGGCACAAGTCGGGTAGTTGACACTCGAACATGCTTCAAATGTAATCAAGTTGGACATATTGCACGAAAGTGTACCAATTTGAAGCCTAAGACTGGAGTTGTGATGAATTCAAGAAAGAAAGATGATGTGAAGGGAAAAGCTCCATTGGTTGTTGAGAAAAAGGTTTTGAAAACTGACAACACCAAGATCAAAACTGAACCTGTTAAAAATGTGGTAACTAAAATTGACAAGTTTTACAAACGGGTTGCGTCGCCTCAACAAGCATGGAAGCCAAAATCTGAGAAACAAACTTCAATTCCACAAGAGATGAAGAATGTTCCGAAAAAGATTCTTCAAAATGAAAACAGAAAAGAAAACATTTCAATGTCTTATGAAAATTTTGCTAAAAAGAATGTTTCTTTGGAAAAAGAGGAGAAAGTTGACATAAAAAAGGTTATTGATAACAAACTAGAAATGAATGATAAAAACTTTCCACTTCTTAAATCGGTTGTAAAGTGTGTAGATGAAGTTAAGTTACCCGAGTCTGATGAGGCTTGGGCAGCTTATTTCAGCTAATCATATTTCTATCTGGTGCAGGAGCTTCCGAGATCCGTTTCACGATGGATTATGGATAGTGGAGCTTCTCGGCACATGACGGGGAAAACAGCCCTGCTGTACGATGTCAGAAATTTCAATGGTGGTTATGTAGGTTTTGCAGGCAATCAAGGTGGTAGAATAGTTGGAGAAGGAACATTATCAAATGGGATTGTAACGTTTGAAAGAGTTAACTACATCGCCGAGCTTGAAAATAATCTTCTGAGCATATCTCAGATCTGTGATCGCATGTATACAACGCACTTTACTGACAAAGAATGCTTGATCTTGAAACCAGGATTTGTTATCCCTGAAGAATGGATTATCATGAGGGCACCTAGAGTGAATGATTTGTATGTATTGGACATGAGTGTAGCATCTACAATAACGGGTCAGGCTCATTGTTTTGTTTCTAGAGCAACTGAGAAGGAATCGCAATTGTGGCACCGGAAGATGGGTCATATACATCTTAGAAAAATGAATCACTTGGTGCATAATGATTTGGTTATTGGTGTTCATGTCAAAGGTTTTCATTTTGAGGGGGAGTGCATTAGCTGCATCAAAGGAAAGCAAAAGAAGAAATCGCACCCCAGGAAGAAAGAAAACTCAATTTCGAGACCTTTAGAGAGACTCCATATGGATCTGTTTGGTCCAGTAAACGTCAAAAGTATTACAGGGGATCTCTATTGTCTTGTTGTCTTGTTGTCACAGATGATTATTCAAGATTTTCATGGGTTTCATTTCTGAAGACGAAAGATGAGACGTTTGATCGTTTGATGACACTTTTCAAAAAGATGGAAAACTTGTACCAAACACGCATCAAAAGAATCAGAAGTGATAATGGTACTGAGTTCAAGAACAACAAGATGGAAGAATATTGTGATGAAAGAGGTATATTGCATGAATTTAGTGCTCCTTACACTCCGCAGCAGAATGGAGTAGCTGAAAGAAAGAACAGGACGCTAATTGAAACGGCTAGGACGATGCTTGCTGATTCAAAGCTACCAGTCTATTTTTGGGCATAAGTAGTATCCTCCGCATGCTATTCACTCAATCGGGTTCTCATTGTTAAGATATTCAATAAGACGTGTTTCGAGCTGATCAATAACCACAAGTCGAACCTGAAGTATTTAGAACCATTTGGGTCTCCCTGCACCGTTCTAGAGCCTTTTGGGAAATTTGGTCCAAAGAGCATTGAAGGGATATTTGTGGGATACTCAAGTCCTCAAAAACGAGTCTTTGTTCCAAGCTTGAAGCGGATTATTGAAGCACACAATGTTGAGTGTCAAGGTTACACAATGCCACCACAGAATCCAGGCGATTCATGGCGTTTTAATTACGATAAATTGTGGGATTCGTTTGACATGGAAGAAGAAGAAGAACAGGATTTCTTTGACGAGTTGGATATTCTAAGAGAGTATGAGGATTCGCAGGAAAGGTTTCCAGCTGAGTATTCAAGACGACCACGACAAACTTCAAATGACGATGAAGCAGGTCCAAGCAATGCTGGAGAACATGATGATATCCAACAAAATGAAGTTGCTCATGATAATCAGACGATACAGAATGATAATCAAGAATCTGAGAATAGTCCAGTATTTGATCATGGTGATTCAGATTCTGAGGGTGAGCAAATTCAGATTTCAAGTCAAACAAACCCAGTCAGTGAACAAGGTGCAAATCAGAATGTTACTAATCTGGAAGGCGAGGTAGATGTTTCAGGCGAGGTGATGCCAAGATCTCTTTCATACCATCCAGAAGAGCTGACCATTGGAGAATTGCAATCAGGCGTTCGCACTAGACGTCAAATTGACCAAGGCCTTACTTGTTTTTATTCTACAGTAGCACCTTTACAAACTGAGTTTTCACTAAGTTGTTTTATTTCGCAGATTGAACCGCGTACATATAAAGAGGCGCTAACTGAATATTCTTGGGTCAATGCTATGCAAGAAGAGTTGAGTCAGTTTGAGAAGTTAGGAGTGTGGAAGTTAGTAGACTTGCCTGATGGTCAGAGGAAGATAAACACCAAGTGGGTGTTCAAGTGCAAGAGGGAAGATAGAGGAGTTGTTGTTCGTAACAAAGCTCGACTCGTAGTCCAGGGATTCAGTCAGCAGGAGGGTATAGATTTCACTGACGTATATGCTCCAGTTGCTCGACTTGAAGCGATCAGAATCTTCCTAGCATTTGCATCTTGGAAAAACTTCAAAGTATATCAGTTAGATGTTAAATCTGTGTTTCTCTATGGGAAGGTAAAAGAGGAGGTATATGTCGGTCAGCCACCGGGCTTCACCGATCCAATCCACAAAGACAAGGTCTACTTGCTAGATAAAGCGTTGTATGGTTTACACCAGGCCCCGAGAGCTTGGTACGAGACATTGTCTCAACACCTACTAGCCAACAGCTTCATTCGAGGAAAAGTGGATGCCACTCTCTTCACCAAAGAGGTCAACGGACATCTTCTGATCATTCAGATATACGTGGACGACATCATATTTGGGTCAACAAATGAAAATTTGTGCAAAGATTTCGAAAAAGTTATGAAGCAAAAATTTGAAATGTCATCGATGGGTGAGATGAAATTTTTCTTGGGACTTCAGGTTGATCAACTGCCTAAGGGAATTTTCATACATCAAACGAAGTACGTTCATGATATCTTGGAGAAATTCGGGATGTCAGGTTCTACTCCAGCCTCCACCCCATTAGCGACAAACCATGGGATAAACCCTGATCTCACCGGAGAGAAGGTAGATGAAACGATGTATCGTTCCATGATCGGATCGCTGATGTATTTAACAGCTTCAAGACCCGATATTATGTATCCAACCTGCCTCGCAGCAAGATTTCAATCTAACCCGAGAGCTTCGCACATGGTTATTGTTAAAAGGATATTACGCTACCTGAAAGGAACTCCATCGTTGGGGTTGTGGTATCCAAAAGATGGCGAATTCATGCTCGAAGGTTATTCCGATTCAGATTTCGGAAGCTGCAAAGTTAACGCTAAATCAACAACAGCGGGGTGCCAGTTCTTTGGATCACGATTGGTCACCTGGCAATGCAAAAAGCAGACTTCTGTGGCTTTATCCACATGTGAAGCGGAGTATGTATCTGCTAGCAGTTGCTGCTCTCAGATCTTGTGGATCCAGCAACAGATGCGCGACTACGGTTTGCAATTTCTAAACACCCCTATCTTTGTTGATAATGAGGCAGCGATTAACATTACTAAAAATCCAGTTCATCACGCTAAAACGAAACACATTGAAATTCGTCATCACTTCATCCGAGATTGTTTCGAGAAGAAGTTGATACGAATTGAGTAAATCCACACTGATGAGCAAAAAGCTGATTTACATACCAAAGCGTTTGATAAAACTCATTTTCAATATTTGCTAAAATTGAACGGTATGAAGCTTTTATCGGTGTTGGAGGAAATTCTAGGCGTTGATGAAAGTACCATTGTAGATGATGATGTTGAGAAGCAATCTGCAATGGTTTGTCGATTTTTTACTTGTTTTGGTATTTAGGGGGAGAGTATAGGGTAATATTTTCAGAAAATACAAAAACCGTAAAAAATTTCAAAAAAAAAAAAAAAAACATGAGATATTTTCAAAATCCAAAAACAATAGAAAATCTGAAAAAGAGCTTGTGTAAAAAGGGAAAATGACAGTACATCGGCTTGACAGTTACAGTATGCTAAAGATATGTAAAGTTTAAATGCATTAAACAGTCTCGCTGATGATATGCCGATAGGTTTTTGCACGTTTAGTAGGTTTGTTCGGGATATAAACTTAAATCCTTACTTACTTATTTTGTGGGGAACACTACTTGGATATATAGGTAACCCCTGAAATCTCGTTTGAAATATCCCTTTTTCTGAGATACTAGGTCTTTATACTCAGTGATATCTGGGGTATTATTCCGGGACTTCTGATAATGCGGAAGCAATGGCCTAGTCCCCGAATAATACTTTCTGCATTGCTTGAAATATAGCGCCGCCCTCAGCTAAAAATGATAAAACATTGAAAAATGCTAATCATGGCTGTTGTAAAAAAAGATCCTCTAAAGGGGACACACCAAAGTCGAAGCTGTCATTTCTCTGCTGAACGGAAGTTCTGACCTGAGCTCTCACGGTTCTTCGCATCTTAACCCCTTACAAATATCATCTGTGGTATACTCACCTGTAAGACTGAATATTGGGATTTGGATACGGGAGTATATTCAAGAGCTGGGACACATGAATGAGTTTAAGTTCCTAAAACATCTAAATTCGTATCCTGGACAGATTGAAATTTGTGTGAAAATTTAAGTGGATCAGTATATCGACAATCTAAGCGAATTGTTTAATTCTGGGTATGTAATTAAAGCTTAACGATACTTGTGACTTGTCGAATAGCTGATATGATTCCCTAACACGCTCATCAAAAATATGTTTGTAGATAGTTTATATTTACTGCATTTTATTTATGTATTTCATTTTCTAGCTTAGATTTTTTTTTAAATCCAAAAAGATTTTTCATTTCTGCTTTATTGTTGACAAACCAAAGTGGAAAGCTGATCTTCAGATTCAAATTGAAGCAGATGCAGGAAGTTTCTGGGCTGGATGATGAGTTGTGAGCTTAACATGATAAGTTTGTGAAAGTTGAAAAGTTAAAGCAAGTTCATTAATTTGAAACTTGTGAATTTTCAGAAAATGTTTGAACAAAATGTCAGTGTGAATTGTCTCAGATCAACCAAGGTCATTAAGTTGGACTTGGTAGATAAATTGAGTAATCAGGGTCATTAGATTGGACCTGAATACTTAAGTGAATTGCTTAACACTGAAGGTTAAAAGGTAAGTTTGGATTGAAACCGTTATTGTCATATATCTTATATTTAGGTAGAGATTGTGCTGGTAACAGGAATCCCCATGGTAAAGAAAATGTTAAAGTTTGAACCAGAATTTAAGCCCCAGCTTATTGAGAGGGGGAGTTTGTGAAAGGGGGAGTCAGAATTCTGGATCAACACTCAAAGGGGAGATTGAAGATTAGAGTTTGAAGATAAAGATTTAAGGGAGCTTTACAATGTCAAGACAATTTGGATAGAGACAAAGACTAAAGACTCGACGCCGAAGACTTCGTCAACATCCAAGGGGGAGTCTGTTGGTGCATCTAGTGTCTGTTAACTTCGTCTTAATTGAGTCTTATGTCTAGATAGGATGAACGAGCACACAACAGGGTTGAATTAGGGTTTGTTTACATGTTTATATGTTATTTCGCTTGAAAGTGACATGTATCAGTTCAAGCGAAATCAGCTCAAGTATAAATAGGTGTGTGCTAGTGTCATTTGGGGCGGAATCTGGTCATGTTCTCTGAATCAAGGTGCTGTCCGTTTGTCATTTGAACGTGTAAAAAGCTCAGGATTGATCAATAAAAGGAATATTAGAAAGGAACAAGCTGTATTGACGTCTTTTACATTGATTCCGCCTTTGTACTTGATGTTGAACTACTCATACTGACTGTTTAGGGTCACCGAACGATCCACCACCAAGTGTTTCGGACAATTATGTTTCATCGTCGAACAATCGATTGATAATGAAAGAATTATCGTATGACAGACTAGCTCTTCAAAGGGAACATGATGCTTATGTAAAGTGTTTAAATGCCGAACAGGAAAGGATATATAAAATTGTTATGGAAGCGATTGAAAAAGGAGATGGAGGTGTGTTTTTTTGTATATGGTTATGGTGGAACTGGAAAGACGTTTCTTTGGAAGGTATTATCAGCTGCATTACGATCAAAAGGTGAAGTTGTATTGAATGTTGCATCCAATGGAATTGCTTCACTTTTGTTGGATGGTGGTAGAACTGCTCATTCATGGTTTGTAATTCCAATCAACATTAATGAGAATTCAATATGTTCGTGTGACATCTGTGTATTTTAACCCTTGTACTGTTCCGAACAACTTTATATTTAATAAAATATGGTGTTTTAATTTCAATATTTGATTAATTATTTGTGACATTAGCACGTTTTCAATCATTGTTCAATTCCGAACTCTCAAACCTATTCTGGAAGTGAAATCATAAACCGTTACGTAAACATAATCAGTTTAACGCGACGTACACTCCGGAACTGTGACATAAGCCAAACATACCCTAAATACCCTTTACATAACTTAGAAATAAGTTTCGAAGGATTCGGTATGGCAAAAACATGTTCATTCGAACTTTAGAACTATTTACGACAAAACTGCGAAACGAACGTTGGTGACCGCCAGGATAATATTTAAATTCTAAAAATATTCTGTTATGATTAAAATTTTATTTTATTTTTAATCATGATTAGCATTGAAAAATAAATTAAAGCGCTTAAAAACGTTATTTTTCAAGTTTAAGCGCGTACCACAGTGCTTCTACTGCAAAACGCAGACAACGCAGCCGGTCTCGGCAACTGAAATTTATTTCAGTAATATTTTGGTGAGTTTATTTTTATAGAACAAAAAAAATAATTTAAAACGCCATAAACCGGGATTAAAACGCTAGATAAAATACCCGGTATCCAGTTAAATACCTGTTTTTATCTATTTTTACCATTCAAAAATTACACTTACCCCCCCCCCCCCTTGATATTCGCGGTCACATTAAGGGTGACCCCACCAAAATATTTCCTAGATCTTGCAATATCATATTTGATCTTTCTTGGATACACTTGGATATTATGTGATCTTGAGATTTGATTTAGATCTTGTCCTATAAATACACTTTACTTCACACTTCACTCCACTCCCTCACTCTCTCTCTCCCAAAACCGTAACCCCCCTTCTCTCTTCCATCTTCAACTTTTCAACTTTGTTTTTCAAAATCAAGCTCCATTCCAATCAAATTTCAAGTTGGTGTGAAGATCCAAAGGAGTTTCCAAGGTGCTTTCAAGTGATTTCAAGCTCCATATCATCAAAATCTCATCCAAAAACTCACTTGAATCTTGAAGGTATAAAGTTTATGTTTAAATCATACACTTGATTCTTGGTTGTTCTTGTTGATTGGAAGTTTCTCTTGAATCTTGGAATTTTTCACAAACTTGAAATCTAAAAAGAAATGGGTCTTGATACAAAATAAAAATGGTGATATATATGTGTATGTGTGTGTGTGTATGAGATTTGAGTTGATTTTTGATAAATACTTGTTTAGGATGTTTGCTTGCATGAACAAGATTATGTGCAAATGTGTTAGAGATATAAAGGAGTGTTTGAATCATGAGTTATAATTTGAAATAATGTTGGTATTTTGACATGTAAATGGCCAAAAATTTATTAGACATATTTGAGAATTTTTAAGTTGTTACATGTTCTTGAATGATAGTTAAAATGCAAGTGTTTGATGATTTGTGCATGATATGATGAATGTTCAATTAAATCAGCAAATAAACATGAATAAATCACATGTTTGATGCATCTAAACTCATATGAAATGATGATGATATTTATTTGGTATATTATAATGGCATGAAACTTTGTCATAGGTTTGATAGCTTTGCATGTTTTACATATAGCTTAGAAAGTGGTAAAATATGTGAAATTTGCATGATTTATGTGCTTTATGTGAGACCTGCACTATCATGAGTATAACCACTATTTTGTTCAGTAAATAACATGGGTTATGTTAAAATATCAATTCATTACGATTTGGGATGGTTAGGGTAACGTTTGATGCAAAACTATGCGGTAAAACGGTTAAAAATCGGCTTTTCGGAGGATTTTCATAAAACTGTTTTAGATCAGTAAGTAAACTGATATTTTTGATATAAAAATAAGTATTTTAACTTATATTAAGTTTACTTGGTGTTTGGTTAGTCATACGTGACTTCCGACGCCCAAAAACGTTACCGAATCGCTAAAATACGCGTTTTTCAATGTACACTAGAATGGGTTGTTCATAGATTAATTTTATGTGTTACAAGATGTTATGTGATTTATAATATGTGTATGATGACATGTTTATAGCTGACAAGATTATGTGTATTACGATATTTATTTTATGACATAATAAGTATATATATTACGACGTTCAAATCGTAGATATATTGTTTATAACATGATGAGGGTCACCAATAAAATCATTCAAGTCGCAAAGTTTTTAAAATTATATATATGAACTCATATATATACAAATACACCAATATAATAAAAAATAATAACTTTTCGAGAAAATCTCGAAGTTATGTGAAAATTCTAAGTATCGGAGAAACTTATGTATTTTTGGTGATTTTTGATTATTAAATCGTTCTTATTTAATTTAGGACGAATAAACAATTTGAGGGATTGTGTTAACATATAAAAACGCACCCAAAGGTGAGTACATAGTTCCCCTATTTTACGTTTTCAAATGTTTTGGGGTGAAGCATATTTGCATAACTTTACTTTTCGTTTTCATGACATTATACATGTTTTGTTACATATTACGTATAATACATTATTTCAAAGACATTTTACTTGGCATATTGACTTAGTATGCCTATTACATGGTTTTACAAAGACATTTTCATGACATGCTTACATTGAAAAGGACATTTGGTATGTTTAACGGGTTAGTAGTACATTCATTAACATTGATCACGCCGCTCGGTAGTATGTAATAGCGCTATAGGACTTGAAAAATCTCGTTCCTGCTTTCTAGGTATTTAGGAAGGGGAATGACAGAATCCGAATACATTTTTGATAAACCTTGATCCTGATAAGGGTTTATCCGACAGTCTCAAGGCTTGAGTGTATGCAATAGACAAACCACATAAATGTTCATATCGATAAAAGCAATGGTTTTCAAAACATAATTTTTGTTTTAAACTTTTGTTTATTCAAAAACCTTGTTTTGTACATGACATTTTGATTACATAAGACATTTGTTTATACATGACATTATGCATTTGGCTTGAGTAAATACTATTTGTTCGCCATACAAGACATGGTTTATACTGGACATTTGACATTGGACATCGACATTTAAACAAGATATTATTTCATGGTTATTAATAAGTGATTTAGGTAACGAGACGTGTGTAATATGATAAAAGCATGGTGGATACGCCGCTGGTGCTTCCTATATATAAGTGCTTTTATTGTATTGCATATCGTGGCGTTATCTAAACCACTTCAACAAAGACAAGGCCTGACATATTTTATATATATTATTTTCATTTGGTCATTTACTTAACCTTTCATCATTCTTTTATATCATTTGATTTTTTTTATATGATTTTATAAAAGAAAACATTTTATAAGGTTCATGACTACTTTTCGTTAAACATTTCTTTTAACCTTTAAAGTCATGAATCTTCAACACTAAACCTATGTTACTCACAGGCATTTTTATGCTGACGTATTTACTTTCACATATGTTTCAGGAGCGAATGTTTGATGTGAGCGAGCTACACTTAGGGCGACTTGGGCCTTAGCAATCTAAAATCAAGAAAGTTATCATCTTTTATGTTATGTATTTTGTTTGAACTAAGACAATGTAATAATTTAAGCATGTAAAACTTAACTTTAATTATCATGTGTTTTGAAACAATAATTCTGCCACACGACTCCCCGACGTTTCCGCCGTGGTTTGTTGTTTTATGCGGTCGGGCTATGACAGAAGAATTGGTATCAGAGCTCATGGTTATAGGGAATTAGGTTATTAGAAATTTTTTGACCTAAACTATAACCTTTCTAGGACCCTAACACAAGCTATCTTGTGTTTAGATATTAAAACAATACTATCACCTATCCTTAGGTGATTACCAAAAACAAGTACACAAATCTCAATTCCATTTGAAAATCAATCATCTATCCTTAGATGATTTATTTTTAGGCTTTACGCCTTTAAAGTTTTCAAATCTCGTCAAAGTTTGAGTCTTAATAATGTGACCACATGCAATCCGGAAGGGTGGGTGCCTGTACCCTGAGTTTTCTGTCTAAGGCTAGAGTGTTCGTACAAATCCACATAATCGGACCAGTCACTCTTACCTGGGAACTCTTGGGGTGAGTGTCCACTTATAGGCTAAAGCATGTCTTCATTATGCATTATATAGACCTATTTACTTTGATTAGTCACTGTGTGTTGTTTGTTTGTTTTAAGTAACGAACAAATGACCGCCTTCCTTTGTTTTGTCGATATTTTCAATACTCCTTTTGATTGTCTTATGTCAATCTCACACATTTCCTTGTGTTCCTTTTCTTTTAGAAGCCTCCTCGACGTGATCAAACCCAAGACGCCGAAATGGCAGCCTTGATCGCTCAGCAAATTGTTGCTGTACTCCCGAACCTAGTAACTCAGTTAAACCAAGCAAACAACAATAACAATGCACCTGTTCCGTGCAACTTTAAGACTTTCAATTCGGCTAAACCGCTTCAGTTTTCTGGGTCAGAAGGAGCAACTGGGCTCCTACAGTGGTTCGAGAGTCTCGAGAGTACGTTTCGTCACGTTCAATGCCCGAATGAGTGAAAGGTTGAGTTTGCGTAAAGTGTGTTTCAGAAAAGGGCGCTTACTTGGTGGAATGGTGTGATGAGGGAGAGAGGTGCCAACGTGGCAATGGCTCAAACATGGGAAGAGCTTCGCGCATTTATGATGAAGGAGTTTTGTCCTCGTCATGAACTGAGGGCACTGGAAAACGAATTCCACGATCTCAAGCAAGATAGTGGAGAGCACCGTGCCTACATAGACCGATACGAAGAACTGAGCCTGCTGTGTCCCACCATGGTCACGCCTTTGGACAAGGCGATTGAGAAGTACATAGACGGTCTTCCTGATCCCGTTCAGGATATTGTCACCGGCAGCAACCCTACCATGGTTAGACAAGCCATTGAGCTAGCTGCGACCTTGACTGAGTGTCAAGTAAAGAAGGGTAAAGTCCACCGCAATGGTGAAAAGAAACCATCTGACAAGACAGAGAAGAAGAAGGGAAAGAAAGCTGAAACCTCGAAGAAATCTAGCAAGCGTAAGGCTTCCAAGAACTTTGCCGTTGTTGCACAGACCAATCAAGCTGCTCCTACCCAGCCAGCACAACCACCTGCCAAGAAACAGTATGTTGGTACTGCACCTCTTTGTAACAAGTGCAATTGTCATCATCAACCACATCTTCAGTGTCGTCTTTGCTACAACTGTGGAAGATATGGCCATTTGGCTAACACATGTCGCTCTCCTCCTGCTCCGATTCAAGCGGCACAAAACCCTGCCCAACAGCCAGCAAATCCTGCACGACCTCCTTTTCAGACTGGGTCTTGCTACAATTATGGAGATCTGACTCACTACAGGAACAAGTGCCCGAAGTTGGCTAATGCGAACCCGGCTCGTGGACGAGCATACAACATCAATGCCAATGAAGCGCATGCCAACAATGAGGTGGTGAACGGTATGTTCTATGTTAACAACCAACTAGCTTCTATTCTTTTTTATTCGGGTGCCGACAAGAGTTTTGTATCCCTAGCTTTTGAACCTTTGCTTGCAAAGCCTAGAAAAAAAACTAGGAAAACCCTTGACATTAGAGTTAGCCAGTGGTGAATCCTTTGTACTGGATTCCGTCATTCAAAATTGCCAGTTGAACCTCAACAATCATCTTTTTCCCATTGACCTCACGCCAATGCAACTTGGGAGTTTCGACGTTATAGTAGGAATGGATTGGTTGACCAAATACTGTGCAGAGGTGGTTTGTTTTGACAAGATTGTCCGTGTGCCTCTTTCGTCTGGTGAAACCTTAGAGGTTCGTGGAGAGAAACCCGCTAGTAGCCTTAAACTGATGACAAGCACCCAAGCCCAGAGATACCAAAGAAATAATTATCTGGCTTTCTTGGCACGTGTCGTAGAGGAGAAAGACAAGGGTAAAACTGTTCAAGACATCCCTGTCGTTCGGGATTATCCTGAGGTTTTTCCTGAAGACTTACCTGGTTTACCCCCAGCTCGTCAAATCGAGTTCCGTATTGACCTTGTACCTGGTGTTAACCCTTATTTAGATAAGTTCATCATCGTCTTCATTGATGACATTTTGATTTATTCCAAGACACGAGCTGACCATGAATAACATCTCCGTCTAACAATGGAACTCCTAAAGAAGGAACAACTTTTCGCTAAATTCTCCAAGTGTGAATTTTGGCTTAGCGAAGTTCAATTTTTGGGACATATTGTTAACAAACAAGGTATACATGTAGATCCCGCCAAAGTCAGTGCGATTAAGGATTGGAATACACCAACTACTCCTACCGAGGTTCGTTCATTTCTGGGTCTCGCGGGTTATTACCGCCGCTTTGTTGCAAACTTCTCCAAGATTGCGGTTCCTCTCACAGCCTTAACTCAAAAGAATAAACCTTTTGAGTGGGGACCCAAACAAGAAGAAGCTTTTCAGACCATGAAACATAAACTCTGCGACGCTCCTGTGTTATCTTTACCTGAGGGAAACGACGACTTTGTCGTATATTGTGACGCAACGAATCTAGGCCTTGGTTGTGTTCTCATGCAAAGGAACAAAGTCATAGCCTACGCGTCAAGACAATTGAAAATCCATGAGAAAAACTACACGACTCATGATCTTGAGTTAGGCGCTGTGGTTTTTTATCTCAAGATTTGGAGACACTACCTTTACGGAACAAAATGTGTGTTTTTCACTGACCACAAAAGTCTCCAACACATCTTCAATCAGAAAGAACTAAACATGAGACAACGACGTTGGGTGGAACTTCTAAACGACTACGACTGCGAGATTCGCTACCATCCTGGTAAGGCGAATGTGGTAGCCGATGCATTAAGTCAAAAAGAAAGAGTTAAGCTTCATTGTATTCGAGTTCGATCTGATATTCAAACCCGCATCTTTCAAGCTCAACATACTTGTGTTACACAAGGCTTGATGGGTAAAGAATTACCGTTTCACATTAACCCTGAGCTTGAATTGAGAGACTTTGGGATATTCTATTTCATGGGCCGTTTGTGGCTCCCAAGTATAGACAATCTCCGCACCTTGTTGATGGATGAAGCTCATAGTCTATTTAGATCATTTATTGATTTAATTAAAAGGACTCTATGGCGGTCTAGTCACACTCATCACAGGATTGTTCATTTGGTTTTACCCTACACATTATAAAATAGACTGTGGGAACTGTGCAAGGAATTGTCTAATTATGGACGCGTACATAATTATGAAAATTTAGTGCACAGAAACCCATTAAGATTTATTATGTGTAAGAACCGATAGTGACAACAATAACAAAATGAGAACGATGTAATGGAGGTACGGTGGACGCACCAATGACGCTTCATATACTTGTATATAAGTGTCCCTCTTACATTGCAAGGATAATGTTATTAAGGTTACTAGAAGTTCAGAACCCTAACCAATGTTGTTCGATCTTTTCAACTTCATGTTTCAAGCTATCACAAGTTTCCTCTAAATAAATTTCGGGACGAAATTTCCTAAAGTAGGGGAGACTGTGACACCTGGGTCACTGCGACCATCAAACAAATACCAAACCAATGAAATATTGTATTTCATACTTGGGATTTGTATAAATATGTGTATCATTTGCACATATCAATTTTTGTTCAATTCCAAACTCTAAATCGCTTTCTGGAAGGTTATACGTGCACCGATGCGTAAATATAACCAGTTTAATGCAACAAACACTCTGGAATAGTGACATAAGATTAACATACCTTAAATAACCTTTACATAACTTAGAAATAAGTTTTGGAAGGTTTGGTATGCCGAAATCAAGTTAATTTGCTTACAGGGACTAAATTTGACAAACTGCGAAAGTATGCCAATTTGAACTGTAACAGACATTCCAGAACATGACCATAAGTTAAACACACCTTAAATATCCTTTATATATCTTAGAAATAGGCTTTGAGGGGTTCGGTGTGCTAAAATAAACTTTTGGCTCATTCAGGGACTAAAAGTGTCAAAAAGTGCACAAGTTTGCATTTTCGCGCATAACTTACGTTCTGAATACATCCGGACATCCAAAAATTTATGTAAGCACTAAAACATTTTATTTTAGTGTTTGGCATAAGAAAAATCCATTCGTCGCGTCATTTGGATAGTTTTTCGCGCTTATGCGCATTCCGTCGTAATTAACCGAACATCGCGTTCGTACGACCAAACGAACCGACATCCGAGATATTTTTGAGCATGTTTTGAGTTCCCTATACTTTAACTTCATTTTAGAGCCTTGAAATGAGGTTAACGGGGCTCAAACGCATCGAAAAAGGCCTTAAACACGTGCAGGGACTAAAACTGTCAGTTTTGAAACATTTCTGAAACAGGGGGCCAGTGGCGTAGCGCGAGCCCTAAGGGCCTGACCCGTCTCGCTACGCGACTGCCTAACCAGATCAGATAAGTCTGCTTAGTCAGCAGATTTCAGCTGATTAACTCACAACCACACACTCACACTTGCCCTTTCAGCTCATTAGGGGCCATTTTTAGTCACCACAACATTTCAACAAGTGTACGCACGAGATTCGATCACGTTATTCAAGAAACGATCCTAACGGTTTGGGAAACACTATAAATACCCAACCCCATCCATTGCAAAACCCACTAGAATTTTGATTTGAGAAACTCTAAGTTGAAACCATTGTTTCATACCTGAGATTCTTGAATCGAGATTAGCATTCGGGGACCCTTCGTAAGTATTCCTTCGTTCTTTTATTGCTTTTCGAGTCTGAAAGTCAAACTTTGTTTGACTTTCTGCGTTGACCAGTTATGGTCAATGCGAAGTTCGTTAGAACTTCGCAACGTGATTGTAATCACGATGGTTATAGTCCCTTGTGACTATGCCTACTGATTACCACGTTGTCTAGGGTCGTAAGGGTAAGCGATCTAAATAAATCGCTTATACCTTCGAACCTGACCCATTTGGTTGATCATTAGGATCCGACCAAATACATTAGGTGACCATAGTGTATAGGGAATAACCTTCCGAGGTTATACCTTATGGTCGCTTCGTTTAAGTAGTTGTATGATAGGTAGTTTATATGCCTTAGGTAAATTACCAGAATACCCTTTTCATGTATAATTGGTAATTAAGCATATGTAACCTAAACTTTTGTCACATAACTAATTTTGTAACATGTTTAGGCATATAACACTTGTCATAGGGCTAGTTAGACGTCTCAAGTGCGCTTTTGCGCGCACGACGCGTTAAAGTAGCATAAGCTACCTAAACGGGTCGTAATGGGTCGTAAGCACTTATGTTAGGTTTCATTTAGTATGTAGGCTTTGTTAAACCAAATTACATGAGTCTCCATACTCGTTTGGTTTACGAACCCTCATTCTATCCGATCTTCCGATATAGGTCCGGTTTATTAACATAGTTACCTATATTAGGTGCCGTTTGATATCCGTGATCTCTAGCATTGTTTGGTTGTTACTCAAGGACTACTAAGCAATCTCAAGTGAGTACATAGACCCCTCTTTTACCGTTTTTCAAACTGTTTTGGGGTGAAACACATGTGCCTACTTGTTACTTTCATGCTTTCCTGTTTTCACATCATATACTTGCTATGTTCATTAGTACATTTATAGTACATGATTTCATTACATTTCATGCTAGGTATGTTCATTGTGTGCATACTTAGTACATTGTTTTACATTACATTTCATGCTAGGTATGTTCATTGTGTGCATACTTAGTACATTGTTTTACATTACATTTCATGTTATGTATGTTCATTGTTGCATACTTAGTACAGTTGTTTTCATAACATGCTTACATTTTGGTATGACATTTGGTTTGTTTACAATGGAACAATACATTCATTAACATTAGCTACGCCGTTCGTTAGTAGGTAGTGGTACCATAGGAATTGACAACTCCCGTTCCTGAAATCCTGGGTTGGTGTGGATTGGAAGGAATGACCGAATTCGATATACATAACACAGATAGACCTTTAAATTCGTTTAGGGGTCTATCACCACAGTCTCAAGGCTTGGATGTATGCATTTTCACAACACCGCATAGATGTTCGTATCAGTATAGCATGCATTTCCACAAAACATAACTTTGATTTAAACCAAGTTTTACTTCAATACTTTGTTTTGTGCATTATACCTATGGTTTAGTTGATGCATTTCACTAGCTATACATATCATTTTGGTTACACATTACATGATTTACATTTGACACATAAACATTTTCGACATTGGTTATACATTGCATGATTTACATCTTGACATAAATATTTTGACATATTATTCAATACATTTGGCAATTGGTTTAAACATAGACATCTTACATTGGTGGTTTGTTTGGGTAACTGATTTAAGTAACGAGGCGTGTGTAATATGATACAAGCATGGTGGATACGCCGCTGGTACTTCCTATATATAAATGATTGTATGGTATTACATATCGTAGTGTTATTTGAATCATTTAAATTTGGACATATAACACTTTATACAAATAACATACTTTTCACAATACATTGTTTTACAAACAACTTAATTTATACAAACTCATTTCACATGGTTATCCACTTAACCATGTGTTATTCTTTTATACATATATATCATTTGGTTTATTTATCACTTTTCAAATGATTTACAAGACAAAGCAAATTACAAGGTTCATGACTAAACATTTTCTTAAACATAAGTCATGAATTCTATTTTTACAAAACCTATGTATCTCACAGGCATTTTTATGCTGACGTACCTATTTTCACATGTGTTTCAGGATATGATGCATAGGATTTATCAAGATACACTTAGGCGGACTTGGGCCTTAGCGACAATAAAAGATGCAAGACTAGTTATTTATGTTATGTTTCTTTGATTGTCAAGACATTGTAACTACTTTAATCAATAAAACAATATTTCAATTTCCATGTGTTATGAAACAATGATTCTGTTACAACACTCCCCGACGTTTTCCGCCATGTTTTGTTGTTCTACGTGGTCGGGGTGTGACAGAAAAGTTGGTATCAGAGCTCATGGTTATAGGGAATTAGGTTATTAGTAATGCTTTGACCTAGTCTATAACCTTCCTAGGACCCTAACGCGAATTCACTTGCGTTTAGTCATAAAACAATATTGTCACCTATCCTTAGGCGACAACCACAACAAGAACATAAATTTCAAAACCGCTTTGAAAACTAATCATCTGTTCTAGGATGATTAATTACTAGGTTTTGAACCCTCGGTTATAAGGTTTTGAACCCTCTGTTAGAAGGTTTTGAACCCCTTTTGAATTTTCAAAATCTCGTCAAAGTTTGGGTCTTATAATGTGAACATGTGCAAACTGGAAGAATGAATGCCTGTACCCTGAGTTTTCTGTCGAAGGCTAGAGTGTTCGTACAAATCCGCAGTATCGGACCAGTCACTCTTACCTGGGAACTCTTGGGGTGAGTGTTCACTTATAGGCGAGCATGTCTTCAGTGATACATTAATAAGACCTGTTTACTTTGATTAGTCACCGTCTCATTTGTTTGCCTTAGGTAACAAACAAATGATCGCAAATTCTTATGCATTGCCATTCTGTATTGTTTATCCGATGACGTTTCACTTGTTTCTTCCCGAGTCTTTCATTTTCTTCTAGAATGTCTCTTCCTCTCAGCAACGGTCAAATGTCCGAGCAAACAGCCAAATTTGCCCAACAAATAGGCGAAGTGATTCTGAAGTCTGTGGATTTAGGCATTGCCATGTCTCGTCTCAACAATGAAGCCTCTCGTCTCAACAATGAAGCCACTTAAGAGTCACCAAAGGAAGCAGAAGTCAAGCCTGCACCAAAATCAAGGAAGCGTAAGGCTTCAAGGAAACCCGCAACAGTTGCACCTGATCAAGCGGGACCTAGCCAAGTGACAACACTACCAGCCAGGAAGCCATACAACGGAACTGCACCCTTGTGCAACCAATGTAGCCTTCATCATCATGCTAGTGTGAAGTGCCGCAAATGCCAGATTTGTGGACTTAAAGGTCATACAGCAAAAGTTTGTCGAGCAGCAGTACCAAATCAAATAGGACCCATTCGGGTGGCAACACCACCTGTTAAGAAGCAATACAAGGGAACAGCCCCAATATGCGACAAATGTAATGGACACCACTTAGCTCACCTACAGTGTCGTTTGTGTGCATCATGTGGGCGACTCGGTCACCTGGCAAATGCTTGTCGATTTACCCCAAACCAAAGTGGTCCAAATCAACCACAAGTCAACCCTACTCAAGCTCGTTTTCCGCCTGGTACTTGCTACAACTGTGGCGAGACGAGCCATTACAGGAACAACTGCCCGAAGATTGTCAGTGCAAATCCAACCCTTGGATAAGCAATTGGCTGAACAAAGGATGTTGCTGTCTTATGCCTTTGTTTCTTTTGTTTTCATGTAATGTGAAACAATCTGTTTTGTTCATAAATAAGTTGTTGTTCACAATTCTGATATACAAGTGTAGTTACATAAGTGTATGGAAATTCTCTATAATACCTGTACTAAGGAACTATGTTCCTTACAAACTACTCTTGTGATTCTCCCTTTCAAATGATCGCTCATGATTCCCTCGAAAATTTTAAGTACTCGTTTCACTCTAAGAAACAAAGTACAGAAAATAAAGTGACATTATGAGTAATCGTGCTTTTTGCACATCTATGCCATTAAATCCTTGGTTAGATAACTAAGGATATTTTCAATCTCATACCCATTATGTTCCGATTTTTTTTTTCAACATGCATAACATAAGTTTTCCAAAACAAACCTCCATGATTTCAAAAACATCGTCTACGTTTCAAAAATAACCTTCATGACTTCAAATTGTTATTAATACAGTATATATCAAATGCATGACTTCAAAAGCATCATTCATGTTTTCAAAAAAACCTTATACATAATTTCAAAATTTATCTTGCATGATTTTAAAACATTTTTTGTAAATATATCTACCTAATACACCTACTTCATGATTTCAAAAGTATTATATATAAGGTTTCAAAAACATTAAACACATTTTTCTTAAAAGAACCCCATGCATAGTTTTCAAAAATATTTTCCTCAGACATTGACTTAACTTTCAAATTTCGCTTCATATGTCGCCTTGGCATATCTGGCATCTCAACTTCATAAGCATTTTACTTCATGTTTTGACATAAGCACATCCAGTGCAAGGTTTCAAAACATCTTCAACTTCTAAAATCCATATGGGATCTTTTTATCTTCACAATTAGACCCTTGTGGATGATTATCATTCAAATCAGAGTCCTTAATTGGATTCCTTATGTACCTAAATTCGAACGTTTCGGTTCCTTATAATCGAAATCGAATTTTCTCTTCAAAAATCTTTCTATCTTTATAGTTAGGTTCTTGATAATGTTTAAAGTACCAAATGAAATCCAAGGAATGGATTCGTAGTGTGCTTTAAATACATGTGCTCTGTTAACAAGACAAATTAACAAACAACTTTGTGGTTATGTGACTATGTGTTTATTCATCTTATGTTTTCTTTTATGCATTTTGTGTTTTTATACTCTGGGTATTCATTATCCAAGTCCTCGTAGAATCATTCATATCTTCATATGAGGGATTCGTAGTAGGATATTCAAAAAGGTACAACCTTAAATCCTTAATGGGCTTCTATGTAATAGTTAAGACCCTTGGATTATATAGTACCGCTCCATGATTCATAAGAGACCCTTTTAGTGGTCTAGTCAAAAAGATTGATTCACAATTTGGTTAAAGAACGACATCTAGTGATGTAGCTGAACAGACTCCTTGATAGTCTATTTAGATCATTTATTGATTTAATTAAAAGGACTCTATGGCGGTCTAGTCACACTCATCACAGGATTGTTCATTTGGTTTTACCCTACACATTATAAAATAGACTGTGGGAACTGTGCAAGGAATTGTCTAATTATGGACGCGTACATAATTATGAAAATTTAGTGCACAGAAACCCAGTAAGATTTATTATGTGTAAGAACCGATAGTGACAACAATAACAAAATGAGAACGATGTAATGGAGGTACGGTGGACGCACCAATGACGCTTCATATACTTGTATATAAGTGTCCCTCTTACATTGCAAGCATAATGTTATTAAGGTTAGTAGAAGTTCAGAACCCTAACCAATGTTGTTCGATCTTTTCAACTTCATGTTTCAAGCTATCACAAGTTTCCTCTAAATAAATTTCGGGACGAAATTTCCTAAAGTAAGGGAGACTGTGACACCTGGGTCACTGCGACCATCAAACAAATATCAAACCAATGAAATATTGTATTTCATACTTGGGATTTGTATAAATATGTGTATCATTTGCACATATCAATTTTTGTTCAATTCCAAACTCTAAATCGCTTTCTGGAAGGTCATACGTGCACCGATGCGTAAATATAACCAGTTTAATGCAACAAACACTCTGGAATAGTGACATAAGCTTAACATACCTTAAATAACCTTTACATAACTTAGAAATAAGTTTTGGAAGGTTTGGTATGCCGAAATCAAGTTAATTCGCTTACATGGACTAAATTTGACAAACTGCGAAAGTATGCCAATTTGAACTGTAACAGACATTCCGGAACATGACCATAAGTTAAACACACCTTAAATATCCTTTATATATCTTAGAAATAGGCTTTGAGGGGTTCGGTGTGCTAAAATAAACTTTTGGCTCATTCAGGGACTAAAAGTGTCAAAAAGTGCACAAGTTTGCATTTTCGCGCATAACTTACGTTCTGAATACATCCGGACATCCAAAAATTTATGTAAGCTCTAAAACATTTTATTTTAGTGTTTGGCATAAGAAAAATCCATTCGTCGCGTCATTTGGATAGTTTTTCGCGCTTATGCGCATTCCATCGTAATTAACCGAACATCGCGTTCGTACGACCAAACGAACCGACATCCGAGATATTTTTGAGCATGTTTTGAGTTCCCTATACTTTAACTTCATTTTAGAGCCTTGAAATGAGGTTAACGGGGCTCAAACGCATCGAAAAAGGCCTTAAACACGTGCAGGGACTAAAACTGTCAGTTTTGAAACATTTCTGAAACAGGGGGCAGTGGCATAGCGTGAGCCCTAAGGGCCTTACCAGTCGCGCTACGCGACTGCCTAACCAGATCAGATAAGTCTGCTTAGTCAGCAGATTTCACCTGATTAACTCACAACCACACACTCACACTTGCCCTTTCAGCTCATTAGGGGCCATTTTTAGTCACCACAACATTTCAACAAGTGTACGCACGAGATTCGATCACGTTATTCAAGAAACGATCCTAACGGTTCGGGAAACACTATAAATACCCAACCCCATCCATTGCAAAACCCACTAGAATTTTGATTTGAGAAACTCTAAGTTGAAACCATTGTTTCATACCTGAGATTCTTGGATCGAGATTAGCATTCGGGGACCCTTCGTAAGTATTCCTTCGTTCTTTTATTGCTTTTCGAGTCTGAAAGTCAAACTTTGTTTGACTTTCTGCGTTGACCAGTTATGGTCAATGTGAACTTCGTTAGAACTTCGCAACGTGATTGTAATCACGATGGTTATAGTCCCTTGTGACTATGCCTATTGATTACCACGTTGTCTAGGGTCGTAAGGGTAAGCGATCTAAATAAATCGCTTATACCTTCGAACCCGACCCATTTGGTCGATCATTAGGATCCGACCAAATACATTAGGTGACCATAGTGTATAGGGAATAACCTTCCGAGGTTATACCTTATGGTCGCTTCGTTTAAGTAGTTGTATGATAGGTAGTTTATATGCCTTAGGTAAATTACCAGAATACCCTTTTCATGTATAATTGGTAATTAAGCATATGTAACCTAAACTTTTGTCACATAACTAATTTTGTAACATGTTTAGGCATATAACACTTGTCATAGGGCTAGTTAGACGTCTCAAGTGCGCTTTTGCGCGCACGACGCGTTAAAGTAGCATAAGCTACCTAAACGGGTCGTAATGGGTCGTAAGCACTTATGTTAGGTTTCATTTAGTATGTAGGCTTTGTTAAACCATATTACATGAGTCTCCATACTCGTTTGGTTTACGAACCCTCATTCTATCCGATCTTCCGATATAGGTCCGGTTTATTAACATAGTTACCTATATTAGGTGCCGTTTGATATTCGTGATCTCTAGCATTGTTTGGTTGTTACTCAAGGACTACTAAGCAATCTCAAGTGAGTATATAGACCCCTCTTTTACCATTTTTCAAACTGTTTTGGGGTGAAACACATGTGCCTACTTGTTACTTTCATGCTTTCCTGTTTTCACATCATATACTTGCTATGTTCATTAGTACATTTATAGTACATGATTTCATTACATTTCATGCTAGGTATGTTCATTGTGTGCATACTTAGTACATTGTTTTACCTTACATTTCATGCTAGGTATGTTCATTGTGTGCATACTTAGTACATTGTTTTACATTACATTTCATGCTATGTATGTTCATTGTTGCATACTTAGTACAGTTGTTTTCATAACATGCTTACATTTTGGTATGACATTTGGGTTGTTTACAATGGAACAATACATTCATTAACATTAGCTATGCCGTTCGTTAGTAGGTAGTGGTACCATAGGAATTGACAACTCCCGTTCCTGAAATCCTGGGTTGGTGTGGATTGGAAGGAATGACCGAATTCGATATACATAACACAGATAGACCTTTAAATTCGTTTAGGGGTCTATCACCACAGTCTCAAGGCTTGGATGTATGCATTTTCACAACACCGCATAGATGTTCGTATCAGTATAGCATGCATTTCCACAAAACATAACTTTGATTTAAACCAAGTTTTTCTTCAATACGTTGTTTTGTGCATTTTACCTATGGTTTAGTTGATGCATTTCACTAGCTATACATATCATTTTGGTTACACATTACATGATTTACATTTGACACATAAACATTTTCGACATTGGTTATACATTGCATGATTTACATCTTGACATAAACATTTTGACATATTATTCAATACATTTGGCAATTGGTTTAAACATAGACATCTTACATTGGTGGTTTGTTTGGGTAAGTGATTTAAGTAACGAGGCGTGTGTAATATGATACAAGCATGGTGGATACGCCGCTGGTACTTCCTTTATATATAAATGATTGTATGGTATTACATATCGTAGCGTTATTTGAATCATTTAAATTTGGACATATAACACTTTATACAAATAACATACTTTTCACAATACATTGTTTTACAAACAACTTAATTTATATAAACTCATTTCACATGGTTATCCACTTAACCATGTGTTATTCTTTTATACATATATATCATTTGGTTTATTTATCACTTTTCAAATGATTTACAAGACAAAGCAAATTACAAGGTTCATGACTAAACATTTTCTTAAACATAAGTCATGAATTCTATTTTTACAAAACCTATGTATCTCACAGGCATTTTTATGCTGACGTACCTATTTTCACATGTGTTTCAGGATATGATGCATAGGATTTATCAAGATACACTTAGGCGGACTTGGGCCTTAGCGACAATAAAAGATGCAAGACTAGTTATTTATGTTATGTTTCTTTGATTGTCAAGACATTGTAACTACTTTAATCAATAAAACAATATTTCAATTTCCATGTGTTATGAAACAATGATTCTGTTACAACACTCCCCGACGTTTTCCGCCACGTTTTGTTGTTCTACGTGGTCGGGGTGTGACATCGTCCTACTCAAGGTATCCCCTTGGAAAGGTGTAATCAGATTTGGGAAGAAAGGAAAACTTGCACCACGATATGTTGGACCATTCAAGATGTTGAAAGAATCGGAAAAGTAGCTTACAGACTTGAGTTGCCTCCTGAACTTGGAAATGTTCATCCAACTTTCCACGTGTCCAATCTTAAAAAGTGTTTGGCTGATGAAAACCTCCACATCCCCCTTGATGAAATTCGTGTCGATAACACGATGCACTTTGTCGAGAAACCTGTGGAAATATTGTACCGTCAAGTCAAGAAGCTCAAGCGCAAGCGCATACGGATAGTCAAAGTTCGCTGGGAATCCAATCGTGGCCCAGAGTTTACTTGGGAACGAGAGGATCAAATGAAGGCGAAATATCCATACCTTTTCCTACAAGTTTCCTCTAATTAAATTTTGGGACGAAATTTCCAAATGTAGGGGAGACTGTGACATCTGTATATTTTTAATCCTTTTACTGTTCCGAACAACTTTGTATTTAATAAAATATGGTGTTTTAATTTCAATATTTGTTTAATTATTTGTGACATTAGCACATTTTCAATCATTGTTCAATTCCGAACTCTCAAACCTGTTCTGGGAGCGAAATCATAAACCGTTACGTAAACATAATCAGTTTAACGCGACGTACACTCCGGAACTGTGACATAAGCCAAACATACCCTAAATACCCTTTACATAACTTAGAAATAAGTTTCGAAGGATTCGGTATGGCAAAAACATGAACTTTAGAACTAATTGCGACAAAACTGCGAAACGAACGTTGGTGACCGCCCGGATAATATTTAAATTCCAAAAATATTCTGTTATGATTAAAATTTTATTTTTAATCATGTTCGTGTTGAAAAATAAATTAAAACGCTTAAAAACGTTATTTTTCAAGTTTAAACGCGTACCGTGTGTTACTGCGTAACACAGTGCTTCTACTGCAAAAGGCAAACAACGCTGCCAGCCTCGGCAACTGATATTTATTTCAGTAATAATTTGGCGAGTTTATTTTTATAGAATAATAAAAATAATTTAGAACGCCATAAACCGAGATTAAAACGCTAGGCATTACACTTAACCTCCAACTAGTTACTTACATTTACCACTCAAAAATTACATTTAACCCCCCCCCCCCTTGATATTCACGGTCACATTAAGGGTGACCCCACCATAATATTTCCTAGATCTTGCAATATCATATTTAATCTTTGTTGGATACACTTGGATATTATGTGATCTTGAGATTTGATTTAGATATTGTCCTATAAATACACTTTACTTCACAGTTCACTCCACTCCCTCACTCTCTCCCTCCCAAAACCGTAACCCTCCCCTTCTCTCTTCCATCTTCAACTTTGCATCTTTGTTCTTCAAAATCAAGCTCCATTCCAAGCAAATTTCAAGTTGGTGTGAAGATCCAAAGGAGTTTCCAAGGTGCGTTCAAGTGATTTCAAGCTCCATATCATCAAAATCTCATCCAAAAACTCACTTGAATCTTGAAGGTATAAAGTTTATGTTTAAATCATACACTTGATTCTTGGTTGTTCTTGATGATAGGAAGTTTCTCTTGAATCTTGGAATTTTTCACAAACTTGAAATCTAAAAAGAAATGGGTCTTGATACAAAATAAAAAATGGTGATATATATGTGTGTGTATAACCGTGTATATATATATATAGGGTAAGGTTCATGCGAGAACCACCCTAATTGCGAGAACCGCGAGAACCAATGTGAACACAAAATAAAATCTAAAAAAAAATAAAAAAAAGCACTCAAAAATTTTATTTTTTTTTATATTTTTCTTAAAAAAATCGCTATATTTTGTTACCATAAAAAAAAAACTTATTTTTTCGAGTAACAGTTATCCATGCACATGTGCATATGTATCATTACTTCGACAAATTCGGTAATACGTTATCAGGAATAGATAAGTGCACTTTAATTTACAATACCATTAGTAATACACTACTTTTTACATTACTAATATTCAAAATGCACATGTGCATCATTAGGTATAACCATGATATAACGTGTTTTGGTACAAAAAGTTTGTGATTTTGAATGGAGAAGTAGGCCCATATACATGTTTTTTGGTTAGTTATATCTAGTGGTTGATGGTTTGGTTATAGTTGTCAATTTTTGAAGTAATATGTTGATTGGATGGTATAAATGGTGTTTACATACATGTAATAAACTGAAAATATTGTTAATGGTATTGTATTATGGATGGTAGGAGGTAATGGTATTGTATTATGGATGGTAGGAGGTAATGGTAGTGTATTATGGATGGTATGATAGATGAAAGGGAAAGTGTATTCAAAGTAGTGTACCAAAACACCTTATTTCATGTTGATACATATAAATGCACATGTGCATTTCTAATATTGGTAATGTAAAAAGTAGTGAATTATATATGGTAGTGTAAATGAAAGTGCAATTGTCTAATATGTGTAATGAATTGCGGAATTTGTCAAAGAAATGACAAAAATGCACATGTGCATGCTTATGTATTATGGATGGAATGATAGATAAAAGAGAAAGTAATGTACCAAAACACCTTATTTCATGTTGATACATATAGATGCATATGTGCATTTCTAACATTGTTAACGTAAAAAGTAGTGTATTACACGTGGTAGTGTAAATGAAAGTGCAATTGACTATTATTTGTAATGAATTACGGAATTTGACAAAGAAATGATACATATGCACATGTGCATTCATAACTGTTACTCGAAATTTTTTTTTTTTGTAATTTTTATTTTTACTTTTTTTATTAACAAAATATAGCGATTTTCCAAAAAAAAAAATAGTAAAAAAAAAAATTTTGGGTGTTTTTTTATATTTTTTTTAGGAATTACTGTTTGTGTTCACACTGGTTCTCGCGGTTCTCGCAATAAAGGGTAGTTACTAACGGATCTTTGTCCTATATATATATGTGTGTGTGTGTGTGTATGAGATTTGAGTTGATTTTTGATAAATACTTGTTTAGGATGTTTGCTTGTATGAACAAGATTATGTGCAAATGTGTTAGAGATATAAAGGAGTGATTGAATCATGAGTTATAATTTGAAATAATGTTGGTATTTTGACATGTAAATGGCCAAAAATTTATTAGACATATTTGAGAATTTTTAAGTTGTTACATGTTCTTGAATGATAGTTAAAATGCTAGTGCTTGATGATTTGTGCATGATATGATGAATGTTCAATTAAATCAGCAAATAAACATGAATAAATAACATGTTTGATGCATCTAAACTCATATGAAATGATGATGATGATATAATAGTGTGCTTTAGACACTTGTACATAAGAATACATGTTGATTTAAAGCTCAAGAAATGATAAAAAAATGATTGTATGATAAAAATGTTTTAGAACAGATTATAGACACTAAAAATAACATTATTTGGTATATTATAATGGCATGAAACTTTGTCATAGGTTTGATAGCTTTGCATGTTGTACATATAGCTTAGAAAGTGGTAAAATATGTGAAATTTGCATGATTTATGTGCTTTATGTGTGACCTGCACTATCATGAGTATAACCACTATTTTATTCAGTAAATAACATGGTTTATGTTAAAATATCACGTCATTACGATTTGGGATGGTTAGGGTAACGTTTGATGCAAAACTATGCGGTAAAACGGTTAAAAATCGGCTTTTTCGGAGGATTTTTATAAAACTGTTTTAGATCAGCAAGTAAACTGATATTTTTGATATAAAAATAAGTATTTTAACTTATATTAAGTTTACTTGGTGTTTGGTTAGTCATACGTGACTTCCGACGCCCAAAAACGTTACCGAATCGCTAAAATACGTGTTTTTCAACATACACTGGAATGGGTTGTTCATGGGTAAATTTTATGTGTTGCAAGATGTTATGTGATTTATAATATGTGTATGATGACATGTTTATACTTGACAAGACTATGTGTATTACGATATTTATTTTATGTCACAATAAGTATATATATTACGACGCCCAAATCGTTGATATATTGCTTATAACATGATGATGGTCACCAATAAAATCGTTCAAGTCGCAAAATTCTTAAAATATATATGAACTCATATATATATATATAAATACACCAATATAATCAAAAATATTAACTTTTCGAGAAAATCTCAAAGTTATGTGAAAATTCTAAGTAACGGAGAAACTTAGGTATTTTTGTGAGTTCTTGATTATTAAATCATTCTTATTTAATTTAGGACGAAAAAAAAATTTGAGGGATTGTGTTAACGTATAAAAACGCACCCAAAGGTGAGTACATAGTTCCCCTATTTTACGTTTTCCAAATGTTTTGGGGTGAAGCATATGTGCATAACTTTACTTTTCGTTTTCATGACATTATACATGTTTTATTTCATATTACATAAAATACATTATTTCAAAGACATTTTTATGGTATATTGACTTAGTATACCTAACATTTGGTTTCAAAGACATTTTACTTGGCATATTGACTTTGTATGCCTATTACATGGTTCTACAAAGACATTTTCATGACATGCTTACATTGAAAAAGACATTTGGTATGTTTAACGGAGTAGTACATTCATTAACATTGATCACGCCGCTCGGTAGTATGTAATAGCGCTATAGGACTTGACAAATCTCGTTCCCGCTTTCTAGGTATTTCGGAAGGGGAATGACAGAATCCGAATACATTTTTTTTGATAAACCTTGATCCTGATAAGGGTTTATCCGACAGTCTCAAGGCTTGAGTGTATACGATAGATAAACCACATAAATGTTCATATCAATAAAAGCAATGGTTTTCAAAACATAACTTTTGTTTATTCAAAAACTTTGTTTTGTACATGACATTTTGATTACAAAAGACATTTGTTTATACATGACATTATGCATTTGGCTTGAGTAAATACTATTTATTCGCCATACAAGACATGGTTTATACTGGACATTTGACACTTGACATTGGACATTGACATTTAGACAAGACATTATGTCATGGTTATTAATAAGTGATTTAAGTAACGAGACGTGTGTAATATGATAAAAGCATGATGGGTACGCCGCTGGTACTTCCCATACATAAGTGCTTTTATTGTATTGCATATCGTGGCGTTATCTCAACCACTCCAACAAAGACAAGACATGACATATTTTATACATATTATTTTCATTTGGTTATTTACTTAACCATACATCATTCTTTTATATCATTTGTTTTTCATATGATTTTATAAAAGAAAATATTATATAAGGTTCATGACTACTTTTCATTAAACATTCCTTTTAACATTCAAAGTCATGAATCTTCAACACTACACCTATGTTACTCACATGCATTTTTATGCTGACGTATTTACTTTCACATATGTTTCAGGAGCGAATATTTGATGTAAGCAAGCTACACTTAGGGCGACTTGGGCCTTAGCAATCTAAAATCAAGAAAGTTATCATCTTTTATGTTATGTATTTTGTTTGAACTAAGACAATGTAATAATTTAAGCTCGTAAAACTTAACTTTAATTATCATGTGTTTTGAAACGATAATTCTGCCACACGACTCCCCGATGTTTCCGCCGCGGTTTGTTGGTTTACGCGGTCGGGGTGTGACAGAAGAGTTGCTCTATTTTATAAAAGAAAACATTTTATAAGGTTCATGACTACTTTTCGTTAAACATTTCTTTTAACCTTTAAAGTCATGAATCTTCAACACTAAACCTATGTTACTCACAGGCATTTTTATGCTGACGTATTTACTTTCACATATGTTTCAGGAGCGAATGTTTGATGTGAGCGAGCTACACTTAGGGCGACTTGGGCCTTAGCAATCTAAAATCAAGAAAGTTATCATCTTTTATGTTATGTATTTTGTTTGAACTAAGACAATGTAATAATTTAAGCTTGTAAAACTTAACTTTAATTATCATGTGTTTTGAAACAATAATTCTGCCACACGACTCCCCGACGTTTCCGCTGCGGTTTGTTGTTTTACGCGGTCGGGGTGTGACAGAAGAGTTGGTATCAGAGCTCATGGTTATAGGGAATTAGTTTATTAGAAAAATTTTGACCTAGACTATAACCTTTTTAGGACCCTAACACAAGTTATCTTGTGTTTAGATATTAAAACAATACTATCACCTATCCTTAGGTGATTACCAAAAACAAGTACACAAATCTCAATTCCATTTGAAAATCAATCATCTATCCTTAGATGATTTAGTTTTAGTCTTTATGCCTTTAAAGTTTTCAAATCTCGTCAAATTTTGAGTCTTAATAATGTGACCACATGCAATCCGGAAGGGTGGGTGCCTGTACCCTGAGTTTTCTGTCTAAGGCTAGAGTGTTCGTACAAATCCACATAATCGGATCAGTCACTCTTACCTGGGAACTCTTGGGGTGAGTGTCCACTTATAGGCTAAAGCATGTCTTCATTATGCATTATATAGACCTATTTACTTTGATTAGTCACTGTGTGTTGTTTGTTTGTTTTAAGTAACGAACAAATGACCGCCTTCCTTTGTTTTGTCGATATTTTCAATACTCCTTTTGATTGTCTTATGTCAATCTCACACATTTCCTTGTGTTCCTTTTCTTTTAGATGCCTCCTCGACGTGATCAAACCCAGGACGCCGAAATGGCAGCCTTGATCGCTCAGCAAATTGCTGTTGTACTCCCGAACCTAGTAACTTAGTTAAACCAAGCAAACAACAATAACAATGCACCTGTTCCGTGCAACTTTAAGACTTTCAATTCGGCTAAACCGCTTCAGTTTTCTGGGTCAGAAGGAGCAACTGGGCTCCTACAGTGGTTCGAGAGTCTCGAGAGTACGTTTCGTCACGTTCAATGCCCGAATGAGCGAAAGGTTGAGTTTGCGTCAAGTGTGTTTCATAAAAGGGCGCTTACTTGGTGGAATGGTGTGATGAGGGACAGAGGTGCCAACGTGGCAATGGCTCAAACATGGGAAGAGCTTCGCGCACTTATGATGAAGGAGTTTTGTCCTCGTCATGAACTGAGGGCACTGGAAAATGAATTCCACGATCTCAAGCAAGATAGTGGAGAGCACCGTGCCTACACAGACCAATACGAAGAACTGAGCCTGCTGTGTCCTACCATGGTCACGCCTTTGGACAAGGCGATTGAGAAGTACATAGACGGTCTTCCTGATCCCGTTCAGGATATTGTCACCGGCAGCAACCCTACCACGGTTAGACAAGCCATTGAGCTAGCTGCGACCTTGACTGAGTCTCAAGTCAAGAAGGGTAAACTCCACCGCAAGGATGACAAGAAACCATCTGACAAGACAGAGAAGAAGAAGGGAAAGAAAGCTGAAACCTCGAAGAAATCTAGGAAGCGTAAGGCTTCCAAGAACTTTGCCGTTGTTGCACAGACCAATCAAGCTGCTCCTACCCAGCCAGCACAACCACCTGCCAAGAAACAGTATGTTGGTACTGCACCTCTTTGTAACAAGTGCAATTGTCATCATCAACCACATCTTCTGTTTCGTCTTTGCAACAACTGTGGAAGATATGGCCATTTGGCTAACACATGTTGCTCTCCTCCTGCCCCGAATCAAGCGG
Source organism: Helianthus tuberosus (assembly GCA_030545235.1). Classification (NCBI taxonomy): domain Eukaryota; kingdom Viridiplantae; phylum Streptophyta; class Magnoliopsida; order Asterales; family Asteraceae; genus Helianthus; species Helianthus tuberosus. The sequence goes on from CM060450.1 coordinate 74,393,795, forward strand.
CACAAAACCCTGCCCAACAGCTAGCAAATCCTGCACGACCTCCTTTTCAGACTGGGTCTTGCTACAATTGTGGAGATCAGACTCACTACAGGAACAAGTGCCCGAAGTTGGCTAATGCGAACCCGGCTCGTGGACGAGCATACAACATCAATGCCAATGAAGCGCGTGCCGACAATGAGGTGGTGAACGGTATGTTCTATGTTAACAACCAACTTGCTTCTATTCTATTTGATTCGGGTGCCGACAAGAGTTTTGTATCCCTAGCTTTTGAACCTTTGCTTGCAAAGCCTAGAACAAAACTAGGAAAACCCTTGACATTAGAGTTAGCCAGTGGTGAATCCTTTGTACTCGATTCCGTCATTCAAAATTGCCATTTGAACCTCAACAATCATCTTTTTCCCATTGACCTCACGCCAATGCAACTTGGGAGTTTCGACGTTATAGTATGGATGGATTGGTTGACCAAATACCGTGCAGAGGTGGTTTGTTTTGACAAGATTGTTCGTGTGCCTCTTTCGTCTGGTGAAACCTTAGAGGTTCGTGGAGAGAAACCCACTAGTAGCCTTAAACTGATGACAAGCACCCAAGTCCAGAGATACCTAAGAAAGAATTATCTGGCTATCTTGGCACATGTCGTAGAGGAGAAAGACAAGGGTAAAACTATTCAAGACATCCCTGTCGTTCGGGATTATCCTGAGGTTTTTCCTGAAGACTTACCTGGTTTACCCCCAGCACGTCAAATCGAGTTCCGTGTTGACCTTGTACCTGGTGCTAACCCGATTGCTAAATCTCCATACCGTCTTGCACCGTCTGAGATGCAAGAGTTGTCGAAGCAGCTGCAGGAGTTATCAGACAAAGGATTTATTCGTCCGAGCTTTTCCCCTTGGGTCGCGCCTGTCCTATTTGTAAAGAAGAAGGATGGATCATTCCGAATGTGTATCGATTACCGTGAGGTTAACAAACTCACCATCAAAAATCGATATCCCCTACATAGCATTGATGATCTCTTTGATCAGCTTCAGGGTGCTACCTGCTTTTCGAAGATTGATCTACATTCTGGGTATCATCAGCTTCGCGTATCCGAAGAAGATATTTCCAAGACTGCTTTCCGCACACGATATGGCCACTATGAGTTTACTGTTATGCCTTTCGGTTTAACGAATGCTCATGCCGTCTTCATGGATTTAATGAATAGGGTTTGTAAGCCTTATTTAGATAAGTTCATCATCGTCTTCATTGATGACATTTTGATTTATTCCAAGACACGAGCTGACCATGAAAAACATCTCCTTCTAACAATGGAACTCCAAAAGAAGGAACAACTTTTCACTAAATTCTCCAAGTGTGAATTTTGGCTTAGCGAAGTTCAATTTTTGGGGCATATTGTTAACGAACAAGGTATACATGTAGATCCCGCCAAAGTCAGTGCGATTAAGGATTGGAATACACCAACTACTCCTACCGAGGTTCGTTCATTTCTGGGTCTCGCGGGTTATTACCGCCGCTTTATTGCAAACTTCTCCAAGATTGCGGTTCCTCTCACAGCCTTAACTCAAAAGAATAAACCTTTTGAGTGGGGACCCAAACAAGAAGAAGCTTTTCAGACCTTGAAACATAAACTCTACGACGCTCCTGTGTTATCTTTACCTGAGGGAAACGATGAATTTGTCATATATTGTGACGCATCGAATCTAGGCCTTGGTTGTGTTCTCATGCAAAGGAACAAAGTAATAGCCTACGCGTCAAGACAATTGAAAATCCATGAGAAAAACTACACGACTCATGATCTTGAGTTAGGCGCTGTGGTTTTTGCTCTCAAGATTTGGAGACACAACCTTTACGGAACAAAATGTGTGGTTTTCACTGACCACAATAGTCTCCAACACATCTTCAATCAGAAAGAACTAAACATGAGACAACGACAATGAGTGGAACTTCTAAACGACTACGACTGCGCGATTCGCTACCATCCTGGTAAGGCGAATGTCGTAGCCGATGCGTTAAGTCGAAAAGAAAGAGTCAAGCTTCATTGTGTTCGAGTTCGATCTGATATTCAAACCCGCATCTTTCAAGCTCAACATACTTGTGTTACACAAGGCTTGATGGGTAAAGAATTACCGTGTCACATTAAACCTGAGCTTGAATTGAGAGACTTTGGGATATTCTATTTCATGGGCCGTTTGTGGGTCCCAAATATAGACAATCTTCGCACCTTGCTTATGGATGAAGCTCATAAGTCTCGTTATTCAATTCATCTTGGTGCAGACAAAATGTATAAGGATCTTCGAACCCAGTTTTGGTGGCCGGGAATGAAGAAAGACATTGGCTTATACGTATCAAAATGCCTTACTTGTCTAAAGGTTAAGGCAGAACATCAGCATCCCTCTGGATTATTGGAACAACTAGAGATACCGGTTCAGAAATGGGAAAACATTGCCATGGATCTCATTACCAAACTACCGCACACTAATAGAGGTCATGATGCCATTTGGGTAGTAGTTGATCGTTTGACAAAATCTGCTCACTTCTTGCCAATCCGTGAGGATCTCTCTGCTGACAAGCTTGCCAAGATCTATGTAGATGAGATTGTAGCCCGACATGGTGTTCCTTTGAACATCATATCAGACCGAGATGCTCGATTCTCATCTCACTTTTGGAGAACCATGCAATCTGCTATGGGAACCCAACTCAATTTGAGCACAGCTTATCATCCTCAAACGGATGGACAATCTGAAAGAACAATCCAGACATTGGAAGATATGCTTAGAGCTTGTGTGATCGATTTTGGTGGTAGTTGGGATTCGCATCTTCCATTGATCGAATTCTCCTACAATAATAGTTATCACTCCAGCATCAACATGGCTCCTTTCGAAGCTTTATACGGTCGAAAATGTCATTCACCGGTCTGCTGGAATGAGATTGGTGAAGCTCAGCTCACTGGACCTGAACTCATTCTAGAGACTACAGACAAAGTCAAGAAAATTCGCGACAACCTCTTAACAGCTAGAAGCCGTCAAAAGAGTTACGCGGATAGACGACGCAAGCCTTTGGAATTCCAAGTCGGTGATCTCGTCCTACTCAAGGTATCTCCTTGGAAAGGTGTAATCAGATTTGGGAAGAAAGGAAAACTTGCACCACGATATGTTGGACCATTCAATATCATTGAAAGAATCGGAAAAGTAGCCTACAGACTTGAGCTGCCTCCTGAACTTGGAAATGTTTATCCAACTTTCCACGTGTCCAATCTGAAAAAGTGTTTGGCTGATGAAAACCTCCACATCCCCCTTGATGAAATTCGTGTCGACAACACGATGCACTTCGTCGAGAAACCTGTGGAAATATTGGACCATCAAGTCAAGAAGCTCAAGCGCAAGCGCATACGGATAGTCAAAGTTCGCTGGGAATCCAAACGTGGCCCAGAGTTTACTTGGGAACGAGAGGATCAAATGAAGGTGAAATATCCACACCTTTTCCCACAAGTTTCCTCTAATTAAATTTCCGGACGAAATTTCCAAAAGTAGGGGAGACTGTGACATCTGTGTATTTTAACCTTTGTACTGTTCCGACCAAACTTTGTATTTAATAAAATATGGTGTTTTAATTTCAATATTTGATTAATTATTTGTGACATTAGCACGTTTTCAATCATTGTTCAATTCCGAACTCTCAAACATATTTTGGAAGTGAAATCATAAACCGTTACGTAAACATAATCAGTTTAACGTGACGTACACTCCGGAACTGTGACATAAGCCAAACATACCCTAAATACCCTTTACATAACTTAAAAATAGGTTTCAAAGGATTCGGTATGGCAAAAACATGTTTATTCGAACTTTAGAACTATTTACGACAAAACTGCGAAACGAACGTTGGTGACCGCCCGGATAATATTTAAATTCTAAAAATATTCTGTTATGATTAAAATTTTATTTTTAATCATGATTAGTATTGAAAAACAAATTAAAACGCTTAAAAACATTATTTTTCAAGTTTAAGCGCGTACCGCGTGTTACTGCGTAACACAGTGCTTCTACTGCAAAACGCAGACAACGCAGCCGGTCTCGGCAACTGAAATTTATTTCAGTAATATTTTGGCGAGTTTATTTTTATAGAATAATAAAAATAATTTAAAACGCCATAAACCGGGATTAAAACGCTAGATAAAATACCCGGTATCCAGTTAAATACCTGTTTTTATCTAGTTTTACCATTCAAAAATTACACTTACCCCCCCCCCCCTTGATATTCATGGTCACATTAAGGGTGACCCCACCAAAATATTTCCTAGATCTTGCAATATCATATTTGATCTTTCTTGGATACACTTGGATATTATGTGATCTTGAGATTTGATTTAGATCTTGTCCTATAAATACACTTTACTTCACACTTCACTTCACTCCACTCCACTCCCTCACTCTCTCTCTCCCAAAACCGTAACCCCCCCCCCCCCCTCTCTCTTCCATCTTCAACTTTGCAACTTTGTTCTTCAAAATCAAGCTCCATTCCAAGCAAATTTCAAGTTGGTGTGAAGATCCAAAGGAGTTTCCAAGGTGCTTTCAAGTGATTTCAAGCTCCATATCATCAAAATCTCATCCAAAAACTCACTTGAATCTTGAAGGTATAAAGTTTGTGTTTAAATCATACACTTGATTCTTGGTTGTTCTTGATGATTGGAAGTTTCTCTTGAATCTTGGAATTTTTCACAAACTTGAAATCTAAAAAGAAATGGGTCTTGATACAAAATAAAAATGGTGATATATGTGTGTGTGTATAACCGTATATATATATATGTGTGTGTGTGTGTGTGTGTGTGAGATTTGAGTTGATTTTTTTTAAATACTTGTTTAGGATGTTTGCTTGCATGAACAAGATTATGTGCAAATGTGTTAGAGATATAAAGGAGTGATTGAATCATGAGTTATAATTTGAAATAAAGTTGGTATTTTGACATGTAAATGGCCAAAAATTTATTAGACATATTTGAGAATTTTTAAGTTGTTACATGTTCTTGAATGATAGTTAAAATGCAAGTGTTTGATGATTTGTGCATGATATGATGAATGTTCAATTAAATCAGCAAATAAACATGAATAAATCACATGTTTGATGCATCTAAACTCATATGAAATGATGATGATATGATAGTGTGCTTTAGACACTTGTACATAAGAATACATGTTGATTCAAAGCTCAAGAAATGATAAAAAAATGATTGTATAACAAAAATGTTTTAGAACAGATTATAGACACTAAAAATAACATTATTTGGTATATTATAATGGCATGAAACTTTGTCATAGGTTTGATAGCTTTGCATGTTGTACATATAGCTTAGAAAGTGGTAAAATATGTTAAATTTGCATGATTTATGTGCTTTATGTGAGACCTGCACTATCATGAGTATAACCACTATTTTATTCAGTAATAACATGGGTTATGTTAAAATATCAAGTCATTACGATTTGGGATGGTTAGGGTAACGTTTGATGCAAAACTATGCGGTAAAACGGTTAAAAATCGGCTTTTCGGAGGATTTTTATAAAACTGTTTTAGATCAGTAAGTAAACTGATATTTTTGATATAAAAATAAGTATTTTAACTTATATTAAGTTTACTTGGTGTTTGTTTAGTCATACGTGACTTCCGACGCCCAAAAAATTACCGAATCGCTAAAATACGCGTTTTTCAATGTACACTAGAATGGGTTGTTCATGGATTAATTTTTTGTGTTACAAGATGTTATGTGATTTGTAATATGTGTATGATGACATGTTTATAGTTGACAAGATTATGTGTATTACGATATTTATTTTATGACATAATAAGTATATATATTACGACGCGCAAATCGTAGATATATTGTTTATAACATGATGAGGGTCACCAATAAAATCGTTCAAGTCGCAAAGTTTTTAAAAATATATATATGAACTCATATATATACAAATACACCAATATAATAAAAAATAATAACTTTTCGAGAAAATCTCGAAGTTATGTGAAAATTCTAAGTATCGGAGAAACTTATGTATTTTTGTGGGTTTTTTATTATTAAATCGTTCTTATTTAATTTAGGACGAATAAACAATTTGAGGGATTGTGTTAACATATAAAAACGCACCCAAAGGTGAGTACATAGTTCCCCTATTTTACGTTTTCAAATGTTTTGGAATGAAGCATATGTGCATAACTTTACTTTTCGTTTTCATGAAATTATACATGTTTTGTTACATATTACGTATAATACATTATTTCAAAGACATTTTACTTGGCATATTGACTTAGTATGCCTATTACATGGTTTTACAAAGACATTTTCATGACATGCTTACATTGAAAAGGACATTTGGTATGTTTAACGGGTTAGTGGTACATTCATTAACATTGATCACGCCGCTCGATAGTATGTAATAGCGCTATAGGACTTGACAAATCCCGTTCCCGCTTTCTAGGTATTTCGGAAGGGGAATGACAGAATCCGAATACATTTTTTATAAACCTTGATCCTGATAAGGGTTTATCCGACAGTCTCAAGGCTTGAGTGTATGCGATAGACAAACCACATAAATGTTCATATCGATAAAAGCAATGGTTTTCAAAACATAATTTTTGTTTTAAACTTTTGTTTATTCAAAAACCTTGTTTTGTACATGACATTTTGATTACATAAGACATTTGTTTATACATGACATTATGCATTTGGCTTGAGTAAATACTATTTATTCGCCATACAAGACATGGTTTATACTGGACATTTGACATTTGACATTGGACATCGACATTTAAACAAGACATTATTTCATGGTTATTAATAAGTGATTTAAGTAACGAGACGTGTGTAATATGATAAAAGCAAGGTGGATACGCCGCTGGTGCTTCCTATATATAAGTGCTTTTATAGTATTGCATATCGTGGCGTTATCTAAACCATTTCAACAAAGACAAGGCCTGACATATTTTATACATATTATTTTCATTTGGTTATTTACTTAACCTTTCATCATTCTTTTATATCATTTGATTTTTTTTATATGATTTTATAAAAGAAAACATTTTATAAGGTTCATGACCACTTTTCGTTAAACATTTCTTTTAACCTTTAAAGTCATGAATCTTCAACACTAAACCTATGTTACTCATAGGCATTTTTATGCTAACGTATTTACTTTCACATATGTTTCAGGAGCGAATGTTTGATGTGAGCGAGCTACACTTAGGGCGACTTGGGCCTTAGCAATCTAAAATCAAGAAAGTTATCATCTTTTATGTTATGTATTTTATTTGAACTAAGACAATGTTATAATTTAAGCTTGTAAAACTTAACTTTAATTATCATGTGTTTTGAAACAATAATTCTGCCACACGACTCCCAGACGTTTCCGCCGCGGTTTGTAGTTTTACGCGGTCGGGGTGTGACAGTTCGATAGAGCCTAATACTGAGTTAGGTGATTTAATTAAAAGAGCAACATTGATTATTTGGGATGAAGCACCTGTGATTCACAAGCATTGTTTCGAGGCTCTTGATAGAACAATGAGAGACATATCATGTTCCAGTCAATCGAACATGCAATCCATGCCGTTTGGGGGAAAGGTCATTCTATTTGGTGGTGATTTTAGACAAATTCTTCCGGTCATCCCTAAAGGTACCAGAACAATGATAGTCAATGCTTCTTTGAATTCTTCTTATCTATGGCGGCACTGTCAAGTACTAAAGCTAACAGAGAATATGAGATTAAGAGTTGGTTGTCAGGAAGCAGAGTTGAAAGAAATAAAGGAATTTGGAGAATGGATTTTAAAGCTTGGTGATGGTCTGCTTGGTGAAGAAAATGATGGTGAGATTGATATTGAAATACCAGATGATTAACTTATTCATGACCAAGTCAATCCTATTTCGTCTCTCATTTCATTTATATATCCGGACATGAATAAGTTTTTGTGGGATTTAACGTATTTCCAACAAAGAGCGATTCTTTGCTCCAACTAATGAAGTAGTGGATTCAATAAATAAAGAGTTGTTAAAGAGTCTGCCCGGTGAACAAAAGGTTTATTTTAGTTCAGATAGTTTATGCCAATCGGAGGAAGAATTAGAGCTTAATATGGCATTGTTTCCTCCTGATGTGTTAAACAATCTTCGTTTATCTGGTTTACCTAACCATAAATTAGTACTGAAACTTGGTGCTCCGGTGATGTTACTCAGAAACATTGATCAAGCAAATGGATTGTGTAATGGTACACGTTTACAAGTCACGAAGCTCGGAAAAGTTGTGATTGAAGCAAAAATTATCACAGGGACTAATATAGGTCATCATACTTTGATTTCAAGACTGAAGATGATACCTTTAGATAAAAGAATACCAGTGAAGATTTCTCGAAGATAATTCCCACTTTCACTGTGTTTTGCTATGACAATAAATAAAAGTCAAGGACAATCATTGGAGCGTGTTGATTTATATCTTCCACGTCTAGTGTTTAGTCATGGCCAACTCTATGTTGCTGTATCTAGAGTAAAAAGTAGGAAGGGGTTGAAAATTTTGATTTGTGATAAAGAGAAACGAGTCTGTACAACCACTACTAATGTGGTTTACAAAGAAGTTTTACAACATCTATGATCATACTAAACATCTGTCAATCTGGCAACGTCTGTTGGGTATAATGGAGGAACTGTTGTTAGGAAATGTTTGTTGGAAAGCAATACAACTTTTTGAAAGCATCTGATACTTGCTCTGCATTAAGCTTATCCTGAGAACACATGTTGTTAATAACATTATTCTGTTAATATCTGTTTACTAACCTTTGTAGTTTCTATTGACTGACCTTTTTAACATGGGTTGACTAACATCTGATAGATCTATCTATCCATCTGGCAAGCTCTGTTGGAGATAATGGATGACAGTTCTTATTAAAGTCTGTTGGAAAGCAATAGAAGTTTTTAACAGTTAATAGATAACAGTAGTTTGCTATCAACATAATGGAACTACTGTTAAATAAACCTATTGAACATTAGTGTATATCAATTTTATAAGTCTGTACTAATTATTTTTTTACTCTCTGTCAATATGGGCTATGCATGGTTTTCTAAGAAACGACCCGTGTTTGCACACGGGTCTTACCGCTAGTACCTAGTACTATATAACAAAAGAAACCACTTTAGGGACACTTGTCATTATATTAGGCCATCTCTTATAGATAATTATTATTTTAGTATAATATCTTCTAATTAATTAATTAATTAATCATAGATAACCCTCCTATTAAATATTATTAGTTTAATATCTTATGGATAATTATTATTTAGTTTAATCTCCTTCTCATTTATAATATTATTTATTTGAATTAATTATATTTGAACATTTTGTTTAGTTTGGTATCAAATAAATTTTATGAAACTTAAAATAAAATTAACTGATATTATTTATCATTTATATATTTACGGAGTTTTAAATAAAGGGTTAAATTTATTGAGACTTCGTTAACAAATTTTGCAACAACGGAATAATCTATTTTAATCACAAAAACCAAACCTTGTATTAATATATTAAATATTTTTATTTTCACTATACAAAATTACATTTACTCGACCCATGTAACACATGAGGTTTTTAAGATATAACTTTTTATTATTTGATATATAAAATTAGATTATTCAATTGGTACAATACACGGGTTTTTAAGGATATGTATTTTTTATTATTTAGTACAGAATTACATTTATTCAAACCTGTAATGTGCATATTTTTAAAGATGTAATTTTTTGTTTGGTATATAAAATTACATTTATTCAACCCGTATAATAAATGAAGTTTTTTAAAGATGTATTATTTTATTATTTGGTAAACAATATTACATTTATTCAACCCATGTAATACACGTGGTTTTAAATATATAACTTTTTATTTCGTATATAAAATTACATTTATTCAACCGTACAATATGGTTCTTATAGATATAACTTTTTACTATTTAATATATAAAATTATATTTTTTCAACTCGTGTAATACACGTGGTTTTAAATATATATCTTTTTTATTTGGTAGATAAAATTACATTTATTCAACCCGTACAATATGATTCTTATAAATATAACTTTTTATTATTTAATATATAAAATTATATTTATTCAACCCGTACAATAAATGGGGCTTTTAAAGATATATTGTTTTATTATTTAGTATATAAAACTTATTTATTCAACCCCGTGTAATACACGGGGCTATAACCTAGTTATACTAATACTTTAAAATATTACATGAGGTTTTATAAAGATATAACTTATTTTATTATTTAGCATACAAAACTACATTTATTTAACCTGTGTAATATACAAGTTTTTAAGATATATCTTTTATTATTTGATATATAAAATTACATTTATTCAGTACAAAACAAGAGGTTCTTAAAGATATATTTTTTCTATTATTTAATATCTAAATTATCATTTGTTCAACCCGTGTAATAAATGTGGTTTTTAAAGATATATTGCTTTATAATATAGTATATAAAGTGACATTTATTAAATCCGCATAATACATGAATTTATAACTTAGTATTATCTCTCTTTGTATATATATTAATTCATAACATCAGGATGAATTAATATAAATTCAGAAAAGTATATATTTAAAAAAAATGAAGAATAGAGGATAATACAAATTTTAAAATCATGTGAAATTTTAAAATAAGTATCAAGTTTCAATATCAACAAAACTAGGGGTTTGCCCCGCCCGTGTTGCGGGGCACTAAGTCGAATATTTCTCTATCATAACATGTACGTCTGTGTTTTGGTTACTTGTACATACTATTTATAACACGATCTCAAAAAAATTACATTGAGTCAACCAAATAAATTAAATCACTATCATACTTTTGGTTAAGAAAAACAAAAACGATAGAAAAACTATAATTATAAACTGGAGCAAAATTGTAATTTTTTAGGATAAATGAGCGTGTGCCAGGAAGTCGCCTGACACGAATAAAAATTACACCGGGTCAAACAATTAAAATAAAGCACTACCACAATTTTCTCAAAAAAAAAAAAACGATGGCATGAGTGTAATTTTACCCTGGGGACAAAATCGTAATTTGACTGCGAAAGCAAAGAAAAACGATGCCAAAAATGTAAATTTAAATTGAGGGCCAAATCGTAATTTTTCTGGGAGGAAAAAACAAAAATAATGGCAAAACTGTAAATTTAAACGGGTCAAAACCGTAATTTTTAACCGAAGGCAAAATTGTAATTTTTAGTTGGGGCAAAAGCATAATTTTATTTTGAACTGGGGTAAAAACGTAATTTTGAACTGATGGCAAAATCGTAATTTTAAAGCGGGGATAAAATCGTAAATTGGTTGGGCCAATGGGGGAGTTCCAGGCAGCCTTGGTTTTAAAAAGCGAGAGGCGCACAAAAGCGATGAGGTCTAAAATTGAGGCGCAAAGCGCAAAAGCGGTGGGCTTTTCGTACCCGAGGCGCAAGATGTTTATATAATTTTTTTTATATATCCCATGCATATCCCATAGGTTTTTAGCTTCCTTTATCCAAAATATAGCTATAAGTAAGGCTTTTATACCATTTTAATTACATGTACAAGTCAAAAAACCCAAGTTACAACATTTTTATGCAGTAAAACGCCTAAGTTACATGAGGCGCGCGCCTCAGGCCAAAAAGCCCACAAAAAACATCAAAAAATGCGCCTTTTGGTCGCTTCCTGTGATTACACAAGGCGAGAAGCAAAAAAGCCCCAGGCCCTACGCCTTGCGCCTAGGCGCGCCTAGGGCGCGCTTTTTAAAACCAAGCAGGCAGCTGTCTGGCACTAGTCCTCCATCTTGTGTCTGTAGTTATACACTAGGGGCAAAATCGTAATTTGACTGGAAAAGCAAACAAATACGATGACAAAAATGTAAATTTAAATTGAGGGCAAAATCGTAATTTAGCTGGGAGGAAGAAAACAAAATTAATGGCGAAACTGTAAATTTAAACAGGGCAAAATCGTAATTTTGAACCGAGGACAAAATTGTAATTTTTCACCGGGGCAAAAGCATAATTTTATTTTGAACTGATGGTAAAACATAATTTTAAACTGATGACAAAATCGTAATTTTAAAGCAGGACAAAATCGTAAATTGGTCTGGCCCAAAAAGAAAAAAAAGATAAAAAGAAAAAAAATAATAAACCATTGTTCACAGAAGTTGGAAAATGTAATAGAGTTAATATACATATCTATATATATATTATTTTATTGTAAATAAAATATTGTTAGAAAAAAGTGAAACAATTATTTTAAAATTGGAAAACACTATTCATGACCTATTTGTTTGTTGCGGCGAAACCGAGCAAATGATAATGTAAAACAAAAGTGATTTGAAAATAAAGCATGTTGTTTAGAAAGTGAAACCATTAGAACGATTTAGTTTATTATCGTACCGTTTTATAATACCAAATAAATAATTTATTTTGAGTATAACATCGTTTTAACAAAACTTATAACGAAATGTAAGAGAAAGAAATCAAGCACAACTACGTACTTAAGTTTTAAAAAAAAAGTTATAAACGTAACTTATTAAAGAAGTATCAAATTAATCGATAAATTAATATATGTTAAAAAAAGAAAAAAAACAATTATTAATAAAAGGTAAAGGAAATAGATGTTTAGAAAAAAGGAAAATATGTTATTAAAATTAAATATAATAATAAACTATTATAATATATTAAATAATAAAATAATAAAAAAAACTATATATTATTATAAAAATAAATTTACTATTCATCGTCCCTTGAAATCAATATATACTAGGTTGTTTCCCACGCGTTGCGGCGATACGTTATTATGGGCATTCGATCAGTATAGGTTAGGTTCGTTATAGTATTGATACAATACATGCGCTCGTTACAGAAATTAACACATATTTTACATTGACCGAAAAAAAAAACGAACATCGGTACCGACAATGATGTTGTCCTAACCGTATCGACCAGTTCAGATCGTCATGGTACTGGTAATGATATTGGTTTATCTTCGTAGATAGAGTTGTATAATGAAAATTGTCTAAACCGGAAACTATAAAAATGAATACAGGTACATGTACCAATGTTGTTCAGTTGGACATGTTAGTTATCGAAAGTAAAAACAGTAAAGATAAGTACCGGTACAGATACCGATGTTGTTCGGTCGGTTTCAATTTGGTTGACTACGGTAGCGACACAAAATCCATTACCACACAAAAACCATACAAATGAGTACATATACCTGTTGGATCGTTGTTTGACCCTACTGAGTCGTTCAGAAGAGTTTTACATCCAGTTTAAAGGCGGAATCAGTAAACCGGACACGAAAACAGCTTGTAATCTTTAATCTGCTACTTGTATTGATAATAACAATGTTTACAACCTGACAGAAAACTGGCAGCACTTCGTTACACTTTCAGAAGTTGCGTACCAAATGAAATGACATGTGCACTATATATAGAAGTGAGATTTCGCTTGAGAGTGATCTGAACCACCTGAAGCGAAATCTGTTGTGTGTGATTTCGCTTGAACTTATCACAAGTTCACTTCAAGCGAAATCTTCACTTAAACCTCATTTTACAATTTCTCGAACCTCGTACACTGAATATCCTATTCTATCCTATTACATGATAAAAGACGAAGTCAATAGACGCAGTGCACTAACAGACTCCCCCTCGGATATTGACGCAGTCTTCAGTGACTAATCTCTGTTATGACACCTTCTTCAGTCTTGATCATTCTGCATCCTCACTTAGATTGTAACATTGTAAGCATCCAACTATCTCTTCTTCTATCAGCTTCAGGCTCCCCCTTTCATCAAGCTTTCGTGCTTTGGGATCGACACCTAGCTTTCTATCTACAAACTTTTCCATGCTTCAAACTTGTCTTCAGACTTCCCCTTAGACTCTGCTTTCGGGATCGTAGTCTGGACTATCTGCAATTACTCATACATTTATAAGTAACAACATTTTAAACTATCCAAGAATCATAACCTGGCACTTCCAATCTTCTAAAACACTTCCCCTATCAACAAACTTCATTGATTTAGCAGTATTTAAGAATCCAACTCCCTCACAGTTAATCATCCAAGTCCAAACTAATGACCTTGGAGATATCACAAACTGTTTTTGAAATTTTTGATTTTAATTCAAGTTTCAATTTAATGAACTTGTTTTATTTTCAGAAACACAATCAGCTTACTTAGATTTTGAAACTCAGCACTCAGACATTAGTTGTCGAAAATAAAGCAGAATCAAAAATCTTTTTGTATTTTCTGAAAAATATAAAACTATAATAAAATATGTACAAACATATTTACAGACAATATTTTTGTTTGAGTATGCGACAGAGGATCATATCAGTTTTTGACAAGTCACAAGTACCATTGAGCTTAGTTACACAGTAAGTATTAAACAATTCACTTAGATTGTCGATATACTGATCCACTTAAATTTTCATACAAAGTTCAACTTATTCAGGATACGAATTAGATGTATTAAGAACTTAAACCCATTCATGTGTCCCACCTCTTGAATATACTCCCGTATCCAGATCCCAATATTCAGTCTTACAGGCAATTATAACACAAATGATATCTGTAGGGGTTAATAAATTATGAAGAATCATGAGAGCTCAGGTCAGAACCATCGTTCAGCAGAGAGATCATGACTCAACTTGTGGGTGTGTCCCCTTTAGAGGATCTTTTTTACAACAGCATTGCTAAGCAATTTTATTGTCTTATCATATATGCTGAGGGTTTATGCTATGTTTCAAGCATTTGCGAAAAGTATTATTCGAGGACTAGGTCAGAACTACCGTTCAGCAGAAGTCCAGGAATAATACCCCAGACATCATTGAGTATAAAAACCTGTATATCAGAATACGAAACCTTTCAAACGAGATTTCAGGGGTTACCTATATATCCAAGTAGTGTTCCCCACGAAATAAGCAAGTTTGAATTTAGGTTTATATCCCGAAAAAGTTTACTAAATGTATAAAAACCTATCGACACATCCACAGTGAGATCGTTTAACACATTTAAACTTTCCATTTCTTTAGCATACTGTAACTGTCTATTGATGTACTATCATTTCCTCTTTTTACGCAAAAACTCAATTTTTGAATTTTATCATGTTTTTGACTTTTTCAAATTTTCAAATGTTTTTGTATGTTTTTGTATTTTCTAACAATATTACTCCCCCTAAAATGCAAAATCATATAAAGAAAATTTGACAACCAATACTGATAGCTTTGTCTCGCCATCCATTTTCTGCTTCAAGTGCTCTGATTTGCAGAAAATATAACATACCCCCATGATTTACAACCCATTGATCTTAACAGTTTGAAAACCGTTTTTTCAATCTGATGAAAGTAATCATGTTTGTTCAGCCGTGAGGGTTTCGGCGTATTCAATCAACACATATTTTTGTATTTTCTATTTTTAACAAAATTAAAACAAACATATTTTTGGTTTTTCAAATTTTTCAATTTTTAGGGTTTTTGAAATATTGTTTATTTATTTACAGAAAACATATAAACTTCCTGTTTCAACCAACACAGGATCCAGCAGCCTCCTCTCCTCGTTGTGCCAGGCTGCTCCAACCTCCATTCTCACAATCTTCAGAATTGTTGAGCACCTGCACATTCAGCTAACTGAATTACTTGAACAATTTAGCCCAGGTCTGTTGAACCTTAGGCATTTCAACACAATAATTTTCATTCAATGCTGGAAATTCTTTTTCATTTTTCACAAAAACTTTCTCAATTTTAACTTCAACTTTCTCATCTTTTACCAAATCAACATGTTTCTTAACACTCCATGTTTGACCTTTTGGTGTTCCTCGTTTGTAAAAATGTGAATCTTTTTGAACACTTTGATTTTGAACAACAACTCTTGGTTTCCAAAACTCTTGAGGTTTTTTCATATCAACAGTTGTTTTCCAACTTTGTGTTGTTCTGAATCTGGGTGTGTGAGAATTCCAGGTCTGTCTTGAATCAAACCTATTCGGGTCTGATTTCCAATTTTGATTTGAAGTAAACTTGTTTGTATTATACCTCCAAGTTTGTTTCGAATCAAATTTGGTTGACCTTTGTCTCTCAATCTCAGATTTTTGTTTCTCAGCATCAAACTTCTTTTTGTCAACATCCACCAGTTTTAGATTAGGACACTTGCGTGCAAGATGTCCTTTTTGATCACATTTAAAACATGTTCTCATGGACACATCTTTGACCTGTGGTTGTTGCTTTTGCTTTTTAGCAAAGAATTCATCATTAGACTGTCTCATTTTGAGTTCTTTTTCTTTTTCTAAACTTCCTCCTTGCACAAAAGTCATTTTTGCCTGAAAGTTCGGCATTTCATTTTTGTTTCTATTCTGTTTCTTCTTAAAACCCAACCCAGCCTTCATGTTCTTCTTTTTGAAACTAGGTTTGGTATACGAACCTTTACAACTCTTACCAACAAACTTTGATATTTCAGACTTCTCAATCTCAACCATTTTGAAAACTTTATCAACCTTTTCTGAAATCACATTCTGAATCGGGAATACAACATCTAAGAACAATTTGTCTGATCCAATCATGGTATAAACCAATCCCTTTGAATCATCATTCAAATTTTTCTCGGATTTTGTGTTTTTCAGATATCCATCATGAAGATCTCCTTCATCTTCATCCTGTGATTCAGATTTACCTGTATCAACCGACTCTTCTTTCAACACACTTTCAACGACTTTACCTACCACCTCTGAATCATGAGAATCATCAGATTTGGAATAGGTTATGTCAATGTTGTCAGGCAATTGATCTACCATGTTGAAAGCTTTTTCGACCTTTTCCTCATCATAAAATGCAAATTTTCCCGGTGGTGGAACTTGATGAAACTCTGAACCAATACCTTTCTTGTTCTGCTCAGACTCACCCTCACCCGGTTTTATATTGAAAATTCGTTCAAGCACATATGACGACACGTGGTAACTCTTTAACTTGTTGTTATCCTGTTCTAAATCAGCAATCTGTCGCTTTAGCTTAGCAACATCTTCAATATAGGAATTAACAACATCTTGTTTTATAGAATACATTCGTTTAAGCTCTTTGGTTGTTTCAGACATATAATTCATCCTTGATTGAGCATATTTCATTTCGTCTTTTACTTTATCATATGACTCTTTTGTAACATGATATGATAATTTCATTGAGTCATATTCCTTTTTCATTTCTTGACAAACAATTTCTTTTTGTTCACATTCATTTGTCATTTTCAAAACATTTTCTTTCAAAACATCATTTTCTTTCTCTAGTTTGTTACATTTTTCTGAAAGTTTTTCATCATTTTCTTTAAAAAACTTTTCTTTTTCTAGCATCTCTTTGCATTTTTCTTTGAAAATCTTTTCAATTTTTGTGAACTCAAGATCTCTTGTTCTAAATTGCTCATCTTTTTCAGTACAAACTCTGCACGATTCCATGCATTTCTTGCACTGATCAATCAGTTTCAAATTTTCAGAATCAGAATTTACCTCAGTGATTGGCACTTCGGTGTTTTCAGCAACCTCTGTCTGCTTCAGATCAGCATCATCTTGCTTCTTTTCAACACTTACTTCATCACCAGCATCACCAACTTCCAAATTCTCATTCTTTTCTTCTTTCTTCACCTCTTTCTTCATCTCTTCTTCAATCTGCTGTTCTTCAGTAACAACTTTCTTATCCTCTTTATTCACAACAACTTCTTCATTATTAATTTCCTTCACAGCTTCAACTTCAATAGTTTCTGTTTTAACTTCTTCAGCAACTTTCTTTAGATTTTCCACCATTTCTTCAACATTCTTCTTCATTCTCTCTTCGTCCCTTTTTCTTAGACATGATAACATGGCATATCTGATATCCTTTTCATATTGCTTAGCATATGAATCATCTTTCAATACTCTTCTATAGTATTCAGCTCTTAACGGGACAGCAAGAAGAACATCATCGAAGGTTATGTCTTTCTTGGGAACAACCGGTTCTCCTTCTCTATTATAGTAGCATTCTCTCTTTTTATCCCATCTTTTGCTACCGACAGCCATCTCATACTCTTCCTGCATATCATCCATTCTATTTAAAACGACGTTTCTTTCTCTGTAGGTCTTCTCACTCAAAATCTCTTCTCGAGTTTTCTCTTTAACCTCAACTACAATATTTTCTTCTTTGTTTTCAGCCATGATATAAAATTCTTGAAAAACCTGACAGAATGATCAAACAAACCCAATCAGTACAATCAAATATCAAATAAACTGAAAATGACTAACACTTGATCGTCGTGAAATGATCCGACACAAAATTCCACTTTTCAATCGAACTAGGAAACTCAAGCGAAATCTCAAGTTGAAGCAGAATGAGACTTCAAGCGAAATCTTTTGACTGACTACTTCAAGCGAATTCAGCACAAAATAACAGTTCAAGCGAAATCTCCTTTTAAACTGTTCAAGCGAAATCTGCTAACAAAACTGATTCTAGCGAAATCAACTATTTCGCTTCAACTGATTAGAACCTTCAAGCGAAAACCAGCAGCTCTATTTCACTTCAGATGAACTCAAGCGAAATCCAAAATCACAACACTATTTCGCTTCAGATGTTCAAGCGAAATAGTCCAAACAGTCTGTTTTGAAGCGAAATCAATTATATGCTTCGAACTCTTTCAAGCGAAATCTAGTTTCTGTCCAGTTTTTGTCATTTTTACTTTGAATTTCGGTCTCAAACTTTCAAGGCTTTGTTAGAATACTGTTTTATACATTCGGTGAAAAACTCAGACCATTTTGACCGTGAAATCACATCCAGATTGAAAAAGAAGGTGTAGAATTCAGAAAGTAGATGATATCAAACTAAACTCTTCTTCCTGAGCTCTGATACCACTTGTTGGATCGTTGTTTGACCCTACTGAGTCGTTCAGAAGAGTTTTACATCCAGTTTAAAGGCGGAATCAGTAAACCGGACACGAAAACAGCTTGTAATCTTTAATCTGCTACTTGTATTTATAATAACAATGTTTACAACCTGACAGAAAACTGGCAGCACTTCGTTACACTTTCAGAAGTTGCGTACCAAATGAAATGACATGTGCACTATATATAGAAGTGAGATTTCGCTTGAGAGTGATCTGAACCACCTGAAGCGAAATCTGTTGTGTGTGATTTCGCTTGAACTTATCACAAGTTCACTTCAAGCGAAATCTTCACTTAAACCTCATTTTACAATTTCTCGAACCTCGTACACTGAATATCCTATTCTATCCTATTACATGATAAAAGACGAAGTCAATAGACGTAGTGCACTAACAATACCGATGTTGTTTGGTACGACATTGTAGGAATACCATGTCATTTTATCAAAAAAGGAAAGCTAATATAAATAAATACCGGACCGATACATATATTATTCGGTCGGTTTCGATTATTATTTGGTACGATAGCAGCACAATATCCGTTTTTGATAAAATTTATATTGCAATGTTGAAAAAAACAATCGGTTTCGGTTCGATTTAGTACTATAATGACACAGTAAATGTTTTCAATAAATTTAGAACGCAATGTCGAAAAAATAAAGATTGAATATAAATTAGTAGAAAAATAATCAAATATATGATAAATAAAATATAATTAAAAAATTGAAACAATTATTAAATAAATCAAAATCACTAATGAAGACTCAAAATCACTGTTCATGAGAACTTTAGGTGCTGTTTGTTTTTTCTGTAGGAAAAGGTCTGCAGTCTGCGGACCACATCTGCAGGAGAAGAGGTGGACCAAATGTCTGCAGTCTTCAAGGAGAAGAGGGTTTGTTTTTTTTTTTTATATAAAACCTCTTCTAGGTTTAAAACACACACAACACACAGTATCTCTCTCTACTCTCTCTCTACTCTCTCTCTACAATCTGCACCACCGCCATCATCACCACCGCCACCACTTCACCACCGCCATCATCACCACCACCGTCACCACCTCCGCCTTCACACCTCCACTTCTCCAGCGACCACCACTTCACCAACGCCACCACTACACAACAGCCACCACCGTCACCACTACACCACAGATCGATGATGATGATGATGATGATGATGATGTAACAGATCGATGACGATTTGGGGGTTTTGTTTCTGATCGATTTGGGGTGTTTTGTTTGCCATCGATTTAGGGTTTCGGAGGTGGAGGTCGATGGGTGTCGGCGGAGGTGGGGGTTTCGGAGGTGGAGGTGGTGTCGATGATGATGATAACAGATGTGATCGATTTGGGGGGGTTTGTTTCCGGCGGAGGTGGGGGTTTCGGAGGTGGAGGTGGTGGCGGAGCAGGGGTGTCGGAGGTGGAGGTGGTGGCGGAGTGGAGGTGGTGGCAGAGCAGTGGTGTCGGAGGTGCAGGTGGTGCCAAGAAGAGGTAAACGTCTGCGAGGAGAAGACTTGGGTCCATGTCTGCTCCAAGAAGAGGTCTCGCAGACCTTTTTTAATGAAAGGTCTGCGAGAAAACAAAAAAGCTGCAGACATCAAACGTCTGCGCGCGTCTGCGTCGCGCAGACATAAGTGGCCAGAAGTACTTTTGGCCAAAAAACAAACAACACCTTATTTTAATATGTATAAATATAACAAGGTTTATCACGTTGCCGCGTTGCGGCGAACTTCTTTTATTATTTGGTCTGTGTTTACATGTGTTTTAAAATAACCACGGGCGTGTTGCGCACAGAATCACTGACAAGAATAAAGAAAAAATGCAGAAAGAAAAAAACACGAAAAAAAAATCAACAAAAAAGTTGTATGGTAATAATGTTGTTCGTATGAAACCCGTGGTCAGAGATGAGCAAATGGTACTGGGTACCGGTACCGAATTTCCTGAACCGAAAGATCTTAAGTACCAATTCGGTACCGACTTTTGGCGTTACTGATACCGGTTCACTACCTGTTTTTACCTTCATATACGGGTACCGTAACCAGTAAACAATTATTAAATAAATCAAAATCACTAATGAAGACTCAAAATCACTGTTCATGAGAACTTTATTTTAATATGTATAATATAATATAATAATAATCAAAATAAGACTCAAGTTTAAATAAGAACAAAATAATCGTATATGATAACAAATTGTACAGGTTAAAAATGTTTGTATTAAAACTATTGAAACTTCAACATCGAATGACACAACTCCATATGACATGTTATTAATATATGAAAAGAATAAAATACACCCTTTTCTACAATATGATCATGACAAACTAATAAAGAGCAAACTGAAAGCGATCAATACCAATAATATATAATCATAACAAATAGATAAACTATTTAATTTAACTTATAATCATAAATGTGATTTAAACGGTTGCCAAATTCGTCTTTAAATTTACGAATTTACACAGGTTATCCTAATTATAAACGGTCAATTGTCAAGTTTTTAATCTCTAATATTGTGTAATTACTTTTCTTTTATGATGTCCATGGCATTACATCCTAGTGACATTTTAGAGGTGAGATAAGGCTTATAACAATTAGGTCATGGGTTCGATTCCACATAGAGGTTTTTCTTAAATTTATTGTGTTTTTTTTTTTTGAACGGCAAATTTGGATCACTGACGGACCACTGGAGTATCATCGTGCCACCAGCAGAACAACCCGATCATATCCATCTCCACTAGGCAATAATGCATATACACCAATTCAAGAGGAAACCCAATAAATTTGGGAAAAACCCCTTTTGTGGGAATCGAACCCATGACCTAATGGTCATAATCCTTATCCCACCATCAAGATACCAGAATTGGTTTATAGTAGAGATGGATAGGATTGGGTGGTACCGCCGATAGAACGATGATATTACAATGGACCGTTAGTGATCCAAATTTGTCGTTCAAAAAAAAAAAAAACTTTATTTTATTATCTCTAGGAAAAACTATTATACTTTAATATATTAAAGTACCAGTATCGTAACAGACCGGTACCGACCAAACAACACTGGTACCGGTACGGATATTCGTTTTTATAGGTTTTCAATCGATTAAAACACGTGTCGATCGGCAACGATTACTATGTCAAGTGTTGGTATCTTACTGATACTATAATCATTCAGAACGATAATGACTAAAGGCCCATAGCGAAACGCGCAGAAATCCCACTAGTTATATATATATATATATGAATAGCAAGTCCCATGAACACTAGATAATAATAGCAATGTCCCTATGAACAATAGCTATATATAAATATTATAATATGATATAATTTTTATTATTATACTTAGTTATTGTCATGGTTGTAAAACAAGGTCTCGAAGGTCGAGTACTCCCTGAGTAGTCGCTACAAGGTAGGCTGCCGATGCGACTTTTTTCAACTCCGACTAATTACTCGGAATTGATCAAATGCGGTCAACATCGAACAAATTCGGATCTAGTAGGTCAGCTCGGGCTGAGTTTGACTTAAAATAAAATAAAACATAATTTCTATGTCTATCATATTAAAGAATGAATATCAGTTTCATGTATTTTGTTATAAATATTAGTAAATTTATGTTATTTGACATACATTTAATTTTCGAAAACTAATTTCTTTATAGTTTAGCATGTCCGAGTACTCCCCGTGTACTCTCCGCCTAGGTCGAGTACTCTCAACTCCCCGGTTGACCGACTAGGGAGCGCCTAGCGACTTTTGCAACCATGGTTATTGTTAAAGGTAAATTTATTTTATCTCTAAGTATATGTGATACACACATTTAACCTGTTTAATTTTTTATTAATCTGGTTTTCTTTTATTACTTGCGTTCCTTGAGTAAAAAAACAAATGCGTAGTTGTGTTTGATTTTTTTTCTTGCTGTTCTTGTATATATTTCACTGAAAACGGGGATGTGTTTGTGTCATAGTTGTACTATGACGAGTGAAACCGATAACGATCGGACAACAACCATAACGGTATCAGTATTATTGGATATACTTTGAAGTGTATATGA